>CM051268.1:51690652-51763152 GCA_027921565.1 Artemia sinica
AAAGGGCACTATCCCTTTGAATTTCCAATCGAATGCACCCTTTTTCAAGTTTCTACGACAAAGCTTTCAATAAAAACCTTATATTCCCCCGGGGCATAACTTGTAACCCTTGCTCTGAGGGCTCTGAGAGGGAGGGGTTGTAATCCTCAAAGACCTAATTTCCAGAACTTAATACTACGTTGAACAAAATGGCTATCTCAAAATTTTGATTGGATGTGTTTTGGATAAATAGTGGGTGTGAGAGGGGGGTTAGTTACCCTCCAATAACTTTCTACTATTAAAAATGGCACTAGCCCTTTGAATTTCCAAGCGAATGAGCCCTTCTTGAAGTTTCTATATTAAAGCTTTCAGTTAAAACCTTATATGCCCCCAGGGCATAACTTATAATCCTTGCCCTGAAGAATATGGGGGGGGGGGGGCGTGTCCTGCTCAAAGGTATAATTTCCAGAACTTTCAACTACGTTGAACAAAATGGCTATCTCAAAATTTTGATTGGATGTGTTTGGGGAAATGGTGGACGTAGAAGGGGTGTTATATGCCTTCCAATCACTTTCGACTAGTAAAAAGGGCACTAGCCGTTTCAATTTCCAATTGATTGAGCCCTTTTCGAAGTTTCTACGACAACACTTTCTATAAGAAACCTCATATACCCCCAGGGCTTAAGTTACAACCCCTGTCCTAAGGAATTGGGGGGGGGTGGTTGTCATCCTCAAAGACCTAATTTCCGGAACTCTCAACTACGTTGAACAAAATGGCTATATCAAAATTTTGATTGGATGTGTTTGGGGAAAACGTGGGTGTGAGAGGGGGGTTAGTTGCCCTACAATCACTTTCGACTATTAAAAAGGGCACTAACACTTTGAATTTTCAATCGAATGAGCCTTTTTTGAAGTTGAACAACAAAATGGCAATCTGAAAATTTTGATTGGATGTGTTTTGGGGTAATGGTGGTCGTGAGAGGGGGGTAAATTATCCTCCAATCACTTTAGTCTATTAAAAAGGCACTATACCTCTCAATTTCCAATTGAATGAGCCCCTTTTGAAGTTTTTACAACTCTATCTATAAAAACCTTGTATTTGCCCTGGGGGCTCTGGGAGGTTTGTAATCCTTAAATACATAATTTCCAGAACTTTCAACTACATTGAACAAAATTACTATCTCTAAACTTTTATTGAATGTGTTTGGTGAAATGGTGGGCGTGAGAGGGGGGTTAATTACTATCTTCTCACTTTCGACTATTAAAAAGGGCAATTTCATTTTCCAATCAAACGAGCCCTTTTTGGAATTTCTACAACAACTTTCTATATAAAACTTATATGCCCCAGAGCATAACTTACAACCCTTGCCCTGAGGGCTGTGGGGGAGTGTTCTCCTCAAAAACATAATTTCTATCTGGAAATTAACTACGCTGAACAAAATGGCTATCTCAAAATTTTGATTGGATGTGTTTCGGAAAATGATGGGCATGGAAGGGGTGTTAGTTGCCTTCCGATCACTTTCGACTATTAAAAAGAGCACAAGGCACTCAAATTTCTAATTGCATGAGCCCTTTTCGAAGTTTCTACGACAACTTCTTCCATACAAAGTGCCCTGGTCTAAAGGAAAAAAAATAAAAAATAATACATTGGGCCAACTTCGTTCTCATATGCCCCCAGGGCATAACTTAAAACCCTTGCCCTGAGGGCTGTGGGGGAGTGTCGTCCTCAAAAACATAATTTCTATCTGGAAATCAACTACGCTGAACAAAATGGCTATCTCAAAATTTTGATTGGATGTGTTTGGGGAAATGGTGGGCGTGGAAGGGGTGTTAGTTGCCTTCCAATCACTTTCGACTATTAAAAAGGGCACTAGCCGTTCCAATTTCCAATCGAATTAGTCCCTTTCCAAGTTTCTACGACAATTCCTTCGATACGAAGTTCCCTGGTATGGAAAAAAATAATACTTTGTGCCAACATTGTTCTTTACTTAGGCAGCACTATTGCGCTGCCGATGATATCTGAAAACTGCTCACTGTACTGCTTTCTAACGGGGGAGGTATCAGCAAGGGAATATTGGTTCAATTTCAGTTTCTTCTTACTGCTCTTGGAAAACATAGCACACACTCTTTGGCAGCAATTTCAAAAATATGATTTGTGTCTTACTCTAAACTATCATAACACAATTTTATGCTTTATTGAAAATAATTTAGCAGCTTACAGTAACCATAGGGTAAATTTTTGATCAATTCTTCTTAATGCTAGCTGTTAAAATGCTGTATTGTCAATTTTGCCACATACCTACCAGCAACTATACAAAATTGGTATAGAATAAAAAATATGCTTTCGACAAACTTAGGTTAACGAAAGTTTAAAGGTTTTTTAAGTATAGTTGCAAGGGTGACATAAAATCCGGTACTTTCCCATTATATGGGCCTTTACAAGGAAACTAGTCACGAAAAACCCGTTTTTGACGTGTTAATTCAAGACACCGCTATTGAGTAATGGAATGCATAGCGTGGTTTTCATTGCGTATACGATATTTAAACTGTTGTTTTTGGGGGGTTTAGGGGGGAAGGTACCTAGGTTAGGTTAGGTTACGTATTTAATATATGTAATGCTTTACCCCCACCCCCACCCCCTAATGTGCAAATATATAGCCCAAATTTTTTTTATAAACTATTACATATTCATTCTATTTTATTTTATTTCATTAGCATTAACCAAACTTGACTTTTTAGAGACGCCCATATAATGGGAAAGTACCTAAAATCCTAATAATCTTCTTGAGGTAATCGTTTAAGCAGAAATATTGCCTCAATTACAATTTTTTTTATTATTATTTCTAATCTTCTTCAAAGATTTTAAAATTATACTAGGCTTTTCCAAACATTGTTGCTTACTTCTGCATGTTTTGCCAATGTGTTTTGCCTTTATGCTTTTCAATGGCCCAATTTGAAGTTAAATATAAAAAAAATTCCAGCAGTTGAAGTCATGCACTTGGGACTTATATGGTTCTTATGAAAGGGATGTTCGTGTAAACTTCGGAGAGGGCTCATTTGATTGGATATTGAAAGTTGTAGTTCACTTTTTAAGAGTCAATAGAGATCGGAGGGCAACTAGTCTCCCTTCTCCAAGCCCTTTTTTCCTCAAACCCATCCGATAAGATATTTGAGATAGCCATTTTGTTTTAATAGTTCAAATATCATATAACGAAAATTCCGGGGTCGACACATTCCCACAGAGCCCGGGGACAGGTGTTGTAAGTTATGCCCTGTGGGCATATATTGTTGTTATGGAAGGTATGCTTGAATCATCATCATAGAGGGGTCATTTCATTGGAAATTGAAAGTTCTTGTTCTGTTTTAAAGAGTCAAAAGAGACCAGAGGGCAACTAGCGCCCCACGCCACTTTTCCTCCAAATACATCCAATAAAAATTTTGAGATAGCCATTTTGTTAAAAATAGTTCAAAGGTCAGACAATAGTTAAAAGAAATAGTTCAAAGGATTTAATAGTTTAAAGAAAGCATAATCGTACAAACTTCAGATAGGGCTCATTTGATCGGAAATTGAAAGTTTTAGTTCACTTTTTAAGAGTCAAAAGAGATCCGAAGACAACTAGCCCCCATGCCCTTTTTTCCCAAAACCCATCCGATAAAAAAATTGAGATAACTACTATGTTAAAAATAGTTCAAAGGTCAGATAAGAAAAAATCCGGTTCGATATAACCCCCCAGGGCCTGGGACATCTTAAGTTATGTCTTTGGGGCATATATGGTTCTTATGAAAGTTATGCTTATAAAAAATTCAGAGAGGGCTCATTTGATTGGAAACTGAAAGTTCTAGTTCACTTTTAAAAGTCAAAAGAGATCCGAGGGCAATTAGCCCCTTCTCGTCCTTTCCCCCCAAAATTCATCTGATGAAAATTTTGAGATAGACATTTTGTTAAATTAGTTCTAAGGTCAGATAAGAAAAACATCGGTGTCGACGCAACACCCCAGGGCCTGGGGGCAACCGTTGTAAGTTATGCTTTGGGGGTTTATATGGTTCTTATGAAAGGGATGCTCGTTATAAACTTCGCAGAGGGCTCATTTGATATGAAATTGAAAGTTCTGGTTCACTTTTTAAGAATCAAAAGAGATCGGAAGGCAACTAGCCCCCCCCCCCATGCCCAATACAATTCACCAGGGCCTGGGGCATTGTAGGTAATGCCCTGGGGGCATGTGTTGTTCTTATGGAAGGGATGCTCGTATAAACTTCAGAGAGGGCTCATTTAAATGGAAATTGAAAGTTCTAGTTCACTTTTCAAGAGTCAAAAGAAATCGAAGGGCAACTAGCCCCCTAGCCATTTTTTACCCAAATCCATCCGATACAAGTTTTGAGACAGCCATTTTTTTTAAATAGTTCAAAGATCAAATAACCAAAACTCCGGGGTCGAAACACCCCCCCCCCCAGAGCCTGTGGGCATGTGTTCTAAGTTATGCCTCGGAGGCGTATAAGGTTTTTCAGTAAGGGGTGCTCGTGTAAATTTTGAAGCTGGCTCATTTGATTGGAAATAGAAAGTTCTAGTTACCTTTTTATGAGTCAAAAGTTAACGGAAGGCATCTACCACATTCCCCTTACGCAAGCACCCTCTTTTCCCCACATGCATTAAATGAAAATTTCGAGATAGCCATTTTGTTTGAAATAGTCAAACATTAAGATAACAAAAACTGTGTTGTCAACATAACAACCCCCCAGAGCCTGGGGAAGGGTTGTAACTTATGCAGCGGGGGCACATAAGGTTCTTATGGAAAAGGTGGTCATATAAACTTTGGAGGCGGCTCAAATGATTAGAAATTGAAAGTTATATTTCACATTTTAAGAGTCAAAAGTGATCCGATGGCGATTAGCCCCCCCCCCCTCTCAGCCTTCTTTTCCCTAAATGTGTCCAATCGAATTTCTTATATAGCTATTTTGTTCAAAATTGACCAAAGATAATATAACAAAAACTAAAGGGATAAAATAGCCGCCTGCCCCCAGAATCCACGGTAACTGTAGTAAAATGTGCCCTGGGGGCATATAAGGTTTACATGGAAGGGATGGCCGCATAAACTTTGGAGGTGGCTTAATTCATTTTAAATCAGAATTTCTAGTGCCCTTCTCAAGAGTCAAAATTGATCGGAGGTAAACAACCCCCCCCCAAAGACCCTTTTTCCCAAAATGCATCCAATCAAATTGTCAGACATATTTTGTTCAAAATAGTATAAAGATCAAATAACAAAAACTCCGGGGTCGAAAACATTTCCCCAGAGATCGGGGGTAAGTGATCCAAGCTATGTCCCGAAGGCATATAAGGTTATATGGAAGGGGTGGCCGTGTAAACTTCAAAGATGGCTCAGTTGATTGGAAGTTTAAAGTTCTAGTTACCTTTTTAAGAGTCATCAAAAGTAATCGGAGAGTTTCTACCCCGCCCCCCCACGCTTTTCCCCCCAAATACATCCGATAAAAATTTTGGTATAGCTATTTTGTTCAAAATAGTCCAAAAGTCAAATTACTATAAATTAGGGGTTGAGAAAGCCTCTATAGTACCCGGGACAAGAATTGTAATTTATTTAAGTTGTAAGTTCTTAAGAATCGAAAGTGCTCTGAGTAACGGAACAATTGCAATCTGAGCAATTATTGTTACTTCGATTACATTTATACTTGGATTTAGTGATTTACTTGGTAACCTCGATTTACGGTGCAAGGGCTGTAAGTGTGCAAGCTGCTTGTTGTTACTTTAATATTTTGTTTGGTGCTTTGATATTGTTACTTTGATACTAGTTTTGATACTTTGATGAAAGTTTGATGCTTGACTGAAAACAAATTATATTGCAAATATTTACTTTTCCAGTTATTGCAGCGTTGAAAATGAAAATAAAATTACATTGAAATTAAATCTTGAACTGATGATCTTTCAACAATTAATAGCATTATATATCAATAATTCAGTTTGATTTTATTTGTACTTTTCAAGACTGTTCAAGACACATGTAGTTTTCAGTAAAGCGCCAATGACGCAGTAGGTTTTAGACTTTTACGGGGAAAGAAGGAGGTAGAACCCAAACTCTTCTTTTTAGAGATTTATATTCGTTTCAAGCTGGATTTGGATATTCAATTTAAGTTTTACTCGTTTTAAGATTTAATTACTCATCTATATTTATAACTATTGTTTGCTTGTTTGCTATGATTGTTTATTTATTTTTGTTCGTTTTGGGTTTCATTTATGCCTCAATAACGAAATATTTTGGTTCTTTTTAAGCTTGATTTGTATATTCAACAAACTTAACTCTTTTTGAGATTTATTTATTCATTTATATTAGTACCTGTTGTATTTTTTTCTATTATTGTTTATTTATTTCTGTTCGTTTTTGGTTTTATTTATTCTTTAATAGTAGTTTCCCGCAGTTTTGAGTATGAGCTAGCGTAGGTATCTATTTCTTCTGATCTTAAGTTTCATATGGCTTACAGATTTACTTATCTTTAGAAAACTTTTTTTCGGAAAGTTTTTTTTTTTAATTAATGATAACAATAATAAAAAAATCCAGATTTGACCGAGGGTTTTCTTGTGACTTGGTCAGAATATGGTTCCTCTTGCTCATTTTTGTCTTTCTGCTTATCTATGGTCGAGAACTATGACCCCCCATTCAATTTGAAATATTGAGTCTGCTATATTTACGGCTTTCAAAATTCGAGAATTTTATTTGAGTTTTTTTTTTAATTTCTGTAGGGGGAAGGAGTTTCGTTACTTGTGCATAATGGGTTCAAATATTACGCTAAAGTTCAAATTTTGTTCGAGTCACAAATCCCTGAATCACAAAGCCTTTTTTTTTGACTAGATAGCTCTTTTGAAAGTACTAAAAAAAAATAGCGTAAAGAGCAAGGTATTAACTAGGGGACGAACCCCCTCATATACTAAATAATTTCTGTCCGTTTTAAGTTTTAGTGTTACTCCTTACTTTCAGTTGAAAAAAGTTTTTCTTATTTAATTTCTGATCGTTTTTTAAATAACGCTGGGAAACCCGACACCCCCTTCATAGAAATTTCCCTTCCCCCAAAGAAATATCCTCCCATGTAACCCCCTCCTCCGACCCCCCCCCCCCCCACCAGAAAAAATCCCTCCTGAAAACGTCTGTATACTTCTCAATAATAAATACTATATGTAAACAATGGGCAAAGTTTATAACTTGCAACCCTTCTTCTGGGAACTATGTGGGATTAAGTCAACCTCAAAGACATATTTATTTAATTTTCGACTATGCTGAACAAAATGGCTATCTCCAATTTTGATTGGATGACTTCCTGAAAAAAAATTAGCGTGGGAGGGGGCCAAGTTGCCCTCCAATTTTTTGGTCACTCAGAAAGGGCACTAGAACTTTTAATGTCAGTTCAAATGAGCTCTCTCACGATATTCTAGGACTACTGGATCGATACGATCACCTCTGGGGAAAAAAAAAACAAACAAATAAACTTGCATCCGTAATCTTATTTCTGGCAAAAAATACAAAATTCCGCATTTTTGCAGAGAGGAGCTTGAAACATCTAAAGTAGGGTTTTCTGTTGCGCTTAATCTTGTGGTTTGGTTTTCATTAAGGTTCTATCATTTTAGGGGGGGTATTTTCCCCTTTTTTTGAAATCAGGCAAATTTTTTCAGACTTTTGATGGGTAAGACTAAAGTTTTTTAGAGTTTCGGTTACTATTGAACCGGGTCGCTCCTTACTTACAGTTCGTTACCACGAAACTGTTTGATCGCTGATCAAAGTTTATGTTATTTATGCCTTTCATATATGTTATTTTACTGTGTTCATGGCCGTATATTTGACTTTAAAATACACTTATTTGTCTATCTATCTAATATGCAGAATAATTGTACCAAACACATTTTACATGCAGACCCGCTATGCTTACCCCCCCCCCCTAATGTGCAAATCTATAGCGCAAATTTATTTCTAAAGTAACGGAGAAACTAACAAAAAAACCGGTGTGTTCTCGAATTTTATTAAATAAAAAAAAAAAAATTTTTTTTAACTGAAAGTAAGGAACGACGTTAAAACATAAAACGAACAGAAACTATTCCGCATATGAAAGGGGCTGTCCTTTCCGTGGGAGGGGGTACTTTCTGTGGGGGTGGGTATTTTCCTCGGGGGGTATTTTCCATGGGGGTATTTTCCGGGGGGTATTTTCCGGGGGGGGGGGGGTATTTTCCACGGTGGGTTATTTTCCGGGGGGGTATTTTCCACGGTGGGTTATTTTCCGGAGGAGTGAGGCGGATTTGCCGGAGGGGTAAATGCCGGCCACCATTTATTAGACACTTAAAGAAATAATTCAGTTGGTTAACTTTCAAAGTTAATAGTCTCAAACCAAATAAAAAATAAACTGAACATTTTGGCCGAACAGAAACAAATTTAAAAAATTGAAGTTCTCCCACTTAAGTTTGTAAATTTTCAGATTTAAAAAATAAGTCCCAAAAAATAGAAGAGAAATGACATATGAGAATCAATATACACATATAGCCACGTAAAAAGGTTAAGGGGTTCCGGGACCCGGCCTCGAAATTGGCTACATAGTTATTTTTTCTTAAGACTGCCATATTGAAATTTCTGGCCAAAAATTATTTAAATAGGTCACAACATTTTAAGGAAGAATTGATATATATATATATATATATATATATATATATATATATATATATATATATATATATATATATATATATATATATATGAGGGTGGGGCGGCGCTAAGTGTAGCGGGGATGCATGCAAAATGTAACCTAACCAAAATACCAACTAAATATTTATGAAAACATAGGTACTATTTAGTTTTTCACTGAGCCAAAAACTAATTGTCTCAGTATATAAATAAAAATAAACCGGTTATTGTTTGATATTATAGATTCAAATTCTTGAGTGTGTACTTGGTAACAGATAAGTACCTTTTTTTTATAAGCAAGACCTAATGTAAAAACACATTTTTCTTTTTAAACGTCTACACTGATGAAAAAAGTCATGATCCCCGTTGATTTGCTTTTTAATTCAAACCTATAAATCCATAGCACTAGCTTGCCCCTAATTTCATATTTAATATCCTCGATCTTTTTGGGCAATTTTGCTTCACTTAGTATTGAAATTACCCTTTGGCTTAAAAGTATAAAAAAAAAGTCTGAATATTTTGCTAATTCTCATTTAGGCTACTGCGTTTGCATGTCCAAGGGGCTACAAAAAAAGTTGCTTAAAAATGTTAATTAAGATGCTTACTAGTTGCTACTTATAAAACACGTATAGTAGTTTATACCAAATTAATTTTACTTACTTACTGCAGCTTACATGGATGTGAAGACACAAATATTCCTTTTTGATTGAAATTTTGGTACCGAATAGAGGATTCAGAAGAATGTTAAGTTCTTTCTGAATTCCCCTTTACCAGAAGCATGATGAGATCTGAGAAATACTACGACAAGAAATTGACAGCATCCTGTTAATATATTAAATAAAAAAAATTTCAACTAAAAGTAAGGAGCAACATTAAAGCTTAAAACGAACAGAAATTATTACGTATATGAAGGTGATTGCCCCCTCCTCAACACCTCGCTCTTTACGCCAAAGTTTCAATTTTGTCCCAATTCTTTAACAAAGACTGCTGAAACGTAAGGGCCGGTTAATTAGAACACAAGTTTTACTATAATGAGGACCAGAACGAATCAAAATGAAAGTGAAGAGCAAAGAAACATGTCATTAGAAGATATGTGAATTACGACGAGTCAATAACAACAGTGAAGAACATAGAAATATGCGGCTACAAGACATGTGACAACGAGAATCAGAAAGAATCATAAATAAAAGTGAAGAAAACATAAACGTACGATTAGGGGATATGCGACAGAGAGAATAACAACGAGTCAAAACGAAAGCAAAGAACAAAGGAATATGTACTTAGAAGATATGTGAAAGCGTCAATCACAACGAATTAAAAAAAAAGTTGACGCCTCATGACTTAAGACAAATGAATAATGTGAGGATTATGCTAATGCGTAATTAGAGAATCAAATAGATACAAGCCTATCGCGGAATTGAAGAACAAAGGAAAACACTGTGACGAGACATGCGACAACGAGGATCAGAACGAATAAAAACGAAAGCGAAGAATAATAAAATATGTAGTTAGATGAGAACGTGTAAAAAATGAAAGAGAAGAACAAAGAATTGTTCAGCTAGGAGACAAGCGACAACGAGAATCAGAACGTGCCAAAAAAAAGTGGATAACAGAGAATTGTGCGGTTAGTAGACAAGCGACAGCGAGAATCAGAACATGTTGAAAATAAAAGCGAAGAAAAAGAAATATTAGGTTAAGAGAACAACCCCATTGTTATTTTCGACACCAACAAACTCCAGCACAAGACCCAGTAAAAACTTACAAAGATGCCGTAGACTACTAAACAGCGAAATCAAAAGACATGGAAAAAAGTCGGAGGAAAAGATGCAGGAAAATGAAGCACAAGCGAGATCTATGGCTGGAAGACATTGGTTAAGACTGACTGGCTTGACTTAAGACTAAAGAATAACGTGATGATTATGCTAATGCGCAATTAGGGAGTCAAATAGATGAAAGCCTGTCACAAAATTGAAGAATAAACGAATATACTGTTACAAGACATGCGACAACGAGGATCAGAATGAATCAAAAACGAAAGTAAAGAACAATAAAATATATGGTTAGATCATAAGGTGTCAAAAAGGAAAGTGAAGAAGAAAGGATTGTTCAGCAAGGAGACAAGTGACAGCAAGAATCATAACTTGTCAAAAATGAAAGTGAAGAGCAAACAAATATTAGGTTACGAGAACAAGCCAATCGCAATCTTCGACGCCAACAGCCTGTGGCACTAAACCCAGTACAAAGCTACTAAGATGCCGTAACAGCTAAATCAGAACAGCCAAATAAAAAAACAAGGGAAGAATTCGGAGGAAAAGTTGCACGAAAATGAAGTGCAAGCGAGATCTGTGACTAGAAGACATTTGACAACCAGTTTCACAATGAATACGTCGAATTGTAAATGAAATGAGGCATTAGAAGAGAAGTAACAGTGAGAAAAACAAAGAGTTCCAGAAGACAACAAACCCTATGAAATGCATGATTCTTTGATGTGTTAAGAGGAAGTTGAATTCACGCCAGACTTTCTTATTATTATTGCTTATTTGACACCTCATGACTCAAATAAAAGAATAACGAATATAAATACTCCCTTTAAACGAGCAACCATATCATTATTTAAAACTTCTTTTTGTTAGAATGATATGCCTTTTAGTGTTTTTCCCAGCGTGGTTGAATCGAACCAAAAACTGAATTCATGGCATCAAGAAGAGGTTCACATTCTCTGCAGTTAGAAAACGAGCAAAAACGAAAATTAATGTATATAACCTTCCTTGTTCCAAGTGCCAGGGCCCAGCCTTAAAGTTGGCTATATAATTTTTTTCTTAAAACTTGCGTATCAACATTTCTGGCCACAAAAATGATCTAAATAAGTCACTACTTTAAGGAAGAATTCATATTTCTACCAGGATGGTTGTACTAAACCCATGGTAACACCATTAGATAAAGAAGTTCACATTGTCTGCGATTAGAGGAGAAGCGGTGTAGCTCACATTGTCTGTGGTAGAATTCAAACGACAATGAGAATTAATGTAAACAAGCCTGCCGCATAGCGGTGCTGGGCCTCAGCAGTAAAACTGCCAGGCTCCCGGAACTCATCTCCTCTATGAAGATGCAGTTTTGGTCAAAACTTGTTTTTATTTTGGGCATTAAGTCTTGTTACTTCCAAAAAGCACATACATGTAACAATTTCCTTTCAATAAGCTCTAAAGCATCTCACTTTGATGTTTCAGTGCCCCACTGACGGAAACAGAAAAAACTAAGCAGATTGGAAAAAAGGAGAAACGTCACTGCATCCCATGTAAAAATCTTATGTTTCTTGTATCTCAATATGAGGGACTATAATTCGTCTAAATAGGATTCTTGGCTAGGGTGATTCCAATAATGCAGTTTTGATTTCAATGTGACACTATTTTGTAGGGTGCCTGGCTGTTTGTCAAAATTTCCAAAAATTTGTTTTCACGGTGAATTTTTATTATTAAGATTAATCGAAAAAAAAGTTACTATTAATGAGTCAGCTTCAAATATACGATTCTACCTCACTTGACAATTTGTATTTTAACGAATATTGTGTTACTCTATCTGAATAATATATTTTTGATTCAATAGTAGCGCATTAAAGTAATATATTAGATTAATTACAGCATCAGAGATATATGTAAAAAGGGTCAGTCATTCAGATTTTCAAACCTAGTACAAAAATAAAATTTCAAAATCCCTTTTTTAGCCCTTCCTAAAGAGGGTAGTTGGCTTTAGTTTATATTGTGAATTTGCAATAATTGTTTCTTGCACGTTTGCGCATTGTAAAATATTTCTATTATCACTTATTTAGCAAATTCAACTCTGGCTATATTTATTAATTTCTTAATCATTGAAATTACTTTTAATTTGTATGAAATTCTGCTAACTGTTTTACTTGAACCAGATCTCAGAAGCTTATGTTAAATATTTCTGTTGCCCTGAGAATGGTGAAGCTCAGACAAATATAAATGTATTTGATCCACCTATTTTCCTTTAAAACTTATTTAGATAAAGGAGCTTTTGAATTACAAACCTTTTTCTTGAGTAAACTTTGGAAAATCTCATGTAAAAATAAACTCTTTTAAGATTTTCGTAGAACTGTATTGACTTTGCACCGAAATTTAAGACAGTAAACAAAAAGTAAGTGATGTTATGTGTTTTGAGAAGCAGAATTTAAAGGATTATTAGTACTGTCAACAAGAAAATAAAATTATTACTCATTTTTGTTAAGAAAAAGGTATGTTTTTGTTTGGTTGAATGAACTCTACCCGACTGTGTTTTTATCTGTGAAATTTTTTATAAGTGTGAGGAGAAGACAGGATGGCAAAATTGCCTCCAAGAGAGGTTGAGGGGGCTGAATCTGCTTCTTTTTGCAGGAACTGTTATTTTTTTATAAAATTAAAAATATAAACCTTTTTTGGCATTATTGATGTTCTTTAAATCTTAAAATCTGCAACTTCTCTTCTACTCAATATTTTGAGATGATTACTCGTTAAATGTATACACAAAAACAATATTGCACAAAAAAAGTGAAAAACGTTTCAAAAAGACTATGTTAACATGTGTTGTTCCTTTAACCTGTTTAAAAAAAAAAAAAGATTGTACATTTTTATTCCTTTCAAAAGAGTGTGTTTTTTACATATAAAAATTATCATTCCAGCGTAGAGAGCTTCAGCCAATCTAGTACCACTAAAAATCAATAAAGAATTGCCTAACATTGTAAAAGGCAAAATTTGGGGTTTGTCATTTTCTTGCTCTAAAGCTTTCAAATCTTACACCCGAAACTAGATCATTAGACAACTTGAAATTATTACAATTAAATTTTAAACTTGCCATTAACGTTTTTCTGAGAATTTTGATCATGAAAATCATAATTGATCAGAATTTTACCTGCCACAATCCTTTGTCCTATTAACCTCAATATAATGCAGGTAATAAATTTACCCTAACCCTACATAATTCGAAAAAATATTCATTGGACCTAGCTGGTCTATGTGCTGAGTACTAGCAACGAACAAATCTCGTGCTGAATGAGCAAGTGTTCCCGACAGGGAAACTAAAGCACGGTTAACCTAACCTAAGCTGCGTAAAGCCCGACTGTGAGGCAGCGGGCAAGGCCCTTGACGACTGCAGGTAGCAAGAGTCTTATCAAATCAAATTAAACTGCAAAGAGAGAAAAATAAGCTTGTAAAATATTCATTACTATTTAATGATTATGTGACATAAGTCCAATTTACTCTTTACTCTTATCTTGACAGCCAAACAAAACAGATGAATTCATTATTGATTATAGAAGTCTTCAAAAGATATGCCGAAAAAAAAAACTTAGATCTTGAAAGTTTATAATGTCATTTCAATACTACTACTATAACTACTATTAACAACAATTCACCACAGCACCAAGCCTTCTGAGGTCAACACCGCTACAGACGCTCCTTCTCCATCCCAACCTATTCAAAACCTTCATCTTTACAAACTCAAGGAAATTTCCGTTTCCCTCAAATCTTTCCTTATGACATCCACGAACCCCAACCGAGGACGACCTGCTTTTCTTTTAGCCCTAGACTGAAAAGGTCTAGGTTGGCTGAAAAGGACAATCTTTGGACATCTGTCATCCTTCATTGCAGAACATAAACCTTTTTCTCTTTATAGCCCTAGAAAACGGGATTGAACCACAATTTTAGTACAGGCTACTGTTTGAAATACGGTCAGTCAGTCGGGCACCCAAATCAATCCGTAGGTAATTTCTACAGAAAACATCTAGCAAATCTTCCTCAGTTTTTCCATGCTTCAGAACCATTTTTGACCACTGCCGTCACTGCAGTTTCCAGTTTTCTAATCTAGGTTCGCAGATTTATTCAATAAACGCTGGCACTTGCAATCCCAAAAGGTATTGGCCTATAAGTTTGCATGGAACCCCTGCAGTGATAAGACGCCAACTTATTGATTAGGATATTGTAAATTGAAGACTGAAGGATCAATACAGGACACCAATTTAAATGGGGTTTTGTTTTCAGCTTTAAAAGAAAAGATTATTGTCAACTATATCCAGAAAATATTTAAAGCTAAGGTTTAGCAGAGACAGTTTTTTATCAGCCAGTAAGGTTCTTGTTAGAATTCAGGATTAGATGCTAATAAAAATATTCCAAGAACAGATGGATTAGAGACTGGAGAAATTAGAAGTTAATAATATAGGAGATGAATGGATTAATTTAAGGAAGAATGGTTTGATAAAAGTAAGAAAAGCAGCTAGAAATACTAGCAAAAAAGCTTTAAGAATTTAGAAGAAAAGAAATACTTCTCATAAAAAACTTTTGAGTCATAAATCTCAAGAGAATAAGGAGTAAGCAAGGGATATAGAGAAGATATTGAAGACTAAGTTAAGAGATGTCAAATGAAGGGTAAGGATAAAATTGCTGAAGATAGTAACAAGACCGCAAAATAGTATAATATTTTATTGGTATAGTTGACACACAAGCGGCAAGTGGACCTTGAATTTTGACTGGCGGGACAGAGGTAAATCAAAATATACCATGTTTATCCATGTAAACAAAATAGCACATCTGCAATTTCTCACAGACATCTGGAGGGTGGAGTTGACACTTATAGATAGTAGTAGAAGGGGGCAATGAGACTTTGTATTTCACGTCAGGGAGGGGGGATTAATAAAGATTTGGCTGTGGTCTTCTTAAAAGTCTTGGAACTATGTGCCCCGGTGGGACTAGAAGCTATTCGCCAAAAAATGGCCATGCAAATCAAAAGACATTTTGTGTACCTTGGTTATTATAGGAGCAATTTATCCAATACCCTAGTAGGGCTCGAAGCTTTAGTCAAAAATACTAAGGATTGTGTTTAGGGGGGAAAGAATGGTAAATGGATGGCAAATTTTAAATTGGGGTGAAGGGTCTCTAGAGAGGGGGATAGTAGTATCTGGTCTCCAGTCTGTCTAAACTTTCGAATTCTTAGCCCCACTGGGGTTAGCATCTTAGACCTTGGGACCACCTATGCTTCTAAAGGCCCCCCGGGCATAAAGAGGGAGTCTCCAAATATCCCTTTGGTTAACTGATGTAGTGATATCCTTACTTTCCAGTTGAACGGAGATGTATACGTTGCTTATTTTGCTCTACTAGGTCCGACACAGTGTATTGTTCTTTTCCAGCTACAGCCTCTTGGTAGCTGCCTATGTAGACTAATATCATCACGGTCTAACTCTGGTGGTGTCAGGTTGTATTGTCATTTCACAGATGGACTTATTTCTCGTCTTTGATGACAAGTGAACATTCAGTATTCTCTGAGGGAACGAACTTTCAAACACCAAAACTATCCTCTCTTAATTTTGATTCAGGTTGTAGATTTCTGCAGTGCAAAAGTTCACTAATGAATTCTCTAAACTTGGTGTAATCTGCTGAAGGTACTATTCGCTTGACCAATTCAGGCGAGCACTTCTTTCAGCGTTAAGCTAATGTTCTCGATGAAGTGGACTTTTGAAGTGGCTTTTGAAGTGGAAATTTTGTCCAACATCTTGATCTTCGCATTTGATTGGTAGGGGGAAATCACTGGTTGTCATGCATTTGGTTTTTCTCTTTGCATTCAACCCCAGAACAAAATGGTTGAACTTTATTGTGAGCTCGTGCAGTAGTTCTTCAAGTCATTTTTTGTTTGACTTAAACCCGGCTACGTAGTCTATAAGACTTTTGCCGTTGAAGCCTAAAAGAGGACCATACGGCAAAAAATGGGCGGGAGACTAAACGTTGTACTTGGTCGGTCAAAATGCAATTCCATTGTTAATGACGGCCTGATTAATGTGTGGCTGATATATTTTTTCCTTAAAAGACCGTCTAGAGAATTTAGATTTGGTAAATAAAATGGGCTTGAGTAAGAAACTTTCAAATATTTTCGATTTATCAACCTATAATATACGATTGATATTTGTTTATCATTCCCTTCCCACCTGAAGCAAGCTTATGCGTGCACGCCTGATGGATGAAGTTGCAGCACAAGGGCGGATCCAGTATTTTTTTTTTCGGGGGGGGGGGGGGGGTTACTAATTTTTGACTCAGTTTTTGACTAATTTTACTGATTTTTACCTAGGTTTTACTAATTTTCGACTTATTTTCGACTCGGTCAAAAAATTTCGGGGGGGGGGGGCAAACCGGGTAACTCCCCCCCCCCCTGGATACGGCCTTGTTGCAGCCTATAATTTAAGATAAGAAAAGATACTTTCGAGTTGTATAAATAGAATCCTGCACAAGGGAGGGACGTAAATTTAAATATATAATTTTATTCAAGCTTCAGAGTTAAGAAAAAAAAATTAAACCTACACCAGGCATTAATTGCAAGTATACAGTCTTTTATATCCTGGGCTTCCGTATTAAAAAGTGTGCTTTATTTCAATAACATATTTTTTTTACTTATTTTTAAAAATCCATTGGATAACTCTTAGAGCGTATGTAAAAAAGTAAAGTCAAATAGCCCCTCTCCCTTTTTTACCATTTTTGTATGTATCCGCTACCGGAATGCCAAATCCTGCTGCATCATTGAGAAGACAAAACTCAGTAGGTCCATTTTTTTTTTTTTTTTTATATAAAATCCAATGCCATCAAATAGTGAAAAAATCCTTTTATCAGAATATTTTCCTGTAAGTAAAATCTCTGTTTCTCTGTGCATCAGCTCATATTAATAGCAAATGAATTTCCTTACCACTGACGACATTTACAGATATAATCGCTATCAGCAGAATCTGTTTTGTTCCGTACAATTTTGAGAGCCATCTTCTTTCTTGTTCCGTGCTGAGATCCTTCTGAAATAAGCAAGACGGATTAGCATAAATCCAATTAAGTTCGGTTTTCCTTGTTACTAATGGATTCTAAGATCTATTAAGCTCTTAGGTGAGAAGCTGCAATCAGTGTTTATTGTCAAATGATCCGGTAGCTGATGATGTTAGCCAGGAATGCTTTAAGGAATAAGTAAAAAGCTTGTGTTTATCATAAGCTTAATTCCTTTTTTTACCACAAAACAAAGAATAGGCGGTACTTGTCCTCTAAATGGTACACACGGAAGAAGTCAAGTTTGGTTTATGCTAAGAAACAAATTTGGGCTATATATTTGCACATTAGGGGTGTGGGGTAAAGCATAGTATATATTAAATACGTAGCCTAACCTAGGCACCTTTCCCCCCTAAACCCCAAAAAACAACAGTTTAAATATTGTAAATTCAATGAGGAACCATGCTCTTCGATCAATTTAGATAACAATTGCCCGCTTTATGGGTTTCCATGTCTACATTCGTTCGTCAGTCTTTAGCGGTGTGTATTGGGGTAGTGCACAAGTACCGAATAGGCATATTAAAAGGAAA
Source organism: Artemia sinica (assembly GCA_027921565.1). Lineage (NCBI taxonomy): Eukaryota > Metazoa > Arthropoda > Branchiopoda > Anostraca > Artemiidae > Artemia > Artemia sinica. The sequence continues at coordinate 51,708,670 of CM051268.1, forward strand.
TGCTCTGTGTCTAAAAACACATTAGGCCTGTTTTTTCACTCATCAATGTGCTAAGATCTTACATCTTTTGTCAGAAAACGCTTAAACGTGAAATCTTTGAACAAAGATCTTACATCTTTGGCCGTTTTTGTGCAAACGTCTTTCATCATTCTGCTCTGATCAGCGGTCTGAGAACAATGATGAGTAGATCATCAAAGTTCTCTCATCATTGTTCTATATGGTAAAACAGTGGCGGTTTTCACACTTTTTGCCAACATCAGTGAGCTGTAAGATCTTAGAACAAAGATGAGTTAAAAAACGATAATCTTTGCAGAAGGATGTAAGATCTTAGATGTAAGATCTTAGTGCTAAAAAACGGGCCTATTGAATCATTCAGGGTTACTTCTGCAAGAACAATCAAACTAATAAAATCAAGTTAAAATGTTCAATAATAACATTCTTATTTATTATCTCCTCGAACCTCTCTTAGAGGAAAATGTTTAATGAGAAAATAATGTTCACAGACATAGGCTTCTCTTAGTGGTAGATCCAGGGGGGCCTGCCCCCCCCCCCCTTATGTAGCGGCAGATTTGGGGCTGGGGTTTGGAACACTTGCTCTGGTTGGGGTTGGGACGCTGTAACACTTTTAAGTTATTTTTTGTAATTGTTTTTTTCATATTTGAGCTATAAACAAGTTTTTAATTGTTAAGACTGTTTCTTTTTGCAAGTAAGTTCAATGTTTCAGTTACTTTGGTCTCTTTTATATTTTATTGATGACGCATATTGCTCAAAAGTATTTAATTAAATTTAAATCAAACAGTTCGTGGTAACAAACTGTAAGTAAGGAGCGACCTGACTCAATAGTAACCGAAACTCTAAAAAACGGAGATCACTCGACGTTTAGGGGCTGTCTCGCCGTTTTTTTGAAAACCAAGAATATTTTCTCAGGCTCGTAACCTTTGATGGGTAAGACTAAACTTATTGAGGTTTATTTATTTGAAATCAAACAGCTCATGGTAACGAACTATAAGTAAGGAGCGACCCGGCTCAATAGTAAACGAAACTCTAACAAAATTTTTTGATACCAATAGACACATAAAAAAAATCACATTTTTATGCTGATTTCAAATATATAAGTTTCATCAAGTTTAGTCTTACCAATAAGAAGTTAAGTGCCTGAAAAAATTTGCCTTATTTTTGAAAAAAGGGGGAAACAAGCCCTAAAAGTCATAGAAATCTAATGAAAATCACACCATCAGATTCAGCGTATCAGAGAACCCTACTATAGAGGTTTCAAGCTCCTATCTGCAGAAATGTGGAATTTTGTATATTTTGCCAGAAGAAAGGTCATGGATGCGTGTTTATTTGTTTTTTTCCCAGGGGTGATCGTATCGATCCAGTAGTCCTAGAATATCGTGAGAGGGCTCATTCGAACACAAATTGAAAGTTCTAGTGCGCTCTTTAAGGAACCAAAAAAATTGGAGGGCAACTTGGCCCCCTCCCACGCTCATTTTTTCCCGAAGTCAGCCAATCATAATTTTTGGTAGCCATTTTTTTCAGCATAGTCAAAATTGTAATTAATATGTCTTTGAGGATGACTTAATAACCCACAGTTCCAGGGGGAAGGGCTGTAAGTTATAAACTTTGCCCACTGTTTACATATAGAATTGGGAAGTATACAGGTGTTTTCAGGAGGAATTTTTTCTAGAGGAGGATCGGGGTCGGTGGAGGGGTTACGGGGAAGGATCTTTCCATGGAGGATATTTCCTTGGGGGAAGGAACATTTCCATGAAGGGGGCGCCAGATTTCCCAGCATTATTTAAAAAACGATCAGAAATTAAATAAAAAACAAGTTTTTTTTCAACTGAAAATAAGGAGCAACATTAAAACTTAAAACGAACAGAAAATATTACGTAACATAGTCTTTTGAGAGAAAAAGAAAATAGTACTTTAAATCTTTTCGTTTTTGTAGAATTTATAGTTTGGCCGGCTATTTGTATGCTGGAGAAAAATTTTCAGCAATTTTTAACAACATACACCCTTTTAAAAATCTGGACACAAATAGTAGTGTTTAATTTAGTTTCATACCTCCTCTAGTTGACCTGACATGGAAAACTTGATACCATTCGCAAAAAAATCTATTTACTTTCTTTGATAGCTTGGACAAACTTATGCTATTTGGAGCATCCTTCAAAGACCTAATTTCCAGAACTTTCCACTACGTTGAACACAATGGCTATCTGAAAATTTTCATTGGATGTGTTTGGGGGAATGGTTCACGTGAGAGGGTGGTTAGTTACCCTCTAATCACTTTCGACTATTAAAAAGGGCAATAGCCCTCTCAATTCTCAATTGAATGAGCCCCTTTTGAAGTTTTTACGACAACTCTATCTATAAAAACCTTATATGCCCCCAGGGCATAACTTAAAACCTTTGCCCTTGGGACTCTGGGGATTATGTCCACCTTTAAACACATAATTTCCGGAACTTTCAACTACGTTGAACAAAATGGCTATCTCTAAACTTTGATTGAATGTGTTTGGGGAAATGTTGGGCGTGACAGGGGGGTCAATTACTCTCCGCTCACTTTCGACTATTAAAAAGGGCAATTTAAATTTTCAAACAAATGAGCTCCTTTTGAAATTTTTACAAAATTTATATATAAACCTTATATGTCCTCAGGGCATAACTTACAATCCTTGCACTTAGGGCTCTGAGGGGATTATCATCCTAAAAGACCTAATTTCCAGAACTTTCAACTACGTTGAACAAAATTTTGATTAGATGTGTGTAGGGAAATGATGGGCGTGAGAGGGGGGTTAGTTGTCTTTCAATCACTTTTGACTATTAAAAGGGCACTAGCCCTTTCAATTTTTAATTGAGTGAGCCCTTTTTGATGTTTTTACAACATCAATTTCTATAAAAACCTAACATGCTCCCAGGGCATAAATTGCGACCCTTGCCCTGAGAGTTGTTGGGGAAGATGGGTTGTCATCCTTAAAGACCTTATTTCCAAACTTTCAACTACGTTGAATAAAATGGCCATCTAAAAATTTTGACTGGAGGTGTTTGGGGAAAAGGTGGGCGTGAGAGGGGGGTTAGTTGCCCTCAAATCACTTTCGACTATTAAAAAGGGCACTAGCCCTTTGAATTTCCGATTGAATGAGCCCTTTTTCAAGTTTCTATGGCAAAGATTTCAATAAAAACCTTATGTCCCCCCAGGGCATAACTTATAGCCCTTTTCCTAAAGACTGTGGGGGGACTGTTCTGCTCAAAGGTATAATTTCCTGAACTTTAAACTGCGTGTAACAAAACGGCTATCTCAAAATTATTATTGGATATGTTTGGGGAAATGGTGGGCGTGGAAGGGGTGTTAGTTGACTTCCAATCACTTTCGACTATTAAAAAGGGCACTAGCCATTTCAATTTCCAATCGAATGAGCCTTTTCTGAAGTTACTACGACAACGCGTTCTATAAAAACCTTATATGCCCCCAGGGCATAACTTACAACCCTTGCCTTGAGGGCTGTGGGGGAGTGTCCTCCTCAAAAACAAGATTTCTATCTGGAAATCAACAACGCTGAACAAAATGGCTATCTCAAAATTTTGACTGGATGTGTTTGGGGAAAGGTGAACGAGAGAGCGGGGTTAGTTGCCCTTAAATCACTTTCGATTATTAAAAAAGGGACTAGATCTTTGAATTTCCAATCGAGTGAGCCCTTTTTCATGTTTTTACGACAAAGATTTCAATAAAAACTTATATGCACCCAGGGCGTAAGTTACAACCCTTGCCCTGAGGGCTGTGAGGGAGTTGTCATCCTCAAAGACCTAATTTACAGAACTTAAAACTACGTTGAATAAATGGCAATCTCAAAATTTAGATTGAATGTGTTTCGGGAAATGGTGGGCATGAGAGGGGGTTAGTTGCCCTCCAATCACTTCTGAATATTCAAAAGGGCACTAGCCCTTTGAATTGTCAATCGAATGAGCCTTTTTTGAAGTTTCTATGACAACGCCTTCTATAAAAACCTAATATGCCCCAGGACATAACTTAAAGCCCTTACACTGAAGGCTTTGGGGGAGTTTCCTCCTAAAAAAACATAATTTCTATCTGGAAGTCAAATACGCTGAACAAAAAGGATATCTCAAAATTTATATTGGATGTGTTTCGGGAAATGGTGGGCGTCGAAGGAGTGTTAGTTGCCTTCCAATCACTTTCGACTATTAAAAAGGGCACTAGCCCTTTGAATTTCCGATTGAATGAGCCCTTTTTCAAGTTTCTATGGCAAAGATTTCAATAAAAACCTTATATCCCCCCAGGGCATAACTTATAGACCTTGTCCTAAAGACTGTGGGGGGAGTGTTCTGCTCAAAGGTATAATTTCCTGAACTTTAAACTGCGTGTAACAAAACGGCTATCTCAAAATTATTATTGGATATGTTTGGGGAAATGGTGGGCGTGGAAAGGGTGTTAGTTGACTTACAATCACTTTCGACTATTAAAAAGGGCACTAGCCATTTCAATTTCCAATCGAATGAGAGTAGAGATGACCCTAAAGGTCGTGACAGGACTCCTAATATGGGCATAGCCTCACTAGGGAGAATGATTGCGTAATCGGTCAATGACCTCTTTCTCCAGGTGTGTTTTTGGCACGCCCTCAGCGAAGGTCAATGTTGTTATTGTTTCCGAGGCAAAATGCCAAGGTCAATGTTGTGTTTTGAACAGAGTCATTAGAGAGAACACGTGGTTAATGGGATCAATGTTGTTGTCGTTTCCGAGCCAACTTTCTTTTCTGGTCAGTCTAGAGTTGGCAGTCATTAATCAAATTGTTTCCAGGGAGTGTCTGACAGATGACGTCAAGTTAATTAATGTCTTTGGAGTTCGACCAGAATTGTCTCCGAGACAAAGTTTTGATCACACATGACAGATGATGTCATGATTGATTGATTGACACGAAAGGGGAATTAATTTGTTGTTCTAAAGAGAATTGATTCACGAAAGGGAAATTAATTTGTTGTTTCTAACAAGAGAATCGTTTCCGAGCAGACGTTTTGATCTTAGCGCGCGAAAAGGTTTCCAAATAATTTGAAATGCATTGGCGCAGAGATGCCAAACAAAAGGAACATGCCGAAATTCCGTTTAGGGATAATTTTGGCGAAACCGTTTTAGCTATTTTATGGAACTATTTCGGCGAAACAGCTAGAGACATTTTAAAAGGTGATTTTTGAAGAGATTTTGGAAGAGAATTTGAGTGTGGTCGTTATAATACACAAGTTTCAATTGAACAGTGTTGTGAGGTCCTCTACCCCAACCCCAAAGGTTCCGATCCCCCTACCACAACCCCGAAGGAAGCCACCGGTCCTCAAAGGTTCTCTGGGCTTCCAAAGGACCCCCCCCCGGACCCCCAAAGACCCTCACCCAGTCCCCAAAGGTGCCCAGGCACCCAAAGGGCCCCAGACCCTAAAAGGCCATACCCGAGCCCCAAAGGCCCTCCCCGGTCCCCAAAGGTCCACCAGACCCCCAAAAGCCCTCCCCGGTCCCCAAAGGTCCACCAGAACCCCAAAAGCCCTCCCCCGGTCCCCAAAGGCCCTCCCCCGGTCCCAAAGGCCCTCCCCGGGCTCCCAGGGCTCCCAAAGGGCCCCGATTACTCTACCCCTACCCCGAAGGAAGCCTCCGGTCCTCAAAGGTCCCCCAGGCTCCCAAAGACCCTCACCCGGTCCCCAAAGGTCCACCGGGCTCCCAAAGGGACCCCAGACCCCCAACGGACCCACCGGGCCCCAAAGGGCCCAATCCGTGCTCAAGGGCCCCCCCCGGACCCCCAAAGGTCCTCCACCAGTCCCCAAAGGCCCTCTCCCGGTCCCAAAGGTCCACCAGGCACCCAAAGGCCCCAGACCCTAAAAGGGCCATACCCGAGCCCCCAAAGGTCCTCCACCAGTCCCCAAAGGCCCTCTCCCGGTCCCAAAGGTCCACCAGGCACCCAAAGGGCCCCAGACCCTAAAAAGACCATACCCGAGCCCCCCAAAGGCCCTCACCGGTCCCCAAAGGTCCACCAGACCCCCAAAAGCCCTCCACCGGTCCCCAAAGGCCCTCCCCGGGCTCCCAGGGCTCCCAAAGGGCCCCGATTGCTCTACCCCAACCCCGAAGGAAGCCTCCGGTCCTCAAAGGTCCCCCAGGCTCCCAAAGGACCCACTGGACCCCCAAAGGCCCTCACCTGGTCCCCAAAGGTCCACCGGGCTCCCAAAGGGACCACCGGACCCCCAAAGGGTCCCCCGGACCCCAAAGGTCCTCCCCAGGTCCTCAAGGGTCGCCCAGACCCCCAACGGACCCACCGGGCCCCAAAGGGCCCAATCGGTGCTCAAGGGCTCCCCGGACCCCCAAAGGCCCTCACCCGGTCCTCAAAGGTCCACCGGGCTCCCAAAGGACCAGTCGGTCCTCAAGGACCCTCTCAGACGTGCAAAGACCCCCCCCAGACCCCCAAAGGCTCATCCCGGTCCCCAAAGGTCCCCTCAGGCTCCCATATGACCACTCCACCCCTCAAGGGCCCCTGGATCCCCAAACGCCCTCCCCGGACCCCTCCAAAGAACCCCCTCTCCATTTTTAACACTTTTTATGGCTTTATTATATCCTTTTAGAACAAGTTCCTTTCATAATGTCCCTCCTAAACCCATTTTCCAACTTGAAGTACTTATCTTTTTCACCCACTTTCTCAATGAAAAAGAAATTAGTTTTTAATCAATTCTAATTTTCCAAATAATATAAAAATTTTCCACTTTAGTTCAGATCTGTCTCGAAGAGATGAAAAATTTAAAATACTGTTCCAAATTTTTCGCAGAAGATAAAAAAAGTTCAAGTTTTCTTCTGAATTTTACCAAAGAACGTGCTCCAATTCTAATTTCTCCAGAGAAAACAAAAATCTTCCACTTCAGTTCTTTATTTCACAAAGACATAAAGAAATTTAAAGTTCAATTCTAAATTTTTCGGTGGAAGATAGAAAAAGTAATACCATACTTGTGAATATTTTCACGGAAAATAAAAAGTTCTAGTTCAATTTACAATTTCCTCAACGAAGTGAAGAAAGGTTCAAGTTCTCTTCTGAATTTTACTAAAGAACACGCTTCAATTCTAATTTTTTCAGAGAAAACAAAAATCTTCCACTTCAGTTCTTTATTTCACAAAGACATAAAGAAATTTAAAGTACAATTCTAAATTTTTCGGTGGAAGATAGAAAAAGTAATACCATACTTGTGAATATTTTCCCGGAAGATAAAAAGTTCTAGTTCAATTTACAATTTCCTCAACGAAGTGAAGAAAGGTTCAAGTTCTCTTCTGAATTTTACTAAAGAACAAAATTCAATTCTAATTTCACCAGAGAAAATAAAAATCTTCCACTTCAGTTCTTTATTTCACAAAGACATAAAGAAATTTAAAGTTCAATTCTAAATTTTTCGGTGGAAGATAGAAAAAGCAATACCATACTTGTGAATATTTTCCCGGAAGATAAAAAGTTCTAGTTCAATTTACAGTTTCCTCAATGAAGTCAAGGAAAGTTCAAGTTCTCTTCTGAATTTTACCAAAGAACAAAATTCAATTCTAATTTCACCAGAGAAAATAAAAATCTTCCACTTCAGTTCTTTATTTCACAAAGACATAAAGAAATTTAAAGTACAATTCTAAATTTTTCGGTGGAAGATAGAAAAAGCAATACCATACTTGTGAATATTTTCCCGGAAGATAAAAAGTTCTAGTTCAATTTACAATTTCCTCAACGAAGTGAAGAAAAGTTCAAGTTCTCTTCTGAATTTTACCAAAGAACAAAATTCAATTCTAATTTCACCAGAGAAAATAAAAATCTTCCACTTCAGTTCTTTATTTCACAAAGACATAAAGAAATTTAAAGTTCAATTCTAAATTTTTCGGTGGAAGATAGAAAAAGCAATACCATACTTGTGAATATTTTCCCGGAAAATAAAAAGTTCTAGTTCAATTTACAATTTCCTCAACGAAGTGAAGAAAGGTTCAAGTTCTCTTCTGAATTTTACTAAAGAACAAAATTCAATTCTAATTTCACCAGAGAAAATAAAAATCTTCCACTTCAGTTCTTTATTTCACAAAGACATAAAGAAATTTAAAGTTCAATTCTAAATTTTTCGGTGGAAGATAGAAAAAGTAATACCATACCTGTGAATATTTTCCCGGAAGATAAAAAGTTCTAGTTCAATTTACAGTTTCCTCAATGAAGTCAAGGAAAGTTCAAGTTCTCTTCTGAATTTTACCAAAGAACAAAATTCAATTCTAATTTCACCAGAGAAAACAAAAATCTTCCACTTCAGTTCTTTATTTCACAAAGACATAAAGAAATTTAAAGTACAATTCTAAATTTTTCGGAGGAAGATAGAAAAAGCAATACCATACTTGTGAATATTTTCCCGGAAGATAAAAAGTTCTAGTTCAATTTAAAATTTCTCAACGAAGTGAAGAAAAATTCAAGTTCTCTTCTGAATTTTACCAAAGAACAAAATTCAATTCTAATTTCACCAGAGAAAATAAAAATCTTCCACTTCAGTTCTTTATTTCACAAAGACATAAAGAAATTTAAAGTTCAATTCTAAATTTTTCGGTGGAAGATAGAAAAAGCAATACCATACTTGTGAATATTTTCCCGGAAGATAAAAAGTTCTAGTTCAATTTACAATTTCCTCAACGAAGTCAAGGAAAGTTCAAGTTCTCTTCTGAATTTTACTAAAGAACAAAATTCAATTCTAATTTCACCAGAGAAAATAAAAATCTTCCACTTCAGTTCTTATTTCACAAAGACATAAAGAAATTTAAAGTTCAATTCTAAATTTTTCGGTGGAAGATAGAAAAAGCAATACCATACTTGTGAATATTTTCCCGGAAGATAAAAAGTTCTAGTTCAATTTACAGTTTCCTCAATGAAGTCAAGGAAAGTTCAAGTTCTCTTCTGAATTTTACCAAAGAACAAAATTCAATTCTAATTTTTTCAGAGAAAACAAAAATCTTCCACTTCAGTTCTTATTTCACAAAGACATAAAGAAATTTAAAGTTCAATTCTAAATTTTTCGGTGGAAGATAGAAAAAGCAATACCATACTTGTGAATATTTTCACGGAAGATAAAAAGTTCTAGTTCAATTTAAAATTTCCTCAACGAAGTCAAGGAAAGTTCAAGTTCTCTTCTGAATTTTACCAAAGAACAAAATTCAATTCTAATTTCACCAGAGAAAATAAAAATCTTCCACTTCAGTTCTTTATTTCACAAAGACATAAAGAAATTTAAAGTACAATTCTAAATTTTTCGGTGGAAGATAGAAAAAGCAATACCATACTTGTGAATATTTTCCCGGAAGATAAAAAGTTCTAGTTCAATTTACAATTTCCTCAACGAAGTGAAGAAAGGTTCAAGTTCTCTTCTGAATTTTACCAAAGAACAAAATTCAATTCTAATTTCACCAGAGAAAATAAAAATCTTCCACTTCAGTTCTTTATTTCACAAAGACATAAAGAAATTTAAAGTTCAATTCTAAATTTTTCGGTGGAAGATAGAAAAAGTAATACCATACTTGTGTATATTTTCCCGGAAGATAAAAAGTTCTAGTTCAATTTAAAATTTTCTCAACGAAGTGAAGAAAAATTCAAGTTCTCTTCTGAATTTTACCAAAGAATAAAATTCAATTCTAATTTCACCAGAGAAAATAAAAATCTTCCACTTCAGTTCTTTATTTCACAAAGACATAAAGAAATTTAAAGTACAATTCTAAATTTTTCGGTGGAAGATAGAAAAAGTAATACCATACTTGTGAATATTTTCCCGGAAGATAAAAAGTTCTAGTTCAATTTACAGTTTCCTCAATGAAGTCAAGGAAAGTTCAAGTTCTCTTCTGAATTTTACCAAAGAACATGCTTCAATTCTAATTTTTTCAGAGAAAACAAAAATCTTCCACTTCAGTTCTTTATTTCACAAAGACATAAAGAAATTTAAAGTACAATTCTAAATTTTCGGAGGAAGATAGAAAAAGCAATACCATACTTGTGAATATTTTCCCGGAAGATAAAAAGTTCTAGTTCAATTTAAAATTTTCTCAACGAAGTGAAGAAAAATTCAAGTTCTCTTCTGAATTTTACCAAAGAATAAAATTCAATTCTAATTTCACCAGAGAAAATAAAAATCTTCCACTTCAGTTCTTTATTTCACAAAGACATAAAGAAATTTAAAGTTCAATTCTAAATTTTTCGGTGGAAGATAGAAAAAGTAATACCATACTTGTGAATATTTTCCCGGAAGATAAAAAGTTCTAGTTCAATTTACAGTTTCCTCAATGAAGTCAAGGAAAGTTCAAGTTCTCTTCTGAATTTTACCAAAGAACAAAATTCAATTCTAATTTCACCAGAGAAAATAAAAATCTTCCACTTCAGTTCTTTATTTCACAAAGACATAAAGAAATTTAAAGTTCAATTCTAAATTTTTCGGTGGAAGATAGAAAAAGTAATACCATACTTGTGAATATTTTCCCGGAAGATAAAAAGTTCTAGTTCAATTTACAGTTTCCTCAATGAAGTCAAGGAAAGTTCAAGTTCTCTTCTGAATTTTACCAAAGAACACGCTTCAATTCTAATTTTTTCAGAGAAAACAAAAATCTTCCTCTTCAGTTCTTTATTTCACAAAGACATAAAGAAATTTAAAGTACAATTCTAATTTTTCGGTGGAAGATAGAAAAAGCAATACCATACTTGTGAATATTTTCCCGGAAAATAAAAAGTTCTAGTTCAATTTACAATTTCCTCAACGAAGTGAAGAAAGGTTCAAGTTCTCTTCTGAATTTTACTAAAGAACAAAATTCAATTCTAATTTCACCAGAGAAAATAAAAATCTTCCACTTCAGTTCTCTATTTCACAAAGACATAAAGAAATTTAAAGTTCAATTCTAAATTTTTCGGTGGAAGATAGAAAAAGTAATACCATACCTGTGAATATTTTCACGGAAGATAAAAAGTTCTAGTTCAATTTAAAATTTTCTCAACGAAGTCAAGGAAAGTTCAAGTTCTCTTCTGAATTTTCTCAATGAACACACTTCAATTCTAATTTCTCCAGAGAAAATAAAAATCTTCCACTTCAGTTCCTTATTTCGCAAAGACATAAAGAAATTCAAAGTTCAATTCTAAATTTTTCGATGGAAGATAGAAAAAGTAATACCATACTTGTGAATATTTTCACGGAAGATAAAAAGTTCTAGTTCAATTTAAAATTTTCTCAACGAAGTCAAGGAAAGTTCAAGTTCTCTTCTGAACTTTACCAAAGAACACGCTTCAATTCTAATTTTTTCAGAGAAAACAAAAATCTTCCACTTCAGTTCTTTATTTCACAAAGACATAAAGAAATTTAAAGTTCAATTCTAATTTTTCGGTGGGTGATAGAAAAATTAATGCCATACTTGTGATTATTTTCACGGAAGATAAAAAGTTCTACTTCAATTTTAAATTTCCCCGGAAGATAAAAAGTTCTAGTTCAACTTGCTATTATCTTTGTGAAAACACACAAACTCAGAAAAAATGTTCAATGTTCCTTTAGTACCTATGCAATTAGACTAAAAATGAAGATATTTATGCAGAGTTTCAACTCGCTATGGCTAAGTTTGCTAAAAACAAGCTATTTTCTTGCGAAAACACACAAAATCAGAAAAAATGTTCAATGTTCCTTAAGCACCTACGCAATTAGGCTTAAATGAAGATATTTATGCAGAGTTTCAAGTCGATATGGCTAAGTTTGCTAAAAACAAGCTATTTTCTTGCGAAAACACACGAAATCAGAAAAAATATTGTTAGGTTAGGTTAAGTTAGATTAGGTTAGGTTAGCCTACGTACGCGCGCATATAGGTTAAGTTAGGTTAGATTAAGTTAGATTAGGTTAAGTTAGGTTAGGTTAGATTAAGTTAGGTTAGGCTAGGTTAGCCTACATACGCGCGCGTATGTAGGCTAACCTAGCCTAACCTAACTTAATCTAACCTAACCTAACTTAACCTAATCTAACTTAATCTAACCTAACTTAACCTATATGCGCGCGTACGTAGGCTAACCTAACCTAATCTAACTTAACCTAACCTAACAATATTTTTTCTGATTTCGTGTGTTTTCGCAAGAAAATAGCTTGTTTTTAGCAAACTTAGCCATATCGACTTGAAACTCTGCATAAATATCTTCATTTAAGCCTAATTGCGTAGGTGCTTAAGGAACATTGAACATTTTTTCTGATTTTGTGTGTTTTCGCAAGAAAATAGCTTGTTTTTAGCAAACTTAGCCATAGCGAGTTGAAACTCTGCATAAATATCTTCATTTTTAGTCTAATTGCATAGGTACTAAAGGAACATTGAACATTTTTTCTGAGTTTGTGTGTTTTCACAAAGATAATAGCAAGTTGAACTAGAACTTTTTATCTTCCGGGGAAATTTAAAATTGAAGTAGAACTTTTTATCTTCCGTGAAAATAATCACAAGTATGGCATTAATTTTTCTATCACCCACCGAAAAATTAGAATTGAACTTTAAATTTCTTTATGTCTTTGTGAAATAAAGAACTGAAGTGGAAGATTTTTGTTTTCTCTGAAAAAATTAGAATTGAAGCGTGTTCTTTGGTAAAGTTCAGAAGAGAACTTGAACTTTCCTTGACTTCGTTGAGAAAATTTTAAATTGAACTAGAACTTTTTATCTTCCGTGAAAATATTCACAAGTATGGTATTACTTTTTCTATCTTCCATCGAAAAATTTAGAATTGAACTTTGAATTTCTTTATGTCTTTGCGAAATAAGGAACTGAAGTGGAAGATTTTTATTTTCTCTGGAGAAATTAGAATTGAAGTGTGTTCATTGAGAAAATTCAGAAGAGAACTTGAACTTTCCTTGACTTCGTTGAGAAAATTTTAAATTGAACTAGAACTTTTTATCTTCCGTGAAAATATTCACAGGTATGGTATTACTTTTTCTATCTTCCACCGAAAAATTTAGAATTGAACTTTAAATTTCTTTATGTCTTTGTGAAATAGAGAACTGAAGTGGAAGATTTTTATTTTCTCTGGTGAAATTAGAATTGAATTTTGTTCTTTAGTAAAATTCAGAAGAGAACTTGAACCTTTCTTCACTTCGTTGAGGAAATTGTAAATTGAACTAGAACTTTTTATTTTCCGGGAAAATATTCACAAGTATGGTATTGCTTTTTCTATCTTCCACCGAAAAATTAGAATTGTACTTTAAATTTCTTTATGTCTTTGTGAAATAAAGAACTGAAGAGGAAGATTTTTGTTTTCTCTGAAAAAATTAGAATTGAAGCGTGTTCTTTGGTAAAATTCAGAAGAGAACTTGAACTTTCCTTGACTTCATTGAGGAAACTGTAAATTGAACTAGAACTTTTTATCTTCCGGGAAAATATTCACAAGTATGGTATTACTTTTTCTATCTTCCACCGAAAAATTTAGAATTGAACTTTAAATTTCTTTATGTCTTTGTGAAATAAAGAACTGAAGTGGAAGATTTTTATTTTCTCTGGTGAAATTAGAATTGAATTTTGTTCTTTGGTAAAATTCAGAAGAGAACTTGAACTTTCCTTGACTTCATTGAGGAAACTGTAAATTGAACTAGAACTTTTTATCTTCCGGGAAAATATTCACAAGTATGGTATTACTTTTTCTATCTTCCACCGAAAAATTTAGAATTGAACTTTAAATTTCTTTATGTCTTTGTGAAATAAAGAACTGAAGTGGAAGATTTTTATTTTCTCTGGTGAAATTAGAATTGAATTTTATTCTTTGGTAAAATTCAGAAGAGAACTTGAATTTTTCTTCACTTCGTTGAGAAAATTTTAAATTGAACTAGAACTTTTTATCTTCCGGGAAAATATTCACAAGTATGGTATTGCTTTTTCTATCTTCCTCCGAAAAATTTAGAATTGTACTTTAAATTTCTTTATGTCTTTGTGAAATAAAGAACTGAAGTGGAAGATTTTTGTTTTCTCTGAAAAAATTAGAATTGAAGCATGTTCTTTGGTAAAATTCAGAAGAGAACTTGAACTTTCCTTGACTTCATTGAGGAAACTGTAAATTGAACTAGAACTTTTTATCTTCCGGGAAAATATTCACAAGTATGGTATTACTTTTTCTATCTTCCACCGAAAAATTTAGAATTGAACTTTAAATTTCTTTATGTCTTTGTGAAATAAAGAACTGAAGTGGAAGATTTTTATTTTCTCTGGTGAAATTAGAATTGAATTTTATTCTTTGGTAAAATTCAGAAGAGAACTTGAATTTTTCTTCACTTCGTTGAGAAAATTTTAAATTGAACTAGAACTTTTTATCTTCCGGGAAAATATACACAAGTATGGTATTACTTTTTCTATCTTCCACCGAAAAATTTAGAATTGAACTTTAAATTTCTTTATGTCTTTGTGAAATAAAGAACTGAAGTGGAAGATTTTTATTTTCTCTGGTGAAATTAGAATTGAATTTTGTTCTTTAGTAAAATTCAGAAGAGAACTTGAACCTTTCTTCACTTCGTTGAGGAAATTGTAAATTGAACTAGAACTTTTTATCTTCCGGGAAAATATTCACAAGTATGGTATTGCTTTTTCTATCTTCCACCGAAAAATTTAGAATTGAACTTTAAATTTCTTTATGTCTTTGTGAAATAAAGAACTGAAGTGGAAGATTTTTATTTTCTCTGGTGAAATTAGAATTGAATTTTGTTCTTTAGTAAAATTCAGAAGAGAACTTGAACCTTTCTTCACTTCGTTGAGGAAATTTTAAATTGAACTAGAACTTTTTATCTTCCGTGAAAATATTCACAAGTATGGTATTGCTTTTTCTATCTTCCACCGAAAAATTTAGAATTGAACTTTAAATTTCTTTATGTCTTTGTGAAATAAAGAACTGAAGTGGAAGATTTTTGTTTTCTCTGAAAAAATTAGAATTGAATCTTGTTCTTTGGTAAAATTCAGAAGAGAACTTGAACTTTCCTTGACTTCATTGAGGAAACTGTAAATTGAACTAGAACTTTTTATCTTCCGGGAAAATATTCACAAGTATGGTATTGCTTTTTCTATCTTCCACCGAAAAATTTAGAATTGAACTTTAAATTTCTTTATGTCTTTGTGAAATAAAGAACTGAAGTGGAAGATTTTTATTTTCTCTGGTGAAATTAGAATTGAATTTTGTTCTTTAGTAAAATTCAGAAGAGAACTTGAACTTTCCTTGACTTCATTGAGGAAACTGTAAATTGAACTAGAACTTTTTATCTTCCG
The DNA here is from genome assembly GCA_027921565.1 of Artemia sinica. Taxonomy (NCBI): domain Eukaryota; kingdom Metazoa; phylum Arthropoda; class Branchiopoda; order Anostraca; family Artemiidae; genus Artemia; species Artemia sinica. The sequence continues at coordinate 51,723,947 of CM051268.1, forward strand.
GGAAAATATTCACAAGTATGGTATTGCTTTTTCTATCTTCCACCGAAAAATTTAGAATTGAACTTTAAATTTCTTTATGTCTTTGTGAAATAAAGAACTGAAGTGGAAGATTTTTATTTTCTCTGGTGAAATTAGAATTGAAGTTTGTTCTTTGGTAAAATTCAGAAGAGAACTTGAATTTTTCTTCACTTCGTTGAGAAAATTTTAAATTGAACTAGAACTTTTTATCTTCCGGGAAAATATTCACAAGTATGGTATTGCTTTTTCTATCTTCCTCCGAAAATTTAGAATTGTACTTTAAATTTCTTTATGTCTTTGTGAAATAAAGAACTGAAGTGGAAGATTTTTGTTTTCTCTGAAAAAATTAGAATTGAAGCATGTTCTTTGGTAAAATTCAGAAGAGAACTTGAACTTTCCTTGACTTCATTGAGGAAACTGTAAATTGAACTAGAACTTTTTATCTTCCGTGAAAATATTCACAGGTATGGTATTACTTTTCTATCTTCCACCGAAAAATTTAGAATTGAACTTTAAATTTCTTTATGTCTTTGTGAAATAGAGAACTGAAGTGGAAGATTTTTATTTTCTCTGGTGAAATTAGAATTGAATTTTGTTCTTTAGTAAAATTCAGAAGAGAACTTGAACCTTTCTTCACTTCGTTGAGGAAATTGTAAATTGAACTAGAACTTTTTATTTTCCGGGAAAATATTCACAAGTATGGTATTGCTTTTTCTATCTTCCACCGAAAAATTTAGAATTGAACTTTAAATTTCTTTATGTCTTTGTGAAATAAAGAACTGAAGTGGAAGATTTTTATTTTCTCTGGTGAAATTAGAATTGAATTTTGTTCTTTGGTAAAATTCAGAAGAGAACTTGAATTTTCTTCACTTCGTCGAGGAAAATTTTAAATTGAACTAGAACTTTTTATCTTCCGGGAAAATATTCACAAGTATGGTATTGCTTTTTCTATCTTCCTCCGAAAAATTTAGAATTGTACTTTAAATTTCTTTATGTCTTTGTGAAATAAAGAACTGAAGTGGAAGATTTTATTTTCTCTGGTGAAATTAGAATTGAATTTGTTCTTTGGTAAAATTCAGAAGAGAACTTGAACTTTCCTTGACTTCATTGTGGAAACTGTAAATTGAACTAGAACTTTTTATCTTCCGTGAAAATATACACAGGTATGGTATTACTTTTTCTATCTTCCACCGAAAAATTTAGAATTGAACTTTAAATTTCTTTATGTCTTTGTGAAATAAAGAACTGAAGTGGAAGATTTTTATTTTCTCTGGTGAAATTAGAATTGAATTTTGTTCTTTAGTAAAATTCAGAAGAGAACTTGAACCTTTCTTCACTTCGTTGAGGAAATTGTAAATTGAACTAGAACTTTTTATTTTCCGGGAAAATATTCACAAGTATGGTATTGCTTTTTCTATCTTCCACCGAAAAATTAGAATTGTACTTTAAATTTCTTTATGTCTTTGTGAAATAAAGAACTGAAGTGGAAGATTTTTTTTTCTCTGAGAAATTAGAATTGAATTTTGTTCTTTAGTAAAATTCAGAAGAGAACTTGAACCTTTCTTCACTTCGTTGAGGAAATTGTAAATTGAACTAGAACTTTTTATTTTCCGTGAAAATATTCACAAGTATGGTATTACTTTTTCTATCTTCCACCGAAAAATTTAGAATTGAACTTTAAATTTCTTTATGTCTTTGTGAAATAAAGAACTGAAGTGTAAGATTTTTGTTTTCTCTGGAGAAATTAGAATTGGAGCACGTTCTTTGGTAAAATTCAGAAGAAAACTTGAACTTTTTTATCTTCTGCGAAAAATTTGGAACAGTATTTTAAATTTTTCATCTCTTCGAGACAGATCTGAACTAAAGTGGAAAATTTTTATATTATTTGGAAAATTAGAATTGATTAAAAACTAATTTCTTTTTCATTGAGAAAGTGGGTGCAAAAGATAAGTACTTCAAGTTGGAAAATGGGTTTAGGAGGGACATTATGAAAGGAACTTGTTCTAAAAGGATATAATAAAGCCAGAAAAAGTGTTAAAAATGGAGAGGGGGTTCTTTGGAGGGGTCCGGGGAGGGCGTTTGGGGATCCAGGGGCCCTTGAGGGGTGGAGTGGTCATATGGGAGCCTGAGGGGACCTTTGGGGACCGGGGTGAGCCTTTGGGGGTCTGGGGAGGGTCTTTGCACGTCTGAGAGGGTCCTTGAGGACCGACTGGTCCTTTGGGAGCCCGGTGGACCTTTGAGGACCGGGTGAGGGCCTTTGGGGGTCCGGGGAGCCCTTGAGCACCGATTGGGTCCTTTGGGGCCCGGTGGGTCCGTTGGGTGTCTGGGCGACCCTTGAGGACCTGGGGAGGACCTTTGGGGTCCGGGGGACCCTTTGGGGGTCCGGTGGTCCCTTTGGGAGCCCGGTGGACCTTGGGGACCAGGTGAGGGCCTTTGGGGGTCCAGTGGGTCCTTTGGGAGCCTGGGGGACCTTTGAGGACCGGAGGCTTCCTTCGGGGTTGGAGTAGAGCAATCGGGGCCCTTTGGGAGCCCTGGGAGCCCGGGGAGGGCCTTTGGGGACCGGTGGAGGGCTTTTGGGGGTCTGGTGGACCTTTGGGGACCGGTGAGGGCCTTTGGGGGGCTCGGGTATGGTCTTTTTAGGGTCTGGGGCCCTTTGGGTGCCTGGTGGACCTTTGGGACCGGGAGAGGGCCTTTGGGGACTGGTGGAGGACCTTTGGGGGCTCGGGTATGGCCTTTTTAGGGTCTGGGGCCTTTAGGTGCCTGTTGGACCTTTGGGACCGGGAGAGGGCCTTTGGGGACTGGTGGTGGACCTTTGGGGGTCCGGGGGGGGGCCTTGAGCACGGATTGGGCCCTTTGGGGCCCGGTGGGTCCGTTGGGGGTCTGGGGTCCCTTTGGGAGCCCGGTGGACCTTTGGGGACCGGGTGAGGGCTTTGGGAGCCTGGGGACCTTTGAGGACCGGAGGCTTCCTTCGGGGTAGGGGTAGAGTAATCGGGGCCCTTTGGGAGCCCTGGGAGCCGGGGAGGGCCTTTGGGACCGGGGGAGGGCCTTTGGGGACCGGGGGAGGGCTTTTGGGGTTCTGGTGGACCTTTGGGGACCGGGGAGGGCTTTTGGGGGTCTGGTGGACCTTTGGGGACCGGGGAGGGCCTTTGGGGCTCGGGTATGGCCTTTTAGGGTCTGGGGCCCTTTGGGTGCCTGGGCACCTTTGGGGACTGGGTGAGGGTCTTTGGGGGTCCGGGAGGGGTCCTTTGGAAGCCCAGAGAACCTTTGAGGACCGGTGGCTTCCTTCGGGGTTGTGGTAGGGGGATCGGAACCTTTGGGGTTGGGGTAGAGGACCTCACAACACTGTTCAATTGAAACTTGTGTATTATAACGACCACACTCAAATTCTCTTCCAAAATCTCTTCAAAAATCACCTTTTAAAATGTCTCTAGCTGTTTCGCCGAAATAGTTCCATAAAATAGCTAAAACGGTTTCGCCAAAATTATCCCTAAACGGAATTTCGGCATGTTCCTTTTGTTTGGCATCTCTGCGCCAATGCATTTCAAATCATTGGAAACCTTTTCGCGCGCTAAGATCAAAACGTCTGCTCGGAAACGATTCTCTTGTTAGAAACAACAAATTAATTTCCCTTTCGTGAATCAATTCTCTTTAGAACAACAAATTAATTCCCCTTTCGTGTCAATCAATCAATCATGACATCATCTGTCATGTGTGATCAAAACTTTGTCTCGGAGACAATTCTGGTCGAACTCCAAAGACATTAATTAACTTGACGTCATCTGTCAGACACTCCCTAGAAACAATTTGATTAATGACTGCCAACTCTAGACTGACCAGAAAAGAAAGTTGGCTCGGAAACGACAACAACATTGATCCCATTAACCACGTGTTCTCTCTAATGACTCTGTTCAAAACAACATTGACCTTGGCATTTTGCCTCGGAAACAACAACAACATTGACCTTCGCTGAGGGCGTGCCAAAAACACACCTGGAGAAAGAGGTCATTGACCGATTACGCAATCATTCTCCCTAGGGAGGCTATGCCCATATTAGGAGTCCTGTCACGACCTTTAGGGTCATCTCTACTAATGAGCCTTTTCTGAAGTTTCTACGACAACGCGTTCTATAAAAACCTTATATGCCCCCGGGCATAACTTACAACCCTTGCCCTGAGGGCTGTGGGGGAGTGTCATCCTCAAAAACAAGATTTCTATCTGGAAATCAACAACGCTGAACAAAATGTCTATCTAAAAATTTTGATTGGATGTGTTTGGGGAAAGGTGAACGAGAGAGCGGGGTTATTTGCCCTTAAATCACTTTCGATCATAAAAAAGGCACTAGATCTTTGAATTTCCAATCGAGTGAGCCCTTTTTCATGTTTTTACGACAAAGATTTCAATAAAAACTTATATGCACCCAGGGCGTAAGTTACAACCCTGCCCTGAGGGCTGTGAGGGAGTTGTCATCCTCAAAGACCTAATTTACAGAACTTAAAACTACGTTGAATAAAATGGCAATCTCAAAATTTAGATGAATGTGTTTGGGGAAATGGTGGGCATGAGAGGGGGGTTAGTTGCCCTCCAATCACTTCTGAATATTAAAAAGGGCACTAGCACTTTGAATTGTCAATCGAATGAGCCTTTTTTTGAAGTTTCTACGACAACACCTTTTATAAAAACCTCATATGCCCCAGGACATAACTTAAAGCCCTTACACTGAAGGCTTTGGGGAGTGTCCTCCTAAAAAACATAATTTCTATCTGGAAGTCAACTACGCTGAACAAAAAGGATATCTCAAAATTTATATTGGATGTGTTTCGGGAAATGGTGGGCGTGGAAGGGGTGTTAGTCGCCTTCCAATCACTTTCGACTATTAAAAATGGCACAAGCCACTCCAATTTCCAATTGAATGAGCCCTTTTCGAAGTTTCTACGACAACTTCTTCGATACGAAGTGCCCTGCTCTAAAGGAAAAAAATAATAAACAATACATTGTGCCAACATCGTTCTTATATGCCCTCAGGACATAACTTAAAACCCTTGCCCCAAGGGTTGTGGGAGAGTGCATCCTCAAAAACATATTTTCCATCTGGAAATCAACTACGCTGAACAAAATGGCTATCTCAAAATTTTGATTGGATGTGTTTTGGGGAATGATGGGCGTGGGGGGGTGGCTAGTTGCCCTCCAATCACTTTCGACTATTAAAAAGGGCACTAGCCCTTTGAAATTCCAATCGAATGAGCCTTTTTGAAGTTTTTACGAAAACGCCTTCTATAAAAACCTTATATCCCCCCAGGGCATAACTAACAACCCTTGCCCTGAAGGCTATAGGGGAGTGTCCTCCTTAAAAACATAATTTCTATTTGGAAATCAACTACGCTGAACAAAATGGCTATCTCAAAATTTTGATTGGATGTATTTCGGGAAATGGTGGGAGTGGAAGGGGTGTTAGTTGCCTTCCAATCACTTCTGACTATTAAAAAGGGCACAAGCCGCTCCAAATTCCAACTGAATGAGCCCTTTCCGAAGTTTCTACGACAACTTCTTCGATACGAAGTGCCCTTCTCTATAGGAAAAGAAAAAAAAATAATACATTGTGCTAACATCGTTCTTATATGCCCTCAAGGCATAACTTAAAACCCTTGCATCGAGGGTTGTGGAGGAGTGTCCTCCTCAAAAACATAGTTTCTATCTGGAAATCAACTGCGCTGAACAAAATGGCTATCTCAAAATTTTGATTGGATGTGTTTGGGGGATGATGGGTGTGGGGGGGGCTAGTTGCCCACCAATCACTTTCGATTATTAAAAAGAGCGCTAGTCACTCTAAGATCCAATCGAATGAGCCCTTTTTGAAGTTTCTACGACAATTCCTTCGATACGAAATGCCCGGGGATGGAAAAAAAATATACATTGTGCCAACATCGTTCTTTACTTAGGCAACGCTATTGCGCTGTCTATGATAAGTGGATTGAAAGCCAAAAATAGAGCCATGTAAATAAACAAAATAGTACAAACGTAGATCATATTCTTCCATCACATTGAAAACATTTGAATTCCTATCACAATGAAAATACTCAAACGAAACACTAAATTTACTAATAAACTAGGATTTTCTTTGTAATAAATATGATTTCCAGATAACTGCTTTTCTACAGATATTGTGACGTACTATTTAAGATATCTGAAAATACCAACCCCGTTCTTTGTCGAAAGATGTAAGATCTTAGCGCAATGACTAGCAAAAGAATGGCCTTATCAACTCAGTTTGTCCGAGCACACCTCCCCTCATCATAAAAGCCACTGGGACTAGTTCAAGCAATGCACCAAATCCTTCTCTCATGTTTGCAAGGCGGGCAAGTATACCTCTCTTCTTTACAACTTTTTTCTTTTGAGAACCTTTAAATCATGCGCTAATTGGAATGCAATTGTCCTGAGCGGCATCTATAATTAAGATATCTGCTCATAAATTCAGGTTAATTTAGAATTCCTTCCCGGTGCTAGGTGTTCCTCACCCCAGAAAATTTCCACACGGAGAAAATTCCCCCCGGAAAATTTCCTGCCGGATAGGGAACGCTATAGCGTTCCCTATAGTAAAGAGCCATAAGGCTTATCTATAAGGACTTGTATGGAAGGGGCGGTCGTATGAACTTTGGAGAAGGCTTATTCGATAGCAAATTAAAGTTCTAGTGCTCTTTTAAGAGTCAAAAGGGATTGGGAGCGACCAGCCCTCCCCCTCCCTGACGCCTTTTTTGCCCAAATGCATCCGATCGAAATTCTGAGATAGCCATTTCGTTTGGAATTACCCAAAAATCAAATAACCAGACCTCTGGGGTCGATAACCCACTTAGCCCCCGGGACAAGGGTTGAAAGCTGTACAAGTTGTCCCTTGTTATATTCTAAGGATTTTATTAAAAGAGGGATCGTAAAAACTTAGGAGGGGTTCATTCAATTGGAAACCGAAAGTTCCAGTTCCGTTTTTAATATTCAAACGTGATTGGATCGCAAACACTACCCCCCTCCCCCCTTCACGTCCTTTTTTAGCCAAATGCGAAGGTCGAATAACTGTACCTTCAGGGTTGACACCCCCTCCCCCTTCATTCCCGGTGCAAGGGCTGTAAGTTATGCAAGCTGCTTATTGTTAACATATAATATTTCTTATTGAAAAAAGATGGCACGTTTGATCCTGAATTAAATAAAAAAAAACAAATTTTTTTAACTGAAAGTAAGGAGCGACACTAAAACTTAAAACGAACAGAAATTGTTCCGTATATAGAAGGGGTTGTCCCTTCCTCAATGCCTTGACCTTTACGCTAAAGTTTGACTCTTTCTCACAACTCTATTTGTTAAAACAATAAAAAACTTTAGCATAAAGAGCAAGGCGTTGAGGAGGGACATCCCCTTCCATATACGGAATAATTTCTGTTCGTTTTAAGTTTTAATGTCGCTCCTTATTTTTAGTTAAAAACCACTCGTTTTTTTATTTAATTTCTGTACGTTTTTGAATTAATGCAGCTTTGATTTTGGCTCACCGTACATGAATAATTAAAATGAAATTTGCATAATTTTATTTTTTTAATTTTTTTTTTTTGGCTAAGTGGTTTTCTCGAAATTTTGTTCTGACGTAACTTACGAAATAACTTGCGTAACGAGCTTCCACATCCGTATATTTTTATTACGTGAGGGGTTCTCCCCCTAGTCATACCTCGCTCTTACGCTAAAGTTCAAATTTTGTTCCAAATCTTTAAGCATGACCCCTGAATCACAAAAGCCGTCTAATTAGAATAGATAGCTTTTTTGAAAGTACCTAAAAAAAATTACCGTAAAAGCGAGGTAATGACTAGGGGGACAAACCCTTATATCCATAATATTTTCTGTTCGTTTTAAGTTTTAATGTTGCTCCTTACTTTCAGTTGAAAATACTTGTTTTTTTATTTAATTTCTGATCGTTTTTTTAAATAAGGCTGTGAAATCCGGCGGCCCCGTCAAAGAAATGTCCCTTCTCCCTTGAAAATATCCTCCATGGAAAGATCCTCCTACGTAGCCTCCTCCTCTGACCTCCCCCCTCCCACCAGAAGAAATTCCTCCTGAAAACGTCTGCATACTTCCAAGTAACGAATACTATATGTAAACAACGGGCCAAGTTCATAACTTGGAGCCCTTCCCCCGGGGACAGTGGGGGATTAAGTCATCCTCAAAGACATATTTATTAGGTTTTCGACTATATGAACAAAATGGCTAGCTCAAAATTTTGATCAGGTGACTTTGGGAAAAAATGAGCGTGAGAGGGGGCTTAGTTGCCCTCCAATTGTTTGGTCACTTAAATAGGGCACTAGAGCTTTTAATTTACGTTCGAATGAGCCCTCTCGCGATATTTTATGACCACTGGATCGACACAATCATCCCTGGAGAAAAAACAAGACAAAAGAAACAAACAAATACGCATCCGTGATCTTTCTTCTGGCAAAAATGCAAATTTCCACATTTTTGCAGGTAGGAGCTTAAAGCCTCTACAGTAGGGTTCTCTGACACGCTAGATATGATGGTTGGATTTTCATTAAGATTCTATCACTTTTAGGGGGTGTTTCTCCTTTTTTCGAAAATGAGGCAAATTTTCTCAGGCACGTAGCTTTTGATGGGTAAAAGTAAACGTGATAAAACTTAAAAATTTAAAATCACCATAAAAATCTGATTTTTTTATGTATCTATTGGTATCAAAATTCCGTTCTTTAGAGTTTTGGTTACTATCGAGTCGGGTCGCTCCTTCCCTACAGTTCGTTACCACGAACTGTTGATATACGAAAACGCTTCGAGTATTAAGGAAAAACTTTAAGGAAATGTTGAGAGGGATGCCAAACACAATCAAAACACACTTTGTCCTAGTTAGTTGCGGGAAGGAGATATCAGCAATATCTAAGGAACGGCTGGTGGTATTAGGCCGAAACTTTCATTTGTACTTGTGGGTTGTTGAAGAGGGATTAGAGGGCAACCAGCCCCCCTTCCTTCCCCTTTTTATGTGCCACCTCTCCTTAGTAATGGTCATAATTTTTAACTGTCTTTCTGTTCAATCTAGTCAACAGTTATAACAGCTTTGCCTCCAGAAATGTCATGCCCCCCACTGGCCTGGGACAAGAATTGTAAGTTATTCAATTTATTCATTGTTTATAGGCTCTTGCTGGATTTATGTTTAGGAAAACAAGGAAGTTTTGATTCTGGGCACATCCAAAAAGCCCAAGAGTATTAGACGAAACTTTGGAGAATGTTTAAGGGTTTCTTGAACTAAATCAAAAGGCGTTTCTGTATCTAGTTTATCAAAAATGTGGATCTAAAATATCTTAAGAACGGCTGAGGGTATTAAGTTGAAAATTTCAGTACATTTTGAGGGGCGTTTTAAAGTGGTCGGAAGGCTACCAGCTCCTTCCTCTTGCCCTCCTTATCTGCCCTCTTTCAAAATTATTTCAATCAAAGCTTTGAAGTAGTCATCTTGTTCAAAATAGTCTAAAGGTTAAATAACTATGCCTATATGGATGGCATAACACCTCACAGCTTTAGAGAGGAATGCCAAACATAATCAAAGCATTCTATGTGGATGCTAGTTGTCAAAAAGGGCGTATAAGCAAAATCTAAGGAACTGGCGAGTGTATTAAGTTTAAACTTACAGGGTATGTTGAGAGAGATGTTTAAAAAGGGATTGGAAGGCTACAAGCCCCTCCCATTTCTCTTTTTAGATAACACTCCCCTCGACACTGATAAAAATTTTGAAAAGTGATTCTGTTACAAATAGGCAAAAGGTATAGTAACTATGCCTCAGGTGGTGCAATACCCTCCGAGTCCTCAGGGCAAAGATTGTAAATTATACAATTTACCCTTTTTAATTATAGGATTTATCGTTAGGAAAAGGGGGAATGTTTGGTTCTGAGTGTGTTCGAAGAGGTTATATGTATTAATGCAAAACTTTGAGGAATCTTGAGGGGGATGTTTAACTAAGTCAAAAGCAACTATGTGCATCCAGTTTTCAAAAAGGTGTATCTGCAATATTTTGAGAACAGCTGAAGGTATTAGGTTGAAACTTTCAGGGCATGTTGATGAGGATGATAAAAACGGTCGGAAGGCAATCAGTCCCCCTTACATGTCTTTTCAGCTGCAATATCCCAAAGAAATCTGATCAAAATTTTGGAATCGCCAACTGGTTCAAAATACTCGAAAAGTCAAATGACTGTGCTTCTAGGGATGACAACAGGAACGGCTAAGATTAATAAGCTGAACGTTTAAGGAAATCGAATGGCGGTTTGCAACTAAATCTAAAGAAACCATGTGCATTCTGGTTGTTTAAATGGCACGTCTGCAATATTTCAGGAACACTCAAGGCTTTTAATGGACAGAATTGAGGGGCATGTTGAACGTAATCAGAAGACAAGTAGGACTACGCGCAACCCGGTGACACAAGTGCGCTTGTGTCCATATCTGAGGATCGATCGACAAATAGTATTTAGTTGAAATTTTAAAGGGATATTGAACCAAATCAAAACATCCTATGTATACACAGCTTGTTAAAATCGCTTGTGTAAAATGTCAGTAACCACTGATGGTATTTAGTTAAAACTCTTAGAAATGTAGAGAGGTATGTTGAAAAAAAGTCAAAAGGCACTTACTAATGGAACTAATAAATTAGAATCAGATATTTTAATTTTAAGCCAGAGACGTGAAAAAACTGGGGAAATATTATATTAACCAATAACACAACCTCGGCAATCAAAACGAAGAGAAAATAATTTAGAAAAACTTTCTGGAAGAGAACTATTCAAAGAGAAGTAGTCATGTTAAACTTAAGACTGGCAGAAACAAACTCCTGTAATAATTCTAACCCAAAATGACCAGAAATTACTAGCAAAGAATAAATGGAACACAAAGCGAACAAAAATTAAAATGAACAATAATAGCACACATAATGATAAACACACTAATATAGATGAATAAGAAAAAAAATCATATGAGTAAAAATAAAATTGGATTGTCAAGTCAAATTTAAATCGAACACAAATTACTCAGTTTTGGAACAAAAATTGCGCAGTTTGGCTACTGCTCCCTTACCCTGCCCCTAACTGTAAAAGTTTAAAGCCTATTGCATCATTTACACTTTACTGAAAACAAATTACATTACAAATATGTTATTTTATATTAGCAAGATTTAAAAACAAAAATAAAAACTACAGTTAAATAAAATCTTGAATTGCTGAGTTTTCAGGAAGTATTATCATTGAATATTAAATTTTCAGTTTATATTCATTATTTCTTTCCAGTCCTCTTTGTTATTTTAGTAATATATTTTTATTGGTCGTCGATGTTATGAAAAACAAAAGTGCACTCTTCAAGATACGTTCAGTTTTCAATAAAACGTAAATGACGCAATAGGCTTTAGACTTTTGCGGTTAGGGGAGGGGAAGGCTCAGTAACCAGACTCCTATTTGTAGTATTTTTTTTTTTTTACTTTGATTTGACTATTCAATATAATTTTAATTGTTTTAAGACTTGCTTAGTCATCTATATTACTACTACTACTACTACTACTAACAACTCGTCGCAGCACCAAGCCGCCTGAGGCCAACACAGCTACGCACGCTCCTCCTCCACCCCAATCTATTCAAAGCCTCCCTTTTTACACCCGCCCACGAAGTTCCCATTTCCTTTAAATCTTTCTTTATGACGTCCTCCCAACCCAGACGGGGACGACCTGCTTTCCGTTTAGCCCTAGATGGTTGGCCGAAAAGAACAATCTTCGGCAATCTGTCATCCTTCATCCGAACAACATGCCCTAACCACCTCAACCTTTCTTTCATTATAGACCTAGAAAGTGGTATTGAACCACATTTTTCGTATAGCCTATTGTTTGAAATACGGTCAGTCAGCCGGGTACCCAGAACAATCCTTAAGCAATTTCTCTGGAAAACATCTAGCAAATCTTCATCCGCTTTTCGGAGCGTCCATGCTTCAGAGCCATATTTGACCACTGTCATCACTGTAGCTTCTAAGATTCTAATCTTGGTTTGCAGACTTATCTTCCTATTCTTCCAGACTTTTTTTAACTGTGAAAAAACACCCTGAGCCTTGGCTATTCTATTTTTAACATCTTCACTGCTCCCACCATCTTTACTAATAATACTACCAAGGTAAGTGAAACTGCCCACCTGATCAATCTTTTCATTACCCAACGTCACCTTTTCATCTTCACTTATTCCTAGCCTTAGTGACTTGGTCTTCCTAACATTAATTTTCAAACCAATACTAGCACCCTGAACTCGCAAAACCTCTAAAACTTCATTCATTTTGCTCACACTTTCATCTAGGATGCTTAAATCATCAGCATAATCCAAGTCCAGGAGACTTTTTCCTCCCCATTTGATTCCGTGGTCTCCCATTGCCTTTCCTGTGCTCCTTAAAACAAAGTCCATCAAAATAATCCATATAAAGGGGGATAGAACACAACCCTGCTTAACTCCTGATTTAATACAAAACCAGCTGCTAACCTCATTTCCTACCTTAACCGCAGCAGTGTTATTCTCGTACATAGCACTAATCACTTTAATGTATTTGTCTGGTATACCATACAAGGATAAAACCTTTACTAAAGCTCCTCTATCAACAGAATCGAACGCTTGCTCATAATCTATAAAACTAAGGACCAAAGGTGTTTGAAAACTTAGGCACTTCTCAATTATTAACCTAAGAGTGAAAATTTGGTCAACACATCCTCTACCTTTTCTAAAACCGCACTGCTCTTCTCTTAAAACTTTGTCTACGGCATCTCTCAGTCTAAAAAGTATCATATTACTAAGCAATTTGCTACCTACAGAGACCAGACTAATGCCTCGATAATTACCACACTCACTTTTATCACCTTTCTTATAAAGTGGCTTAATTAAGGTTTTCCTAAAATCATTAGGTACTTCCCCTTTTTCAAAAATCATATTCATAATCTCCAATAACTTATTTCTAACCTCAGAGCCACCATATTTAAGAAACTCATTTACTACCCTATCAGCACCTGGAGCCTTATTATTCTTTAATCCTTTTAGTACTGTTTCTAATTCCTCCTCACAAAACAAATCTTCCTTCACATCCAAGGTATCACAAACTTTTTCATTTTCCTCTATATTTTTTCCTGCAACTCTATCTCGGTTAAGCAAATTCTCAAAATGTTCGGCCCATCTCGCTTTAGCTTTTGTCTTATCGCTAATTGCCACCCCATTCCTATCTTTAACTGGGACAAGTCCGGATTGACTACTACCTCTCAATTTGTTAACGTGCCAGTACAATATTTTACTATTATGCCGTCTAGCTGCATCTTCTAAATCCTCGGCAATTTTATCCATGGCCTCCACTTCACACCTCCTTAGTTCATATTTCAATGCTTTCTCCACTTTCTTTACATTTCTTTTGTTTTCATGTGATCTATCACTCAGATAATTCTTGTACAAGTCCTTTCTCCTTTCTATTAAACTTAAAGCTTTTTCACTAATATTCTTAGCTGCAGTTCTAGCTTTCTTCCCTAATACACCTTCAGCAACTTCACAAATTATTTTTCTAAAATTATTCCAACCATCTTCCACATTATCAAATTTTAAGCTCTCAAGTTTAGTATTCAACTGTTCCTGGAAAGTTTCTCTCAAATTCTCATCCTGGAGTCTACTAACATCATAACTTCCCGGGAGGTAATTACCCTTCCGATATTTCAGCTTTAAATTAACCCTTGACACTACTAGATGGTGATCTTTACTTTTAACATCAATAACAGCACTCCTATATACCCTAGTATCTTGTATTGATCCTGCCAGTCTTCGATTTACTATAACATAATCAATAAGGTTTGCTGTCTTACCATCACGTGAATACCATGTTAGCTTATGAGCCATTTTATGACCAAACACCGTATTGGTTATAACTAGATTGTTATACCTACAAAATTGCAAAAGTCTGTATCCATTACTGTTTTCTTTTCCTACACCAAATTTACCTAAGCTGGGATACCATCTATCCATATTTCTACCAACCTGGGCGTTAAAATCTCCCAGCAATAACATCATATTTCTACCTGGGACCTTGTCTATTTGCTCCTGTAACTGTAAGTAAAATTCATCTGAGTCACTAGTATCTCCATCAGTCGGTTCTACAGGGGCGTATACTACTATAACTGATACCTTGAACTTTCTAGTCATAAAATGAGCAATTAGTATTCTATTATTAATACCTTCCCAGCCTAAACAAGACTTAGCAGCTTCCTTATTCATCATGAGCCCTACTCCCTGTCTATGTAACCCGTCCTTCCTGCCTGAGTAAACAAATTCTATATCACCTAATTTCATGCTTCCTACCCCTGGGATATGAGTTTCTGAAACTCCTAATAGATCCAGTTCGAATCGTCTGAATTCGTCAGTCAAAATGTCGATACGATAGTCATTTTTTAATGTCGTAACATTCCAAGTTCCAATTTTCATGTTCTTTAAATCATTGAAATTTTTTTCGCCTCAGGAAAAGCAATGATCCCGGATACCAGTGCAGGACGGGGATCACATATCTTCTCAAGTCTACACCGAAGTGCTTAAGCCGGCTTAGAACCGGACAGCAAGAAGTCCCTGGGACCTCCATGAATGGAGGCTTTGTGCAATCCTGGGCCCATCTTGGTCACAACATGGTTTTCAGCGCTTGGCGATGCTCTTCTATCAACAAGAGTCGAAATCCTGCACAGACAATCTCAAGCCTATTACCTCCGACTCATTATATATTCATGCCTACAAATATTATGCTACTACGGGGAGGCAACCCGTAATAGATAAATTAGCTAGGAAGAGGTTTTTCAGCCCAAAGACGCCCATCAAAACATACCAATCCCAGAAGAATTGTCCATTAGTCAGAATCCCGTGCGAATGCTGTGTCGTTTACTAGGCTATAATTTCCTCGAGGGGCGCCACTCCTCAAGTGGGAATAGAGTTGACCGCAAGGTCCCCAGTCTTGCAGGTACCCCGAAAAGGTCGAGGCAGCCCTTTGCAGAGGCCGTTGTCCATAGATCTGGATCTTACGCCCTGCCACAGTTGTCCTCCTATAGAGGATCCTCCCGCGATGGTGTTCTGCATCACCATGCAATTTAACCCATTGCTGGGAGAAGGTTTGCAACTCATGGAACTTGTGGATAAACAAGTGGGCCCTTTTGAGTGTACATTTGAGGGGCCTTCTTCCTCCTCCGCCTGTATTTATGACCCCGGGCAAGGGTGCCCCAGATTCTATTATGGACCCCCAGGGACAAGGTCCCCCCTTGGTCCATGCCTCCTATGGAGGTACCCTACATATCTGTAGAGTGTTCCCCTATCGCCACCTGGGGACATGCTGAATGGCCTGGGGGAGGCCAGATAAACGGATCACTTTTGTTTTGCAAAGGCAATAACTCAGTGACATATTTAACCTACTACTTATAAATATACAAACTCGCTGACTAGGCCTATATTAGTTCATATACAGAAATATATAACTCAGTGACACATTAAACCTACTACTTATAAATATGTGTAACTCACAGACTAGGCCTATATATGTTATATACAGAAATATATAACTGAGTGACATATTTAGCCTACTACTATAAATATGTGTAACTGACTGACTAGGCATATAAGTTATATACAGAAATATATAACTCAGGACATATTTAGCCTACTACTTAAAATATGTGTAACTCACTGACTAGGCCTATATAAGTTATATACAGAAATATTAACTCAGTGACAAATTTAGCCTACTACTCATTGGCCTTATACATCATTGCTTTTCAAAACTAAAACTAATCTAGCATTGCTAAGGATAACAGATGCAATTTGACCTTATGCATCCTTACTTCTCAAAACTAAAAGCTAAGTACCTCAAAATCATCTAGCATTGTTAAGGATAACAGATGCAATTTGACCTTATACATCCTTGCTTCTCAAAACTAAAAGCTAATCTAGCATTGCTAAGGATAACAGATGCAATTTGACCTTATGCATCCTTACTTCTCAAAACTAAAAGCTAAGTACCTCAAAATCATCTAACATTGCTGAAGATAACAGATGCAATTTGACCTTATACATCCTTGCTTTTCAAAACTAAAACTAATTTATCATTGCTAAGGATAACAGATGCAATTTGACCTTATGCATCCTTACTTCTCAAAACTAAAAGCTAAGTACCTCAAAATCATCTAGCATTGTTAAGGATAACAGATGCAATTTGATCTTATACATCCTTGCTTCTCAAAACTAAAAGCTAAGTACCTCAAAATCATCTAACATTGCTAAAGATAACAGATGCAATTTGACCTTATACATCCTTGCTTCTCAGAACTAAAAGCTAATCTAGCATTGCTAAGGATAACAGACGCAATTTGACCTTATGCATCCTTACTTCTCAAAACTAAAAGCTAATCTAGCATTGCTAAGGATAACAGATGCAATTTGACCTTATGCATCCTTACTTCTCAAAGCTAAAAGCTAAGTACCTCAAAATCATCTAACATTGCTAAAGATAACAGATGCAATTTGACCTTATACATCCTTGCTTTTCAAAACTAAAAGCTAATTTAGCATTGCTAAGGATAACAGATGCAATTTGACCTTATGCATCCTTACTTCTCAAAAACTAAAAGCTAAGTACCTCAAAATCATCTAGCATTGTTAAGGATAACAGATGCAATTCGACCTTATACATCATTGCTTCTCAAAACTAAAAGCTAAGTACCTCAAAATCATCTAGCATTGTTAAGGATAACAGATGCAATTTGATCTTATGCATCATTCCTTCTCAAAACTAAAAGCTAAGTACCTCAAAATCATCTAGCATTGCTAAGGATAACAGATACAATTTGATCTTATACATCCTTACTTCTCAAAACTAAAAGCTAAAGTACCTCAAAATCATCTAACATTGCTAAGGATAACAGATCCAATTTGATCTTATACATCCTTACTTCTCAAAACTAAAAGCTAAGTACCTCAAAATCATCTAGCATTGCTAAGGATAACAGATGCAATTTGATCTTATACATCCTTACTTCTCAAAACTAAAAGCTAAGTACCTCAAAATCATCTAACATTGCTAAGGATAACAGATGCAATTTGACCTTATACATCCTTGCTTCTCAGAACTAAAAGCTAATACTAAGCATTGCTAAGGATAACAGATGCAATTTGACCTTATGCATCCTTACTTCTCAAAACTAAAAGCTAAGTACCTCAAAATCATCTAGCATTGTTAAGGATAACAGATGCAATTTGATCTTATGCATCCTTCCTTCTCAAAACTAAAAGCTAATCTAGCATTGCTAAGGATAACAGATGCAATTTGATCTTATACATCCTTACTTCTCAAAACTAAAAGTACCTGTTTCGTTTCGTGTTTCGTTTACTCTTTAATAGTAATTTCTGTGCGTTTTGAGTAAGAATTGTAATAAGAATTTATTTCTGCTAGTCATAACTTAATATAGCTCTTTACTTTCCTTTGAAAAACTTCTTTTCTGAAAAATTAATAATTTAAGCACTGAAATGTGATCTTTTAGGCATGTTTGCCCCACCATGTACATACTGACCCACTGCCCCTTCTTTCTTATTGAAGCACAATTTTACATCACTAGAACATAGTTTCATAAGAGATACAGTGAATCACAGTGGCGGATCCAGGGGAGAGGGGTGAGGGGTCGCCCCCTAACGTAGTCTAAATTAGTGCAGTTTACTTGATTAACGCAAGTTCGCGCTAATTAAACTTGCTCCTAACGCAAGTTTATCGGATTAACCTATCCCACCCCCCCTAAAACAAAACCTGGATCCACCCCTGGTGAAGCAACTTAGTGAGATGAAGGATTAAAATGAATATTCATATTAATCATTTATCTTGTATAGACTACTTGACTTTCCAGGAACAAAAGTTCAAAAATAGTTTATTTGATACTCTTAAATCAACTGGCTATCTCAGAATATTTAGTCCGTAGAAACTTAGTCCTTTTTGGTGCAAAATCGTAGTTTGGTGCCACTAATGGCGAAAAACCTCTACCGTAGGGTTCCTTGATGTGCTGAATCTAATAGTATGTCTTCATCAAGACGGTGTTTTCTTCCATTTTTGGGGGCGTTTCCAATTTTTTCGAAAATCAGGCCAATTTTCTCGGCTCTTAAATTTTGAAGGGTATAATTAAAAGACAACAAATATTTTATGTTTGGAATTTTTCTTAGAAAAATTTTGTCAATATCGGCTCGATCCACTCCTTACTTACAGTTTATTGACACAAAATGCTTGATCAAAATATAGCTTGCGATAGTTTTTCACTCGATAACTTTTTCGCAGCCCTTGTGCTAAATCTGTCATTTTGACTCACAAAATAGCTCAAAACAACGCTTTGCTACGGCAAAACTTTTACCACTTGAAAATTTTAGTAAAACTTTTATTTTCTTTAGAAATAACCTCTGTCTGATATTCTAGAGCCATTGGCCCAACACGATCACCCCTGGGGATAAGCAAACAAAAAGCAAATAAAGACGTGTTTGTGATACGTCTTCTCGGAAAATATTCAAAATTTCACATTTTGTAGATTTCATATTTTCCAGGGGGTTTCTGATCAATAATATTTTTATCCCCCTCCCCCCTACCCTACGAAAAATTGCATAGGTGCCAAATTGTGCCAACATATTTTTTTTTTCCTCTTCTATTAATCACGGCCAGGTTATTAGTATTGATTCCATAGAGATGTCTCAATAAGAAACTGAGTGCTGTCAATGTCATACACATTAGTTTTATTTCCTTTTCCAATAATCAGAATAATATTAATTGCAAGAGTTCACGTTTTACTAAGGACAGTAGAAGACCTCAGGACAATTCATGCTCCAATGTAAACTGTAAGTTATGATGGTGTTTATGTCAGATTTCAAATGAGATAAATGAGGAGAAATAAGCGATTTCCATAACGGAGAAAATAAAAATGCGATGAAAGTATACACATTTAGATATTAACAGTCGTTTGCTATTTACACTTTTTCTGAGGAAATATGTGACCAAAATCTTAAAACATATTTCTTCAACGCTTGTGAGAAGTTTCAGCTGAGGAGTATCTGCTCCATTTGCGTTTTTCTTAAGGAAGAGGCTCAGGGATTTTGAAATTTCAAATAAAAACAAAATCATTGTCCTGGCCTCAGATGATATCACAAAGTTAATGTTTATCAAATTTATGATTTTTAAGGTGATGATGTACAGGAAATGCGAAACAAAACTATAAGAATATATAGTAAGTGTTGAATTTGTGGAAGTGTTTTTGTTTAATAGGTTGATTTAATATATTATATATCATATATAATATATATATATTATATATATATAATATATTATATATATATATATTATATATATATATATATATACTTATATATATATATATATATAATATATATATATATATATATATATATATATATTATATATTATATAATTATATATATATTATATATATATATATATAATATATATATATATATATTTATATATTTATTTTATGCTTCGAGCAAGGACATTGGGGCCTCCTCCCAAATTCTAAATTTTTTCCGAGTTCCCGAACATTTCTTACTCAAATTATAAAATTATTTCATTAATTATGCTATCCTTTTCCCTTTCTCCACCAATTGAGTCCCTGCACTCGTGACTGGCTTCAAGTATATTTCTTAGGAACGCCTGCTCCATTTTCATCAACCATTTCGCGGCAGAGTATCGCTTCCAAGAACGCAGAAAGGGCTCACTTGGAAATTTTTTAACAAATGTCTTAGGAAAATATGTATTTTTTTTTATTCCTAAATTTGCGGTGCCATGAACACTTAAATACTTGGTACAATTAGTGTAGCATTAAATTTTTTATCCGACAAGTGTCAACCACTATAAGCACAATTGAATTAATATTACCTCTTTCGGAAGGACGAAAGCACGCCATAAGACACTTCATACTTCAACGTAATTGATTAGTTCGTATGTCAGAGTTCAGGGGAAATCAATATAGAAAGATGATGTAAATGAAGAGATAAATCAGCATTTGTGTCAAATATTAAAGGAAGTGAATGAAGAAAGATAATGGATATCCATTATAAACGCAACTAGACTTCAAAGGAGATAAGTACATTTAGTTCTTGTGTGATATAATTAATTCTTGAAGTATTTTAGTGTAAAACGACCATAAACCACTATCAATATATAAGTGAAACCCAAAACGACCAGAAATTACGATAAAGAACGAAGTCAAAATTGAAAGAAACAGAAACTATTAAAAAGCACCTTCTGGACTAACAAAATCCAGGCCAAATCCAAGGGAAAAAGGTGGAGAGAGAACTAGTCATTTGTCTGAGAATTGGCTAACCTAGGTCTCTTTAGCCTAGTTAGAGCACCTTCTGGGCTAGGTATAATTCCTTTCCTTTACGTTTCCTTTCTGGTTTACCACGGCTGCTGGTAACTCCTGACATTATGGGAAAGCTTGAACCTTCTCTATTTAGGTTTTCAACTGAGTTACTCAGGCTACAGACTGCGATTGAAATGTCTTGGTGCTAACTTAGAAATCAGTTCGCAAATACATATTATTACCCGAGTTAGATCAGAGATCTGCTTTGCAACACCTTCAAACATGGTCATGTATCTCATGTTGTGTTCCTCAACTGGAGGTTGATTAGGAGTCAGTGGAGAGAAAGAGTCTGTGTATACCATGGGGACGTGTTCTGCATGAGTTGGAAGTCTTTTCTTCAAGACCTCAGCAGCAGTCCTTATGGGCACATTATTGGTGAATGAGTAAGTAACAATAGCTTTCTTTTCCATGAGTATTGGGCACTTCTTGGAGTTAGCAGCATGCTTTCCCTTGCAATATGGGCACTTAAGTACCTGCTCTTTCTTTACTATTAAATAAAAAAAAAAATTTTTTAAACTGAAAGTAAGGAGCGACATTAAAACTTAAAACGAACAGAAATTATTCTGTATATGAAAGAGACTGTCCCCTCCTCAACGCCTTGCTCTTTACGCTAAAGTTTTTTATTGTTTTAAAAAATAAAGTTGTGAGACAGAGTCAAACTTTAGCGTAAAGACCGAGGCGTTGAGGAGGGGACAGTCTCTTTCATATACAGAATAATTTCTGTTCGTTTTAAGTTTTAATGTCGCTCCTTACTTTCAGTTTAAAAAACTTGTTTTTTTATTTAATTTTTGAACGTTTTTGAATAAATGCAGGTTTTGATCTTGGCTCACCGTACATGAATAATTAAAACAAAATTTTCATATTAATTTACTTTTATTTAGTTAAATGGCTTTCTCGAAACTTGTTTAATTTTATTTACGAACGTTTTTATTAGTAATAAATATACGTAACTTACGAATTAACTTACGTAACGAACTTCTATATTCATATATTTTTAATACATTTATTAGGGGGTTTGCCCCCTAGTCAATACCTTGCTCTTTAAGCGAAAGTTCAAATCTTGTTCCAATTCTTTAAAAATGACCGCTTAATCACAAAGGCCGTTAATTAGAATAAACAGCTCTTATGAAAGTACTAAAAAATCTTTGGCTTAAAGAGCGAGGCACTGACTACGGGGTGAACCCAATTATATATGTAATATTTTCTGTTTGTTTAACGTTTCGATGTTGCTGCTGTTGCAGTTGAAATACTTGTTTTTTTATATTAAATTTATGATCTTTTTTTAAATAATGCTGGGAAGTCCGGCGTCCCCTTCATAGCAATGTCCCTTCCCCCATGAAAACTTCCTTCATGGAAAGATTCCTCCCACATAACCCCTGACCCACCCCCCCCCACTACCAGGAAAAATCTCCCCTGAAAACGTCTGTATACTTCCAAATAACCAATACTATATGTTAACATTGGGTAAAGTTCATAACTTTCAGCCCTCCCCCCGGGAAGTTCGGGGGATTAAGTCATCCTAAAAGAAATACTTATAATATTTTCGAACATGCTGAACAAAATGGCTATCTCAAAATTTTGATCAGGTGACTTTGGGAAAAAAATGAGCGTGGGAGGGGGCCTAGTTGCCCTCCATTTTTTTGGTCACTTAAAAAGGGCACTAGAACTTTCAATTTCCATTCCAATGAGCCCTTCCACGATATTCTAGGACAACTGGTTCGATACGATCACCCCTGGGGAAAAAAAAAACAAACAAACAAACAAATAAACACGCACCCGCGATCTTTCTTCTGGCAAAAAATGCAAAATTCCACATTTTTGTAGATGCGAGCTTGAAACCTCTAAAGTAGGGTTCTCTGATACGCGGAATATGATGGTGTGATTTTCATTAAGGTTCTATAACTTTTAGAGGGTCTTTCCCCCCTTTTTCGAAAATCAGCCAAATTTTCTCAGGCGCGTAACTTTTGATGGAAAGGATTAAACTTGATGAAACTTATATATTTGAAATCAGCATTAAAATATGATTCTTTTGATGTATCTATTTGTATCAAAATACCGTTTTCTAGAGTTTCGGTTACCATTGAGCCGGGTCGCTCCTTACTTACAGTTCGTTACCACGAACTGTTTGATCACGGATCGGGAACATTCTTTAAGGGTGTACGTTTCAAATCCGACTTCCTAATTTATTTTAATTTTCTGCTCGTTTTGGGTTTCGTTTATTGGTTGATAGTGATTTATGATCGTTTTACGCTTGAAGTATTATTTGAATTTTTTCTGCTCGTCTTTGATTTAATGTAGCTCTTTACTTTTCTCTGGAAAAAAACTCTTTCGTGGGAAAAAATGTTTAAAATGAATTTTTTTTTGTTTTTTTTTTTACATAGTGATTTTCATTGGTTATGAAAATTATATTTTTAAAAGTTTCGGCGTTCCTCCGTAAGAACAAAATTTTGAATTACGTATTAAATGTTGGACAAACATTTTGCATAAATTTTAATATTACTTGTATCATAACGCTTAGGATGGACTGAAATCTGTATAGCCTTTGGGCAGTGATAAAGGAATTCATACCCCTATCCTGTTACAACCAAGAGTACAGAAAAATAATCCTGCTCAATCTGGCATCCTCCACAACATGCCCTGAAAGTTTCAAATTAACTTCCTTGACCTTCCTGAAATTTTGCAGGTACACCCTTTTGAAAACTTTGGATGCATATAGTATCTTTTGATTTAGTTCAACTTCACACTCAATTTGCCTTGACATTTTTAGCTTAATACCCTTAGTCGTTCTTGAGATATCATAGATACATCTTTTTGACAAAATTAGATACACATAGATTCGTTAGCTTTAGTTCAAGGTCCCCAACAATATGCCCTAAAAGTTCCAACGCGACGTCATTAGTTTATAATGAGATATTTTACAAATACCCTTTCGACAATCTGCATGCAACTAGTGTCTTTTCATTTAGTTTTACACCCCCTCAACTATCTCTGAAACATTAAACTTTTAATTCTCTTTTTGTTTCTAATATATTGTATCAGTACCTTTTTGGCAACCAGGATGCACTTAAACTTTTTGATTTAGTTCAGTAGCTGTGGTAGTAGTAATAATAGCAGTAGTGGTAGTCATAGCAGCTGTCGCAATAGTAAAAGCAGTTGTAGTAGAAGTCACAAGTAGTCGCAGCTCTAGTTGTAATTAGTGGCAGCCATAATTCCAAGCACTCGCAGTCACTGTGTCAAATAGTCGCAGTTAAAATCCTAAGTAGTGGCAGTCGCTAGCCTAAGAAGCCACAAGTTTAATTAGTTTTTGCAGTTGCAGTGGCATATAGACGCAATCTCAATACCAAGCAGTCGCAGATGCAGTCACAAGTAGATGAACAGCAGTCAACAGTAGTCAGAGTCGCAATGTGTCACAGTCACAAATATTCACTGTCACAAGTAGACGCAGTTACAATTAGTCAAAGTCACCATAGAAAGTAGTAAAAAATAGTCGAAGTCCCATGTGTTTGCAGTGGCAGTTGAAAGAACTTTAAGTCGTAAACAGTCGCGGGTGGAGTCATAAGCAGTCGCAGCAACACCAGTAGTAATAATAGCATAAGTAGTATTTGCAGTTGTAGTGGTAGTAGAAGTAGTAGTAGCTGTAGTAACCTGAAGGTTTCAATTTAATGCACTCAAAAATACCTGAGATATTCCTGATATGCCCTTTTGACTACCTCCATGCATATAGAATGTCTTGAATTAGTTTAACATCCACCCAAACTTCGCTGAAACTTTACACTTCATGCCCTTAGTTGTTACAGAGATATATATTTCAAATGTACCTCTCTAAGAACCCTATTTAGTTAAACATTTTCTGACAGTTTCGAACTATAGCCCTTAGCCGTTCCTGAGATATTGCCAATACGACCTCATCACAACCTTAGATGTACACTCTTACTTTTGAGTTTGGTCAACAACCCCAACAACATGCTCTGAAAGTTCCAGTGTAATACCTTAAGCTGATCTTGGGATATAGCACAAACACCCTTTTATTTATTTATTTATTTATTTCCCTCAAAAACGAGGAGTATAAAAGATAAATAAATAACTCTTCAAAAATCCAAATAACACACCATCAAACATAGCAACAATTTACAAGTTGCCCAAAAGAAAACTTAATCAAATGCAACAAATAGTAATAATGAAATCATGCACTTTTTAAACTATAGAAAAAAAAGGAAATAGATTATGAACATAAAGTATATTATCAGATTTACGGTAAAAATTATTTATTTTTACCTTGGCTATTTCCAACGGCTCTTTAATTTTAAATTTTGAAACAAATTCAGAATTACTAAAGGAAATTGGAAAACCAAGTAAAAACTTACAATATTTAAAATAACAAACGCGAATTGCTGAAAAATCACAAATTTTAAAATCTCGAAGAAGAAGGGAAGGATAAAGAACATGCGGGAGGGCTACTGCATTAAAAAGAGAACCTAGAATTTCACGACGATAAACACCACGTAGCCGTATTATGGAACCAAACGCCTTTCTAATTTTTCTTGAATATGTAAAATTAGCATCGACTTAGATTCACGAGCTGAAGCAGAATAAGGTAACCCAAGATAAACAACAGCATCAGAAACCGGAAATGATATATTTCTATCGCAAATTAATTCAGCTCGGTCATTAACATTAACGGGAAAATATTGACATTTTTTAATACTAATAGAAAGGCCACGAACATTAAGCAGACTAGAAAGGGAATTAAAATTCTTAATTAGACTAGCTTTAGAACGGCTCAATAGGATAATATCATCAGCATATGCAAGAAAAGACACATCCCGTCCCCAAGAAATAAGGGTTGTAGATAAAGAACGAAGACACTCCGCCAGACATGCGTTAAAAATATAAGGAGATAAAACCCACCCTGTCTCACGCCCCGACCCACGGAAATTGGATTAGAAAGAGAATCAGAAGTATGTGCAAAAATTTTTATCCTAAGCCCCGAATACCAAGATCTAAGAACTCTAACCACAGAAAGGGGAATCCCACCAGAAATAAGAGCTGAAAGAACGGAAGCATGCGAAATATTGTCAAAAGCTCCTTTTATATCAATTAATAGTGTATAAAGTGGGGAGCCAGTAGATCTTGACTCCTTAATTATAGTATCAAACGTTGCATGCGCATGGTCGCAACCCATTCCTTTTTTGAACCCTACTTGATTAAGACCAACATCCAAATAATCAAAAAGATCCTTTATACATAATTCAAAAAGTTTACCAATCATAGAACCCTTCGTTATCGGCCTATACGAATCACAAGAACGGAGATCTCTTTTACCAGATTTTAGAATAGGAGTTACCACCCCAATCCTAAAAGACGGAGGAACAATACCAAACTTGAGAATAAGATTAAAAAAAGTCAAAAGAAGAAGAAGAAAAGAAGTTGGAGCAAATTTCACATGATTTGAAAAAATCCCATCATGGTCTTTAGAGGATTGTGGCTTTAATTTACGGCATGCACCCAACAAAGAATCAAACGAAATAGAAAAATCATGCGAATTAAAAGAACTGTTTAAAATTATATCAACATGCGAAAGTTGTTCAGGATCATCACAAGATTTCGAAAGGTTTGCAAAATGAGTTTCCCACTCAACAAGAGAAGGGCCATTCTTTTTAGAAGGTTCATTAACTCTCTTTGTTGAACGTAGAGCTTTCCAAAGTTTCTTTTTATTCATATCAACTTCAGACGAAGCATCCATAAGCAAAATATTATTATGACGACGAAGCTCCGACTGGAAAATTGCCTTCTTTTTTTTCATGCATAGAAAAGCCGGATGAAGATCACGCGGTTTTCCACTATTTTTCCAATGTCTAAAAGCTAATTTAGATTCATGATTAGCATGTACAAGAAACGGATTTGACGACCAAAAAGGTTTTTCAACATTGGGTTTACACTTTTTAACTCCAAAAGTTTCTTTAGCACCATATTTTAAGCAATGTAATAACTGAAGATATATGCAATTAAGCTCAAGCTCTATGTTATCTTTATGACACTTCAGAATATCAGGTACAACTACTTTTCGAGCTAAAGAATCAACTTTATCTTGGTAAGCCGGAATCAGTTTTTCATCCCAGATAATTCTCTCAAAATATTTAGGGCGAATTGGAATAAAATTAGAAGCAGAAACAGAATCATGAATTACAGAAAACGATGTCAAAAACTGAATAGGTAAATGATCACTTATCGGGAAATCCGGGATAACTTTTACTATAATAGATGGGGAAAAATTAAAAAGTACATGGTCAATATTACTCGTACTCCCACTCCAATGAGAATAAGTAAAATCAAGTGTCTTACGGCAGATATTAAAATTTGGTAAAGACGAAAATAAAATTGTGCTACGTTCATTTACACTCTCAAGATCACAGTTAAAATCACCAAAATAAAAATACGTAAACTCGAATCTAATAGGGCAATAAAGCTACTAAGTCTATGGCAAGCTGACGTAAAGGCTTCAAAAGACGAATCAACATGATAGTCAGTAGGCAAATAGCAATTGACCAAAACACAATCAAAAAGTTTGCAGGCAAGAAAAGACTCATCAGCACAAGATAAAATAGCACTAAATTCTTTAGGAACAAATGTAGCAATGCCACCCGCAGGGCGGCCTCCGGTAGGCCTCGCAGGGGGTGTATCCCATTTGAGCGCTTTCCCATTTGAGCGCCATGGCGCGCAAATGGGAAATTCCCATTTGCGCGCCGTATTTTAATTAGTTCAGTTGTGTCCCATTTGAGCGCCAGATAATATTTTGCGTTTCCTCTTCATGTTGAAAATCGCTCTTCTCTTATCCAAGTCCGAAATTGAACTGAACTGAGCTAACAATCTTGCACCCTCTTATAACATTTACTTCGAGCGCCCATTAATCCTAATTTACGATGCAAGGTCAGGTGACCTAATTGCGTAAGCGATTGCACAACCGTTTACCTACGGTATAGCCCTTACCGTTCATTATAGAACCGGTTTTTTTTCGTTAGTTTCTTTCAGCTTAGCGTGATACAAGCAGGGTTGCCAACTCGACATATTTTATGTCCAAAGGACATATTTCTATGTGCCTGGACATAATAGGGCAAAAAATGGACAGATTTTAGACATAAAGTGGACACATTTTCCAAATTTATGAGGTAAAACAAATTACTTTCATAAAAAAAATGTCACTCATCACCAAATGAGT
Organism: Artemia sinica; assembly: GCA_027921565.1. Classification (NCBI taxonomy): domain Eukaryota; kingdom Metazoa; phylum Arthropoda; class Branchiopoda; order Anostraca; family Artemiidae; genus Artemia; species Artemia sinica. The sequence goes on from CM051268.1 coordinate 51,751,621, forward strand.
GCTAAGACTTATATCTACTTATTTTTTAGTTCTGTTTTGTGTTTTCCGGGGTTGCTTGCTCTTCCCTGAAGCAAACTTTCTGAAAATGTCTTCAAAATTCTTTCACCTATAAATGGTATTATTAACCCTGATTTTTGATCGCCACGGTCAAGATAAAAGACAAGCTGTCACCTTTTTCATATAAACTTACTTCCGGCTTCCGAACGTCACACAAAAACCTCATTGAAAAGTTAACAAAATGAAACCTTTCGATTGTTGTTGGTCTGAAATCAAAACAAAAGCCAAGTTGTCAAACACCCGGGGTAAATTCCTTCAGTTTGAAAATTTTCATCACGGGAAAGGAGCTGAGAGAAATTTAAGTAAGTAAAAATTTAATATTAGGTGATATAGCTAGGTGATCAGGTAAATTTTTCGCAAATCATATTATTGACTTACGAATAAAGTAAACACACCACTCGATGCCTTTTTTAGGCTCTTTCCAAATATAATAATCATTTTTGTCGGAAATGAATTTTACCCCCACCCCTATGTATACCAATCCAGGGTATATATTTGCACATTAGGGGGGTGGGGGTAAATTTTAAACTTACCTCCCATTAACATCAGAAATAAAATTTACCCCCCCCCCCTAATGTGCAAATATATACCCTGAATTGGTATATATAGGGGTGGGGGTAAAATTCATATCAGAAAAAATGATTATTCTATTTGGAAAGAGCATAAAAAAGGTATCGAGTGGTATGTTTACTTTATTCTTATGTCAATAATATCAACTGCGAAAAATTTACCGACGGGTCTTCATGTCTGTTTTCCTCATACAGTATATAGCGGTGGATACCGCATAATGCATAAGTACCTGTATATACCTTTAGTAGTAAATATATATGGTATACATAAATACTATATATATTTACTTAGTTTATAATACTATAAAGCAATATATATAGTATAAGCCTAAAATTGGGGCTATTGAAAAGGAGATATGTTAATAAGACAGTTCCTATTTATAATATAAAAAATTGTAGTTATCAAACTTTGAAAGTCATTTCGCTATACTTACCTCCCAGCACCTCTAATGTGCAGACGTATAGATAGACGAATTGTATTATTCCCATATGTTTCCCCGTTTCTTGCTTTCGTCAGCATTTATTTGATTTACGGTTATACTTGTTGAAAAAAGAGTGATGCATAGCAAAATGCATAGAAAAATATTAATTTTTACTATATTTTTGCACATTAAGGAGGGAAAGCATAGTGGAATAACTTTAAAAATTATATATATATATATATAAATATATATATATATATATATATATATATATATATATATATATATATATATATATATATATATATATATATATATATATATATATATATATATATATATATATATATATATATATATATATATATAATATATATATATATATACATATATATATATATATATATAGTTTCGATCACTCATAACTGACATAACTGACATAACTTACGATTTAACTTACATAACGAACTTCTATATTCGTATATTTTTATTACGTATATTAGGGGGTTCGCCCCCTATTCAATACCTCGCTCTTTACGCCGAAGTTCAAATTTTGTTCCAGTTTTCTTAGAATGACCCCTTAATCACAAATGCCGTTAGTTAGAATAAATAGCTCGGATGAAAATAAAAAAAAAAAATAGCGCAAAGAGCGAGGTAGCCTAATGACTAGGAGGCGAACCCAATCATGTACGTATTAATTTCTGTTTGTTTTAAGTTTTGGTGTTGCTCCTTACTTTCAGTTGAAAATATTGTTTTTTCTTATTTAATTTCTTATTGTTTTTTAAATAATTCTGGGAAATCCGGCACCCCCTTCATAGTAATGTCTCTTCCTCCATGGAAAGATCCTCCCACGTAAAACCCGACCCCCCCCCCAACTACCAGAAAAAATTCGCCCTGAAAACTTCTGTATACTTCCCAATAACCAATATTATGTGTAAACATTGGGCAAAGTTCAGAACTTGCAGACTGTCCCCGTGGGACTGTGGGGGTCATCCTCAAAGACGTAGTTATTGTATTTTTCGAACATGCTGAACAAAATGGCTATCTTAAAATTTTGATCCAGTGACTTTGGGGAAAAATGAGCCTGGGAGGGGGCTTAATTGCCCTCTATTATTTTTGGTCACTGAAAAAGGGCACTAGAACTTTTAATTTCCATTCGAATAAGCCCTCCCTCGATATTCTAGGACCACTGGGAAGTCAGTTTGACAATGAAGAGCTCCAAGAATAAACAACTGCTAGAACACGACGGTTTCGTCTACAGATTCGATAAGCCGATTTCTGGAGGAAGAAAGAAGAGCTGGAGATGCATGAAGAAGGGATGTCTCGGGCGGTTACACACTGATTCCAGCGACGGCTCACCAGTTTCAGTTGGTACGCACGACCACAGCGCTGATCCTCTGCAGACCCAGCAGTACAAATTCCGGTCAGACCTTCGAAGCGAGTCAGCCCGTACTACTCGTCCGATTCCCGCTATCTACGACGGCCAGGTCGCAAGTGCTGCTGCCAGTGGGCTGAGTGCTTTGCCTCACTTACCCTATAAGCACGTGAAGTCGTCCATGTACAGATCACGAAACAAGCTGATACCACCACTGCCCGCTGATACTATATCCGTACCGACGCCCTTGCCCCAGGCTTTCAGTGAGACGTCTGCAAACCAGAGATTCCTCCTCTTTCAGCTTCAAAATAACGCTGCGATTTGCTTTGCAACCGACGAGTCGTTAAGTCTGCTTGAACGAAGCCCGGAATGGTATATGGACGGCACCTTCGACTCAGCTCCTTCCCCATTCGGCCAGTTGTTCACCGTTCACGTTTTCTTCGGCGACAAGCAACTTCCCGCTGTCTTCGTGCTCATGGAGAGCAAGTCTGCACAGCTTTACAACGACGTCTTCAGCGAGCTGATCCTACAGGCTGCGATGAAAGGAGTGACACTTCGCCCGACGACCGTCGTCTCTGATTTTGAGACCGGTCTGCTGACATCCGTGAAGCAAGTTTTTCCGGCCGCCAAGCACCGTGGGTGTTACTTCCACTTTTGCCAAGCAGTAATCAGAAACTTGGGGCGTCACTCAGTCCGTGAGCTGTACATGACCGATGCAGACTTCAACCTCTACGTTCGAAAGCTTCTGGCTCTGGCGTTCCTACCTCCAGCGATCGTCAGAATCAATTCTGGTCCAATCATTTCTCACATCGTTCGTACCTGGCCTTCGGCTCGTCCGTTTGTCACTTACTTCAGCCGTCAGTGGTTCGACCAATGTCCTCCTCATTTCTGGTCAGTCTACGGCATCCAGCGAAGGACAAACAACGACCTCGAATCATGGCACATGCGGTTTAACCGAAGAGTCGGTCGCTACCACCCGAACTTGTGGCAGTTTATCTCTTTCCTGAAGGAAGAACAAGCAGTCGTCGATTCTGCAAGGACACAGCTACTCCAGGGTCATGTCATCCATCGGACGAACAAGAAGTATGCAGGGCTGAACGAACGACTCGAAAAGCTGTCGACGGAGTACAGGGCTGGAACTCGAACAGCAGACGAGCTTCTCTTGGGTGTCGCACATAACATTTCGCCGGATGTGTGATATTAGCAGTTTTTGTTTGTATTTTTACCAATATATTAATTTGAATTATCCGTTTTTGGCACGATTTTTGGGTGATTTCGTTCCATTTCTAAACGATCGTTGTGAAATAACTCTAAAAAAAGAGCCGAATATTTCGACTTGACCAGCAAGCCTTCTTCAGCGGCAATCAGTTCTTACCCTATGAACGTGCGTAAAATCTTCACTTATATTCTTCACAAGCTTAACAAACGTTTAGCTTCTTAACTCTCAGTACAGAGTTATTTCACAACCATTGACCCAATAAAATCCTCAGTTTTGTTCGTTGTCTTCGTGGCAATAAATATTTCTACAGGTCAATGTGGCAGCAAACCACGCTTCATCCACCGCAAAATCACAATTTTGGGTTTGGCGCTCAAATGGTACTCCGTGGCGCTCAAATGGGAACAAAATTCCATGGCGCTCAAATGGAACAAAATTCCGTGGCGCTCAAATGGGAAAGCGCTCAAATGGGAACACTCCCCTCGCAGGAACGGGCAAATATATCATGTAGACTTGAAAGGGAACTTAACATATTCAAAGAATGGTCCAACAAATGATGGCTCTTGCAACCATAGTAATTGAACTATTTTCCAGGAAACAAATTCATTCAGCACTACAAATTTGCCAATGACTTCAATTCGAATTAAAGGACGTCAATCGTAGAACCAATATTCATTTAGAAACAGCGTTTTCATTAGCAGGGCAACCGAAACTGTTAAGACGGGTGGTTAGTTGAGTTGCAATTTGTGCAACAACAAATGGGGTTAGCTACATTGGAGTCTTCCTTCGTTGATCTATGATTTCCCCTGCACCGAGCACACTTCAGAGTAGAAGAATCACAGTTTTTTTTCGGTGTGAGAGGGAGCTTTGACAGGCGAAACATCGTGTTTGGAAGACACCTTTGTCTTTCTCAACTCTGTTAGAGCTCGTAACCGAACTTAATCCCATGGACGATATAAATATTTTAAAAATGCTTCGGACGTCAAACGACACCTTTATTGTTCTCGACATTCCAAGGCGCCTGAAACGTCCAGGAATCCCCGGCAAAGTGGCTTGCTAGAGCTTCAATGTCGAACTCGATATCCACACCACGGATAATTCCGAAAAAACTTAGGCTTTCTAGTATTGATAAGACAATCAGGGAAGGAATCCTTTAGATCCACAAGAAAAACTTTTTCCCAGATTCAGCCGCCACAGTGATAAAAATCAAATCATTGGTCTTTTTTATTTGCTTGATACAGCCCGAGCCGAATTTGTCCAATTCATTTTCCTGGATACAGGGTCACGTAACGAGGTCTGGCGGATTAGCGATAGTAATAGTCTCTACTGAATCAGAGCTGATGGGAGAGGAGGCCATCAGGTGATATTTAAAGGGGAGGGGAGGGGGAGCCCAAGTTGGCTGAACACTTCGACAGCGAGGACTGTAAGTCTTGTTCAATTCTTCAAGAGAAGTAATGGATTTCTCCAGCTTTCCTGCCATAATCACTAACCAGTCGATCCAAACGTACATTGGAATCAGATTTTAATAAAGGGCAGTCTCTGAATGAGCGAGGCACTAATACAGGCCATTTGAAACCTTTCTGGTCAAGATCCGAGACATCTTCATAATATCTTTTGCTGTGCAAGTTCCGCAGCGTTGCCACGTCTCATTACTCTCTTTATAGGAATTCCAGAAAATTTCCAAAGCAGATTTTTCGCATTCACCAAAGCCTCAAGGCTGTAAAAGTTCGCCACAGTTTCAATAAGCTCCGTTTCTGGAATACCATTCGCAAATGCCTCGCAAATAAAAAACAGGCAGAGTTCACATTACATGAGAAATCCCATCTGCAATTACGAAGGTTTTTGAAAAATCACAGAATGAATCAGAAGAATCATCGCAGCAAAATTATTCCGCTTTACCTGTTCATTTTGGGCAATGATTATCAGTCGAATCGTTAATCACAGTGCTTCCTGGCTAACAGCCAAGAGAGGGTCTTGAGACGCAGGGTTACGGCATTCAGTGGCGTCAGCATATTTATTGAAGATTTGGGTGCTCACTTCTCTATTGGGTCACTAGAAATTCGTAGCGGCTTTGCAAATAGAACGATCAGTTAGGAGTATTCTTCTTCGGAAACGTGATCCTGAACAAGAGGGATGAACAAATTTGAACACTTAGTGCATTGCAACAGCGTGCCTTTCACCAAAGAACGTTTCCAGTTAGGGCACACTTTTGAGAACATCATTAGCTTGAAAAAAAAATATCACCCCAAAAGACAAGGGAAGCGTCAGCCCCCGTTACCTTATCCCCGCAATTTAAGGGAGACTCTCCCGGCAGGTACAACGGCACTTGCCACGGTTTACTGCCCCTCTTCTGCTTGTCAATTATGGTTACGCAAAATATTAAGTATTCTGCTTGTCAATTATGGTATCGACAATATATAAGTATGTCAGGATTATACGTCACTAATCCCTATTGCGAAATGTTATTTTGTTCCTACAACTTACTGAATTATTAATGTCCGTATATATCCAATACTGATTTTGACACTTTGAATGCAAGTTTAAGACTGGAGTTTTGAATGCAGTTTTTGGACAATCTGGATATGCATAGTGCCTTTTGACTTAGTTTGCATCCCCTTAGCTTTCCCCCCCCCCAAAAAAAAAATCTGTTCTTTAAATGTTGTATCTATGCCATTTTGATAACCTAGGTACCCTTAAACCCTTTTGATTTAGTTCAATAGTTGTAGCTGTAGTAGTCTTAGCAGTACTAGCATTAATAACCCTGAGGGTTTCAACCTATTGCCCTTAGATGCTCCTGAGATATTTCTGATTCTCTATTTTGACCACTTGCTTGCACATAATTCCTTTTGATTTAGTTTTAAATCAAAAGAAATGTTCACTGAAAGTACTGAAAGAAATTCACCCAGTAACGTATTTTGTTCTTGAAATATTGCGTCTGTGACATTTTGACAACCTGGATGCACTTAGACCCTTCCGGTTTAGTTCTGTAGCATTAAAAGTAGCAGTCACGGGAGTAATAGTAGCCATAAAGTTTCATCTTAATACCAATTGCCGATCCAAAGATAAAGCTCTTACGCCTTTTCCACTACCTTCATGCATCTACTGCCTTTTCATTTAGTTGAAATTAAATAAAAAAAAACAAGTTTTTTTAACTGAAAGTAAGGAACGACGTTAAAACTTAAAACGAACAGAAATTATTCCGTATATGAAAGGGGCTGTCCCCTCCTCAACGCCTCGCTCTTTACGCTAAAGTTTGACTCTGTCTCACAGCTTTATTTTTTAAAACAATAAAAAACTTTAGCGTAAAGAGCGAGGCGTTTTGGAGGGGACAGCCCTTTCATATACGGAATAATTTCTGTTCGTTTTAAGTTTTAATGTCGTTCCTTACTTTCAGTTAAAAAAAAACTTGTTTTTTTTATTTAATTTGTGAACGTTTTTGAATTAATGCAGGTTTTGATTTTGGCTCATCGTGCATGAATAATTAAAACAAAATTTGCATATTAATTTTACTTTTATTTGGTTAAATGGCTTTCTCGAAACTTGTTTAATTTTATTTACGAACGTTTTTATTTGTAATAAATATACGTAACTTACGAATTAACTTACGTAACGAACTTCTATATTCATATATTTTTAATACGTATATTAGGGGGTTTGCCCCTAGTCAATACCTTGCTCTTTAAGCTAAAGTTCGAATTTTGTTCAGATTCTTTAAAAATGACCGCTTAATCAAAAAGGCCGTTACTTAGAATAAATAGCTCTTATGAAAGTACTAAAAAAATCTTTGGCTTAAAGAGCGAGGTATTGACTAGGGGGTGAACCCAATCATATATGTAATATTTTCTGTTCGTTTTAAAGTTTTGATTGTTGCTGCTGTTGCAGCTGAAAAACTTGTTTTTTTTTATTTAATTTCTGATCTTTTTTTAAATAATGCTGGGAAGTCCGGCGTCCCCTTCATAGCAATGTCCCTTCCCCCATGAAAACTTCCTTCATGGAAATATCCTCCCACATAACCCCCGAAATACCCCCCCCCCTTTCTACCAGAAAAAATCTCTCTTGATAACGTCTGTATACTTCCCGATAATCAATACTATATGTTAACATTTGGTAAAGTTCATAACTTTCAGCCCTCCCCCTGGGAAGTTCGAGGTATTAAGTCATCCTAAAAGACATACTTATAATATTTTCGAACATGCTGAACAAAATGGCTATCTCAAAATTTTGATCGGGTGACTTTGGGAAAAAAAATGAGCGTGGGAGGGGGCCTAGTTGCCCTCCATTTTTTTTTGGTTACTTAAAAAGGGCACTAGAACTTTCAATTTCCATTCCAATGAGCCCTCCCATGATATTATAGGACCACTGGGTCGATACGATCACCCCTGGAAAAAAAAAAAAAAAAAAACAAACATTTAAACACGCACCCGTGATCTTTCCTCTGGCAAAAAATGCAAAATTCCACATTTTTGTGGATAAGAGTTTGAAACCTCTACAGTAGGGTTCTCTGATACTCTGAATATGATGGTGTGATTTTCATTAAGGTTCTATAACTTTTAGGGGGTCTTTCCCCCTTTTTTCGAAAATCAGCCAAATTTTCTCAGGCGCGTAACTTTTGATGGGTAGGACTAAACTTGATGAAAATTATATATTTGAAATCAGCATTAAAATCTCAATTCTTTTGATGTATCTATTTCTATCAAAATACCGCTTTCTAGAGTTTCGGTTACCATTGAGCCGGGTCGCTCCTTACTTACAGTTCGTTACCACGAACTGTTTGACTAAATGAAAAAACAGAATTCTGTATCTGCCATCCTGTGTCTGTATCACCCACCATTAATTATGTAGCCAACCTGAGTAGTAACATTATAGTAGCAGCAGCAATAGTAGTAAGAAGAATAGCAGTAGAATTAATAATGACAGTAGCAGTAATAGTATCCATATAGCTACTTTTTGTTAGTTAAACACACCCCTCAACATACCCTACAATTTTGAACTTAATGAACTGAGTCGTTACTGAAATATTACTGAAACACCTTTTTGTTTAACTGCATGCACATAGTGTGTTTTAATTTAGTTCAAATCCTCCTCGAGATGCCCTGAAATTTTTCACTCCTATGACCTTAGCCTTTGTAGTAGCAGTAAGAGTTGTAGTAGTGGTAGTATTATGCATATAATTCCTTTTGGTTAGTTTAACCTCCCTCTCAATATACCTGAAATTTTCAATTATTCTCCTAAGCCTTCCTTGAGATAATGCTTATATACCCTTGTGATGATCAAACTCATATCGTTTTTGTTTAAATTAAATATAAAACACAAGTTTTTTTTCACTGAAAGTAAGGAGCGGCATTCAAACTTAAAACGAACAGAAAATATTCCTTATATGAAAGGGCTATTCCCTCCTCAATCCCTCGCTCTTTAAGGTAAAGTTGTTTATCGGTTTTAAAAAATAAAGCTGTGAGACAAAGTCAAACTTTAGCGTAAAGAGCGAGGCGTTGAGGAGGGGAAAGCCCTTTCACATACGGAATAATTTCTGTTCGTTTTAAGTTTTAATGTCGCTCCTTACTTTCAGTTAAAAAAAAAAGTTTTTTTTTATTTAAGTTCTGGACGTTTTTGAGTTACTGTAGCTTGATTTTGGCTCACCGTACATGAATAATTAAAACGAAATTTGCATATTAATTTTACTTTTTTTTGGCTATGTGGCTTTCTCAAAATTTTGACCTGACGTAACTTACGAATTAACTTACGCAAAGAACTTCTATGCTCTTATATTTTTATTACGTATGTTAGGGGGTTCACCCCCTAGTCAATACCTCGCTCTTTACGCTACAGTTCAAATTTTGTTCCAATTATTTAAGAATGGCCCCATAATCACAAAAGCCGTTAATTAGAATAAGTAGTTCTGATGAATGTAAAAAACTTTAGCTTAAATAGTGATGTAATGAATAGGGCTGGGAGACCCAATCATATAGGTAATGATTTCTCCTTAATTTCTCCTTACTGAAAAAATACCTTTTTTTATTTAATTTTTCATCGTTTTTTTTAAATAGTGCTGGGAAATCCGGCACCTGTTCCATAGGAGTGTCCCTTACCCCATGAAAACTTCCTCCATGGACTGATCCTCCCACGTCAGCCCCCACCTCCTTCCCCCCATGTACCAGAAATATCCCCCCTGAAAACTTCTGCATACATCCAAATAACAAATACTATATGTAAACATTGGGCAATGTTCATAACTGGCACACCTACCCCCAGGGACTGTTGGGGATTAAGTTACCCTCAAAGACATTATTTATTGTCTATTATTTATTGAGTAATTTATTTTTCGACCATACTGAATAAAATGGCTATCATAAAGTTTTGATCGGGTGACTTTGGGAAAAAATGAGCGTGGGAGGGGGTCTAGCTACCCTCCATTTCTTGTAATTTAAAGGGTACTCGAGCTTGTAATTTCCGTTCGAATGAGCCCTCTCGCAATATTCTAGAACCACTGGTTCGATACGATCACCCCTGGGAAAAAAAAAACAATTAAACATCCATCCGTGATCTTTCTTCTGACAAAAAATACAACATTCCACATTTTTGCAGATATGAGCTCGAAATGCCATAGTAGGGTTCTCTGACACGCTGAATCTGATGATGTGATTTTCATTAAAGTTTTATTGCGTTTAGGGGGTGTTTCCCCCTTTTTTCGAAATTAAGGCAAATTTTCCTTGGGGAGTAACTTTTGATTGGTATAACTAAATTGATGAAACTTATATATTTGAAGTCAACATAAAAATCTGATTCTTTTGATGTATCTATTCGTATTAAAATTTTTAATACGAAGTTTTTTAGAGTTTCGGTTACTAATGATTCAGGTCGCTCCTTACTTACAGTTCGTTATCACAAACTGTTTGATTCAACATTCCACTATACACTCTCTGACAGCTTCACCTTAATAATTTTAGCCTTAGTAGAGGTAGTAGATGTAGTAATAGTAGTAGTAGTAGTAGCAGCAGTAGCAGCAGTAGTAGTAGTAGTAGTGGTAGTAGTATTATTAGTAGATCCAGTAGTAGTAATAGTAGTAGTATTGTATAGGATGTCCTTAGGTTTGTTCAACGTCCCCCTTAACATTCCCTGAAAGTTTCAACTTTGTACACTAATTTGTTCCTTGGGTTTCACTGATCCAGCCTTTTGATACTCATCCAGATGGTACGTTTTGATTTCACTTAAAATCTTCCTCAATGTTCCCTGAAAGTTTCATCTTAATACCCTTAGATATAGTAGTAGTAATAGCTGTAATAATAACAGTAGTAGTAGTATCTCTATTAGTAGTAGCAGTAATATGTGCTTTTTTTGTTCAGCATCCTTCTTAACATCCCCTGAAAGTCTCAACTTAATGCCCTTAGTCGTTCGATAAATACTGCAGATGCACCATTTTTACAACATAGAAGAACAACGAATATTTTGATTTAGTTCAAAACCCTTTCAGCAGGCTCTGTAAGTTTCAACTTAATATAAACAGCCGTTCATAATATATTGGAGATACGACCTCCTGACCACTTGGACGGTCAGAACAAAGGAATATGTTGTTAGACGAAATTTGAAGGCGAGAACAAAGAGATATGCGATTAGAAGATGATCAAAAGCGAGAATTACAAGCGGACAGTGAAAATCAGATGAAAGTCAGATGAAAGTTTCTAAGATGAAAGTCAAGAAAAATATTATTGCGGCTAGGAGACACGCGAAAGCAAATATCTGACCATGTCAAAAATCAAAGAGAAAAACAAAGGATTGTGTTTGAAGACAAGCGACAATGAGAGTCGTTACACGTCAACAAATAAAAATGAAGAAAATAGAAATATTATGTTAGAAGAACAATACTATCGCAATCTTTGACGCCAACAAAATGTGGCA
>CM051268.1:51768152-51926233 GCA_027921565.1 Artemia sinica
TACGTTTTGATGTTAAAAGAATAGCATTATTAAGGGGTGGGGGTGAATGTGGTCTACCAATCTCATTTATGCAACACGAAAGGATATAATTACTGAGATGATAACGACTCAGCGACTTTAATTGAACTATTGACATAAAGTTGATCCGAAAGCATTTGTTTACCTAAGACTGTTACATAATTACTTACTATATTATTTTAAATAGAATAAGTTAATTTCGAATTTTAGTATGCAATTGCAAAGTAGCTTAGGGCAAACATTTACTTTCTGCAACAAATTTCTTTGACATATCCAAGAAAGTAGTTGATAGTCGCAAATAGAAACTAAGGATTGAACTGATGTACCAACTCCTGAAGCTCTCTAAAAGTTTTACTAACCCATAGTAATTGCTTTAACCTTAAATATTTACACAACTCTGTCGAGAAGTTGGTTGTGGTGTTGGTAGCAATTTTGTTTGGAACTTTTGGGGTAAAATAGCGAAACAGGTGGATTTCCATCAAAATTTTGAGATAGCCATTTCGTTCAGCATGGTCGAAAAATACAGTCTGTTAGGATTACTTAATCCCCCGAAGTCATCGGGGGGAGGGGGGGGGCTGAAAGTTATGAACTTTACCCAATGTTAACATATAGTATTGGTTATTGGGAAGTATACAGACGTTTTCAGGGGGGATTTTTCTGGTGGCGGGGGGAGGGGGGTCGGGGGTTATGTGGAAGGATCTTTCCATAAAGGAAGTTTTTATGGGGGAAGGGACATTGCTATGAAGAGAACGCCAGATTTCCCAGCATTATTAAAAAAAAAGATCGGAAATTAAATAAAAAAAAATAAGTTTTTCAACTGAAAGTAAGCAGCAACATCAAAACATAAAATGAATAGAAAATATTACGTATATGATTGGGTTCACCCCCTAGTCATACCTCGCTCTTTAAGCCAAAGATTTTTTAGTACTTTCATTCGAGCTATTTATACTAATATACGGCCTTTGTGATTAAGCGGTCATTTTTAAAGAATTGGAACAAAATTCGAGCTTTAGCTTAAAGAGCGAGGATACTGACTAGGGGAAGAACCCCCTAGTATATGTATTAAAAATATTTGAATATAGAAGTTTGTTACGTAAGTTAATTCGTAAGTTACGTATGTTTATTACTAATAAAAACGTTCGTAAATAAAATTAAACATGTTTCGAGAAAGCCATTTAACCAAATAAAAGTAAAATTAATATGCAAATTTTGTTTTAATTATTCATGTACGGTGAGCCAAAATCAAAACCTGTATTAATTCAAAAATGTTCAAAAATTAAAAAAAAAAAAAAAATTTTAACTGAAAGTAAGGAACGACGTTAAAACTTAAAACGAATAGAAATTATTCCGGGCATGAAAGGGGCTGTCCCCTCCTCAACACCTCGCTCTTCACGCTAAAGTTTGACTTTCTCGAAACTCTAATTTTTTAATTAATAAAAAACTTTAGCATAAAGAGCGAGGCGTTGAGGAGGGGACAGCCCCTTTCATATACGGAATAATTTCTGTTCGTTTTAAGTTTCACGTCACTCCTTACTTTCAGTTAAAAAAAACTTGTTTATTTTTATTTAATTTCAAGTGACTTCGAATGCTTGGGATTCAAGAATCAATTAAAAAAAAATAAAAAAAAAATCAATAATTTCTTAAGAGTGTTAGAGCTGTTAGATATTTATAAACTATGGATCTTACGGATATTTAGATCTTATGGATATATGGATGTGTTTTAAATGATTATTTCAAGTTTTAAATGATTATCTCATAATGCTTGAGATTCAAGAATTCTTAATTAAAAAAAAAAAAAAATCAGTGAGTTCTTAAGAGCGTTAGAGCAGTTAGATATTTTTGGACTATGGGTCTTATGGATCTTATGGATATTTATGGTTCTATGGACTTTGCTAACAAACCGACTTGCTTTTTGTACGTATTTTATTTTTTTTTAAAACGGTACATTCGGTAAATTTCGAGAATTTAGGTTCAACGAAAGAATGGGTAAACCGTAGAAAAATTGCAATGGTTCGGAATCTGATCCCAATATTTGAAGCCTGTTAATGTTGTACTGCTAAGGACCATTCCTCAAGTAATCTTTGAATAACCAGAAATGAAAACATATATGAAAAAAGTTTAAGTAAAGGTTTAGAACCCCTTTTATTAAAGTATTGAACAAAAGCATATTTTTTCTTCTAATAATGGTGATTGGTTGGCATTACTAATTTTTTTTTTTTTCGTAAGAGCAGTTCTATCAAACCAATGGTAATAAATAAAAGAATAGGGCTCATTCGACAGGAAATTGAAAAATTCTAGCATATCAAAAAACTTTACGCCACAACAAAATACTGACATTGGTCTCTTTATAATGCTACTAATAATTGGTTTATTACATCCGCTAGAACTAGAACATTTATGCATGTTTGATCATACCTGAATGTGCGCTAAAACATACAATACAATGGGGAGAAAAATTTAGAACCATCGAATAAATAATTGCAGACATAACTGGATAATAGCAGGTAGTAACAAAGGTCTTAACTGCATCTTGTTTAGGCTATCAAAACTTTGTTTGAAGGTTTAAACCTTTGTGAAAATACTACGAAAACCTGATAATTGACAAATAGCAGGATGTGAAGGAGAGACAGGTAACTTGGCTATCATGAAACGAATATAACAATTTCCATTGACAACTATTTTCCACAAATAGCCCTTAAATTATTATTAACCTGATCTAATAAAGGTCCGTTCACCTTGAAATTTCATTAATATCGAGATACCTTCAACGCTAATATGGGCCAATCAGATTATCCAAAGAATTGTTTGATTGGCTAAAAAACCCTATGAAACATTCTTGTTGGATTAGACTAGCGCCAGTTAAGTCGATATTAGTAAATGTCACAGATGGAATGGGGCATATGAATGAAAGCAAAAATGCTCTCACATATATTAATGCCTTGACGGTGTAAACAACCAATCCTCGGAACCCCTAACTGAACAGCAATAAATCTTGACTGCTTTTAGATTTAAAAGCTATTTAACTCCACTTACCAAAATTAAAGGCCAATACTCCTTAGAGCAGGGGCAGATCCAGGATTTTTTTAGAGGGGGGGGGGGCAAAATAGGTTGATTCAAAATAGGTTGACGTTAGGAGCAATTTTAATTAAAGTAAACTTGTGTTAATTAAGTAAATCACACTTCTTTAGACTACGTTAGGGGGGCGTACCCTCCTCGCCCCCTGGATCCGCCACAGACCTTTTTCACGTTATTTGCAAGAAAATATAAGCTAGAAGTAACCTATTTATCAAGAAAAGGTTTTCAGTATAAATAAAGAAAGAAACATTTTGTTGGGCCTAGAAGGTAATTATAATCTACATTACAAATGTTATTATTTAAAAAAACAATAAACATATATGATGATAAATCCCCAGCTTGTCGAACTTAGAGAGAGAGGAGAGAGAGAGAGAGAGAGAGTGAGAGAGAGAGAGAGGAGAGAGAGGGAGAGGAGAGAGAGAGGGAGAGAGAGAGTTTATTCTAACAAACAAACAATTTAACATCAGTTTAGTGGCCACCCCAAGAAGTAAAAACTTGTCCAAGGGGTTGGCAAAAGTACACTAACATAACAAAACAATAAAAAAAACAAAAATAACCTATCTGATATCACAGTCCCCAAACAGGACCACAAACCTTACACCTTACCATTTTCATTAAATTTACTTTCATATTCATAATCATCACCCCCAGCAGCCATAAATATTTACCAATATCATTATTAAAAAAACAACTAAAATTCATACTTACTAAAAAGCATCCCTTTAATTAATATCTTAAACGAAGAAATATCACCTATATTTTTATATTTTGATCAAGATGGTTCCAACTTCTGATCCCCCTGTGAAGCAAAGAAAACATCGATCGGGCCGAAGCAACCAACGGAATATTAATCTCTACAGATGACCTAGTATCATAATCATGGATGGAAGATCTCAGGTTAGCTAAGCTATCAAAACACGGGAGGTTTATACCCTTTTGAATCCTAAAAATGAATAGAAGTGTATACAGCTTCCGTAATCCGGAAGCTGGCAGTACTTTACACGCTCATACGCGTTTCGTACCGAATCCCGGGGTTGTAGGCCATCTAACAGCCGAACAGCGTTGTTTTGTAGAACTCGTATTGGCCGAGCAATAGAAGGAAATGTTCCAAGCCAAACGCTACTACAATACAATATATATGGATGGATAAGGAATAATAAAGAAGGCGCATAACAAAAGGAGGAAAAAAATGCTTCAGTTTTCTCATTATACCCAGGTTACGAGACACAGTTTTACAAACATAATGTACATGCCGCTTGAATGATAAAACATCATCAATATAAACCCCCAGGTACTTATAAGAACACAACCGCTTTAAAGCTCCATACTGTGTTACAATATCCTGAAAGTTTGGAAGTAAACATTTTTGAAAGCCAAATCTAACTCGGACAACCTAGTGCTAATTACTGGAAGCCAATTACTGTCGATGAGCCAAAGTGAAGTCGAATATAAAAGTTACTAATGAGTGTCGAACGTTGTGTCCCGGCAGAGTATCGTTTTTTCTGGAAGATTCTACAACGATAAAGGTTTTGACAAAAAATGTTAAGACATCGACACACCTCTTCGTACGCTTGAAGCCACACCGAAGTGAAGGAGTATTGTGTACTTTGTTCCTTTATTAATACTAACGCAAATACCGTTTAAAGCGACGATGTTACTGAGATCGAACATAATAATATACATTGTATTTAATATTATTTTTTTAGTTAGAAATAGAAGTCTGATTTTCGATGCATAATGACGAAGGAATGGTTTGCCGAGTGAAAATCATTTGCATAAGCAGAGATTGAAGATCCGAAGCCGAACTGGCAGGCCATGATAACGAGCAAAGAGAGAAAGCTGAATGAAAAAACAAACAAACGGAATTGGGCCAGTAGAGAAAAGATAAGAAGTCAAAACGACGCGGATATCTCGCCTGTATAAACAAAGCGTTTTCAGCACAGAAGAAACAACGAATAAAAACCTAAAATAAAATAAAAACTCATAAAAAAAACACTGCCAATATAAATAAACTACAATTGTTGCAACAGTTTCATATAGGCCACTATGACTAACAGAATTACTTCAATAAGAACACCAAAGCAACTTAAATATCTGCGTTGTTCTTTATCTTTTTTATATTTATGTTCTTTATCTTTGTGTTTTTATCTTTCCTCTACTTGTTTGATTTTTTATCTTTCCTCTGTTTGTTTCTTCATTGAGTTATCTCTCTTTCTTGTTGGGTCATAAGCAGAGAGGAGTATATTGAAAAAAAAGTTTATTACCATAATTAAAATGAATTAATCTAAATTGGTTACTTCTTCGACAGAATGGGTTTTAATGATAATTAAATAAAAAAAAGACAAGTTTTTTGAACTGAAAGTAAGGAGCAACAGTAAGACTTAAAACGCGCAGAAATTAGTACGTATATAAGGGGGTTTGCACCCTCATAAATAGCTGGCTCTTTACGCTAAAGTTCGAAAGTTGTTCCAATTCTTTAAGAATGACCCCTGAATCACAAATACCGTTTAATTATAATAAATAGTTCTTTTGAAACTACTGAAGAAAACTCATTGACAAGAATATTGACGAGGTATTGACGAGAATCAAACCCCCTTTTATGCGTAATATTTATGCGCGTTTAAAGTTTTAATATTGCTCCTGACTTTCAGTTGAAAAAACTTGTGTTTTTAATTAATTTTTTATCGTTTTTTAATAATGCTGGGAAATCCAGCGCCCCCTTCACGGAAAATTTTCTTCCCCCTTGAAAAATTCCTCCATGGAAAAATCCTCCTACGTAACCCCATCCCTCCGACTCTCGCCCCACCAGAAACACTCTCCCGTGAAAACGTCTGTATACTTCGCCATAATCTATACTGTATGTAAACAATGGGCAAAGTTCACAGCTTGCAGTCCTTCTCCTAGAGACTGGGGGGGGGATTAAGTAATCATCAAAGAGATAGCTATTAGAATTTTTGACTATGTTAAACAAAATGGCTATCTCAAAATTTTGATCGGGTGACTTTGGGAAAAATGATCGCGGGAGGGGGCCTAGTTGCCCTCCAATTTTTTGGTCACTTAAAATGGGCACTAGAAATTTCAATTTCCGTTCAAATGAACCCTCTTGCAGTATACTAGGACCACTGGGTCAATACGATCATCCCTGAAAAAAAAAATATATCCTTGATCTTTCTTCTGGCAAAAATACAAAATTCCACATTTTTGCAGAAAGGAGCTAGAAACCTCTACAGTAGGGTCCTCTGATACAGTGAATCTGATGGTGTGATTTTCATTAAGGTTCTATGACATTTAAGGGGTGTTTCCCCCTTTTTTTTGAAAAGAAGGCAAATTTTCTCAGGCTCGTAACTTTTGATGGGTAAGACTATAATCGATGAAACTTATATATTTGAAATCTTTTGATACCAATAGATATATCAAAAGAATCATATTTCAATGCTGATTTCAAATATATAACTTTCATCAAGTTTAGTGCTACCCATCAAAAGTTACGTGCCTGAGAAAATTTGGCTGATTTTCGAAAAAAGGGGGAAAGACCCCTAAAAGTTATAGAACCTTAATGAAAATCAACACCATCATATTCAGCGTATCAGAGAACCCTACTGTAGAGGTTTCAAGCTCCTATCTACAAAAATGTGGAATTTTCCATTTTTTGCCAGAAGAAAGATCACGGATGCGTGTTTATTTTGTTTTTTTTTTTTTTTTTTTTTTTTTTTTTTTTTTTTGTTTTTTTTTTTTTTTTTTTTTTTTTTTTCCCAGGGGTGATCGTATCGACCCAGTGGTCCTAGAATATCGTGGGAGGGCTCATTGGAACGGAAATTAAAAGTTCTAGTGCCCTTTTTAAGTGACCAAAAAAAATGGAGGGCAACTAGGCCCCCTCCCACGCTCATTTTTTTCCCAAAGTCTCCCGATCAAAATTTTGAGATAGCCATTTTGTTCAGCATGGTCGAAAATATGATAAAAATGTCTTTTAGGATGACTTGATCCCCCAAAGTCCCCAGGGGGAGGGCTGAAAGTTATGAACTTACTCAATGTTAACATATAGTATGGTTATTGGGAAGTATACAGACTTTTTCAGAGGAGATTTTTTCTGGTAGGTGGGGAAGGAGAGGGTCGGGGGCTATATGGAAGGATCTTTCCATGAAGGAAGTTTTCATGGGGGAAGGGAAATTGCCATGAAGGGGGCGCCGGACTTGCCAGCATTATTTATTGGTTATTGGGAAGTATACAACCATTTTCAGGAAGGATTTTTTCTGGAGGGGGGGGGCTAGAGGAGGGGGTTACTCTGGAGAATATTTCCGTGGGGGATGTTTCTTTGGGGCAAGGGACATTTCTATGAAGGGGGCGCCGGATTTCCAAGCATTATTTAAGAAACGATCAGAAATTAAATAAAAAAAAACAAGTTTTTTCAACTGAAATGTAAAGAAGGAATATTAGAACTTAAAACGAACAGAAATTATAACGTATGTGAGGGGGTTCTCCCCAAGTCAATACCTCGCTCTTTACGCTACAGTTTTTTTTAGTGCTTTCAAAAGAGCTATCTATTCTAATTAAACGGCCTTTGTGATTCAGGGGTTTGTGAATCAAAATTTTTTTTAACTTTTAACGTAAAGAGCGTGGTATTGACTAAGGGGAGAACCCCTTCATATAAGTAATAACATATACGTAATAAAAAAAAAAACAATAAAAAACAAGCGATACGGCTCAATAGTAATCGAAACTTTTAAAAACGAAATTTTGATGTCAATAAATGTATCAAAAGAATGTGTTTATAATGCTGATCCTAAATATATAAATTTTATTAAGTTTAGTATTACTCATCAAAGGCTACGAGCCTGAGAAAATTTACTCGATTTTTAAAGAGGGGGGAAACATCCCCTACAAGTGAAAGAATTTTAATGAAAATCACACCGTCAGATTCAGCGGTATCAGAAAACCCTATTACATAGGTTTCAAGCTCATATCTGCAAAAATCTGCAACTTTGTATTTTTTGCCAGAAGAAAAATATACGAATATAGAAGTTAGTTACGTAAGTTAATTTGTAAAGACATCCATTTAGCAAAGAAAATTAAAATTTTTATGCAAATAAAAGCTGCATTAACTAAAAAACGATCAGAAATTAAATAAAAAAAAACAAGTTTTTTTAAACTGAAAGTAAGGAGCGACATTAAAACTTAAAACGAACAGAAATTATTCTGTATATGAAAAGGGGCTGTCCCCTCCTCAACGCCTCGCTCTTTACGCTAAAGTTTGACTCTGTCTCACAACTTATTTTTTAAAATAATAAAAAAACTTTAGCGTAAAGAGCGAGGCGTTGAGGAGGGACAGCCCCTTTCATATACAGAATAATTTCTGTTCGTTTTAAGTTTTAATGTCGCTCCTTACTTTCAGTTTAAAAAACTTGTTTTTTTTTATTTAATCTTCATAAGAACCCAATTCTTTTGTTGCATCTGTTGATATCAAAATATTGTTCTTTTAGTTTCGGTTACTATTGAGCCGGGTCACTCCTTACCTACAGTTCGTTACCACGAACTATTTGAAAATCTTCATCTGAATGAGAAAAGAAAATATTAACGGAGATATCTATATTTGCTTCACGAATGGGTCAGAAACAGAGGACCCGGATTCATAATCATACCGCTCATCATTGGAACGAAGAAGTCATTTGTACAGGCCAATGAGCCTTTGGGGGAATAATAACATGTAGTATTGTATGTGTATCTAATGAAGAATAAAACTTATCTTATCTTATCATCTTGAGTGAGAGACAATCCTGTACACAGTATTTGGATCTCGATGGATTGGAAAATTGCGCCAAAATCTTGACGAAGTTTTACCTTGTGAAAACTCTTATGCTATTTGCAAGACTTGTATTTGGATATATATAATCTTTCCAGTCCAAAATTCAAAGCTGTGCTTTATTGCACGAAATGAAAGAGTGAGGATTTGTTGACAACTAAAAAACTTACTTTTACAGATTCGTTGTATAATAACAGCTCGTCCTTCTTCAAAACGAGGAGTATAGCTTATAGTCCAGTAAATCCACAAAACTCTTGGAAAAAATTACAATATAAAAGATTTTTACACAGTCTTGTAGAGAAAAAAATTCTATACAGCATATCAAAAGTCCCTAAGAATCTCCTGGGCGGAACAGGGTTAAAAACAGGGGAAAAGGGGGAAAATTGTAGAAAACAGGGGCAGATTTATTGTGCGCTTGAACTTCACGTCTGCTCTTTTTCTGCGCAGAGAAATCGAAAAAGAAAGTTATGCTGATTTATCGCTGGACTTGGTTTGATTTCACCCTCTAGCGGGGGAGGGGAAGACAGTATCCTCGAGAGTTGTACGATATGACTGGTCAAAATGTTGCTCCCAGGGTTTTTTGACTCGATGATTTTAAAAAAACATGGTATTAGATTCGTATCTCGCTTTTCTGTAGTGTTTTCCCCGCAGGGGAGACAATGCATCGGGCCTTCGGAGTACGCGGGCAGATTTAATTCGACTATATAATTGAATCATAAGACAAAACTAAATGTAAAAAATGAAACAAATCAGGTAACTTCGGTAACGACGGCAAAGATAATTAAGGTTTTGATTGAACTAAAAAAGGATAAGATCAAGGATTTGTACTAAGCATCGTCTTCTTCATCGTTATCAACAAAGACATATTTATTGAAACACGCAATCCCTTGGCAGTCTTTGCAAGCAACTGTGCATGGCAATCCATTTTGTCGGCAACTACAGCGCGAACTGTCACAGTTGGAACGCGTGCAGCTGCAACGAATCACATTTACCAGATGAGGTGGAGCACGTTCGATGTCTGCAATGATCGGAGTGAGGCATCCATCACGTATTCGCCAACCCCAGTCTTTTGGGTCGAATTCTGACGCAGTATTACGCCATTCCATTACCTCATAGAAGACTCTATAGGAATGAAATCTCGCAGCTGATGTAGTGGGTTGAAATCTCTCTGGGTTCAAAAAAGTTGATGTCTTTGAGCTGTTCAGTTTTTCAAGAAAAAACCTGTACCTAGTTTTGCTGAGACCCTCCCCTTTCTTAGCCTTGTAGAAACACATCAAAATATTTTCGCCAGCTTGCTGGTCTTTTTGCTTCGTAAAGCGCGGATTAAGGAATACTTCAC
Source organism: Artemia sinica (assembly GCA_027921565.1). Taxonomy (NCBI): domain Eukaryota; kingdom Metazoa; phylum Arthropoda; class Branchiopoda; order Anostraca; family Artemiidae; genus Artemia; species Artemia sinica. Next base: position 51,778,382 of record CM051268.1, read on the forward strand.
ATTTATTCCTAAATTCTTCTTGGCTTTTCAAGATTGGTAGGACAGCCTGCTTTCCTATCCCAAACAAACAGGACGTCAAGTAGCAACCAAGAAGAGCGTGGCCAACAAGAATATAGTGAGAAACCTGTTCCAGCGTTCTTTTGATAAAGTTGATGTGCCAGTATTTAATTGACAGCGTTCTTGACTTGGTACTGGTTTCGAAGTAGAGATTCCTGGATTCCGGAGATAGATGATGGAGGAGACGGATCAACAAATCAGTGTCATTTCTGACTACTGCGGATACCCTTTCCTTGGCCGCATCAACATCTGACAATGCAGGGCTGGTCTTGCGGAAACGTGCTGGTCAAATCACACGTACTCAACGCCAGTGAGTGACTGCATAAGCACTCAAGCACTGTCAAGCACTGGCATTGACATTGTCCAGACCAACCTTTGCGTCTCACTCATTCCATTTTCTCTCGTGAGTCTCCCGCTAGTTTTCAGTGACCTCGTCGCACCTGCTCAATTACTAAGTCAGGAGAGAGCCTAGCCCAAAATGTATCGCTTCTTCGAATGACAAACATCCCATCCGCGATGTCTTTATAAAGCTTCTAGTTACTTTCTTTCAGCTCTTCCATTTTCTGAAGAAATATTCTCACCGACTTCATATACAGGCTGTTGCCTGCAGCTGTAAAGTAAGGGAGTATCTCAGAGAGTGCTTGAAGAAACTGCACCCAGTTCCCGTCCGTTCTGTCCTGATGGCCTTCTTAAGCACTCCGAACGTTTCTGAATACTGAAGCCATATTTTAAAGTCCTGCAGTGTGTCTTGAAACTCCATCATTTGTGTTTGGATTCGACGCCCTACGTCTGCATTGGATGTGTCTTCGAGGGTTACTTCCTCATTCAGTAGGGCCATACATATTGCCATAGCTTCTGCAAAGTCTTGATGACTCGCACGTATGTCATCTGTGTAGTCGTAACCATGCGATTTATAAATGAGAGTGATCTGCAATGCTGAATCTATAAGCTCTTGCGCTCTCATGGCTCTGAAACAGCCTTATCGCTAAGGATATGCTTAATAGTGTTACCGGCATATGGGCATTTTAGCACTTCTTTTATTCCTGTTTCCTTCATCAAGCGCCCAATCGCTCCAAGACCGCTCTTGGGGCAATGGGGACTACCGATCATTGGAACTACTGGCTTGAGAGGACTATTAGCAGGCTCAGCATTGACGATGTTCACACCTTTCATGTAAAAAAGTTGTTCAAAAGTCACAACTGGTACCATTTCATGCTGGCGTGCTTTATTGGAGACAACACCTCAGGTCGTGTATGCACAAGAAAGACCGGACGAATTATAGTCCATGATAGGCAGAATTCAATCGACGAAGTGCCCTTGTGTGACCCATGGTAAATTGCTTGCATAGATCCACTCCATCCGACCCGTTCCGCATCATAGTAGGTCATTACCATCGATTTTGGTCGGGGATTGGTTTGTGCACAAGACTGTTCTCCTGCTGGCTTCCACTGTAGAAGAAGAAAGACACTTGTTCAGCCTGCTGGAATACTTCCAGGTTTACAACTGCTCTTGGGATTATGATTGTAAATTTAGGTAGCCTTGGTATGGCAGCAGCCAGCTTGCCCATCCAATGGAGAGTACCTTTTCCGAAGATAGTGCAAATGTCGTGGTCGACATCGTCGCTAATGAACTGGATGAAACATCCAGAAGTCATTCTGGAAATTCTGTACCATGAGTTACTGCGGGAGAACGCTCAAATCGAAGTACTTCAGAGTAAGAAGTAAAAAAACCTAGCCTATTCAGTTGGTCGATGAGAAAACCTGAACCAGATTAGTGGTGTAGCTGGACTCCAGGGTAAACTTGTAAAGGAGCGAGCAAAGATCGGGGACGGCAAGCCTGCATTATTGCTTGACGGATTGAACCTACCAGTAGGTCCTTGCTTGATCCCACGATTAACAGAGAAAGAAAAGGCCTTATAGATTCTGGTAAGAAATTCAGAACTTTTTTCTTTTCTTCTATACTGCTTAGGCTCGGTTAGTCAGAGTCTGTACTCTGCACTAACTTAATGTCATTCTAAATTACTTTGGCCACTGTCTCTATCATGAACTTCAGCTGGTCTTCCTCACTTGGACGTGGTGTTCTGTAAAAAATCATGAAGAATCACATGTACTGTTTGTCGGAAAGTCACAACACCAATCTGTCGGCCTATGTCAGTTATAACAATGCGGTCACCGTAGGTTTTCATTAAGGAGTCGTTTTATATGCTTTGGGGTATATGGCGACTGGTCGTGTCCAAGACTAAGCCTCATCTTTTCTGCTATATCTTTCATTGTAAACTGTTCATCTTCGAGTTCTTCGAAATTAATTAACAGCTGTAATGAATACATCTCGATTTGTACTCTCCTTTGGCCTTCCAGCAGCGTTCACCGGATCAGTTGCACTTGAATACACACCTTTGAATCTCTCTTAGATTTTTGAAGTTAGAGTAGCATATGTTATGATACACTGCATCAGCTGCATGCAAATCCGAACTTATAGAATTCAGCCTGCCGCGGACAGCGTTAGCCAAATCGTCATTTTTCCTAGAATCTCAGCACTGAAGAATCGATTTTTTCACTTCAATTGCGGTCACTTTTTGGCACTCATCATTTTGGTTTTTTTTTGTCTCATACGGAAGGACTAGCTTTGTATTGCAAAACATACAGTTTGACTTCCCATGTTACGCGTCTTGAGCTATGAACGTTGGACGGCAGTAGTCTTTTCTGCACTGGCTGTGTACTATTTCACCGTCTTTAACTATTATCTGTTCACCCCGTTACACACTGGCCTCTTGATCCGAAGAGGTCCTTTGTTTGTGATTCTGACACTTTCACCACCAGTACGGATGCTGCGGCTGCAGAGCTTGCAACGTTCATCTTCTTCCTCCATGAATAGGGTGTCATATGAAAACTGCAAACACAAATTTATTAAGCAAGAAAGAGGAAATTTTTGCACGAGCCACATTGTAGTCACACTTGTGGCCAAACCTAAACCTAAGCCCTGTTTCGGACATGAAAACAACCCAAAAAGTGAATCTTTCCATAAGATTTGTGAGTCCAACACCTCTAAACAGTCTCAAGCCAGGAGGTGCAGTTAAGAATTTTGACCAATTAAGCGGCGCTCAGACATAGGACGTAAAGTAAGAAAGCAAAGTACCTTAAGTTGTACATAAGGTTTGCTGCTCGTTCACACGTAAATATAGAATTTAGGAACTATATAGCCCGCGTCTTAAATATGACGCGTCGCACTTTCCAAGTAACACAAATTATTTCCTTTTATTTCTACTCCGCCTCACAACATAAAACATTTGAAAACAGCCTGAGCTATAAGGAAAGCTCCAAATTTTCACTAAAGATTGAATTTACTTTAAGACCTTAATGACCACTTTAGACCAGTGCAGGAATGTACTTTAAACCTTACGACCGGTCGTAAAGTGGACTTAAAGTATTTTGCTACCTGCGTGTGAGGGCCGCTTTAGAGAAAGCCTTGAAGGGATGGGCTAGCGCGAATTTAAAAAACTAGGTCACTAGTCTGGGGTTGTATTTGTATCCAAGACATGTATCCAAGATTTAGCCAAAAGTGTGACTATAATGTGGCTCGGGCGTTAGTCAATTAGCAATCTCATGATAAAATGCAAATCATCGTTATAATGACGAAGAATATTAGTACCATCTAACAAAAGCATTGTATTTTTTTCACCTCATGCCGTTAGATGTCACTGCAAAATTAGGTAAAGGAAAACCCCTTACTGGCTTTGTCTGTTTGTTTGGAACTCTTTTACCACAAGCCTTCCCTTTTCTGGCTTTGAACCTTCACTTTCTTCCGGAAGTTCTCATTGATAATTATAAAAACAAAATTTTCCTCTCCATCAGTAAAATGTGTCCAATGCTTATGTTAAAGCTTTCACTAGATGGCAGCTTGTGTATGCACTTAGACTTATGGCGCATTCACACATAGTGGAAATCCGAGCGGATTGTAAAAACCGAGCCAATTTCCCGACCGGTTTCGTGTTTGAAATTTTCTCTAGCTTACGGCTAGAGAAAATTTGAAGCACAAAACCGGTCGGAAAATCGTCTCGGTTTTCACAATCTGCTCGGATTTCCACTATATGTAAATGCACCATTAGTGAATCTCCAGCAAACAGGAAAAGAGAAGCACCAGGGAATAGGATATTAAACCAGTTGCCAAAACGGTGTTAGAGGGTTTTAAAACCGAGTTGATAGACCTTTGTCTCCTCTCCAAATTCTGAGTCGTCTGACTCTTTTTCTTTTAGAGGATATCTTGATTTCCCCCTCTTTTTCCCTTGTAACTGGAAAGCCGGGGGAAAGGCTAATGACAGAGCATTCAAAGTAACCTATTGATTCTTATCGCACCGGGAAACCCCAGAAAATGAGTCTTGCAGACTGTTGTACAGGATCTTTATTTCCCCCCTCTTTCCCCCTGTAAGTGGGGAAACGGGGGAACGACTTTTGCACAGCAATAGAAAAACGCATATTCGATTTTCTTGGAACCAAGAGCATCAGAAAAGCCATTCTCAACATCAAAAACTAGGTCGTAGATTTTCGAGTTTTCCCTGGATTTTCCCCTTTCCCCCCGTTTTTCACCCTGTCTGCCAAGGAGATTCTTGGGGACTTTTGGTAAGCTATAGGGAATTTTTTTTTATCTTCAAAATGGTGTAAAAATAATTTGTATTGCAATTTTGTCCCAGATCGTAGATTTTTTCCGTAAATTTACTGGACTATTAGTAACCAGACATTATATTGTGGTATATTGTTCTAACCGAACAGACAAATTTCACTTGAGGGGATGGAGGAGTGCTATAATTTAAGAACAGTAATTTAATTGAGGTTGTGCATTTTTCAAACTCCAAATCCACCTTTCTTTTCATACTGCTATCGGCAATAAACGATAGGTAGGGAAATGCCCACTCCCCCCAGTGGAAGACACCCTTCAAAGAAAAATCATTGCAAAGAATAGCTAGAAGAAGGTCTCCTTCTTTAAAAATTTAGAGAGTTATCACTAAAACCTATTTTTGGTATTATAGACACACACCCTTGAGAAAACTGAAAGACTGATAATCTCTCTTGGAGCAGTTTTATGAAAAAGTTCAACTTTAGCTTAAAGAGTGGTGGAGTGATGTAAGAACGGTGGGGAGGGCTGAAGATGACATCAGTCCCTCTGATGTTTAAATATGTGTTTAACACTGATTTTAATAACTCTGAATAATTATTAATATAACTATTACGAACATAAAAAAATAGGGTCTTTTCGAAATGAAGATACATTGCAAGTTTAAAACTTTAAAACAATCCCAGATTATCCTAAATACGAGTTCTGTTGCCGTCCTTCTAAACGGTCCGTTTCTTGCCATAATTTTTCAGGGTGGTATGTATATCGACCAAAGTCTCCGCAAGGCATATCTTGGACTTCACTTATATCCGGGTAATTAGGGTACAGTTGTATCCGTTTATTTTTATTAAAATTACGTGGTTTTGGAATACGACTTTTAATGTTAATAATATATTTCTTATTAAAATTACGTCCTTTTGTTTGGAATACGAGGTTTAAAATTCAACATAGATAAATGATTGCTTTTATCAGGGTTGAATCATGTTTGACGCAAATTATGTTAAATTAACACGCATTTGGAAACACATGAAAACTTTTGGACTGCCGACCGTACATTTTAGTCCTTAGCCAAAAGCTATCATGAGGGCAATGAAAATGCCTTCATGGGAACTTTTATATAATTGCCCTTTTCCCCTACTAGAAATTTCAGCAGAAAATACTATGGCATTCAATTCCACGTGCCGTCAGTAAAAAAATTGTTTTAGTTAAAACGAGGAAAATACATACAGAGTATCGCACGGGAATGATGACTTATTGGTCCCTAGAAGCAATTTTAAAAAGACTAAAAAGATTACATTTCCTAAGCTCATTATCTATAATACCAACAGCAAACATATGTTTAGCGACTACTTAAATTTCTTTTATCTACGTTAGGCCTGTGTACAGGAGAAGAGGATAGGAAATTCGAGCCTGCATCCTGATACCTAAAACGCAGTTTTTGTGTGAATTCATATTTTTATCAACAAAATTTGCGTATAATTCTGTGTATTCTAGCCCATAGCTCGAAATCCCTTTTCCTTCCAAAAAAAAAGATAAAACTGCCTGCTTGTCTTCTTCAATTTTCTTATTCTCAGATAGAGTGATACTTGGTATTATTTCATGATATCTTTAAGTTACACAGCATTTTAAACTGCAAAACGCCGATCTAATTCTGCAAAATTCTGTTTCTAAGTTTGACAACAGTCTTTGTTTAGTTGATGAATTGAACGATGTTCCATTTCTTAATAACCAAAATATAATGAAGAAAAACAAAAAGTTCGCATATAAAAAGCAATAATAAATAATAACTAATAATAAATGACAAAAATAAATAATAATAACCAATGTATTCATGCTTATATTAATGTATTAACTAAGTGTGCCAAATTGTTTAGTACAACAAACTATGCCAGAAAGTTCAATTATGTTATTCTTACAGACGTTCTTCTGAACGTTCTTCTGATCGTTCGCTGAACGGAAAAGCATATATACTGCAGCTAATTTAATAAAAGCACAGTAGTGAGAAAAACAATGTCGCCAACATTTTACTCAGTAACGGTATAGCAGGATAATCTGAAAACACTATTTTTCAACTACGCCAGACATAAAATCTGGAATTAAGAAACTCTTAGCTACTAAAAAGGCCACAAATTTGGCCACTGCTGAAATAATGTATGTATTTGCCACATGAATTTTACCATAAAGGCAATATTTTACTTTGCAATGGTATAGTAGTATAATATAAAAACCCGATTTTTTAACTATGCCAGACATCAAATCTGTAATTAAAAACTGTTAGCTACTTAAAAGGCCACAACTATGCCAAGTACTGAAATAATATTGGTATCGTTCAGTTGAATTTTACCTTAACGGCAATACTTTACTCTACAATGGTATAGTAGGATACTCTAAAAACCAGATTTTTAAACTACGCAAGACATAAAAACTGAAATTAAAAAGCTGTTAGCTACTAAATAGGCCACAATTTTGGCCACTACTGGAATAATATAGGCATCATTCACTTGAATTTTACAGCAATGGAAATACTTTACTTTGCAATGATATAGTAGGATAATCTAAAAACCCTATTTTTAACTACGCCAGACATAAATAAAAGCTGTTAGCTACTAAAAAGGCCACAGTTATGGCCACTACTGAAATAATGTAGTTGTCGTTCGCTTGAATTTTACCACAATGGCAATACTTTACTCTGCAATGGTGTAGTAGGATAACCTGAAAATCCTATTTTTCGAATACGACAGACATTAAGTCTGTAATTAAAAAAATGTTAGCTAATAAAAAAGGCCACAATTGTGGCCACTACTGGAATAATATAGGCATCATTCACTTGAAATTTACAGCAATAGCAATACTTTACTTTGCAATGGTATAGTAAGATAATCTAAAAACCCTATTTTTAACTACGCCAGACATAAATAAAAGCTGTTAGCTACTAAAAAGGCCACAATTATGGCCACTACTGAAATAATATAATTGTCGTTCACTTGAATTTTACCACAATGGCAATATTTACTCTGCAATGGTATAGTAGGATAATCCGAAAATCCTATTTTTCGACTACGACAGACATAAAGTCTGTAATTAAAAGCCTGTTAGCTAATAAAAAAAAAGGCCACAAATATGGCCACTACTGAAATAATGTAATTGTCGTTCACTTGAATTTTACCACAATGGCAATATTTACTCTGCAATGGTATAGTAGGATAACCCTGAAAATCCTATTTTTCGACTACGACAGACATTAAGTCTGTAACTAGAAAACTGTTAGCTAATAAAAAAGGCCACAATTGTGGCCACTACTGGAACAATATAGGTATCATTCACTTGAGTTTTACAGCAATGGCAATACTTTACTTTGCAATGGTATAGTAGGATAATCTAAAAACCCTATTTTTAACTACGACAGATATACTAGAAAGCTGTTAGCTACTAAAAAGGCCACAAATATGGCCACTACTGAAATAACGGAGGTATCGTTTGCTTGAATTTTACCAAAATGGAATATTTATAAAAAAAAAGTTATTTTTATCTTGTAACTTCAAGAATTAAAAAAAAGCTATAAAAGTATTTTCTTGTAAGTACAGCTTAAACAAGTCTAATTGTTTCATTCCATAACCTAGTTAGAAAAAATTGAATGATATTTGAACTTCTAGCATTTCAAGTTTGCAGCAAAGTTAGAAAATTTTAAAGAAATAATATTTAACATCGTACTAATAAAGCTTTATCCAACACTACAGTTTCGGTTAGTCATAAATGCTAATATTAACGGATTACAAGCCCTATATCTGAACAGACACATACTGCTTCAACTGAAATTCAATCAATGAGTTTTCCATAGTTGATTATTTGGATGAGATAGAGTATGGGTTTATTTCTTTACATGAGTCTTCCATAAAATATGTTTTAGATTGGGGATAATTGCTTTAGTTTCAGGTTTTGAAGGATCAACTAGCATTATTTAAGAAAATACAGAATAAACAGGCCAAGATTTATACGTAGGCCGACTTGGTCCGGGCCTAGAGGTGCACAATGCCGAGGGGCGCAAGAAAAAGAAGTCATTTTTTCTTAATATCACTCGGAAAATTGACGGCTTTTTAGAGAATGCAACGCATTCAAGGCCTGTTTGGCCAGCTAGAATTGATATCAATGTAACAATTAACCCTGCCCCAGCTCCTACGTTTGCCGTTGTACTAAAAAACTGTCCTGCAAACCTGACCTCACCTAATGTTCGCAAGGACTTCATCAATAAACTTTGCCCTGAGGCCTCAGGTGAAATAACTGAACTTAAAAAGTCGGCTTCGGAATGGAAACTTGTTGTTAAGTCAAAGCGTGCAGCGAACAAAAATCTCTTGTACCAATGCGTGAAAGTTTCACAGCGCGGAAAGTCCAGAATTTTCAAGGTCTACTTTGAGTCGAAACAAAACCTGGATCAGTTCTTGAAAGTGTCTGTGAAAGTTGGCTACGAAAAGCTTTCTGCACAAGCATTTGTATATCTCCCAAAGCGTTGTTTCTCGTGTCATAAGACTGGACATCTGGCCTCGCAGTGCTCTAATCGGGCCCTCTGCTCTCGCTTTGGATCATGCAATCAAACCTCAAACAGTGCCTCTCCTTGTTCGGAAAAAGTGCTCTGTCTAGAATATAAAGTTGCCGGCCATACTTGTTACAGTGTAAAGTGTAGTAATAACAACAGTCAACTATCAAAACCCACGGTATGATATGGATGTGTCTACTACTACGCAAGCTGTACTTTTGTGGAATATTAATGGTAGACTTTTAGTCAAAATTCCTGTGATAAAAGGTTTGCTTTCGAATTGTGACGTATTGTGCTTGCAAGAGCATTTTTTTGACGAGTCACAGTTTAGGCCTTCTGAAAATTGACAGTAATTTTACTAGCTATTTGGTGCCCGATGAAGGATCCATTTCCAGTGGCCGCGCCTCGAGTAGTATTGCGATGCTTGTTAGGACCTCGTACCGGTCGAGTATTTTTGATTCGTGTGATTTTTTTCTTGCTGTCCGTGTAAAAGAGTATGTTATTGTTAACGTCTATCTCCCGACAGATTACCGCAATGACCGATCGGAATTTTTATTTACTTCTGTGTATGAGAAACTAGGGTCTTTCCTTTCAAAGATTCGCTTGTTAGGCAAGTGTTGTATTATTATAGGAGATTTTAACTGTAATTTAACTGACGCCTCGTTATTGCGTACTTCTATTTTGTCTGGTTTTTTTTTTTTTATATTGCTGAAAGATTTTGATTACACTTACACACACCATTCAAGTCACGTGTCGAACCTCGACCATACAGTTGCTTCTGTAAATCTCCAAGTGTCACCTGTTCATGTCGTTACTGATTTCCAACTATCTGACCACCTTCCAATATCTGCATCTATTTATTGTCCCTCTGCTCAGTCTACTCCCACCACACAACCCCATCAGCCCCACGCACAATTTTACAGGGATTGGGAAAACATCCAAGATGATCTTTTTGCTGCAGTTACTAATTCTGGCCTACATAAAATTCACGTTCCGTTCCAGCTGCTCATGAAAAATCCGCAAGTTGATGCAAATGAAATACGGGTGTTGCTAGATATCTATCTTGCACAAATTTGTCATGCTCTGCGATGTGCAGAAAAAGCCGCTATACCTCTTAAACGTATACGTTGGGGTGTCACAAAGCATTGGTCCAGTAATCCGAGCCTAGTTGGAGCTTGGAGAAAATCCAAATTTTGGTACCATTTGTGGCTCCAGTGTGACCGTCCTTGCTCTGGCTGGGTTTCTGACATTCGCCTTTTTACCAAAAGAAAGTTTGCAAGAGAACTATCTATCCACATGATCTGGATAGTTGAAGAGACGTCCCAGCAAGCTTCTCTGTCCCAACCTTCCTTCTGGAGAAATGTATCAAGATATCCTCCTAGCTCCCGCCTCTCTGCTCAAGTTATTCCTGATTCCGAATGGAATTCATACTTCTCTGCTGAATTCTCCCCACCAGATGCTACCCTACAGTCCGTATATGAAGATAAGCTTGATGAATTTCTGTCTAGTTGTCCAACCGACAATTTTGTTGTTTCGGTTGATTCTTTACTGCAAGCAATCCAACGCCTAAAGCAAAAGAAATCTTCTGGCATCGATAAAATGAGCGCTCTTCACATTCTGCATGGAAGCAAGCTGCTGGTAAACTATATTGCTCTTTTAATGCAGATGATTGTTACCCAAGGAGTTGTACCTTCTTCTTTCTCAATCGGAGATCTCACTCCAATTCCAAAGAAAGGTTAACTTGCTACCCAGTGCTCATCCTTCCGCCCCTTCCGCTCGTCCTTCCGGCCGTTCCAATTTACCAATTTGGATTTCAGCCACGTCTCGGTTGTGCCCACGCTTTGTCGGTTGTCGCGAACATATTGATCGATGCTGATGCATCAGGTGAAACTCTCTTCTGCTGGCCGGGCATGATGTTCGTAAAGCATTCACGCTGCTATGCTACTCTATGCAGAAAAACGTGGAATGAGCCCTTCATATATCGGAGCCCTTCGATACATGTATTATCGTCTTAATGTTCGCCTAGTACTTCATCCATTAGCTAAAGTTGAAGGCTCTCAAGTCTATGCACCAACCCCTAATTTTTTTGTCAATGTCGAAAAAAGTACCCGTCAAGGTGCTGTTTCTTCCCCTTCACTCTTCAATAATGGAGTTCTTGATGCACAGCCAGCTGTTCCTCGAGCTTTCATCTTTGCTGGTCTTGATTTATCTCTCGTATGTTATGCAGACGACATACTGAATTTGAGCCGCACTATCCAGCGCATAAGCGAGATTTTCGCAACGCTACAATCTGGGTAACCAAAACTAGGTCTTCAGTTCAATGCTGAAAAGTCCGAAGTTGTATTCTTCAACTGGAAGCAAGCGTGGCATAGGGATATTCATCTCGGAAATAGTAGGATTAAGCCAGTAGATCATATCACCTAACTCGGTCTTCCCATTGGCTCGTCAATAACGCATCACGCGACAACTATTAATTGCTCACATTGAACGTAGAGTTGGGATTCATATGCTTCTTTTTAACTAATAAGTTACGCTTGAACCGCCGTCTTCTTTCGAAACTTTTTAACTCTGTCGCTCTACCACATTATCTGTACATATCGTCTTTTTGGAAAATGATCACAAATTCTGACAAGTCAAAATTCATTCAGTTTTCTTCTGGTTCACAAAATATCTTTTCGTTTTCCCTCTTCGACACGCAGTCCTTATCTAATTGGAAAATTCAGCAGTGCTGACCCCATTATAGCTGTGGAAAAGCAATTTAGTGCTTATAATTCCCGTTTAACGAAGTTGAACCATCCTTGATCGTCAGTACTGGCCCAATAGTTAAGATATTTTTTTTTTTTTTTTTTTTTTAGTGTTTTTTTTTGGCGCTTACTGTAATTGTTGCAGTTTTTAAAACTGATGATGATCTAGTCTGACATTATCTTGATGATATTGATGACATTATCTGTACATATCGTCTTTTTGGAAAATGATCACAAATTCTGACAAGTCAAAATTCATTCAGTTTTCTTCTGGTTCACAAAATATCTTTTTCGTTTTCCCTCTTCGACACGCAGTCCTTATCTAATTGGAAAATTCAGCAGTGCTGACCCCATTATAGCTGTGGAAAAGCAATTTAGTGCTTATAATTCCCGTTTAACGAAGTTGAACCATCCTTGATCGTCAGTACTGGCCCAATAGTTAAGATATTTTTTTTTTTTTCTTTTTTAGTGTTTTTTTTGGCGCTTACTGTAATTGTTGCAGTTTTTAAACTGATTGATGATCTAGTCTCTTTTCTTATGATTCCAATTTAAGTGACGCTGGTTATTCTCAATTTTGGTGTAAATTTTTCTTTGATAATATATTGCGTATATTACTAATAATTTAATTATTTTATTAATTATCGGTTCTTTTAAGCATATTGCTAAAGATGTAAAGATGTAAAAGGATCCGTGATTGAGTAATTTCCTTGTTTCTGATATCTATGTATATCGGAGTAAATGAATCATTTATTGAGAGTGATCTGAGTTCAAGACCATCGGGCGAAAGTGTCTTTTAATTGTTTTTACCGTTTCTTGTCATATTTAAACTAGTTGATATGATTATCTACTGTATATTTTTAATTCACTGATTTACCAATTGCGGCTTGATGCAATGATGTTCATATCGCTTATGTTTGTTCAGTATTTAGGAGCCTAAAAAAGAAACATGTCGCGTACCTGCAGAGCAGTGTATAATTGAGTTTTTCTTTCTCGTTTTTGTAATTTGTTCTAAGAGCTGATTTAGATCTTAGCTCCAGCGTTCGTCACTAAAAACCACATGTATAACTGCTAAGTTTATATGTATTTCTTTTTTTTGCGTATTGATCCGTCTTTTTCATTTTTGTATGACGCGTTTTCCAATAAATAATAATAATAATAATAAAACTTGACTGATGTGATATATCGTCAAAGTGCCAGGTACACTTTGCTACTGCACTGCCTATTCACAGAAAAGTGATTTTAAGACAGCACAGGAATTCCGTATCTGCTCATAAACTGTCGCATATTTCCTAAGAATGGCAGCTGAGAGCTCGGCATCATCTCTCTCTTACATAACTTTTGGCTCATCCCTCGCCAATTGCCTTCTGTTCAGGGCTTCTACTATCTCTGAATTTTCGGGAAATTCCCCGTGAATCTCTGTGTCTCCTCGAAAAAATTTTTTAGGCCAAGGGGTGCCAAAACGCTTGAGCCTAGGGCGCCAAAAATTTCAATCCGGCATTGATAATAAAGCTCTGGGGGCTGGTTGTTTCAATAACCAACTTCAAAAAATACTAGATATAGCTTCAAAGACTATGTTCTAAAATTACTGCACCTGCTTCTGAGAAGCTTTCTTGTGTTTGTCATTATTTTGTGTGGAACCATGGTCTCTCAGAAGGGCTCATCCGATCAAAAACATCACTTAACCCTGCAATCGAGCAATGGAAATAGGTACATCCTAGGAAGGGTACTAGGCAAAAGACTTGTGTGGGTTATTCATTTGCTTTAACGGATCATGTCTTTAAACTAAGGGCAGGTAGGTAAAGAAAACAATGCACTTTCAAGGAATTAAGCAGAAACTATGTTATATTCACTCATAACAGGAACGACTGCAAAAATACAGGAGACGCAGACCTATACAGATACTTACTTAAAGGTTTATAAGACTGGGTCAATTTACAAGAGGCAGGGTTAGAGACATGTTTGGTGGTAAAAGTGTGTGTACACTTATGAAAGAGGTTTCATAATTCTTTGAGGAACTACCAATGTGACAAATTGTCTTTCAATTCCCATTTGCGGGAGACATGACACTGTAAATGTTCTTAGCCTTTACTTCTCGTTACTTTTTATACTTGTACGCCTGATTTATAATTAGCACAAAAATGGCATATTATTAAATTAGTAGCCCAAATTTACTAACGACGGCTTAATAACGGACTGAGCCGGATAAGACAAACGTGCACAGACGAGAATATGAGTCTTAGGGAGAAGGGGTATAAATATATATGGGGAGAAGGGGTATAAATAAGTATAAAAAAATCTGTAAAATCTTACGCATTTCCAAGTATATCTGGCTTGCGGCTATGAAACCGGTTTTCTTAGATCTTACATTTAGCAAGCTTCTCGACTGTGTTTGATATAATACATAAGTACCATAAACTGAACTAGCCTGTGTCTTAAAAACTGGAGCTGATAGCCGAAATACTTGTTTATGATGCAAAGCTGATGTTAGTTGTGAATGCCGTGTATGCTCCTTATGAATGCTAGTTGATAGCCTGCTCCCTGCTCATGGTACAACCTGACGTAATAAAAAACTTCTCTCTTTATGAAAAAAAAATATTATTGGTTTTTGCATGTTTCAAGAATTCAAAACTCGAGGTGATAGAGTAAATCTGATGGTCTTTTTGGAATCAGTAGTAAAACATCATAGATTAATTCTTTGGATCCGCCATTAGAGAAAATTAAATAACAAAAACAAGTTTTTTAAACTGAAAGTAAGGAGCGACATTAAAACTTAAAACGAACAGAAATTATTCCGTATATGAAAGGGCTGTCCCCTCCTCAACGCCTCGCTCTTTACGCTAAAGTTTTTTATTGTTTTAAAAAATAAAGTTGTGAGACAGAGTCAAACTTTAGCGTAAAGAGCGAGGCGTTGAGGAGGGGACAGCCCCTTTCATATACGGAATAATTTCTGTTCGTTTTAAGTTTTAATGTCGCTCCTTACTTTCAGTTTAAAAAACTTGTTTTTTTTATTTAATTTCTGATCGTTTTTTAGTTAATGCAGCTTTTATTTGCATAAAAATTTTACTTTTCTTTTGCTAAATGGATGTCTTTACAAATTAACTTACGTAACTAACTTCTATATTCGTATATTTTTCTTCTGGCAAAAAATACAAAGTTGCAGATTTTTGCAGATATGAGCTTGAAACCTATGTAATAGGGTTTTCTGATACGCTGAATCTGACGGTGTGATTTTCATTAAAATTCTTTCACTTGTAGGGGATGTTTCCCCCCTCTTTAAAAAATCGAGTAAATTTTCTCAGGCTCGTAGCCTTTGATGAGTAATACTAAACTTAATAAAATTTATATATTTAGGATCAGCATTATAAACACATTCTTTTGATACATTTATTGACATCAAAATTTCGTTTTTAAAAGTTTCGATTACTATTGAGCCGTATCGCTTGTTTTTTTATTGTTTTTTTTTATTACGTATATGTTATTACTTATATGAAGGGGTTCTCCCCTTAGTCAATACCACGCTCTTTACGTTAAAAGTTAAAAAAAATTTTGATTCACAAACCCCTGAATCACAAAGGCCGTTTAATTAGAATAGATAGCTCTTTTGAAAGCACTAAAAAAAAAACTGTAGCGTAAAGAGCGAGGTATTGACTTGGGGGAGAACCCCCTCACATACGTTATAATTTCTGTTCGTTTGAAGTTCTAATATTCCTTCTTACATTTCAGTTGAAAAAACTTGTTTTTTTTATTTAACTTCTGATCGTTTCTTAAATAATGCTTGGAAATCCGGCGCCCCCTTCATAGAAATGTCCCTTACCCCAAAGAAACATCCTCCACGGAAATATTCTCCAGAGTAATCCCCTCCTCTAGCCCCCCCCCCCCTCCAGAAAAAATCCTTCCTGAAAATGGTTGTATACTTCCCAATAACCAATAAATAATGCTGGCAAGTCCGGCGCCCCCTTCATGGCAATTTCCCTTCCCCCATGAAAACTTCCTTCATGGAAAGATCCTTCCATATAGCCCCCGACCCTCTCCTTCCCCCACCTACCAGAAAAAATCTCCTCTGAAAAAGTCTGTATACTTCCCAATAACCAATACTATATGTTAACATTGAGTAAAGTTCATAACTTTCAGCCCTCCCCCTGGGGGCTTCGAGGGATTAAGTCATCCTAAAAGACATATTTATCATATTTTCGACCATGCTGAACAAAATGGCTATCTCAAAATTTTGATCGGGTGACTTTGGGAAAAAAATGAGCGTGGGAGGGGGCCTAGTTGCCCTCCATTTTTTTTGGTCACTTAAAAAGGGCACTAGAACTTTTAATTTCCGTTCCAATGAGCCCTCCCACGATATTCTAGGACCACTGGGTCGATACGATCACCCCTGGGGAAAAAAAAAAAAAAAAAAACAAACAAACAAATAAACACGCATCCGTGATCTTTCTTCTGGCAAAAATTGAAATTCCACATTTTTGTAGATAGGAGCTTGAAACCTCTACAGTAGGGTTCTCTGATACGCTGAATATGATGGTGTAATTTTCATTAAGGTTCTATAACTTTTAGGGGGTCTTTCCCCCTTTTTTCGAAAATCAGCCAATTTTTCTCAGGCGCGTAACTTTTGATGGGTAGCACTAAACTTGAATGAAAGTTATATATTTGAAATCAGCATTGAAATCTGATTCTTTTGATATATCTATTGGTATCAAAAACCCGTTTTCTAGAGTTTCCGGTTACCATTGAGCCGGGTCGCTCCTTACTTACAGTTCGTTACCACGAACTGTTTGAAAAGGATCAATTTTTAGCCTGTGTTATCTCCCAGCGTATAACCAACAATAAAATCCTCATCTCGGAGCTCAATTAGCTGTATGATGTGAATTATATTTCAGGAATAGATAAGAAATTCATGCGCAAAATGCCAAGAGCAAGAATTGACAATTAAATT
Source organism: Artemia sinica (assembly GCA_027921565.1). NCBI lineage: Eukaryota > Metazoa > Arthropoda > Branchiopoda > Anostraca > Artemiidae > Artemia > Artemia sinica. Next base: position 51,795,261 of record CM051268.1, read on the forward strand.
TTTGAAATCAAAATTAAGATCTTCAATTTCGTAAATGTGTTGGTATCTGATGAACTAACCAAGTTGCCTAATATTCTTAAAAGCATTTTAAAAGCACTAAGACAATCTAGACAGCGTGTCACCAAAGATTAAACACTTCAAATAACTTGAAAACTCAACAGCTTATCGTAAGTGAGTTAGTCTCCAAAACCTAAGCTTTTAGTGTGATTGTTTGACTGCTCCATAGAATTTGGTTAGCTTTTAATTAGTCATATTGAAAGTTAGTGGCAGTGTTTAAGTAAAGAGTAATTCAGCCCAATAGTAACCGAAACTATAAAAACCGAATTTTGACAACAATAGATACATAAAAAGAAATTGACTTTTTATGCTGATTCCAAACGTTTAGTAATCATTAAGATTAATGTTGCCTATCCAAAGTTACGAGCCTGAGAAAATTTGCCTGATTTTTGAAAAAGGGAGGAAACATTCCCAAAAAGTCATAGACTTATTCAAAATTGCAACATCAGATCCAGAATATCAGAGAACCCTACAGTAGAGTTTTCTAGCCCCTATTTTTAAAAGTGTGGAATTTCATATTTTTGCCAGAAGGAAGATCACGGATGCGGATTTATTTTTTTTCTTGTTTTCAGGGTGTATGAACCGTAGTATAGAGATAGGAGAGGGCTCATTTGAGCGGAAATTAAAAGTTCCAGTGCCATTTTTAATTGGCCCAAAAAAGGAAGGGTAACTAGCCCTTCTCCCGCACGCTTTCTTCCCAACGTCGCGTGATCAAAATTTTGAGATAGCCTTTTTGTTCAAAATAGTTTAAAAGTCCAATAACTACATCTTTGGGGATAACATGACCCCCCTCCTGAGCCGCAAGTTATGAAATTTGTCGATTGTTTGCGTATAGTATTTGTTATTGGGAAGTCTACGACATTTTTCAAGGGGGGATTTTCTGGGAATGGATTTTCTATGGGGAGAATTTCCCATTGGGATGAAAGTTGTTAGGGGTGAGCTTTCCAGGGGAAATTTTACATAGGAGGAATTTCATCGAACACTCTTTCATTAAACGCTCTCTTACATATGAGAGTGGACTACAATTGTCTCCTCCAACCCTAATCTTTTACATCTAAGTTTAATATTCGTCAAGAAATGCTTCGTGAATGATAAGTATCCTTGAAAAATACACCCCTCCAAATATTTATTAGAGAGCTGGTCTAAAGTGTCGAAAACTAAATATAGTCATCACTTCTTCGGGTCTTTCAAAGCAAGTTCTTCAAACAAATTGTTTTATAGGGATATTCCCCATAGATGTCAGTAAGGTGTAAAGCCCTTCGTGAAACAAGAGTTTTCAGGAACCGGATATGAAGCGTGTTTGAGCGGGTTTGACAATAATCGCTTTCAGGTTTTTTATGTTTAACCCAGCGAAACTTTAAGGCGTTTTCATCTTGCAAGTTCCAAGCATGTTCGGCACGGGTTCCTCAAAATTGGAATGTGCCAGAATAGCATGGTTGAACACGGGTTCTGAAAGAATTACTGTCCTTGTTGAACACGGCACTCAAAACGATAATCTGCACAACCCGACTTGAACTCCGTGTTGGATGTGGCTGGGCTGAAAACAGAGCTAAGAAGACATTAATAAATACAGAGGAAGATGGGAAATGTTGCCATTTAAATTTTGCCAAAAACAAAGTTACTGGTTGTGTTTTTCCCCTTCTCCCGGAAATTTCCTGGCAGCTCTCATGATGTTCAAACCCTTAACTGTCAACCTTTGAACCAGTGGGCATCTGAATATAATTTGTTTGTTATACCAAAGATTGTCTGCGATAAGAGAGACGCTGTCGCCCCCCAGCATTATTACTACAGGCGTCAGTCCAAAAATATTCCCGGGAATCAAGGCGGATTAGAGATTAGTTTCTATCCCCTCTCCCCAAAACTCCTTCTATATTGTTTGAAGGTTCAAAGAAACTTGAAAAATTTGGCATAAAAGAACATATCTTGAGATTTCCAGCACGCTTCCACCATCTCTAAAAAGATCCTTCAGCCTTCCTCCATAATTGCCAAGGAACACATTATACACCACCATACATATTATTAGCAAGGCTCATGTAAATAAACTTAGTTTAGGATGCTTAAAAATTCTATTTATATTCAACATTTATTTTGTATGGACTACATACATCTTAAGAAATGAATAGGCCACCACTTACCGTGGTGCCACTCTGCTGTGGCACAATCTTTTTTGCTGCTTAACAATGTCAGTAAAACTCTGAATTTCCTTCTAATGCGCCTTCTCTCGATGTTCTAGAAGCGTTGGTTCAGTACGATCACCACTGAGGTAGACAAACTCAATTAATTAAACCCCTGTATGTTATCATGCTTCTCCGGAAAAAAAATCACAATTTCACAATCTTTTAGATAGGAGCACTCTGCTTAAGAGTAGGCCTACTATAGCATGCTGAATCTAGTGGTTTAATTTTCATAAGCATCTGACGCCCTTTTTTTGGCGGGGGGGGGGGGAGGCAAAAATATGACAAATTTTCTCGGACTCTCTCTTGGTAGCTTTAAAATTAATGGATTCTATACATTCGGATCACCACATAAATTCGATACTTTTAGTGAATCTATGGCTACTTAAAACTTTGTTTAGAGTCATGGTTACTATTAGCACCTGTCACTCTTCATTTACAGTGCATCGCCAAGAACTGTTTAATATCTGAGAAATAAACATGAGACCCAGTATTTCCATTTAAATGTCGATAAGAAACAGCTCCTGGTAATATGTAGCCCACCCCCATTCGGTAAAATTCCCTGATGACGCTCAAGACGCCCTCAGTGACACCTCTCCACCTTTTGTGTCGCTGAGCATATGAATCTAACCTTTATATTACAAAGAAAACAGATAAAAGACGGAAAGCCAACATATATAAATGATAAAACTATTTAATATTCTAGGAAATATTATGATTTCCTAGCAAGAATAGAAGTTTTGAGACCTACAAACTTACCAAAGTCAGAATTTTTTGTGTCCCTAAGATTTACTACATCAATCTGAATCACCGTTGTTCTTATTTCATCATTTGAAAAATCATCACATTATCATCCTTTTGATTATGAATGATTTAAGATTCTGATCATTTTTTTTTTCAGAGGGGAAGCTTTCCTTGCAAATTGAAAACTTCTTCTTTTCCTTGACAAGAGATGATGAATACCTTCTAGATCCTATCGAGTTAATAAAGAGACAAACTGGGATAAAAGGAAACTATTATATTCAATTTTTAGTGCTTAATTGGCTTTTTTGTTTGAAAAGACTGATAAAAATGGGAATTGTAGAATAAAAACCGGATTTATGGCTGAAGGAAAACAAAGGTATATGAAAGGTTCATATCATCAAACAGTTCGTGGTAACGGACCGTAGGCTAAGTAAGGAGGAACCTGGGCTAATAGTAACCGAAACTCTAATAAAGAAGTTTTAATAGCAACATGTACATCAAAAGAATCGGCTTTTTATGGAGGTTCCAAATACATACAATTCATTAAGTTTACTGCTAACTACCAAAAGTTATGAGCTTGATAAAATTTACCAGATCTTTGAGAAAAGCGGAAAACATCCGCAAAAGGCAAGAGATTTTTTTGAAAATTACACCATCAATTTTAGCATGTTTTAGAAAATTACACCATCAAAGATCTTTACTAGATCTTTGAGAAAAGCGGAAAACATCCGCAAAAGGCAAGAGATTTTTTTGAAAATTACACCATCAATTTTAGCATGTTAGAAAACCATTTATTATAGTTTAAAGGTCCCATTTACAGACATGAAATTTTTTCTTTTTTCAAGAATTACAATCACGGAGGCGTTTTTATTTGTCTTTTTTCGCAGGATTGATCATATTGAACAAACAGTCCTAGACAATCAGAACGCGGCTTATTCTTAAGCAGTCAAAACAATTGTCCCGCCTTCAAGTGACGTTTTTCACCATTTTGTGGCATTAAGACGCAAAATGTATCACACTTATATAATTTAATATTTTCATGTAAATTGTCATCTTGAAAAATCATATGCTTCCCTCATTTTGTAGAGATGATTATTGGTTTCGGATAATTATACTTTATTTCGAAAAACAAATAGGCTAAATCAGCTCTTTCTCTCGAAATAAAGCTGTGAGAAAGTTAAATTTTAGTTAAAACACTATGTTTGAGGGGACAGCGGCTCTCCTAACATTTAGGGTGATTCCTGATATGCTACTAAAGATGAACAGCAATTAAACCAAAAACAATTTTTTTTTCGGATAAAACTAAAGAGCAACGTTAAAATTTAAGCGACCCCTTGCTTTTTTCACTTAAGTTTTACTTTTTGTCACAATTCTTTAAGAAAGACTATTCAAACACAAGGACCATTTAATTGAAATTAAAAGCATTTTTAAAGCACTATAAAACTTTAACGTAAAGAGCGGGGGAGATGAGGGTACAGCTTCCTCATATACGGAATGTTTTCTCTTCCTTCCAAATGTTAACGTCACTCTTTAATTTTTGGAAAAACTTGTTTTTTTTTCAATTACACTAAAGAGTTAAGAGCTAAAAAGCCAAACAGAGAAAATGAGGTGTCGGCTAATTCATTTACAACAGACTATAGATGGCATATTTTTCGGATAGCTCCTTTCATTTTTTCTTCTACTGCTCAGACGGTTACTGCGTACGTGACCGAAATATCTGGTATTTTTGTGAATTTCTATCACTGTTATCATCATCACTGTTTATTAAAAGGGTTTTATCCCTATTTGAACTTTTATTTACCGCAAAGGGATAACATGGAACCCTCGTAGCCCTTTTCAGCCGATCTCCTATCCTGGTAATTATGATTTAAGATTGGAAGACACAATATATATTCCCACGAGAAACATTGAAATATGTAGAACTATGCTCCTGGAGATAAACTCCCTGAATTACCCTGAACAAAATAAATACAAAAGAAGCTTTTTTGGGAGAGTAAAAAGCAAAATAAAGACTTATTAGCGAACAAAATTATTCAGTACGGCTATACCACAGGGCTTTTGTCCTAATCAACCACTTACACTTCACGCAGGAGTGTGAATTGGGAGGTGGCAGGGGGAAAAAACCTTCCTATACTTAATTTTTTATGTGATTTTCATAAAAAAAACCTTGATTTTGAAAAATATCATTTTCTTGTGTATTCATAAAAAATAGAATTATCCTGATCCCCCTTACATTTTCATGATTTTTCACCCTTGAATTGGCGCTTAAGTTTCACCCATTGCCAAATCCTTGAAGAACTAATGCCACTACTGAACATCATAGTTTTAAATGATTAATTTGTTTTTACCTCGAAAATGGAAAGGCTTACTTACTGGAGTTTGTTAAAAACAGTAAAATTTTCATTCTACATCTGTTGAGAGACGTTTGGTAAATATAACGCTTGTGATCATCAACGAACTATATTTCTAAACCCTATAATGCTTTCAGCTAAGCACTAAGACAATATTACCTCCCCAAAAAATATCACTGGCTCATATTGGCCAAAATCGCAAATCATTTGTTTGTTTTGTTAATTGGACAGAAAAAAATTGTTCTCAACCGTGGTGTAAAATGTGGAGGCTGGTGACAGCCCCTTTATATACAGGGTCATTTTTATTCATTTTGAGTCTTAGTGTGACTCTTAACTTTTATTTTATACGCTTGAAGGATTTACAGTAATTTAGCAAAAACTAGGATGATATTTATTCTATCCCATTGGAGAAAGTATTCCATCAATTAGAAAAAAAACTCTTTGTTTTCAAGGAAAAGGAAATTGTAAGAAAATACTAGAATTATGAAGATTTATATCAAAGTTTGTTTTCCTGAGTTCTGTCCGTTTTTGGCTCCAAAGAAAAGGAGATAAATGCAGTCTTTAAAAATGTGAGAATTTTCCTGATTTAATTAAAATCTTGTTTTCCACTTAACACAAACAGGGTAAGCTCAGCCATAACCAAGGCAACTGTTATTACTAGTGATAGCTAGAAAGGAGGGAACATATTACATAATAAAATTAAACCAAATATTTTTTTTGAATATTTACTGAATTAAAGTCATTGTAAGATGTGTTACTCCCATGCCAAGACCTTTTGAGAAAATTGACACCATTGAACATGTGCCCTAACAAACTTAATTAGACCTTTTTTTTGCCCTACGACCATGAAATTTTGCATCCGAATTTCTTTCTGTACATTGAGCAAGCAAAATAAGTCCTTATTATTTCAAATATGTTTAAATTTCTGTCCTTGAAAAATAAATAAAAAACAAAAGATATTACCAGAATCTTGGCTGAATAAATGTTATTCAGGTCTGCGTGAGAAATTATCATATCATTTTATATGCGCTATGTAAGCTTGTTTTTTCATTAAAATATTAGGTTAACCATGTTAGTGCTATTCTTTGCGCAGCTGCTTGTTACTCAATAGTCAAGGCTTGCAAAGAGTTTTGTTGTTGCCTTTCATTCTTCAAGTAATGTCTACTCAAGTAAGTAATCCCTTGCCATTTTTTCTCTCTCTCTCTCACCCTTCTTCCCTCTCAATTTTAATTTCTTTCCCCCTTTCCTATCGCCTTTATGCCTCTGTATCTCTCATGCTTTGACTCTTTTTCTTCGCCTTTCTCTCTTTCTGTCTGTCTGTCCTGCCTGTCTGTCTCTCTCTCTCCTATCTGTCTGTCTCTCGTTCTCTCTCTCTCTCTTTTTTTTCTCTCTCTCTCTCTATATAGTATATCTCTCTCTCTCGCCTTCTGCCTGAAAATGAAAAATTGGCGATTAAACTCTACCCAACCAGATTTTCATACCTTCCTATCACGGTCCTTAATAATCTTCCATTCAATGCATTTTTCGTATTGCCACTAAATGGATGAACCCGTGCTTTGACAAAAAATTTTAAAATTCTACTTACCAGCCAGTAATTAATTCTAACGACAGTCAAACTTCTTAGTTGCCCTAATTTGTAGCCTAGGAAAGAATACAGAGGAACTAACTAATATCATTAGCTCCTAACTTAAGGTACAAGTCCAGAGTTTCATCTTATAACTAATAAGTTCGCCCTGGATGAAGTAGAAGAATTAATTATAAGTTTATATTTTATATTTTAAATCAATTCTGCAATTAAGAAACCAATTCGTGCCAGTCAAGTTTTATAGCTTTTGCGTGTTACTATCAAAGCGGATAAAAAGCATAGCGGATAAAAAAGGATTAATACCGACAAATGACACATAGTTTTTTGTGTCATGGAAGACTAGAGAAAATTTTAACCACCAAATAGAGCAAATCCACTCTAAATCACACTAATCTCCCTCTTTCCAAGGCATAGCTTAAAGATACTCACAAGAAGTTAAGCTAATGATGAAGACCCTTCCCTACTTAGATCAGTTTTACTCTACAGAGTTTTTTGAGAATTAAGTGCCATATTATTTTATTCTTTGGAGTAATATGATAAAATCCTTGACAAACTTTGGCAATATTGTCAAGATAAATTCTTTGACTAATCTTGAAAATACTACTGATGAACTTAAGCCCTTATAGGCTTACCCCATTGATAGGTTTTAATATTTGATTACTCTCGTCTATATTTTAATCGTGGGTGTATTTTTAGAAGCACAGGGTTTGATACAAACTATCAGCTGATAGATAAATAATCCTTTTCGTTGGAAAAGCAAAGTTGCATGATGTTCATTTGGGGTAAAGCCAATGACTTTTTTGTCAATAAGTCAATCCTTGGTGCACCTACAGGGTGCGTCCAAAAAGTAATGAGATTAGCCGACGCGCGACCTCCCAACCGCCACCAGAGCGCTCTCAATAGGTGGCATCGGTGATTGGGGTCTTGTCAAAGCATCGCACCTTGTATATAGGGTTTTGTGAGAGCCTTGAACTTATTTATATCTAACCTACCACTCTATTAATTGTCACAATTAGTAGTATCAACGTCAATGTCCAGTAATTTAGGCGCCCTTCTTGAAGAACCTGTTTTACAATTCCACAGGTACAAAATCTTTCAGAACAATCACAAACTATTTATTTCAAGCTTTCCAATCTTTTAAATCTGTCTTTGATCCAATTTCTACTGATTGAATGGGAAAGATCAAGGTATTACAGGAACCCTTAGAAAGCCAAAAAGTGTTTTCTATATTTAGATTTTTAGTGTCGAATAAGAAGAGGCACAATGTCAGAGAATGTATCTGAAATACAGTAAATTAAGCTTCTTTTGCTGCAGAAAACCAAAAGTATAATGTGTTTACAGAACTGATACACTGTCGTAACTAATACATTCTGTTTAATCAAAACAGAGGAATAAATCATCTTTGCATATTTTTTGTTTTTTCGCTTACAACGAGAAAACAATTTTAAAGTAGATTAACAAGGCTGAAATATACAAAAAAAATAGTTTTGACACTCAATTTATGTGTTGCATATATGTTCGATTCTTTAGACACAAAAGAAAAATAGATTGTTTTTTTTAACTTTTCATGACAGTTCAAGCTTTTGCCTAGTTTTAGCTTTTTTATTTATAATTTTTTTAAGTTTTTATACTCTTCTTATCCAAAGTACAATTAGGACGGAATAAAAATATAGAAAACAGGTATAATATTTCGATAAGACAGTGGAAATTAGAACGTCTTATTTAAATATTGTAATGTTGTTTTTGTTTTTTTTTGTATTGTTACTCCCTTTTAATTTTCAATGGTAAAGCAGAGTGGACTAAGAAAACTCTTATTAATAATAAACAGAAAATGCCATCAATGTCTTGTAAGCTATTCATGGTATGGATTTGCATGAGCTACAAGGCATCAAGACCGTTTTTATTTTTTTTTTTTTTTTATGGGGCCTTAACAGCTCTCTCCAAAACTAAAAATATAATTAAGACTTCAATTTTCGGTTATGAAAGGGCAGAAAAAAAAATAAAAAAGGATCTTCATAGCTGAACTTCCCCTAAATGGCTTAATACTCTTGATCCGAATCAAGCTTTGTAAAACGATCCAACAAGCTATATAATATAGGAGTGATTGTTAAGTAATACTTTCCAACATTTTATAAATTTCCTCATTTGCCGCAAGGGTCCTAATATTTACAATTCAGAATAGATTGAAAATCTGTAAACTAAAAATCATACTACGCTTTCAATGAGTCTTTTTGAACTGTCAAGATTTAGTAAAGAGTCTTAGAAAGATCACAATTTGCTTCAAGCAACTATTCCTTGTCCTAAAAATTCCGTATAACTGGATTTAATCTTCTTCAAAAAATTTTCGAGTCTTGATGCCAATTTGGGTTCTTAAAGGCATCTATCCCGCTGCCAGAAGGCATTCAGAATTCATAAGGGATATCATAACGTTCGCATAACATCCAGAGGTATATAAACTTGTTTCTGATTGGTAGATTGGTTTTAAGTGGCAAATTATAGACCATTTTAATTGGCAAAGCTCCTTAGAGTCTGATCTTTCGTAGCCATGTGAAACTACTAATATCTGGATCAATGTATTACTAATGTCTCAGTGTAAGCCGATATCACTTCTTGGGGCCAGTCCTTCGGGATGCACTTTTTTTCCAAAGGATGCTTCTTAAGAATTTCGTTCTAAACCCCGACACAGTGCACTTCTTTAATTTTGATGTGTAGAAAGCGCATTGGCTCAAACAATTTCTTAAGAACCAATTAGCTTCAGTCTAATTGGTAGGACTGGTGCTACTTTACGGCAATCTATTTTTTGTTTTTCAGTAAAACACAAAAGACACTGTAGGGCTAGTTTACAAAAGACACTGTAGGCTGGATTGAAAGTATGGAGGTTAGTCTCTTATTCAGAGTAAATTGCGCTAATTTCTGCTCGTTTCATCTTTGATTGTTCTCTTCCTTTTGATGTTGTTGGAAATGTTGTTGGAGAAGGTCATAAAAAGATTTAAAGGAAGTAAAAACGTCATGAGAGGGATTAAATATTGGGTTAGATCAGTAACATGTCCAGCTCTGTTGGCCTTAGATGGCTTGATACTATGATGAATTGGCGCTGGTGCCAAACAGAGTTCTTATTCTGCGCAGCTCACAGTCATATTTTGGACTAGAATATCTAATATTGCTGTTAAAACTTTTTGTAAATTAGAAACTATCGTTTTGAAAGAAAGCTACTCTGGTGAATAAACCACATGCCAAATTTTGTAACGAGTAAATATGAAAGATGTATATCAGTTTAAAATTTTGTTTAAAATGACAATGCTATTGGCGTCTTGATTTTTAGCTCAGTCTTGTTTATTTGTTTTTTGTTATATTTTTTTTCTATTTTCAGAAGAAATAATTGATGGGATATATTTTTTTAACTTGAAAATTTTGTGATTTTTAGAGCAGTCAAAAAATTCTTGCAATGGTGACACAAAATAAATAGTTTTTGGGCAAAATTCAGTTACAATCTTAAATTAGTCTATTTTAATTTTTGGTAATTTTCTATTTTTACTTTTGGACAAAACTAAAAAAAACGTTTGAAACAGGAACTGTCAATGGTATTCTTTCAAATCTATAATTTGGCAAATGATTTATGATTTTCTTATAAGAAATAATACCAAGTTCTTTAATTAGTTTTAGCCTTAATTGTTCTTAATTTTTCTGGTATAGACCTACTCCTATTTAAAAGACTGACCAAATTCCCCCGCTTAAAGTAGTATAAGCTTTTGTTTACAAATGGTTAAAAATAAAAAAGTATAATTATCGGAAATACAAAATTCATCAAAAGGCGTTAGTAGTGGATGGTCGTTTTTTCTTGGAAGCTAATTCCTTAATTTGTGGCGATAAGCATTTTTTGATGGAAATCAGTTCGGATATGTGACTCCAAACATTGATGAGAGTTAGAATTTTGAATTCGAGATAAAAGTCAAAATATCCTTTAATACCCAACCCTCAAACTTTTGACATTAATTACTATTTAAGAGGGGTGACGCTTTACAATGTGCTGACTAACATGAGTTACCTGATAATGAACATGCATAGATTTTCCTTTCAAAGTGTTTTAGATAGTTTTCCTTATAGTTCACATTGTTTTATGTTTATAGTTTCTAAGGATGTTCCCACGATGTTTGCTATTATGATAATTCCGTGGCATTTTGCAAAAAGGGACTAAGTTCATTATGCTCTGAAAAAGAGCTAAGAATGCGGCTCGAATCGATTGGTCTTTTCAAAATCGGCTTCTCTTTAATTCTGACCGAGCTATAAATTGTTCCAAAAGGGCGTAAAAAATAGCGTAAGTCCCTTATCTTCTAGTTAACGAACAACTCAGCAATTTGGACATTTCCAGCGAATTCTGATCGAAAAGTTAACTAGGAATTAGTCTTTAAAGTTTCAAGCTTCTTAATTTCTGATTTTTGAGAAACATTTTTTCATTGTGGGTTTTTATTTTCATTTTCCTCTCCTATAACTTTAGAAAAAGTGGACTTAAACCCTTTTTGCAAAAAGCCATGATATTTACAGCAACATTAAGCCGTCTCTTCACTACGGCTTTTCAAGGAAAAGTCGCTCTTGCCTTTTTTACTTTTGCTTGCCGCTCCAGTCTCTATTGGTACTTATAAAAGCTTAAAGTTTGCGTATTTGAAGTGTTTTTTCACGAAAAGTTTAATCTTGGGAAGCAAATGATGTTTTTACCCAACCGACTTCGATAAAGCCATAATGAAGACAGAACCTTACCTAAAGATTTTTTTTCCCCCTTTTTTTTGCAATAGCTACTGCTCCAACTAGACGTAGGGATTTATACACTGTAGTAATGAGACATCAAAGTGTTCGGGGTATGTAGCTTAGGAGTTTACTTTTTCATTTTTTAAATACTGGATTTACTGTAGAGGTTTCAAGCTCCTATCTACAAAAATGTGAAATGTTGTATTTTTATCAGAGGAAAGATCACGGATGCGTGTTTATTTGTTGTTGTTTTTTTTCGAGGGATGATCGTATCAAACCAATGGTCCTAGAAGATCTGGAGAGGTCTCATTCGAACAAAAACCAAATTCCTATTGGACTTTTTAAGTAAATTAAATAAACAAAAAAACAAGTTTTTTAAACTGAAAGTAAGGAGCGACATTAAAACTTAAAACGAACAGAAATTATTCCGTACATGAAAGGGGCTGTCCCCTCCTCAACGCCTCACTCTTTACGCTAAAGTTTGACTCTGTCTCACAACTTTATTTTTTAAAACAATAAAAAACTTTAGCGTAAAGAGCGAGGCGTTCAGGAGGGGACAGTCCCTTTCATATACGGAACAATTTCTGTTCGTTTTAAGTTTTAATGTCGCTCCTTACTTTCAGTTTAAAAAACTTGTTTTTTTTATTTAATTTCTGATCGTTTTTTAGTTAATGCAGGGGATGTTTCCCCCCTCTTTAAAAAATCGAGTAAATTTTCTCAGGCTCGTAGCCTTTGATGAGTAATTCTAAACTTAATAGAATTTATATATTTAGAATCAGCATTATAAGCCCATTCTTTTGATACATTTATTGACATCAAAATTCCGTTTTTAAAAGTTTCGATTACTATTGAGTCGTATCGCTTGTTTTTTTATTGTTTTTTTTTTATTACGTATATGTTATTACGTATATGATGGGGTTCTCCCCTTAGTCAATACCACGCTCTTTACGTTAAAAGTTAAAAAAAAAATTAATTCACAAACCCCTGAATCACAAAGGCAGTTTAATTAGAATAGATAGCTCTTTTGAAAGCACTAAAAAAACTGTAGCGTAAAGAGCGAGGTATTGACTTGGGGGAGAACCCCCTCACATACGTTATAATTTCTGTTCGTTTTAAGTTCTAATATTCCTTCTTACATTTCAGTTGAAAAAACTTGTTTTTTTTTTATTTAATTTCTGATCGTTTTTTAAATAATGCTTGGAAATCCGGCGCCCCCTTCATAGAAATGTCTCTTACCCCAAAGAAACATCCTCCACAGAAATATTCTCCAGATTAACCCCCTCTTCTAGCCCCCCCCCCTACAGAAAAAATCCTTCCTGAAAATGGTTGTATACTTCCCAATAACCAATAAATAATGCTGGCAAGTCCGGCGCCCCCTTCATGGCAATTTCCCTTCCCCCATGAAAACTTCCTTCATGAACAGATCCTCCAACATAACCACCGACCCACCCTTCCCTCCCACTACCAGAAAAAAACCCTCCTGAAAACTTCTGTATACTTCCCAATAACCAATACTATATGTTAACATTGGGTAAAGTTCATAACTTTTAGCCCTCCCTCTGGGAACTTCGGGGGATTAAGTCATCCTAAAAGACATATTTATCATATTTTCGACCATGCTGAACAAAATGGCTATCTCAAAATTTTGATCGGGTGACTTTGGGAAAAAAATAAGCGTGGGAGGGGGCCTAGTTGCCCTCCATTTTTTTGGTCACTTAAAAAGGGCACTAGAACTGTTAATTTCCGTTCCAATGAGCCCTCCCACGATATTCTAGGACCACTGGGTCGATACGATCACCCCTGGGGGAAAAAAAAACAAACAAACAAATAAACACGCATCCGTGATCTTTCTTCTGGCAAACAATGTAAAATTCCACATTTTTGTATATAGGAGCTTGAAACCTCTTCAGTAGGGTTCTCTGATACGCTGAATATGATGGTGTGATTTTCATTAAGGTTCTATAACTTTTAGGGGGTCTTTCCCCCTTTTTTTGAAAATCAGCCAAATTTTCTCAGGCGCTTAACTTTTGATGGGTAGCTCTAAACTTGATGAAAGTTATATATTTGAAATCAGCATTGAAATCTGATTCTTTTGATATATCTATTGGTATCAAAAACCCGTTTTCTAGAGTTTCGGTTACCATTGAGCCGGGTCGCTCCTTACTTACAGTTCGTTACCACGAACTGTTTGACAAAAAAATTGGAGAGCAATCAACAACACTCCCACGCCCCCTTTTTCCCCCAAGGACATACGATCAAACTTTTAAGACATACATTCGATTCAGCATAGTTCAAATGACCAATAACTATGCCTTTGGGGATGACAAGGCCCCATAGAGCCCCTGGCAAAAGGGCAGTAAGCTGCACAATTTTCCTATTATTCACATGTAGTATTTGTTATTGAGAAATATACAGCTTTTTTTTCGTAAGGAGGGGGGGGGGAAGAATTTTTGCAGGAGGCTTCCATTGGGAGGCATGCTTTGAGGGTAGTTTTTCCAGTGAATTTTGTAACGGGGGGAGGGTGGAGGGAATCAAAGAACTGTCAGAAATTAAAGAAAAAAGAACAAGTTCTTCAGACTGAAAATAAGAAACAACATTAACATTTAAAACGAATAGAAATTATGCAGTATATGAGGGGGGCTACCCCTTCCCCAACCCTCGATCTTTACGTTAAAGTTTAACTACTTGTCATAATTCTTCAAGAAAGACTGCTCAAGCATAAGGGCCGTTGAATTTGAATGAGAAGTAGTTTTAAACAACTTTAAAACTTTAGCATAAAGGGGTCAGGGTTGAGGAAGGGGCAGTCTCCCTATATACGAAATATTTTCTGTTCATTTCAAACCTTAATGTTGCTCCTTACTTTCTGTCGAAAAACTAGTTCTTTTTTAAATTTAATTTCCTTAGAAAACAAAACTTCAAGAACCGTTTTGAATTAATTAGTTTATTAGCCAAGTCTCAAACTTTCTTAGCTTTTAGCATTTACAGATCATCATGAATCCCGTCAGCGTGGCGACCAGGTGAGGTAGCCCCCGGGCGAAACAAGAAGACATTAAGAAATTTCTGAGAAATAGGAAAATGAGAAATATTAACGCTTCAATTTTGGTATAAATAGAGCTAATAGAAGCACCCCCAACACACGGAAAATAGCAAACACTAATTGAGATTAATAAGAAACTACAGGTATAATATATCTGTCTGAACAGAATTCTCTATTATAGGATTATGATAAAATGTTATGTTATATGTTAACTTAAACTAAGAGTTTGAAACTGAAAATCCAATTCACCAGTTGTTAATCATTTTACATTAACAGGCAATATCGAAAAGTGGGGAGTAAAATAGGAGCTATTATAGTCGTCAAGAAAAACACCAAGCTCCTTCTTCTCAAAGGCCACGCCCTTGAAACTCTCACAATTAAGGATCAGATTTTCCGATGACTATGAAGAACTGAATACAAATTTGGAGCGTCAATTACACTCTTTCACTGGAATGATGTGTTGGGTGGGTAGTGACATAGCTGTACTGCCTTTCCATACCAACAAGGAGATAAATATTTAAAATGGAGAAATTGTCTTAACTTTTAGATAAAACTTTGACTAAGTAAGCCGAACTACTGTATTTCCACAATATAACCAGTATTTCTCATTAGCAGAAGGGTGAATTGAAAAAATTACTTCAAATTTGGACTTCAGAATTCAGGGCTGAAAACCATTCATAGAATTAGATAAAAAAAGAAGTACAAATAGAAAAAGGCAAACATAAAAATTTAAAATTAGAGTTTTAACTTTTCAAGGAAACATTGACTACAGCTAAATAAAATTTGACAACAAAAATGTTGTTATCACTAACAACTTATCGCAGCACCAAGACGCCGGAGGGTCATGCTTGCTACACGAGCTCTTTCTCTACCCAATTCTTTTTGGATATTCACTCTTGACTCCCTACCAGGAAGTATTATTATGTGTCCTGTGTGTCCTGTACTCGTGTTACCCAAACTGGATACCCAAAAGACAGTATTTTTGGCCACCTTAGTGGCGTCAGTTTACAAAAATTTGGAGGGACATAATGTATTTTTCCAAATCTAGGCAGGGTTTTGTAATTTTTAAAAAATTTCCAATGAGAATACTAGGGAATTTTCTTAATGAAAACAAAGGAAAAAAGTGTTTTTAAAAATTTAAGGGGAATCTAGGGGGACCAAAATCCCACTGTCCTCCCCTCAATTGGTGTCACCGTTTATCCTTCATCAAAAAGGTGTGGCCTGGTAGTCTTAACAAGTCTTTCATTTTTGTCTTAGGAAATTGGAATGAAGCACATTTGTCATATAGCTTATTCTTTGATATTCAGTCACTAAAGCCTATACCCAAAAGGACCTTTAGGTAGGTCCCTTGGAATTTTACATTATGTTTAAAAGGAAATAGGTCTTTCTCCTTTGAATGCTTCTTTTACTGATTTGTGTTTTTTCCATTTTATTAATATGTTTTCCTTCCCTTCTCAAATCTTTTTATCCCTTTTCTTACTGATTTTCTAAATCTCAACAGTCACTCTACTTTTAAAGCAATTAATCATCTAAAACACTTCTTTTTTTACCATTTATCCAAATTTTATTATTCTTTCCGTATCTTAAAAATTCTTGAATTTTAAAAGATCGTTTTCTACGTTATTGCAAGGGAGTTTGAAAATTTAGGAAAAGGGATAATCTCTATTAGAAATTTGTATTTTATCCTTGTACATCTTAAAAAAAATAAAACAAAAACAAATACTTATAATTTTCCAACTTTCTTTATTTGAGCTCCACCATCTGCGTTCTATCCGAAACACTGCATAAATTACCAAAATCAATGAAAATGTTTAAAAGTTTAGTACAGCATTTTTTTCCATCCCGTTCTGTCTTCATGCTTCACATAGTGTCATTTTATAAATACATTTAAAAGTATACTTATTTACATAGCTTGAGGTGTAAGTCTATGGCACATTTAAACATATATATCATTGGAAAAATTAGCATATCACACCCGTTAATAACTACTATCAAAGATTTCCTGAAAATTCCTTAAATTAAATCAGTCTAACTTCCAATCTGCTCTTTTTCCAATATTTATCCAGAAATTTCCCCAGAACTTTCTTCTCGAGGGGGGGGGGGGTCAATAATAAAAAATGATTTTATTTGACAAAACGAAAAAATAGTAAAGAAGAGAAAAACGAGGATTATAGGAGCCAGTGAAAAATGTAGACTAAAATGCAAATATTTCGGTCAAGACCTCCGCTTGACCGTCCTCAGTGCACGATAATAAAATAAAAGTTACTAATAAAAATCCAAGGATAATATAAAAAATCAAACCTTAAAACAAAACAAACCTAAAATTTGATGACCCATTCCATGTAAACTTTCCGAAAAAATAAGTTTTTCAAAGAAGAGTAAAGTTCGTTTTAAACTTAAACTCAGCAGATACAAATACCTTTTAAAATTCAAACTCAAAACGACCAGAAATTACTATTAAAGAATAAATGAAACCCAAAATGAACAGAAATTAAGTAAACAATCATGGCAAAAACATACAACAAGTAATGATATAAATGAATAAATAGATCTTAAAGCGAGTAATGCTTATATTGAATATGAAAATCAAGTTTAAGACGAAAAAAATATTTTCCTACTGAAGTACAAATGAAACTTAAAACGAACAGAAATTAAATAAACAATCAATGCAAACAAACATACAATAGATATTAATGTACATTAATAAATCAATCTTAATACGAGTGATACTTAAATTGAATATGCAAATTAAGCTTGAAACAAACAAAAATCACCACAAACAAGAGTTTGGGTATGACCTCCTTCTCTCACAGTAAAAGTCTAAAACCTACTACGTCATTGGCACTTTACTGAAAACCAATTTTGTGACAAATATTTTCTTTTGTGCTTACCTCTGAAAATAAACCTTAAAATTATAGTAACACTTTGAGCTGATGAGCTTTCAGCAATTAATATCATTATACATCAAATATTCAGTTTAATTTATTAGCTCTTTTTAAAGTTGTTAAAGACGAATATAGTTTCCCTACAAACAAGTGATTGGATACTGCCTCCTTTCCTAACTGTAAATAAAAACCAAAAGCCTACCGCGTCATTGACGCTTAACTGAAAACGGATTATATTACAAATACTTTCTTTTCCAGTTCTTACAGCATTGAAAATAAAAATACAATTACAGCGAAACAAATTCTTGAACTGATGGATCTTTCAACAATTAATAAAGTTATACATCAAATATTCAATTTGATGTTGTTAATACTTTCCAAGACTGTTCAAGACGCATTTAGTTTTTATTAAAGTGCCAATGACGAAGTAGGTTTTAGACTTTTACATTGAGAGAAGGAGGTCATACCCAAACTCTTGTCTGTGGTGATTTTTGTTTGTTTCAAGCTTAATTTGCATATTCAATTTAATTTTCACTCGTTTTAAGATTTATTTATTAATTTACATTAATATCTATTGTATGTTTGTTTGCATTGATTGTTTATCTAATTTCTGTTCGTTTTAAGTTTCATTTGTACTTCAATAGGAAAGTATTTGTTTCGTCTTAAGCTTGATTTTCATAATCAATCGAAGCATTACTCGCTTTAAGATCTATTTATTCATTTATACCATTACTTGTTGTATGTTTTTGCTATGATTGTCTGTTTAATTTCTGTTCGTTTTGGGTTTCATTTATTCTTTAATAGTAATTTCTGGTCGTTTTGAGTTTGAGTTTCAAAAGGTATTTGTATCTGCTGAGTTTAAGTTTAAAACGGCCTTTACTCTTCTTTGAAAAACTTATTTTTTCGGAACGTTTTTTTTTTAATTAATTTTTGTTCGTTTTTGACTGCAAAAAATTTCAAGTTTTAAAAAATTCCTTATTTCAAAATCAAGCTTTAAAAAAAAAAATCAAATATTCATCAAAGTATCAAAACTGATATCAAAGTAACAATATCAAATTGAAAAAATGGGTTTGTGTCAACCTCGGAGTTTTTATTATCTGATGTTTGAACTATTTTAAAAAAATTACTATCTCAAAATTTTTATCGGATGGGTTTGGGAAGAAGGGCGTGGGGGGACTAGATTAAGTTTCGGTCTCTTTTGACCCTTTAAAAGTTAACTAGAACTTTCTATGTTCAATCAAATGAGCCCCCTCTGAAGTTTATACGAGTATCCCTTCCATAAGAACCATATAAATCCCCAGAGTATAACTTACCACGCCTGTCCGTGGGCCCTGGGAAGTTGTGTCTACCCTGGAGTTTCAATATCTGATGGTTGAACTATTTTTAACAAAATGGTCACCTGAAATTTTTGTCGGATGGGTTTATCCATTCAATACGCCCAAAGGCGTGGAGGGCGGGAGGGGTTAGTTGCCCTCTGATCTTTTTCACTATGAGAAAATGAACTACAACTTTTAATTTCCATTCAAATGAACCTTCCCTGAAGTTTATACGAGTATACCTTCCATAAGAACCATATATGCCCCCAGAGCAATACTTACAACACCTGACCCGGCCCTGGGGGGGTTGTGTCGACACAGGAGTTTTTCTTATCTGACCTTTGAACTATTTTTAACGAAATGACCATACGAAAAGCAGTTTTGTTATATGATCTTTGAACTATTTTTAACAAAATGGCTACCTCAAATTTTTTATCAGATGTATTTTGGGGAAAAAGGCTCAGGGGGGCAGTTGCCCTCTGATCACTTTTGACTCTTAAAAAGGGCTGGATTTCAACATCCAATCAAATGAGCCCTCCCTGAAGTTTTTACGAGCATCCCTTTCATACGAACAATATATGCCTCAGGGCATAACTTACAACGCCTGCCCCCGGGCTCTTGGGGGTTGTGACGACACCTGAGTTTTTATTATCTGATTTTTTAGAAAATTTTAACTTAATGCCTGCCTCAAAATTCTTATTGGATGCATTTGGGGAAAAGGGGCGTGGGGGGCTAGTTACCCTCCAATATCTTTTGACTCGAGAAAACTTAACTAGAACTTTCAATTTCCAATCAAACAAGCCATCTGTGAATTTTTTACGAGCATCCCTTCAATAAGAATCATATATTTCCCAATGGCATAACTTACAATACCTGCCCTCGGGCCCTGGGGGGCTGTGTTGATCCCTGAGTTTTCGTTATATGGTCTTTGAACTATTTTGAAAAAAGCTATCTCAAAGTTCTTATCGGATGGGTTTGAGAAAAAAAGGGCGTGGAGCGGGGGGGGTGGCTAGGTGCCTTCCAATCTCTTTTGACTCTTAAAAAGTGAACTAGAATTTTCAATTTTCAATCAAATGATACCTCTTTGAAGTTAATACGAGCATCCCTTCCATAAGACCCATATATGCCCCCAGGGCATAACTTATAACGCCTGTCCCGGGCCCTGGTTACTACTGATGACGGTCACTGTATATGTGACCGAAATATCTGGTATTTTTGTGAATTTCTATCACTGTTATAAAAAACACTGTCTATTAAAAGGATTTTATCCCTATTTGAACTTTTATTTATCGTAATAGCTATCTTAAAATTTTTATTGGATGTATTTGGGAAAATAGGGTTTAGGGGGGGGGGGAGCTGGTTACCCTCCTACATCTTTTGACGCTTAAAAAGTGAACTAGAACTTTCAATTTCCAATTAAATGAGCCCTCTCTGAAGTTTGTACCACAATGTTGTCTATACAAAGCCTTATATCCCCACAGGGCATAACTTACAACCCTTGCCCTGAGGGCTGAGGGGGAGTTGTCATCCTCAAAGACCTAATTTCCAGAGCTTAAAACTACGTTTAATAAAATGGCTGTCTCAAAATTTTGATTGGATATGTTTGGGGAAAAGGTGGGCGTGAGAGGGGGTTAGTTGCCCTCAAATCACTTTCGAATATTAAAAAAAGAATAGCCCTTTGAATTTCCTATGGAATGAGCCTTTTTTGAAGTTTCTACGACACCGCCTTCTATAAAAACCTTATATGCCCTCAGGGTATGATTTAAAACCCTTGCCTTGAGGGTTTTGGGGGAGTTTCCTCCTCAAAAACATATTTTCTATCTGAAAATCAACTACGTTGAACAGAATGGCTATCTCAAAATTTTGATTGGATGTGTTCGGGGGAATGATGGGCGTGGGGGCTAGCTGCCCTCCGATCACTCTCGACTATTAAAAAGGGCACTAGCCCTTTAAATTTCCAATTGAATGAGCCTTTTTTGAAGTTTTTACAGCAACACCTTCTATAAGAACCTTATATGCCCCAAGGACATAAATTAAAAACCTTGCCCTAAGGGTTGTGGGGGAGTGTCCTCCTCAAAACATATTTTCTATCTGGAAATCAACTACGCTGAACAAAATGGCTATCTTAAAATTTTGATTGGATGTGTTTGGGGGAATAATAGGCGGGGGGGGGGGGGGCTAGTTGCCCTTCAATTTCTTTCGACTATTAAAAAGGGCACTAGTTCTTTGAATTTCCGTTCGAATGAGCCCTTTTTGAAGTTTCTACGACAATGCCTTCTATAAAAACCTTATATTCCCCCAGGGCATAACTTAAAAGCCTTGCCCTGAGGGTTGTGGGGGATTGTCCTCCTCAAAAACATATTTTCTATCTGGAAATCAACTACGCTGAACAAAATGGCTATCTCAAAATTTTGATTGGATGTGTTTGGGGTATGATGGGCGTGGGGGGCTAGTTGCTCTCTAATCACTTTCGACTATTAAAAAGGGCACTATCCCTTTGAATTTCCAATCGAATGAGCCTCTTTTGAAGTTTCTACGACAACGCCTTCTATAAAAACCTTATATGCCCCCAGGGCAGAACTTAAAACTGTTGCCCTGAGGGTTGTGGGGGAGTGTCCTTCTCAAAAACATATTTTCTATCTAGAAATCAATTACGCTGAACAAAATGGCTATCTCAAAAATTTGATTGGATGTGTTTGGTTAAATGATTGGCGTGGGGGGGGGGCTAGTTGCTCTCTAATCACTTTCGACTATTAAAAAGGGCACTAGCCCTTTGAATTTCTAATCGAATGAGCCTGTTTTGAAGTTTCTACGACAACGCCTTCTATAAGAAACCTTATATGCCCCCAGGGCATAACTTAAAACTTTTGCCCTAAGGGCTGTGGGGGAGTGTGCTCCTCAAAAACATATTTTCTATCTGGAAATCAACTTGTCTTAACAAAATGGATATCTCAAAATTTTGATTGGATGTGTTTGAGGGAATGATGGGCGTGGGGGGGGGCTAGTTGCCCTCCAATAATTTTCGACTATCAAAAAGGGCACTAGAACTCTCGATTTCCAATCGAATGAGCCCCCTTTGAAGTTTCTACTATGACCCTTTCCGTATGAAGTGCCTCTGGGAAAAAATAATAAATAATAAATAATAAAACGTTGGAGCCGTATGGCCTTTACTATAGGCAAGGCTACAGCGCTGCCTCTGAAACGGTAAAAGGGTAGCTGAATAAAAATACAGCACTAAATGGCAGTCCAATTTTTTAATTTTATATAGAGCATTTTAAAAGCTAAACCCTTCCCAGGTAAGACACAATCACAGATTAGGTGAGGTTGCAAAATATAATTTTGTTGATTTAAGTAAAAACGATCAAAATTAATTAGTTCAGTATAAATGGGGCTTAAGTAGGTTTCACCAGTGTCTCTGTTGAGAGCTACCTTTTGGTAAATGTACTTTTTATATCAACTGCCTCCCCGAAAACTTGCACGAGACCTTTAACGGGGGCAATGGAGGTGTTGTCAAATAAAATGAAAAGATGTGGATCGTCATACACATGTTGAGCCAAGGCGGAATCAAAAGTCTCAGGCCTTTGGCGTAACTGCATCGCTTTGTCGATTGAGGTTGCCAAAAACCTCTTCCCCAATTGCTGGTGGGTTCTTCAAACATAGAAACAGCGGCAATAACAGGGAACCCTATAAACACCACGGCCACAAATGGGGCTCGTTTTATCTTTGCCGTTGTTTAAATAGCTCTGAGTTTTATTAGAATCATTGAAGGTGACATTTAAGTTACTTTTTTTTTAGAATTCTATGCAGTTTGTCTGAAGTTCTGAATTTTTTTTTTTTTTTTTTTTTTTTTTTTTTTTTTTTTTTTTTTTTTTTTTTTTTTTTTTTTAATAAATTGAAATCGAATTGAATTGAATTGTCACTTAATTTGGGAAAAAGGGTAAAACAGTAAAATCTTTCTCATCACCCACTAAAGGGATGATATCTGTTGGAGGTTGTGGAGATGATGAATCCTTTTCTGACTTTTTTGTCTATTTTCTATGATGGATTCCAGTAACTTGATGGGATATCCATTGCGAAACAAAATGCCCTTCAGATAATTCAATTCCGGGAATATATGAGCTTTTGAACAAATTCTTATTACACGATCAACTAATGATATAACTACTCCTCTTTTTACGCAAGGAGGGTGGTTGGAAGAGAAATGCAAATATCTATCGTTTGGTGTAGTTTTTCTATAAATAGAATATTCAAGTCTGAGAGATTTATTGAAGATTAAGACGTCTAGAAAAGGCAGTTTATATATTTTATTTGACATTTTGGAAAAGAACGACCAAGAAATCTCTGAAAAATTTTGGATTTTTTTTTAGGGTGAGAGATCCTAAGCAAAACTACTTAAAATTTCCCAACTTAGTGGAATGCGTTCCTCCCACTCCCATTCCTATGGAAATACTTACAGGTCTTGTTCCGAATCTTTTCCCATCCGTTTGTGTTTTCATAATGCCCAATAAAATTCCTTTACTAACACATTTAATACTATAGTTATCTGCAGAACATGAGGTGTAAGGCTACGGCACATTTAGATCCATTTTTCATTGGGAAAAGTAGCACTTAATATCCGCTCGTATTTACTATCAAGGATTCCTAAAGAAACTAACTTTCCTATGGAAATTTTCTAGGGAAGAAACAGCATTGCGCCAGGATTGAACCGTTTCTGCTTTCCTAAATGTACCGAGATAACTGTTCGTGGGGAACACATATTTTTGTTGCATGTCATCAACTGCTTTTATAAAGAACTATAAGAATGGTTTTTGTATAATTATTTTCTATTAGTTTTTTTGCAAGCAGTTTTACCATCTTTAAAATACAAACCCCCTCCCAAAAAGAAAATATTGACAGAGGTTTCAAATTTTTCCTAAGAACAGTGACAAACGCTAAGCACAGTGGATCAATGCCTGTCGGTACAGCGGATCTTACTGTTATTAATACTATTATATTGAGAGCTTAATTAATCAATTAGTATTATTTTTTTTATTTATATCTTTGCAAATAAAATAAAAAGAGTTAATGATTCAAGCATTTTGAAACTTAGAGGATTGTTGTAAGCTCCTTACCAAAGACTAGTGGTCTCCAGCCTTTTTCAAATCCCTTACCCCTTAGAAAAGATTTTAATCATGGAGCACCTTCTCCCATGTAGCACTATTAACCATCTGTAATACTTTTAAGATATTAGTTTTATTTTCTGCGTCAACTTACTAAAGACTAAGCTTTAAAGGCACCAATAAGTTAATCAATCAATCAATTTATTCAATCAATAAACTTAACAAAATACACTTCAATATAAACTCCTCTGTAAGGCTCTATGGCCAGAAAAAAAAACAGGGGACAGGGGAGAAGTGATACATAATGTCAGAAAATGAGACTAAATCTAACTAATTTACGCAGTTTATATAATTATCCAGTATGATCTTTCCCTATCTCACCTATTATAAAAACCCGGACCAAGATGCGAGTGCCCCAGAGAACGTTTTTGCAGATAGAAACATAGGCGGCATCAGATCTTTTCACGGGTAGACAAGTCAGACGCGAAACAATCGGAAACAAGTGGAAACCCGCTATTACGAATAATGCACTTAGTAACCATTTCTCATTGATTGACGGAAACAGACTAACCCGCTAATGCAGAAAGAAGTGGGAGGAGCTTTTTGTTCGTACCGAGAATGAAGACCAGAAAAGATCTGCGATAAACTTACTGGATAATTCTATAAACTGTGCTAATTTCTTTTCTAAACAAAAGTTATAAGAACCAAAACACTGTGTAAATTATTGTTATAAGTCATAAAACAATACTAAACCTAACTTGGATACAATTTTTAACATATATTCAATCTAAAGGAGCATTTTGTAATGTTATCGTCTGAACAATTTAGCACGAACATTTATGAACAGACAACTACTTATTTTTATTAAATAAAAAAAAAAACAAGTTTTTTTATCTGAAAGTAAGGAACGACGTTAAAACTTAAAAAGAACAGAAATTATTCCGTATATGAAGGGGGCTGTCCCCTCCTCAACGCCTCGCTCTTTACGCTAAAGTTTTTTTTATTGTTTAAAAAATAGAGTTGTGAGAAAGTCAAACTTTAGCGTAAAGAGCGAGGCGTTGAGGAGGGGACAGCCCCCTTCATATACGGAATAATTTCTGTTCGTTTTAAGTTTTAACGTCGTTCCTTACTTTCAGTTAAAAAAACTTGTTTTTTTTTTATTTAATTTTTGAACGTTTTTGAATTAATGCAGGTTTTGATTTTGGCTCACCGTACATGAATAACTAAAACAAAATTTGCATATTATATTTGGTTAAATGGCTTTCTCGAAACTTATTTAATTTTATTTACGAACGTTTTTATTAGTAATAAATATACGTAACTAAGAATTAACTTACGTAACGAACTTCTATATTCATAAATTTTTAACACGTATATTAGGGGGTTCACCCCCTAGTCAATACCCTGCGCTGTAAGCTATAGTTCGAATTTTTTTTCCAGTTCTTTAAAAATGACCTCTTAATCACAATCAGTTGATCAGTTGAAAAACTTGTTTTTTTTTATTTAATTCCTGATCTTTTTCTTTAATAATGCTGGGAAATCCGGCGCCCCCTTCATAGCAATGTCCCTTCCCCCATGGAAACTTCCTTCATGGAAAGATCCTCCCATATAGCCCCCGACCATCCCCTTCCCCCACCTACCAGAAAAAATATCCTCTGAAAAGGTCTGTATACTTCCCAATAACCAATACTATATGTTAACATTGAGTAAAGTTCATAACTTTCAGCGCTCCCCCGGGACTTTTCGGGATCAAGTCATCCTAAAAGACATTTTTATCATATTTTCGACCATGCTGAACAAAATGGCTATCTCAAAATTTTGATCGGGTGACATTGGGAAAAAAATGAGCGTGGGAGGGGGCCTAGTTGCCCTCCATTTTTTTGGTCACTTAAAAAGGCACTGGAACTTTTCATTTCCGTTCCAATGAGCCCTCCCACGATATTCTAGGACCACTGGGTCGATACGATCACCCCTGGGGAAAAAAAAAAACAAACAAACAAACAAATAAACACGCATCCGTGATCTTTCTTCTGGCAAAAAATGGAAAATTCCACATTTTTGTAGATAGGAGCTTAAAACCTCTACAGTATGTATGTATGGTGGCACTAGACCCTTAAGGTCCAAACCGGCGTGCTGATCTCCGTTTCATGGCCCTCAGCCAGGAAGTGCAATGGGGGGCTGGGGGCCAGCCATCCTGTGCTTTCGCACACCCTTGTGCTTTCGCACAACCTCTACAGTAGGGTTCTCTGATACGCTGAATATGATGGTGTGATTTTCACTAAGGTTCTATAACTTTTAGGGGGTCTTTCCCCCTTTTTTCGAAAATCAGCCAAATTTTCTCATGCACGTAACTTTTGATGGGTAAGATTGAACTTAATGAAACTTATATATTTGAAATCAGAATTAAAATCTGATTCTTTTGATGTATCTATTGGTATCAAAATCCCGTTTTTTAGAGTTTCGGTTACCATTGAGCCGGGTCGCTCCTTACTTACAGTTCGTTACCACGAACTGTTTGATGAGCACTGTTGAGATGAGTTGAGATTCGAGCTGAGCTTTTTAAAATTTGGACCAATCGCTAACAGGTAGAACCTTAATCTGGAGCTGAAGCATGGAGCATGGAGCATGAAGTTTATTTCTATGCTTGTTCTTGGTAAATGCTTAAGATAAAGATGACCTCTCAACAAGTTTTGGAAAAACAACAGACACTTCAGGGCTCTTTTACCGATGTTTTTATGTTTTGTATTGTTCTGCCCAGAATTCAGTAATAATTACAAGTTTATACTCGGAGCGCAGAAAAGAATTTGTTAATTTGAACTAATATTTCTTTATGTGAGATTGACAAAATGTTTGCTTGGACGAATACCTATGATATTATTTCGGAATGGCATTTTACAATTAAGACTGATCGAGATTCCTGCCTCAGCAACAAATTAAATTTTTTTCTCAATATCCAGTTTTTATTAAAATACGTTTTTTAATTATTGATTACTATGAGCCGTGGTTCGTTTATTACAAGGTTAAAGCTACCACTGCAGCCATGATAAAAAAAAAAAAAAATGAGACGTGGTGGGACATTTTTACTTGCAGATATTTAGATATGAACAAAAATAGCAATCTGGTTTTTCTAAGTAAGTTGCTGTAAACCAGTGTAATTAGGCAATTTGGCAATTCCAACTTCGAAACGAACGAGACACTGAGCTATTGACTGGGAAATTTGTTTGCTTTATCAGCACTGCAACTAATAATCCCATGAATTAGAATGCTGCCCTTACTTACTCTGGGAGTGAGCAACACAGGCAGGGTCGTATCATAATTTTTTTTCGGGGGGGGGGGGGGTACATTTAGATTTTTTATTGGGGGCTTAAAAAAAGAACTTTTATAAGACGCATCAAAAATTTGTTTATGTTCATTTTAATTACGTTTTTACGAGCCGGACAAACATTTCGGGGTGGGTGGTTAAACCACCGTTTTAGGGAACTTAATATAAAAACTAACTTTTGATTTAAAACGTAACGAAAATTTTATAAACGCAACCTCCGTGGCAATTCTGCCAAGAAGTATTGATTACGCCATTACTAATATTTTTTTACATACCTCCTCATAAGCTTCTGAGTAGACTTGGGGGTACGCGAATCACATATTGGGAACCACTGTCTTACACTATCCTGTGCCTAGAGGACCAACCATGGCATCGACAAGGAGTCTTCAGCGTCCACTTTTCCCAGCTACTGTCTGCACATCTTCCCACACTCTTAAGAGAGTGGAGATCTGAATGTTGAGTACGGCGTGGGGTGCTTTTGGGACAACCTCTCACCCTCTATTCGGTAAGTTACCACTGGTAGGTTTTCTTGGGAGTTGTAAGGCTCCCATTTCAAGGCATGACTGAGATATTACCGTCGATGTCAATATGTAATATGATCGTTGCCTGTAAAGCCCAAATGATGTTCAATGATGTTCTCGTTCGCGGTAGCTGTTCGTTTTCAGTTTGACTTAATTATTAATTGTAATTTCTGTTTGTTTTGGATTTCATTTGTTTACTGATACTAATTTAGGATCATTTTACGCTTGAAATACTTTTTGACTTTATTTATTCTCGTCGTAGGCATAGTGTTGCTCTTTACTGTTCTTTAAAAGCTGCTTTTGTGAAAAATTTCTTTTAAAATTAATTTCTACTTGTTTTTAATTGACAAAGTTTAAAAAAAAACTGCCGTAGTGGTATTAGTAGCAGTCGTGGTAGCAGGAGCCGTTGTAGAAGTAGTCGTGGTAGTAGTAGTCCTGGTAGTAGTAGTCCTAGCAATAGTAATAGTAGTCATAGTAGTGGTCGTAACGATAGTCGCGTAAGAATTAGTATTCACAGTAGTAGTAGTATTCTTAGCAGCTGTAGGATTAGCAATAATAGAAGCCGTAATGGTAGTAGTAATAGTAATTTTAGCAGTCCTAGTAGTGGCAGTCGTAGTGACAGTAGAAGTCATGGTAGTATTAGTCGCAGTTCTTAGTAGTTGTTTTCGTAGTAGTAGTAGTCCACGCAGTACTATTCGTTGTAATAGTAGTCATATTAGTAGTAGTTGTAGTCGAAGTGGTGGTTCTCTTAAAAGTACTAGTAGTTGTAGTAGTAATAGTCGTCCCCTAAAAGTAGTAGTAGTATTAGTAGTAGTAGTCATATTGTTAATAATTATTGCAGAGGTAGCCGTAGTATTGGTAGCCGTAGTGGTTATAGTAGTTATAGCTGTAGTAGTTTTAGAAGTAACAGACGTGATAGTAGTAGTTGTGGTGGCGGTAGTGGCAGTAATAGTTGAAGTCATAATAGTAGCACTAGCTGTATGTGTAGCTTGAACAATAGTGGCAATAAAAGTCGGTGTAGTTATAGTAGTAATAGCTATACAGTTGTATTAGTGGTAGTTGCAGTAGTGAGTCTTTTGGTTAATTCAACATACCCCTCAACATGCTTTGAATGTTTCTGCTTTGTAGTAGTTGAATCAGTAGTAATCTTAGTAGCTGTGGTTGTAGCAATAGTAGTTTTAAAGTAGAAGTAGCGCTGCCACAATAGCGCTGCCTAAGTAAAGAGCGATGTGGGCAATTTTTTTTTTTTTTTTTTTTTTTTTTTTTTTTTTTTTTTTTTTTTTTTTAGACCAGGGCACAGAGTAAAGAAGGAGTTGTCGTAGAAACTTGGAATGGGGCTTTGATTGGAAATTGCAACCTCCATTGCTCTTTATAATAGTCGAAGCTGATTATGGGTAACCAGCCCCCTCCCAAGCCAATAATTTCCCAAAATACATCAAATCAAAGTTTTGAGATAGCCATTTTGTTCAGCGTAGTTGAAAGGTCCAGTAATTGTGTCTTTGAAGATTCAAACCCCACAGCCTTCAGGGGAAGGGTTGTAAGTTATGCCCCGTGGGTATTTCAGGTTTTTATGGAAAGGATGGTCACATAAACTTCGGAGAAGACTCATTGGGTTGGAAATTGATAGTTATAGTGCCTTTTTAATGGTAGAAAGGGATTGGAGCGCAATCAGCCAACCCCCCCCCCCCCTCACCCATCATTTCCCCAAACACATCCAATCCAAATTTTGAGATAGCCATTTTGTTAAGCATATTTGTAAGGTCCAGTAACTAGGGGTATGACAACATCCAATCAAAATATTGAGATTTCTACTTTCTTCAGCATATTTGAAATTTCCTATAATTATGCCTCTGGGGCGTCGTCTTTCCCTGATCCCCTAGAACAAGGGCTGTAAGTTAGGTAATTCGTTCACTGCTTACATATACTAATTGTTATTGAGTAGGTATGTATGTCTAACCTTTATTTTCCGAAAAGACAAAATGCATTCAGAAAAGCCTTTCAGAGAAAGTTGAGGGGAGTATTGAACTACATCAACACACGTTATGTGTATAGGGGCTGTCAGAACGCTGAACTCTAGAATGAATGAGTATATTAATTTGGAACTTTCAGGAATTGGTAATGGAGATGATCAATTGACCAAAAGGTAATATTTGTAGTCTACTATTACTGCTATAACTACCACCACTACTACTGCTTCCACTGCTACTACCACACTACAGTACTATATTTAAAATACTGAGGGGAAATTGGAAATAAATCAAAAGACACTATGTGTAGGCACATTGTCAAAAGAGCGTATCTCAAAAATTAATTTGAGTATTAAGTTGGAACTCTCGAAAAATTGAGCTAAAGGCAATATGTGCATGCTGCTACTAGTGCTGCTACCGCTGCTACATTTACTGCTACTACTACTGCTGCTGCTATTTCAACTGCTACCTCTATTGCAACTACTTGTAAGGCCATGAGCAGTAAGATGAAAATGACAAAAGGATATAAATACACAGGTTATCAAAAGGATATATCAGCTATGTCATAGTAACGGCTAGTTGTATAAAGTTGAAACTTCCAGAACTTGATGAAAATGATTTCCAAATTACCAAAAGACAATGTATATATATTATAAGTACTGCCTCTACAGTTACGGTAACTAATGACGCTAATGTTGATAGAGTGAGGCTTTTAGAGAACGTTTAGGAGGAGTTTCAATGAAAAAAAAAACTATATGCATGCAGGTTTTCAAAAGGGCATATGAGCAATATCATAGGCTGCTCCGCTTTATAATAGTTCGAAATATCATTGAAACTTTTAAAGGAGCTAATTCTATTAAAGATTAAAAGGGCCACTGCTCTTTTTCAGAGTAAAAAAATATTGGAGGCCAAGCTACCATCCTCCCAAGCCCATTCATTTTCCAAACAAATCCAATCAAGATTTTGAGACTGCCGTTTTGTTCAGCATAGTGGAACAGTCCAAAAGCTATGTTATCTAAGGATATTGGGTATGTGCACCCCCTACAATTTTGAAACTGACCCATTATGATTTAATATTTAATGAAAAGGCAAAGTGTAAGGTTGCCAATAATTAACCGATATCGAGAACGAGTGAGGGTATTAAATTGAATCTTTCGGGGCTACTACTATTTTTGCTTCTGCTCTTACAACTTAAATAAACCAAAAGAAAGTAAGTGTATCTGGGATGTCAAGGAACATAGATATAATTTTTTGAAAATGGTATTAGTTTTATTTTTGAAGTTGATTTGGGGAGGTAGAAACTTAAATTAAACAAAACTATTTGTGTCAGGATTAAAAATTGTTGAAAAATTTCTCCAGCATTCAAAGAGCAAGCCAAACTAAGGATTCTTAAAAAAATCGAAAAGATATAAAATATTGTTTCAATAAAAAGCGAACAGAAATTAATTTTAATGCTTTTTCCACAAAAAAAAAAAATTCAAAGAAAAGTATAGAGCTTCACTAAGCCAAAAACGAGCAGAAATAAAGTCAAATAACCTTCAAAGCGTAAAATTACCGTAAAATCACATTCAATAAAGAAATGAAACTAAAAAAAAACAGAAATTACAATAAAAAACTGAGTCAAACTCAAGACGAGCAAAAGTTAATATGAGTAGGTCAGACAATCCCCATGCCTTCTAATGGTCAAAACATATTTTTTACTTTACTTAAAACAAAAAAATTTGAAATTTTTTCACTTTTTTTGCTCTAATAAACAAAAAAATTATTAAAACTTTACGGAATAAATATCAGTATACATATATTAAACTGCAAATCCACGGTCATTTTTTTTTTCAGTAAAGTGCAAATTATGATCTGATCTTAAGAAGGCATGGGGGTTGTCAGCTCTACTCATTTTAATTTTGGTCATTTTGAGTTTTACTCGGTTATTGATCGTAATTTCTGTTCGTTTTGAGTTTCTTTTATTTATTGATGGTGATTTTTGGTAGTTTTACGCTTGGAAGGTTACTTGACTTTACATCTGACTTTATTAGATTGTTTGACTAAATTTTGCTCGTTTTGTGTTTAACTCGGTTATATTACTGGGGATTTGTGTTAGTTTTATGCTTGGGAGGCCATTTTACTTTATTTCTGCTCATTTTTGGCTTAGTGGAGATCTTTACTTTTCTTTAAAAAGCTTGTTTTGTGAAAAAAAAGTTTTTTTTAATTAATTTCTGGTCGTTTTTTATTGACATAGTCTTTTTCATGGAAAAAATATTTCATATCTTTTCAGTTTTGTTTTATAAGAATTCATAGTTTGAGTTTCAGTTTGTATGTTGGAGGAACTTTTTCAACAATATTTTTTCCTGACACAAATAGTATTGTTTAACTTAAGTTTATTCCTCCTCAAGTTGACCTGAAAAATAAAACTTAATACCATTCGAAAAAAATTCCATCCCTGCTCTTTGACAACCTGAAAACACCTACATTCTTTTGATTTTTTCAAATTGTAAGAGCAGAAGTAGTAATCGCAGTAGTCCGGAAAGTTTCAAATTAATACTCCCATTTGTTCTCAATATATTGCTAAGGTTTCTTATTGGCAGCCATATACACAGTGCCTTTCGATTTGGTTTTAAAGCAACATTTAGTTTTAAAGCATAATGGGCCAATTGTATAATTGTGAGGGGTTGACAGACCCAATATCCCTAGAAACATTGCTGCTGGACTGTTTTACTATGCTGAACAAAATGCTGAACAAAAAGCTAAATAAAGCCAATCCAGTTTCTTATACGGATAAAACAGTTGCTGAAACTGTGGAATTTTTACTTCTTTCTTGCGAGGTTTCTTGCTACAAAAAGTTACTATAGCCGATGCATTAATTTGAAGATAAATTATTTTTTTTTGTATTTTCTTTTATAAGGGAGAAAGAGAAGAAATTGTATATTTTTAAAGATTACAGTCAATTTTGAAGTACATAAATTTGGTCAGATTCCCATTCCCACTGTGTAGTATTTAACCTCTTGCTTATGAGCTTCAAGTAATTTTTTTCAGTCTGATAAAAGATACCTAATGATCTTTCGTTTCTCAACATAAAAAAGAAATAGCAAGCTATCTAATTTAGACTTAAACAAAGGTTAGACCAGACAGCCATTTCCTATTAAAAGAGAGGGACTGTCATTCTTCATAAGTCCTTGGTGGACATCTTGATGGAGAATCTGCACGTTATAGAAAGTACGAAGAAAACCATTACCAAACGACTGTTTTAGCAATTTTCCTCGCAACAAGTTTTGTCACCTTAAAGTGAACCTCGTCACTCTCTGGGAATTATCAAATAAAAAAAAACAACATTTTTTTGTAACTGAAAATAAGGAGCAACATTAAAACACAAAACGAACATAAATCATTCCTTATATGGAGGGGTTGTCCCCCTTGTCAATATAGCCTATTTCTCTTTGCGCTAAAGTTTTTAGCATTTTGAAAGAAGTTTCCTATTTCTATTAAACAACCATTGTGTTTCAGGATCTGTTCTTAAGAAAATTAGGACAAGCAGTCAAACTTTAGCGTAAAGACCAAGGTATTGTGGCCGAAGGCAACCCCTCCTCCGGCATTTACGGAATTATTCCTGTATATGAAATAATTGCTATTTGTTTTGAGTTATCATGTTGATCCTTAAATTCAATTAAAAAGACTTTTTCGTTTTATTTAATTTCTGACCACTTTTTAATAATGCCGATAAATCTGGCTCACCCTTCATAAAAAATTTCCTCCCCTCACGGGAAATCGCTCCGTAGAAATTTTCTCCCACGTAAATTACCCCCCCCCCTTCCTAAATTCTCACAGGACATATCCATTGTTGAAGAGAATCCCCACCCGTAAAAAGTCTTGTGGACGATTCAGCCTGAAAAATTATCCTTAATAAGCTTTGATTTGATTTTTTTTTAATTTCTAATCGTTATATCGATCCCCCGGATACCCCCCTTTCGTGGAAAATTTTCTCCGGAAATGAAATACGCTGAAAATACCAACCGGATAATTCCCCAGGAACTTCTTCAAATGCAAAATAGAGTTGGCAAAAAGAAAGTGAGACAAATAAAATAGATTTCATACAGGAATTCTGTGAAATATCCCCCGTGTAAAATTTCCCCTGAAAAGTCCACCCCCAGAAACTACCCCCCCCCCCCACGAAAAATCATTTCTTTGAAAAATACCCCCGTAGAAAATTCACTCCCTCCCCCCAATAAAAAAAACGTGTGTATACTTACCATTAACAAATACTATATATAAACAATGGACAAATTTCATGACTTAGGCTACAAACCTTTCCCCAGGGGGTGTGGGGGTTCATGTTATCTCCAGAGGCATAATTAATACGATTCTCAACTATGCTGAACACAATGGCTATCTCAGCATTATAATTAGATGACCTCGAGGAAAATAGGGGTGGGAGGGGGCTAGTTGCCCTCCAATTTTTTGGTCCCTTAAAAGAGTTACAAGAAATTTTGATTTACTTTCGAATGAACCCTTTTCCAACATTCTAGGACTGTTGTTTCGATACGATCACCACTGAAAAAAAACAAAAAAACAAAAAAAAAACACGTAGGCCTATCCAAGATCTTTCTTCTGGCAAAAAATACAAAATTCTACATTTTTGCAGATAGGAGTTTGAAACTTTTACATTACTGTTTTCTGGTACGCTAAATCTGATGATGTGATTTTCATTAAGGTTCTTTGAATTTTGCTTTCCCCTTTTTTTCGAAAATCAGGAACATTTTTTCCGGCTCGTAGCTTTTGATAGGTAATATTAAACTTAATAAATCTTATATATTTGGAATCCCCACAATATGCTAATTCTTTTGCTTCATCTATTAATATTAAACTCTTTGATAAAGACGTACGTTAAATGAATTTAATTATTTCGTTACATCCTTGTACTCTCTGACTATCATCGGTAGTACTTCCACTATCTCCAAATTTAGGAAACCTACCCATTCTCTTATTTACCAAA
Source organism: Artemia sinica (assembly GCA_027921565.1). NCBI lineage: Eukaryota > Metazoa > Arthropoda > Branchiopoda > Anostraca > Artemiidae > Artemia > Artemia sinica. Next base: position 51,830,046 of record CM051268.1, read on the forward strand.
AAGACAATTTGGTCTCCCTGAGAATCAAAATTCCAAAATCAACTACTCTCAGGCAATTCCTTAATTTTTTTTTCGGTTGATTACTAAAATTTTGCTAGTTGGCACACTTGCGAAATATTTTGTATAAGATTCCGTAGTAAAAGTTTAACAGCAATGGGTGCTGTTCATTCTCTCATTTTTGAAATTAAAATGAAAAAAAGCACTTGGATGAAGTTCTAACATGGTTTAACAGGGCCAGTGGATGCCTATGAAACAAAAGATAAAATAAGATAAAAAGGCAGTTTCTATTGGCCCAGTGCTTCACGGAGGAAAACTCTTGCCTCTCTAAAAAACTAGACCTGGAATTCAGATCAGAACTTTAAAAGGATCGTGAGGTGAATTTACGCCTATGCAAGCAAAAAAGAATATTACTAGATTGTGTTTACAAGTGACTTTTGCAAAGCACCCAAGAGCCCTTCTACTGTCTTTTTAATTGTAACATTATTTCTTTCATCATTGGTATGTAGAGTACTGTTTGTCCGAGCATTATTTAGGTCATTTTCTTCAACTCTGCGGTTTTATTTATACTTTTAAACGCACTGTTAAAACAAGTGCGACTGAACGTCAAACGATGGAATGGGCTACCATAGGAGCTATTAGCTGTTAAAAGGCAGCAGTAGCGTCAGTTGGAGGGGTCAGAAGGGGAATTCACCCCCAAAGATTTTGCCCCGCTCTCTTAGATTTTGGAAATGTATTTTTTGGTATTTTCGCTGAAATGTAATTTTTAAGGTATTTTCATTGAAAAAATCGAAAAGGCAACAAGCCCCCCCTTATATTAAGAATAGATACTTTTTGCCCCCTACATTACCGTAAATTGACACCATTGCTGGGAAGGAGATTTATTGTGTCAAGCCTTCTTCTAGTTTCTTTGTTTCTCTATGACCATTGCTCAGTTCAAAGTACTCAATATTACTATTTTGACGTATTTTTAAGTGGTTAATTTAGATGGTCTTAAGTAAATGAAGAACTCAGTAAATTCATAAGACCCTAGGAACAATATTAAAGCACTTTTAAACAGAGAGGAGTCTTATATGGCTCAATATTTTTATCGTGTCCCATCACCTTGCAATAGCTTTTAAAAACTACTCTCTTCATTTTTTTTTTTTAAATCGAAGCAACTTCACCTAATTAAAGATTCTAATGTCATCATTTTTTGTCCGTGAATATTACGTTTTAGTAACTTGAGCAAAAGTCTCCTGGGATCGCTTTGTCCAGGAGTAAACGCAACATTTTATGGAGTCTTGACTATTAAACTTTTCCTCTTTGATAAGAGCCGGGATATCTTTCTTCTCTCTCTATAGAACAGAAGAAAGTTTTGTGCGAGTCTCTAAGGTGCTGTTCTTAACTATTTATGACCGCCATTTGTAGCTCTTTTTTTTTAGTACTTTGGTTAGCTCTGTTGCCTGGCAATAAATTGATTTGAATGAAAAATAGGGTCAATGGGTGCCATTGTCTTAAGTCTGCTTCAAATATATTGCAAAATACATTTTTGTCTCGTAAAAGCAGCATTATATAGAGTTTAATACAAGAAAAAACGATAACTTCTTAAAGACTGAATTTTTGTTAAATTAGAATCAGCCGCTGTGTATGAGGCGTCCTCGATCAATTCAACAGAGAATTTTAATTTTCAATTCTCAACCACGACGTGGATTTGCCTTCAAATTCGAAATCATTTAATACAAAAAATGTTTTACACTAAAATCTGGTCTTTGGTACCCGGTCTGGGTCTCTTCGGGATGTAAAATTGGGGTAACAGTTTGCTAATTTCTGGACCCAAAGAAATCCACTGTATTGGATTTGAGTTCTGGCGAATTTTTAAAATTAGGTCCCGAAAGGTGAGGCGAATTCTTTTTTCGAATTTTTCCTTGGTTAGAGCAAAGACGAATACTTTTAAGCTAACCTAGTGTTTTCCTCTTATGGCTTTAAATTTCTGGCTTTTGGAGGAGGGCGGGGAGCTATTACGTAAACGAATATTAGATCCCTGTTTTCCTTGATCTATATTTTTGACTAATGTTTTCCTAGCAAAACAGTTAAAGTAAGTGGTGAGACCATTGGTGCTCATTGAGTAGGCTATCATGTTGTCTACATTACTTTATTTATGCTCCAGAGCACCGAATTTAACAATCGATATGCATCTTATATCAGCAAATTTCCGATATATATCGGTATAACTTTAAATTTCTTGGGTACCGAAATTAGCAAGCTGCTGAGCCGACTTTTGATTCATAGAGGCTTATTCTGGGTACCGTAGCACCGACTTCAGTTTTACGACCAAAAATATTGTACAATACAATTAAAAAAACACACTTTTTTAGTTACGACCAAAGTAATTATAGATAAGTAATTACGATAATATTTGTTCATTATTAAATTGGAATTATTAGAAATTAATATTAATTACATTCATGAAAACAATCACCCCTTAACAGCTTTTATAATAACTACAAACAGATCTGCATAGCAATAAATAGAAAATAAACCGTTTCTTCATGGCGAAAACACGATTGAAAAAAAGAAAGAGTCACCTACTCTACAAAATTTCGAGGAAAACTTACTGAGTTTATGCTGATGCCAAAATGGTCCAAGTTGTTTGCCTATTTGAACCAAACTAAATCTTTTTAGTTTCTTTTTTTGCATGGAATCTCCTACGAGAGGCTACCTTTGATTAAAATGCCAACACCAACAAGCGAGAAATTTTGACAGGCATAGTGGTAGTAACGGTTGTTGACAACCTGTATGACAAGAACCTTGAGCTGTAAATAATCTCATCATTTTATAGTCGTGGATCAAGAGAACTATCATTTTAGCTGGAGTTTGCGTCACCGTATCCTACTGTCAATGGGTTATAGGCTATAGGATATTTTTTGGTAACCATGTCATGAAAAATTAGTGACATTCCCCTACCTTCGGTTTTTCTTATCTTAGAAGCCGGATCTATACAGCTCACCCAGGACATTGGAAGAACCGGAATAAAGACTCTAGACAAGGTGCGTGGTATTCCAGCTAATGTTTTTGCAGTTGTCAATGGGGAACCTCGACAGCAGATTAAACGAATGCAAACGTCCAGATGAACGGTATCTACATAAATCTTTTTTTTTTGTTGAAATTTGGATCATTGAACGGTATCTACATAAATCATTTTTTTCTGTTTGAAATTTGGATCACTATCTACTAAATAAAAAGTTGTATTAGTTTAATCGATGAAAAAAATTTTGCTACTGGGCAGCTTTTTTTAAGTTTTTATTGTTCTGTGGTGCCCAGTATATGGAAATTTATTAGCTTCCAATTATGTATAAAACGGAATTTGGAATGTATAAAACAATTATTAATTTATTAAAACGTTAATTATTTAACAGCTTCTTAGGTAGTTTCTTTTTTTTTTAGCAATTTAGCTAGCTGTTTAGCTCACAGCCTAATTGATTTGAAAAAAAAAATCTCGATGCAACTATGGTCTCTTTAAAATAGGTTCGCTTTTTTCCAGCTAGGAATACTTTTGATCCTGGAAAAGAATAAAGATTTCCCAAATATTGAAGATTACACTTTCTATAAAGCTGTTAATACCAAAAAGAAGTAGTAAAGCTTAGAAATAACACGTGGAAGATTCTAGGGATAGACAAAGAATTCTCTCCTAACCTTTTCTTTCGCTTGCAATAAAACAGGGTGAACAGGAATTAAATTTCTAAGAAAATCAGAAAAAGAGGTTCAACAAATAATGTTTATTTATGAATGCAGTCAAGATATGACTAAGTTAATGTGCTGTGTTTTTTCCTTTAAGTTCTGAGTGGAATCCTGCTTTTTCTGCTTTATATTTTTAAATACTCTACTTAGTTAGTGACTATATTTTGAGCTAGTATTCACGGTCATCAAACACTTTAGATATTTTTATTTAAATCTTTAATTCAATTTCTCTTCAATTATCTTAAATTGTCTGATTTTATTATAAATGCAAATAATTTATTTATATTTGAAATTTATTTCTAATGTTTTTATTTCTAATATTCAGCATTTTATTTAAGTTTATATTGTTGTTGTTGAGCCTATTGGTCGTGTCTGAGATTTCCTCACTTCTGAGATATCTGCCAATATTTTTTTTAAAGCTGCACTCAGAGGGGGCAGGGTATCAGCAGGGCAATGTATGTTGTGTCACACTTTGATCCTCCTGTTATAAACTACCCTGTCTATTCTTCCTTTAACGACAGCTTAGCAAGCGCTTTTTGGCAACTATGTCAAAAGTGTGAAATTTTTATAAATAACATTTTAGCAGGACAGCAACGAAGAGTAGTTTCACCTTCCCGGTTTTCTTCTTTTTTTTCTTTTTTAATAGAGAGTTAACACTCATATTTGTATTTATATATTAGTTTATAAAATTTCCTTTATATGCACTGATTAAAGCAAAACCGCGTGTGGCTAAAAAAAGAAGATGACATAGAGGATTGTTTAAAATATTGAACCACTGTCTAAATTATCAAATACTTTTCTATTGGCTAAATAGATCTGTAATTTTAATGCTAAGAGGACATAAGCCTACAAATAGTTTTTTTTTATGTTTAGCCAGAGAAAAAAGGCTGCAATTAACTTAAAGGATATCACCGATATTCTATCCTCGTATTCCCTTTGCTACGAATTTCTTCGGTACTTGTGCATTATACGGTACCCACGAAAGAAGTCAAGTTTGGTTAATGCTAATGAAATAAAATAATATAGGATGAATATATAATAGTTTAGAAACGAATTTGGCCTATATGTTTGCACATTAGGGGGTGGGGTGGGGGATAAAGCATAGCATATATTAGATACATAACCTAACATAGCCTAGGTACCCCCCCCCCCTGAACTCCAAAAAACAATAGTTTAAATATTGTAAACTCAATGAGAAACCAAGCTTTTCGATCAATTTATCTAGCAAATACCCGTTTGTCTGGTTTTCGTATAGTATTTCCTTGTACAGTCTATAGCGGTGGGTGATATACAATGCACCAGTACCATTTCTTCTGTAGGCACTGACTGTGGGCGCTGTCGAGGCAAACTCGAAATCTTATCTTTTAAATATTTGCCCGCTTTGCAAAGTTAAGGAGGATGATTTGGTGCATTGCATGAGCCGGTGTCAGGGGCTCTCTATGATTAGAAAAGGGATATTCTGAAAAAACGAGTTGAAAGTTCGAGATACTTTGAATAGTACGCTGCCACTGTTTTTTTGTAGAATAACGAGGTATTTGCAGATTATTATTACTAAAAGAAAATCCTAGTATTAAGTAAATGTAGCGTTACAGGTAAATGTTTTCTAATGATCGCTGATGTACGTTTACTGTATTTGTGCTTTTTTTCTTCTGTGCATGACCGTATTTTCTAGTATTAAGTATTACGTCATAGTTTTAGGTAAATGTAGTTTTCCATATAAGTGTTTTTGATGATCACTTATGTAAGTTTTGATATTTGTGTTGTTTTTTGTGGGTCCCGGGCTGTATATTTGGCTTTTAAGCACACATTTTCTTATCTTGTATTATACTGTTTATGAACCGTTAATTATATAGTCAGAATAGTGTAAATACGCAAAAAATGGTAAATATTTATTTTCCATTAGATTCTTCATTTTATGCTCTTTCCGAATATCATGATATTGCATGAACTGATAAGCGACCATGCATGGTCACTTTTTTTTGATAATTAAACCCATCCCAACACCGGTGGTCCCCAGTATAGCTCTAATAATATAATTCTCGGCTAATTGAACCTTGTGTTAGGTCATAGATTCTTTCTTCAAACGGGTTTGTGTAATATCGAAATGAGGCAATTTAGTTTCACCTGTGATTGATTGTAATGTTGGAAATTAGCATTTTTTTAAACGGATTATAAAAAAAGTGAATAACAATGGAAAGTTATGTCACAATCTGATTAATAGAAACATACTGCGTATTAAAAAGTGTTTCATTGTTCTAGTGTTTTCTTTCATTTTCAATATTCCTAGGGCTATGTCTGGAACCACCAGGGGGAGCATAGGGGCAGTGTCATAAAAGCAACCCTGATGTTTGGAAATAGATATAATAAGAAATCTATTTATATTAACTTTAATCGTTTAGCATGTTTCCTTCAGCCAACCACTAAATTTTTACCTAAATAAATATTATAATAAACAATATCAGTAGTGATAGGTTAATGCTTACAAGCAGACAGTCCCCCCGCCATACAAGCAGACAGTACTCCCTTTCTGTGTTAATCTAAGATATCAGACAGATAGAAATCACCATGCCTTAAAAATTCATCTCTTTGGTTGTTTTTTTTTACGTTTTAATCAGAATCACCATATCATGAAAATTCGTGCTGTTCACGAAACCATGGTTTTGGTGTTAAATATCATGTTTCTGTTAAAAGTCATGACTGTTTTCATGGTATGGTGATTCTTTTCCTGGTATGAAGTTACGAAATTCTGTCTGTTAAACAATATGTTTAGGCGTGTTTGTTTTATGTTTAGCCTTGAACACGGGTATGAAAACTCTGACAATGAGTTATTTTCTCAGTTCAAAATTGATATTTGAAATACAACCATGCATTCTAACAAAAGGAATATTGATGAAAGCTACACGCAAGAAGTAAGTTATTCATTTACATTCTTAGTGGGTAAAGAAAACAATTCTAATAAAATTTATTGAGTGGTTTATACAATCCCCTTATAGTTAACATATTGTTAAATATTTTTGAACCTGGATCTTCAGAGGTCGGTAAAGAGCAATATCAAAACAAAAAAAGTGTAAAGACTGCATTTAAATGGCTTGCGAGCTTAGTACATGAGGTAAATCATACCTATTTTTTATTCCGGGCCAAAGTTCCCCACCCCCCAATATGCCACAGCCCTCCAGCCCCCCTCCCTCCACCCCCATACCCCTTTTTTTTGACAGTTTTTTTTCCAACTTTTTTTTACATCTCTTAGAATGACATGAAACATACTTAAAACATGAAAAATTCAAATTTAATATTTTCCAACTTCAAAATGGGAATGATATAGATATGTGTGTCGCGACTTTTACTATTAGAAAAATAATGTTTGTAGTGACCACTTTTTTTACTTTTTTTAAACTTTTTTTACATCTCTAAATCATATCAGAAAAATAGAATGACACTTTTGATTTAAAATTTTAAAACATATTCTTGTGCATACTATTGATGAGGACTGGTGGTTCTCTTTCAATATTTTTTCATGAAAAACAAACTATTTTTTAGGATTTTCTAGAGCTCCGCCTACCCGTTAAGGAGATAAGGAGGTGTGAAGCGACTCCAGTGGTTATTTCAAACAGACTAGCTGTTACAAAATATGGTCGTTGGCCGAAACCATTAATACCATCAGCAATAACCGTAAACCACCAAAAATAGCCAACTGTCCAGCTGCCACATCTAACATCCACAGCAAGATGACACAACCATTAGTCCAATCCGGACAAATCATACACCAACCAACAGTCAACTGGTCAACTGCCACATCTAACATCCACATCAAGATGCCACAACCATCCGGACCCGTCATACACCAGCCAACAGTCAACTGGTCAACTGGCAAACCCAACATGCAAACCATACTCCCATTCAAAGAAGCTGATGTAGTCATGGAACCAGTCACCTCTCTCCGTGATTACGTAAGAAAAAATTGAATCTTCTCTCACTCTTTCTCTCTTATCTCTGTATATATCTATCCCAGTGTGCGTGTTATAAAAAAAAGACACACACACCACACCACACACACACACACACACACACCACACACACACACACACACACACACACACACACACACACACACACACACACACACACACCACACACACACACACACACACACCACACACACACACACACACACACACACACACACACACACACCACACACACACACACACACACACACCACACACACACACACACACACACACACACACACACACCACACACACACACACACACCACACACACACACACACACACACACACACACACACACACACACACACACACACACACACACACCACACACACACACACACACACACACACACACACACACACACACACACACACACACACCACACACACACACACACACACACACACACACACACACACACACACACCACACACACACACACACACACACACACACCACACACACACACACCACACACACACACACACACACACACACACACACACACACACACACACACACACACACACACACACCACACACACACACACACACACACACACACACACACACACACACACACACACACACACACACACACACACACACACACACACACACACACACACACACACACACACACACACACACACACACACACACACACACACACACACACACACACACACACCACACACACACACACACACACACACACACACACACACACCACACACACACACACACACACACACACCACACACACACACACACACACACACACACACACACACCACACACACACACACACACACACACACACACACACACACACACACACACACACACACACACACCACACACACACACACACACACACACACACACACACACACACACACACCACACACACACACACACACACACACACACACACACACACACACACACACACACACACACACACACACACACACACACAACACACACACACACACACACACACACACACACACACACACACACACACACACACACACACACACACACACACACACACACACACACAACACACACCACACACACACACACACACACACAACACACACACACCACACACACACACACACACACACACACACACACACACACACACACACACACAACACACACACACACACACACACCACACACACACACACACACACACACACACACACACACACACACACACACACACACACACACACACACACACACACACACACACACACACACACACACACACACACACACACACACACACACACACACACACCACACACACACACACACACACACACACACACACACACACACACACACACACACACACACACACACCACACACACACACACACACACACACACACACACACAACACACACACACACACACACACACACACACACACACACACACCACACACACACACACACACACACACACACACACACACACACACACACACACACACACACACCACACACACACACACACACACACACACACACACACACACACACGGTAAAAGAAAAAATAACTTCACATTCATTTTTTAGATAAATATAGAGGAACTCCCACCACCAACACAATTTGAAGATAATCACCATGAAGAATCACAGGAATGGATTACAAAATTGTTAAGTGATTGGTTTGGTGATAATTTTAGTCGTAGTAGTAGTAGTATGCTTCTCAGTCCTCATACACTCAAGGGTTTGTTGAGTGAGTTTGGGGATTCCACACCACGAATAACTCCCACCATTGAGTAAAATAGTGCAGGACATGAAATCCCCGTACCACCCCCTTTCAATTCCGATTTTAATTGTAGTATGCTTCCTCCAGATATAGGGGATATTTATATAAATCTACCAAGTACATCTGCAGACGGTATAGCTCAACCAACTACCCTCGAATGGAGTGATCGTCTCAGTCCTGATACACTCGAGGGTTGTTGAGTGAGTTGGGGGATTTCACACCACGCAACAACCCCATCATTGAGCAAATTGGTAGAGGATATGAAATTCCCGTAACGCCCCCTGTCATGCCTGATTTTAATTTAGCTGACTCTGCCTTGCACAATGTCTATGTTTATAGGGCTGAGTTTGGGGATCCATTTAATTCACTAACATCAGGTAGCATCATAACGGATCCGGTAGACATAGTACACTCCTATGTGGGCAAGATTCGAGCCCTTCTCTAAAGAGTGTTTCGGAAGGGGGGTGGGAGGGATGGGATTAAGGCTGCCATCGCACAAAAAATAATTTATTTAAATCAAAAGGCGGATGAGGTGTATGAGCGTTATTTACGTACTGAAATGCTACCACTTCATCTGGACCTGAATAATTTTGAGGGTGTTTTTATGGAATGGGTTGATAATATAATAACAAAATTGGATAATTATACTGAGGTGGGTAGTGGGTCGGTGGTTTTATTAATTGGGATTTTGGATGTTAATGTGGGTAAATTTAGAAAGAATTTTATTTTAAGAGGTGGGAGGGGGGCGGTGGGACCAAAATATAATGAAGATTTAAATGAGTGCAAAGGTGTACAACGCTTCAATTTCGATACAGGGCTTCAATGCTTCAAATATGCATTTCTTGTGGCAGCTAACAAGCCTCTTTAACGGGATTCCACTAAGACACTGTTGGACAATTATGCAGTTAATGGGAGTCCAAATTTCCCCAAAGTAGATTTTAATTGTTTAAATGATCAATGTCCAGTAACACTTAATGGGATAACTATTTTTGAGCGGGCTAATGCACATTTAAAAATTGGTGTTACTGTTTTACAATATGAAACCGGATTTGAGGGGGTGGCCGCAAAAGGGGGTTTTATTTCCAGTAAGGGCTCCGTCCATTGAATCAGTGGAACATTGCGTTTGGCTGTGATCCCGATTCAATTGGACATTTTTTTCCAATACCGAATATTAGTCGGGTTTTGGGGAGGGTAAAGGGAGTCAAAGGGGGGGGGGTACATGTTATTATTGTCCCACATGTCTTTCTAGATTCCGTTCAGAAATTAAGTTAAATGATCATATGAAGCATTGAAAGCGTCACGGATGTCAAACTGTGCAAACGGTTAGCGGTGACAGGGCTATCTTGCGATTAAGAACTTTCAAAATTCACTCCAACAGAGTGACAACGTGGCCTTAGATTGTGAAACAGCTCTCATAGATGTGTATGATCCATTGAATTCAAAGCTTGTTAAAAAAAACATGAGGTCATTGCAGTCTCTTATGCTCACGCACAAAGAGACTCGTGTAATTCCATGCAATCGGTAGAGGTAGTTGAGAGATTGGGTGGTGAGGATTGTATGCTCTCAGCCGTGACAGCACTCATTAAAACAGCAAATAAATCGATATCACGGCTGCGAAATACATCCTATCCAATGACTCTATCACCAGAGGACGAGTTGGCCATTAAAACTGAAAAAATGTGTTGGGTTTGTAAGGGGGAATTTGTTGAGGGTAATGGGAAAGATGGAAAGGGGAAAGGGGGTAAGGAGAAAAGGGGTAAAGGGATGGTCCGCTACCACGATCATTTTGGTAACCCGATTGTATTGGGATTGAGCAATTTTCGTGGAGTGACCCATCAATCATATAATTTAAACGTTAGTCAACAATTGTTTCTACCTGTATATATACACAATTCCAGCTATGACTTGAAATTTATTTTACCGGCGTTGGCACGATTGCAACGAGGTGGAGTTGTAGATGGCGCATGGGTAGATGGTTCTTTTTCTTATAATATCATACCCAAATCGTCTGAAAAGCTGCTGCATTTTAGAATTCAAATGGCAAATAATAGATAACGATAAATTGTGCATGAATAAGATCTGTTTTTTAGCCTCCTTTAGCTTCTGTCCCAAATCCCTAAGAAAACTCATTGAAGTACAGAAAAGTGATGATTTTAATAGTTTCCCCCTCCTTAAGCAGCACCTTCTTAAACAGCACTTTCTAGACGGTGAAATGTATGATTTATTAACGTGTATGGGCATATATCCGTATGACTACTACAACTCCACCGCGAGACTTTCTGAAGAACAATTGCCACCCATCGCCTCGTTCTAAGATTCACTTTACGAACGTCAATGCACCACTGTCGACTATGAATTTGCGAAGAGGGTTTGGGCTAAGAGAGGGTGTAAAAATGGGTGGGATTATTGTAGATTGTACCTGGCAAGTGATGTATTGCCGTTGCTGGATATTGTGTGTAAGAACACGGATAAAATCTATGGGGAACTTGGGTCGGATTTAGGTTATTATTTTTCCACTCCTCATTTGGTGATGGATTTAATTCTTAAAATCAGTAAAGAGGAAATAGGCTTGATCACCGACGTTGATCAGCATCTATTTGTAGAGAGATCAATGAGGGGAGGGTATGATTTTCATGGAGATCGTATCCTTGAAACTGATCTGACTGGACAAGACACCGGTGTCTTGTTCTTAGATATGAACTCCCTCTATTCGTCGGCAGTGTTTCACTACTCTTTGTCGTGTGGAAATTATAAATGGATTAACGATCCTCGTGCTTCAGATTTCCCCAAGATTGCCAATGTTGAGGAGAATGGACCGCGGGGATGGTTTTTTGAAATCGATGGTGAAATACTCGTGGAGCATCATGACTCGGTGAACGATTTTGTTTTCCCGTGCATAAACAGAGCGGTGACTATGGACTCTTTGAGTCCATACAATATTTCTAAGATAGAGGATGGCGGTGTGCACTGGAAACCTTCAAAACAAATACTTATTGCCGACCTTCATCCGAAAGAAAATATCGTCGAGAATATTCGCGGTTCTAACTTTTAGCAAAAGTGAATCGGTTTCCCCTTAATAAACTTGAACTTCTCCCTCCCCCGGCCATTGGCGCCTACAAACATCGTAAAAGAATGACAACATGAGTTTTTTTTGATATTTTGGTTATTGCGCTGCCAGCTGCAATATTTTTATTTAGAATTACATTTCTTTGTTTTCTATTTAAGAAGACCATATTCGAGTCTATGATGGGGAATGATGTGAAGTTTGGATCGGCAACGATTCGAGCACATTCTTTTGGGTCAGTCACAACGTCACAGCGACTTCGATCACATACAATCTCACAAGGTTTACCGAAGGCTGAGTTCAAAATGAGTTTAAAGATTTCCTTTTCAACCTTTGTTTTCGCTTCGGAACGTTTATCGACAAAAGTGTCAATAAACGTTTTCAAATAGGGTTTCTGGTCAAATTGGAGGGCTCTTTGTATCCTTGTGACGTTGAAACCGTTGGCTATAATCCACCGCATAAGAACGTGATGTACAACGATATTCTCTTTCGGATGACGGTCGGCGATAAGTTTTTGTTTTGAAGGTGTCCAGTGCACACCACCATCCTCTACCTTAGAAATATTGTATGGACTCAAAGAGTCCCTAGTAACCCCTCTTTTTATGCACGGAAAAACAAAATCCTTCACCGAGTCATGATGCTCCACGGGTATTTCACCATCAATTTAAAAACACCATCCCCGCGGTCCATTCTCCTCAACATTGGCAATGTTGGGGAAATCTGAAGCACGAGGATCCTTATGCCATTTATAATATCCACACGTCAAAGAGTAGTGAGACATTGCCAACGGATATAGGGAGTTCATATCTAAGAAAACTGCATCCGACTTTACACCGGTGTCTTGTCCAGTTGGATCAGTTTCAAGGATACGATCTCCATGAAAAACATACCCTCCTCTCATTCATCTCTCTACAAATAGATGCTGATCCACGTCGGTGACCAAGCCTATTTCATCTTTACTGATTTTAAGAATTAAATACATCACCAAATGAGGAGTGGAAAAACAATAACCTAAATCCAACCCAAATTCCCCATAGATTTTATCCGTGCTCTTAGACACAATATCCAGCAACGTCAATACTTCACTTGCCAGGTATAATCTACAATAATCCCACCCATTTTTACACCCTCCCTTAGCCCAAACCCTCTTGGCAAATTCATAGTCGACAGTGGTGCATTGACGCTCGTAAAGTGAATCGTAGAACGAGGCAATGGGTGGCAAATGTTCTTCAGAAAACCTCGCGGTGGAGTTGTGGTAGTCATACGGATATATACCCTTACACGTTAATAAATAATACATTTCACCGTCTAGAAAGTGCTGTTTAAGGAGGTGCTGCTTAAGGAGGGGGAAACTATTAAAATCGCCACTTTTCTGTACTTCAATGAGTTTTCTTAGGGATTTAGGGAAGAAGCTAAAGGAGTCTAAAAAACGGATCTTATTCATGCACAATTTATCGTTATCTTTTATTTGCCATTTGAAATCTAAGAGCATCAGCTTTCCAGACAATTTGGGTATGATATTATAAGAAAAAGAAACATCTACCCATGCGCCATCTACAACTCCACCTTGTTGCAATCGTGCCAACGCCGGTAAAATAAATTTCAGGTCATAGATGGAAGTGTGTATATAAACAGGTAGAAACAATTATTGACAAACGTGTAAATTACATGATTGATGGGCCACTCCACGAAAATTGCTCAATCCCGATACAATCGGGATGCCCAAATGATCGTGGTCGCAGACCATCCCTTTACCCCCTTTCCCCTTACCCCCTTTCCCCTTTCCATGTTTCCCATTACCCTCAACATATTCCCCCTTACAAACCCAACACATTTTTTCAGTTTTAATGGCCAACTCTTCCTCTGGTGATAGAGTCATTGGACAGGATGTATTTCGCAGCCGTGATATCGATTTACTTGCTGTTTTAATGAGTGCCGTCACGGCTGAGAGCATACAATCCTCACCACCTAATCTCTCAACTACCTCTACCAATTGTATGGAATTACACGAGTCTCTTTGTGTGTGAGCCTAAGAGACTGCCATAACATCATGTTTTTTAATAAGCTTTGAATTCAATGGATCATACACATCTATGAGAGCGGCTTCACAGTCTAAGGCCACCTTGTCACTCTGTTGGAGTGAATTTTGAAAGTTCTTAGATCGCAAGATGGCCCTGTCACCGCTAACCGTTTGCACAGATTGACATCCGTGACGCTTGCAATGCTTCATATGATTATTTAACTTAATTTCTGAACGGAATCTAGACAGACATGTCGGACAATAGTAACATCAACCCCCCCGTTGATTCCCTTTACCCTCCCCCAGACCCCGACTAATTTTCGGTATTGGAAAAAAATGTCCAATTGAATCGGGATCACTGGCTGGCTTGTAAAGAAGCCAAACACAATGTTCCAATGATTCAATTGACGGAGCCCTCACTGGAAATATAACCCCCTTTTTGCGGTCACCCCCCTCAAATTTGGTTTCATATTGTAAACAGTAACACCAATTTTTATATATGCATTAGCCCGCTCAAAAATAGTTATACCATTAAGTGTTACTGGATATTGATCATTTAAACAATTAAAATCTACTTTGGGGAAATTTGGACTCCCATTAACTACATAATTGTCCAATAGTGTCTTAGTAGCATCCCGTTGCAGAGGCTCTTGAGCTGCCACAAGAAATGCATATTTGAAGCATTGAAGCCCTGTATCGAAATTGAAGCGTTGTACACAAATACACCCCTTTAAATCTTCATTATATTTTGGTCCCACCGCCCCCTTCCACCTCTTAAAATAAAATTCTTTTTAAATCTACCCACATTAATATCCAAACTCCCAATATATAAAACCACCGACCCACTACCCACCTCAGTATAATTATCCAATTTTGTTACTATATTATCAACCCATTCTATAAAAACACCCTCAAAATTATTCAGGTCCGGATGAATTGGTAGCATTTCAGTACGTAAATAACGCTCATACACTTCATCCGCCTTTTCATTTAAATAAATTATTTTTTGTGCGATGGCAGCCTTAATCCCATCCCTCCCAACCCCCTCCCGAATCACTTTTTCAAGAAGGGCTTGAATCTTGCCCACCTAGGAGTGTACTCTGTCTACCGGATCCGTTATGATGCTACCTGATGTTAGTGAATTAAATGGATCCCCAAACTCAGCCCTATAAACATACACATTGTGCAAGGCAGAGTCAGCTAAATTAAAATGGGGCATGACAGGGGTGTTACGGGGATTTCATGTCCTCCACCAATTTGATCAATGATGGGGTGGTTGCGTGGTGTGAAATCCCCCAACTCACTCAACAAACCCTCAAGTGTATCAGGACTGAGACGATCAGCCCATTCAAGGGTAATTGGTTGAGCTATACCCCCTGTAGATGTGCTTGGTACATTAATGTAACTATCCCCTATATTCGGAGGAAGCATAGAACAATTAAAATCGGACATGGCAGGGGGTGATACGGGGATTTCATGTCCTGCAATATTTTGCTCAATGGTGGGGGTGTTGCGTGGTGTGGAATCCCCAAACTCACTCAAAAAACCCTCGAGTGTATCAGGACTGAGAAGCATACTACAACTACTACGACTACACTTATCACCAAACAAAACACTTAACAATTTTGTATTCCATTCCTGTGATTCGTCATGGTCATTATCTTCGAATTGTGTTGCTGGTGGGAGTTCCTCTACATTTATCTAAAAAATGAATGTGAAGTTATTTTTTCTTTTACCGGAAAAAGAATGTTTAGATTGTTTATGTGTGTGTGTATGTGTGTGTGTGTGTGTGTGTTTGTGTGTGTGTTTGTGTGTGTGTGTATTTGTCTGTGTGTGTGTGTTTGTGTATGTGTCTGTGTGTGTGTGTGTATGTGTGTGTGTGTGTGTATGTGTGTGTATTTGTTTGTTTGTGTGTGTGTGTATGTGTGTGTTTAATATGATTCTTCAAGTCTAACTTGGTATAAAAAAGAAATTATGTCATATTTTTTTATATGGTGATGTTACACTTCAATTAAGCTGAAAAAAAAATATTTTCAGTGTTTAATGACCTAAATCTGTACATCCGCTACCCTTTTATTACCTTTTTTTAATTCTTAATTCAGGCTAAATCCTAACATTAACGTTGTGTTTTTTTCTTTTTTTATAACACTAACACTGGGATAGATATATACAGAGATAAGAGAGAAGGAAAGAGAGAAGATTAAATTTTTTTTCTTACGCAATCACGGAGAGAGGTGACTGGTTCCATGACTACATCAGCTTCTTGGAATGTTAGTATGGTTTGCATGTTGGGTGTGCCAGTTGACCAGTTGACTGTTGGCTGTTGTATGATGGGTCCGGATGGTTGTGGCATCTTGTTGTGGATGTTGTATGTGACAGTTGACCAGTTGACTGTTGGTTGGTGTATGATGGGTCCGGATTGGACTAATGTTTGTGCCATCTTGCTGTGGATGTTGGATATGGCAGCTGGACAGTTGGCTATTGGGTGGTTTACGGTTATTGTTGATGATATTAATGGTTTCGGCCAATGACCATATTGTGTAACAGCTTGTCTGTTTGAAATGACCACTGGAGTCGCTTCACCCCTCCTTATCTTCTGAACGGGTAGAGGAAGCTCTGGAAAATCCTAAAAAAATAGTTTGTTTTTCATGAAAAATATTGAAAGAGAACCACCAGTCCTCATCAATGGTATGCACAAGAATATGTTTTAAAATTTAAGTCAAGAGTGTCATTCTATTTTTCTGATATGATTTAGAGATGTAAAAAAAATGTTAGTTTTTCATGAAAAAATATTGAATGAGAACCATCAGTCCTCATCAATAGTATGCACAAGAATAAGTTTTAAATATTTAAATCAAAAGTGTTATTCTATTTTTCTGATATGATTTAGAGATGAAAAAAAAGTTGAACAAAGTAAAAAAAAAGTGGTCACTTACAAACATTATTTTTCTAATTGTAAAAGTCGCGAGACACATATATAATTCACATTTAAAATATTAAATGTGAATTTTTTATGTTTTAAGTATGTTTCATGTCATTCTAAGGGATGTAAAAAAAAGTTAAAAAAAAACTGTCAAAAAAAAGAAAAAAAAGTTGGGGGGGGGAGGAGATGGGGGTTGGAGGGATGGGGGCTGGAGGTCTGTGGCACAGTGGGGAACTTTGGGCCGAAATAAAAAATAGGTATGATTTACCTCATGTACTAAGCTCGCAAGCCATTTAAATGCAGCGTTTACACCTTTTTTTTGTTTTATTTTGCTCTTCACCGACCTCTGAAGATCCAGGTTCAAAAATATTTAACAATCTGTTAACTATAAGAGGATTGTATAAACCACTCGATAAATTTTATTAGAATTAATTTCTTTACCCACTAAGAATATAAATGAATAACTTACTTCTTGCGTGTAGCTTTCATCAATATTCCTTTGGTTAGAATGCATGGTTGTATTTCAAATGTCAATTTTGAACTGAGAAAACAGCTCATCGTTAGAGTTTTTATACCCGTGTTCAAGGCTAAATATAAAACAACCACGCCTAAACATATTGTTTAACAGACAGAATTTCGTAACCTCATACCAGGAAAAGAATCACTATACCATGAGACAGTCATGACTTTTAACGAAAACATGATATTTAACACCAAAACCATGGTTTCGTGAACAGCACGAATTTTCATGGTATGGTGATTCCGATTACAACATAAAAAAAAACAACCAAAGATATGAATTTTTAAGGCATGGTGATTTCTATCTGTCTGATATCTTAGATTAACACAGAAAGGGAGTACTGTCTGCTTGTATGGCGGGGGACTGTCTGCTTGTAAGCATTGACCTTTCACTACTAATTTCTACATTATTCATAGTTTTATAAACAATTTATATATAACAATTTGTGATAATTATAATAGAGAATTCTAATAAAGCTATTAAAAAACATAACATCAATACTGTAGGAATAAGTATTCTGTATTCATTAGGTTTTAAAGAAAAAAACTATCCAAAAAATATTTTGGAGTCCTTTATCAGAAATTTAGTGTTATAGCCTTTATATTGGGTTTCATAATGAATAAAACATATGAAACAAAGAAATCATTTTAGAATTGAGTTATTTAGCAAAAACAACATACATCACTCAGGTAAATAGCAGGAGTTAAATAGATTGTTACCTTGTTTATCGCAGAGTACTGACTGATATATTTCCGCAGACATGATTATTTCCACTTGTTCAGCTCACCTAAGGCTTTATGAATGAAATTAAAAATAAAAAACACATTTTTTCCAGCTGAAGTAAGGAACAACATTAGAACTCTGTATATGAAGGGGTCAGCACCCTCCTGAATGCCTTGCTCTTAAAGCAAAAGTTTTTTTAATCCCTTTAGAAAAGCTTCTTATTTTAATTAAACGACCATTGGTTTTCAGGAGTCACTCTTAAGAAATTAGGACAACCAGCCAAAGTTTAGGGTAAAGAGCAAAATATTAACAAAATAATTTCTGATCGTTTCAAGTTTTCATGTTGCTCCTAAATTTCATTGGGAAACAAATTTGTTTTTTATTTTGTTTTTTTATCATATTTCAAGTAATTCTGACAAATCAGGTTCCTCCTTCTTTAAAAATTCCCTTTCCTCACGTGAAAATCTTCCACAGACAATTCCCCCTACTTAATCCCCCTCCCTCCATAAAATTCTCTCTGGACAGTTCCATCCTCACTGAAAAACATCATACGTAAAAAATGTGTGGATTTTAGTAGTGACGCCGTAATCTATTGTGAAGAGGTCCTATCCCTTCGAGTCCAGATCCCGGCACTTTTTTTTAAACTTCTTCAAGATGGAGGTGCTTGTTACATATTAGGGCTTGCTTGTAACTGAGGACGACGTAATATTGCGTGTTTTGTTAAAGTTATTGAGGATGACGTACATGCTAGAGCTCAGGGCCTACCAGTCAAGTGAGGAACCCTCGGTTGTAACTGAAAACAGCGCACAAGTGGATGTTACGCACTACTTTAAGAAATGTTTTTTCTTCGTGGCATTTTTTTCAAACTTTTTTTGCGGCATGTTTTTCCTCGCTTCGAGATTCCTTTTTCTTCGAGATTTTATATTCCTTAAGATTTTTTTTCTTCTATATTTTTTTCTTCAATATTTATTTCTTCAAGATTTTTTCTTCTTTTTCTTCAAAATTTATTCTTGGAGACATATTCTTCAAGATTTCTTCCTCCGGGAGCCTTTATAATCCGTTATCAAAGATATTTGTCCACTCATCTAATCGAACGTAAGACCAGAGATTTACCCAATGGAATGCTGCCATAGCAAACTGTGCCAACAAATCCTTCCTAATATTAATTTAAAAAAACTTTGTCCATAAATTAAGTTTTTCAAAGAAAATTAAATAACTCCATTAAACCAAAAATGAGCAAACATAAAATCCAACAATCTACCAAGGGTCAAACTACCACAAATCAGCATCGATAAATAAATGAAACCCATAACGTACAGAAATTACAATAAATAACCGAGTCAAACTCAATCAAACAGTTCGTGGTAACGAACTGTAAGTAAGGAGCGACCCGGCTCAATGGTAACCGAAACTCTAGAAAACGGTATTTTGATACAAATAGATACATCAAAAGAATCAGATTTAAATGCTGATTTCAAATATATAAGTTTCATTAAGTTTAATTCTACCCATCAAAAGTTACGCGCCTGAGAAAATTCGGCTGATTTTCGAAAAAAGGGGGAAAGACCCCCTAAAAGCCATAGAACCTTAATGAAAATCACACCATCAAATTCCGCGTATCAGAAAACCCTACTGTAGAGGTTTCAAGCTCCCATCTACAAAAATGTGGAATTTTGCATTTTTGCCAGAAGAAAGATCACGGGTGCGTGTTTATTTGTTTGTTTTTTGTTTTTTTTTCCCAGGGGTGATCGTATCGACCCAGTTGTCCTAGAATATCGTGGGAGGGCTCATTGGAATGGAAATTGAAAGTTCTAGTGCCCTTTTTAAGTGACCAAAAAAATGGAGGGCAACTAGGCCCCCTCCCACGCTCATTTTTTTCCCGAAGTCACCTGATCAAAATTTTGAGATAGCCATTTTGTTCAGCATGTTCGAAAATATTATAAGTATGTCTTTTATGATGACTTAATCCCCCGAAGTTCCCGGGGGGAGGGCTGAAAGTTATGAACTTTACCCAATGTTAACATATAGTATTGGTTATTTGGAAGTATACAGACGTTTTCAGGAGAGATTTTTCCTGGTAGTGGGGGGGGTGGGTGGGTGGGTCGGGGGTTATGTGGAAGGATCTTTCCATGAAGGAAGTTTTCATGGGGGAAGGGACATTGCTATGAAGGGGACGCCGGACTTCCCAGCGTTGTTTAAAAAGATCAGAAATTTAATATAAAAAAACAAGTATTTCAACTGCAACAGCAGCAACAACAAAACTTTAAACGAACAGAAAATATTACATATATAATTGGGTTCACCCCGTAGTCAATGCCTCGCTCTTTAAGCCAAAGATTTTTTAGTACTTTTATAAGAGCTATTTATTCTAATTAACGGCCTTTGTGATTAAAAGGTCATTTTTAAAGAATTGGAACAAAATTCGAACTTTCGCTTCAAGAGCAAGGTATTGACTAGGGGGCGAACCCCCTAATAAACGTATTAAAAATATATGAATATAGAAGTTCGTTACGTAAGTTAATTCGTAAGTTACGTATATTTATTACTAATAAAAACGTTCGTAAATAAAATTAAACAAGTTTCGAGAAAGCCATAACTAAATAAAAGTCAATTAATATGAAAATTTTGTTTTAATTATTCACGTACGGTGAGCCAAGATCAAAACCTGCATTTATTCAAAAACGTTCAAAAATTAAATAAAAAAAAAACAAGTTTTTTAAACTGAAAGTAAGGAGCGACATTAAAACTTAAAACGAACAGAAATTATTCCGTATATGAAAGGGACTGTCCCCTCCTCAACGCCTCGCTCTTTACGCTAAAGTTTGACTCTGTCTCACAACTTTATTTTTTAAAACAATAAAAAACTTTAGCGTAAAGAGCGAGGCGTTGAGGAGGGGACAGTCCCTTTCATATACGGAATAATTTCTGTTCGTTTTAAGTTTTAATGTCGCTCCTTACTTTCAGTTTAAAAAACTTGTTTTTTTTATTTAATACAAGTAAAAGTTAACATGAGTAGGGTTCGAAACCCCAGTGCCTTCTGAAGGCCAGAACATAATTTGCACTTTACTGAAAAAATATAAATGTTTTTACTGTTATAACCTTAATAAATCAGATACTATTAACATTTTGATTGCTAAATATCAGTAGGCCTTATGTATATTAAACTGACAATACCCATTCATTTGTATTTTTTCAGTAAAATGCAAATTATATTCTTGCCTTGAGAAGGCATAAGGTTTTGAGCCCTAATCATGTTAATTTCTGCTCGTTTTGAGTTTGATTCGGTTATTTATTGTAATTTCTGCTCGTTTTGGGTTTCATTTATTTATCGATGCTGATTTGTGGTAGTTTCACGCTTAGTAGATCAGTTGATTTTATTTTTGCTCATTTTTGATTTAATGGAGTTCTTTACTTTTCTTTGAGAAACTAATTGTGTGGAAAAAGTTTTAAAGTTAATTTCTCGTCATTTTATATAGGTATAGTCTATTCAGGGAAAAAGAAAATAATACATTAAATCCTTTCGTTTTTTTAAGACTTTATAGTTTGGCCTGCTATTTTTATGGCGGAGAAAAATTTTCAGCAATGTTTAACAACACACACCCTTTTAAAAATCTGGACACAAATAGAAGTGTTTAATATAGTTTCACACCTCCTCTAGTTGACCTGAAATAGAAAACTTGATAGTATTCGCAAAAAAATGTTTACTTTCTTAGATAGCTTGGATGCACTTACACTTTTTAGATTTGGTTAAAATTAAGAGTAGAAGTAGCCCCAAAAAATTGAACATAGTACCTTCAGTCATTCTTGGGATTATGCTGAGATGCCTTATTGGGAATTAGCATTAACACAGTGCATTTTGATTTAATCTTGAGGTAACATTTCGTTTTTAAACATAATGGGCAAATGGGAGGATGGGCGTGGGAGGAGTCTAGTTGCCCTCCAATTACTTTCAACTATTAAAAAGGGCATTAGCCTTTTCTATTTTGAATCGAATGAGCCCTTTTCGAAGTTCATACGAAAACTCCTTCTCTCCAATCACTTTAGACTATTAAAAAGGGCACTAGCCGTTTCAATTTCCAATTGAAAGATTCCTTTTTGAATTTTTTACAACAACGCTTTCTATAAGAAAACCTTACGTGCCCTCAGGGCATAACTTACAACTGTTTACTTGAGGGTTGTGGGGGAAGTGTGAACCTCAAAAACATAATTTCCGGACTTTTTAATTATGTCGAACAACATTGTTATCTCAAAATTTTGATTGGATGTGTTTGGGGAAATGGTGGGTGTGAGAGGGGTGTTATTTATCCTCCAATAACTTTCGTCTACTAAAAAGGGTACAATCTCTTCTAATTTCCGATCCAATGATCCCTTTTTGAAGTTTCTACAAACTTACTATCTATAAAAACCTTATATTCCCCCAGGGCATTACTTACAACCCTTGCCTCGAGGGCTCTGAGGGGGTTATCATCCTCAAAGACCTAATTACTAATACTTTTAACTATGTTGAACAAAAGGGCTATCTAAAAATTTTAATTGGATGTGTTTGGGGAAAAGGTGGGCGTGAGACCGGGTTTAGTTGCCCTCAAATCATTTTCGACTCTTAAAAAGAGCACTAGCCCTTTGAATTTCCAATCGAATGAGCTCTTTTTCAAGTTTCTACGACAAAGCTTTCAATAAAACCTTATATGCCCCCAGGGCATAACTTGCAACCCTTACCTTGAGGCCTGTGGGGGAAGTTCCATCCTCAAAGTCATAATTTCCAGACCTTTCTAGCTTTCAAATCACTTTCGACTACTTCCAATTAAATGAGCCCTTTTGAAGCTTCTACGACAACGCTTTCTACAAAAACCTTATATGAGCGTCAATGCACCACTGTCGACTATGAATTTGCGAGGAGGGTTTGGGCTAAGAGAGGGTGTAAAAATGGGTGGGATTATTGTAGATTGTATCTGGCAAGTGATGTATTGCCGTTGCTGGATATTGTGTGTAAGAACACGGATAAAATCTATGGGGAACTTGGGTTGGATTTAGGTTATTATTTTTCAACTCCTCATTTGGTGATGGATTAAATTCTTAAAATAAGTAAAGAGGAAATAGGCTTGATCACCGACTTTGATCAGTATCTATTTGTAGAGAGATCAATGAGGGGAGGGTATGATTTTCACGGAGATCGTATCCTTGAAACTGATCTGACTGGACAAGACACCGGTGTAAAGTCGGATGTAGATTTCTTAGATATGAACTCCCTCTATCCGTCGGCAATGTTTCACTACTCTTTGTCGTGTGGAAATTATAAATGGATTAACGATCCTCGTGCTTCAGATTTCCCAAACATTGCAAATGTTGAGGAGAATGGACAACGGGGATGGTTTTTTGAAATCGATGGTGAAATACCCGTGGAGCATCATGACTCGGTGGACGATTTTGTTTTCCCGTAGATAAAGAGAGCGGTGACTATGGACTCTTTGAGTCCATACAATATTTCTAAGATAGAGGATGGCGGTGTGCACTGGAAACCTTCAAAACAAAAACTTATTGCCGATCTTCATCCGAAAGAAAATATCGTCGAGAATATTCGCGGTTCTAACTTTTAGCAAAAGTGAATCGGTTTCCCCTTAATATACTTGAACTTCTCCCTCCCCCGGCCATTGGCACCTACAAACATCGTAAAAAAATGACAACATGAGTTTTTTTTATATTTCGGTTATTGCGCTGCCAGCTGCAATATTTTTATTTAGAATTACATTTCTTTGTTTTCTATTTAAGAAGACCATATTCGAGTCTATGATGGGGAATGATGTGAAGTTTGGATCAGCAACGATTCGAGCACATTCTTTTGGGTCAGTCACAACGTCAAAACGACTTCGATCACATACAATCTCACACATTTTACCGAAGGCTGAGTTCAAAATGAGTTTAAAGACTTCCTTTTCAACCTTTGTTTTCGCTTCGGAACGTTTATCGACAAAAGTGTCAATAAACGTTTTCAAATAGGGTTTCTGGTCAAATTCAAGGGCTCCTTGTATCCTTGTGACGTTGAAACCGTTGGCTACCATCCACCGCAAAAGAACGTGATGTACAACGATATTCTCTTTCGGATGAAGGTCGGTGATAAGTTTTTGTTTTGAAGGTGTCCAGTGCACACCACCATCCTCTACCTTAGAAATATTGCATGGACTCAAAGAGTCCCTAGTAACCGCTCTGTTTATGCACGGGAAAACAAAATCCTTCACCGAGTCATGATGCTCCACGGGTATTTCACCATCTATTTAAAAACACCATCCCCGCGGTCCATTCTCCTCATCATTGGCAATGTTGGGGAAATCTGAAGCATGAGGATCCTTATGCCATTTATAATTTCCACACGGCAAAGAGTAGCGAGACATTACCGACGGATAGAGGGAGTTCATATCTAAGAAAACTGCATCCGACTTTATACCGGTGTCTTGTCCAGTTGGATCAGTTTCAAGGATACGATCTCCATGGAAAACATACCCTCCTCTCATTGATCTATCTACAAATAGATGCTGATCCACGTCGGTGACCAAGCCTATTTCATCTTTACTGATTTTAAGAATTAAATCCATCACCAAATGAGGAGTGGAAAAACAATAACCTAAATCCAACCCAAATTCCCCATATATTTTATCCGTGCTCTTAGACACAATATCCAGCAACGTCAATACTTCACTTGCCAGGTACATTCTACAATAATCCCACCCATTTTTACACCCTCCCTTAGCCCAAACCCTCTTGGCAAATTCATAGTCGAAAGTGGTGCATTGACGCTCGTAAAGTGAATCGTAGAACGAGGCAATGGGTGGCAATTGTTCTTCAGAAAACCTCGCGGTGGAGTTGTGGTAGTCATACGGATATATGCCATACACGTTAATAAATAATACATTTCACCGTCTAGAAAGTGCTGTTTAAGGAGGTGCTGCTTAAGGAGGGGGAAACCATTAAAATCGTATTTTTTTATATGGTGATGTGACACTTCAATTAAGCTGAAAAAAAATATTTTCAGTGTTTAATGACCTAAATCTGTTCATCCGCTACCCTTTTATTACCTTTTTTTAATTCTTAATTCAGGCTAAATCCTAACATTGACGTTGTGTTTTTTTTTCTTTTTTTATAACACTCACACTGGGATAGATATATACAGAGATAAGAGAGAAGGAAAGAGAGAAGATTAAATTTTTTTCTTACGTAATCACAGAGAGAGGCGACTGGTTCCATGACTACATCAGCTTCTTGGAATGTTAGTATGGTTTGCATGTTGGGTGTGCCAGTTGACCAGTTGACTGTTGGCTGGTCTATGATTGGTCCGGGTGGTTGTGGCGTCTTGTTGTGGATGTTGTATGTGACAGTTGACCATTTGACTGTTGGTTGGTGTATGATGGGTCCGGATTGGACGAATGTTTGTGCCATCTTGCTGTGGATGTTGGATATGGCAGCTGGAGAGTTGGCTATTGGGTGGTTTACGGTTATTGTTGATGATATTAATGGTTTCGGCCAATGACCATATTGTGTAACAGCTTGTCTGTTTGAAATGACCACTGGAGTCGCTTCACCTCTCCTTATCTTCTGAACGGGTAGAGGAAGCTCTGTAAAATCCTAAAAAATAGTTTGTTTTTCATGAAAAAATATTGAAAGAGAACCACCAGTCCTCATCAATGGTATGCACAAGAATATGTTTTAAAATTTAAGTCAAGAGTGTCATACTATTTTTCTGATATGATTTAGAGATGTAAAAAAAATGTTTGTTTTTCATGAAAAAATATTGAATGAGAACCATCAGTCCTCTTCAATAGTATGCACAAGAATAAGTTTTAAATATTTAAATCAAAAGTGTTACTCTATTTTTCTGATATGACTTAGAGATGAAAAAAAAGTTGAAAAAAGTAAAAAAAAAGTGGTCACTACAAACATTATTTTTCTAATTGTAAAAATCGCGACACACATATATAATTCACATTTAAAATATTAAATGGGAATTTTTTATGTTTTAAGTATGTTTCATGTCATTCTAAGGGATGTAAAAAAAAATTGAAAAAAACTGTCAAAAAAAAGAAAAAAAAAGTTGGTGGGGGAGGGGAGGAGAGGGGGGTTGGAGGGATGGGGGCTGGAGGTCTGTGGCATAGTGGGGAACATTGGGCCGGAATAAAAAATAGGTATGATTTACCTCATGTACTAAGCTCGCAAGCCATTTAAATGCAGCGTTTACACCTTTTTTTTGTATTGATATTGCTCTTCACCGACCTCTGGAGATCCAGGTTCAAAAATATTTAACAATCTGTTAACTATAAGAGGATTGTATAAACCACTCGATAAATTTTATTAGAATTAATTTCTTTACCCACTAAGAATATAAATGAATAACTTACTTCTTGCGTGTAGCTTTCATCAATATTCCTTTGGTTAGAATGCATGGTTGTATTTCAAATGTCAATTTTGAACTGAGAAAATAGCTCATCGTTAGAGTTTTTATACCCGTGTTCAAGGCTAAATAAAAAACAACCACGCCTAAACATATTGTTTAACAGACAGAATTTCGTAACCTCATACCAGGAAAGAATCACTATACCATGAAACAGTCCTGACTTTTAACAGAAACATGATATTTAACACCAAAACCATGGTTTCGTGAACAGCACGAATTTTCATGGTATGGTGATTCCGATTACAACATAAAAAAAAACAACCAAAGATATGAATTTTTAAGGCATGGTGATTTCTATCTGTCTGATATCTTAGATTAACACAGAAAGGGAGTACTGTCTGCTTGTATGGCGGGGGGACTGTCTGCTTGTAAGCATTGACCTATCACTACTAATTTCTACATTATTCATAGTTTTATAAACAATTTATATATAACAATTTGTGATAATTATAATAGAGAATTCTAATAAAGCTATTAAAAAACATAACATCAATACTGTAGGAATAAGTATTCTGTATTCATTAGGTTTTAAAGAAAAAAACTATCCAAAAAATATTTTGGAGTCCTTTTTCAGAAATTTAATGTTATAGCCTTTATATTGGGCTTCATAATGAATAAAACATATGAAACAAAGAAATCATTTTAGAATTGAGTTATTTAGCAAAACAACATACATCACTCAGGTAAGAAGCAGGAGTTAAATAGATTGTTACCTTGTTTATCGCAGAGTACTGACTGATATATTTCCGCAGACATGATTATTTCCACTTGTTCACCTCACCTAAGGCTTTATGAATGAAATTAAAAATAAAAAACACATTTTTTCCAGCTGAAGTAAGGAACTAAAAAGGGTACAATCTCTTCTAATTTCCAATCCAATGATCCCTTTTTGAAGTTTCTACAAAATTACTATCTATAAAAACCTTATATGCCCCCAGGGCATTACTTACAACCCTTGCCTCGAGGGCTCTGAGGGGGGGTATCATCCTCAAAGACCTAATTACTAATACTTTTAACTATGTTGAACAAAAGGGCTATCTAAAAATTTTAATTGGATGTGTTTGGGGAAAAGGTGGGCGTGAGACCGGGTTTAGTTGCCCTCAAATCATTTTCGACTCTTAAAAAGAGCACTAGCCCTTTGAATTTCCAATCGAACGAGCCCTTTTTCAAGTTTCTACGACAAAGCTTTCAATAAAACCTTATATGCCCCCAGGGCATAACTTGCAACCCTTACCTTGAGGCCTGTGGGGGAAGTACCGTCCTCAAAGTCATAATTTCCAGACCTTTCTAGCTTTCAAATCACTTTCGACTACTTCCAATTAAATGAGCCCTTTTTGAAGCTTCTACGACAACGCTTTCTACAAAAACCGTATATGCCCTCAGGGCCCTTGCCCTGTGGGCTGTGGGGGGGGGGGGTTCATTCTCAAAGACCTAATATCCAGTACTTTCAACTGCTTTGAAAAAAATGATTATCTCAAAATTTTGATTGGACGTGTTTGGGGAAAAATTGGGCGTGAGAGGAGGGTTAGTTGCCCTCCAATCACTTTCTACCATTAAAATAGGCACCAGGCTTTTGAATTTCCAATCGAATGAGCATTTTTTGAAGTTTCTACGGCAACGCTTTATATAAAAACCGTATATGCACCCAGAGCATAACTTACAACCCTTGCCCTGAGGGCTGTGGGGGAGTGTCCTCCTCAAAAACATATTTTCTATCTGGAAATCAACTACGCTGAACAAAATGGCTATCTAAAAATTGTAATTGGATGGTTTTGGGGAGATGGTGGCCGTGGAAGAGGTGTTAGTTGCCTTCCAATCATTTTTGACCATTGAAAAGGGCCCAAGCCGCTTCAATTTCCAATCGAATGAGCAATTTTAGAAGTTTCTACGACAACTCCTTCAATAAGAAGTGCCCTGGTCTAAATAAAAAAATAATAATAAATAATACATTGTGCCAACATCGTTCTTAAAAGCCCTCAGGACATTGCGCTGCCTATGATTATGTTCTTAGAAATAAATTCTATGAAATAACCTCTTTCCAACAAGAAGAATTCTCTACAGTGTCTAGATTGATAAAGGTAGGAATCGCGTGTCTTATATCCATTCTCCCCAAGAGCGGACTAGAATCCAACAATGTTATCGATTATTGATCAATTAGGCCCACCTGACTGTTACATCTTTATTAATTTTCTGACATCAGCTAGACAGATTAAATTAGGCATTGAAGTCAGTGAAATGTTACTTAGCATTGGTTTTGGATATTTAATTTCGTAAGAACAAGCAGAAATTACCTTCTAAAAACAGAGCAACCCCCATATTGCATTTTAGATATAGCTCTTAAGTTTTAACATCGCTCCTTACTTTTAGCAAAACATTTTATCTAGTTCAATATATTTTTGTCTTTATTTCTATATTTCTTTCTTGTTTAAAAATCAAAAGAATTTAAAAATTTTCATGAATGAGTCTTTTCCTTATTTCCAGTGATTTTTTTAAAGATTGGCTGCTTTGTTCCGCCCTGTGGCACCCGTCATCATTACTTAAACTTTTTTTAGGTTTAAATATCACAAAAGATATATTTATAATTGAATAGTGGGAAAATACCATTTGATTATTAGATCGTTAAAATCTATTGGGATCAGCGCTATTGTGCCAATCTCTGACTGACTCGTGGTACTCTCTGAACCCCTCATCATTACTAAAGCATTTTCAGACATTGTTTTAATATAAATAGTGTTTCCAAGTGTATTTTGGAAGTTTTTGTTTAAAACATGCAATTTAGGATGTCTACTTGTGCTTTTTTATGGTTTAGATTGTGTGTATTAGCTTTGTTGCTGTTTCTGAGTGAGTTTTGGAAGTTTTCCGTTTGAAACGTATGATTTAGGATATTTACTTTTACTTTTTCCTGGTTTAGATTGTCTGTTTTAGCGTTGTATTTTGGAACCTTTTCTTTTAAAAAGTATCATTTAGGATGTATATTTGAGCTGTTTTGTGGTTTATATTGTGTGTGTTAGCTTTGTTGCTGTTTCCAAGCTTACTTTGGAAGAGGTTGTTTCTTTCAGATGCTTGATGGTTTAACTTGTCTGTGTTAGATTTGTTTCTGTTTCAAAGTGTGTTTTGGAAGAAATAGTAGAGTTCTGCTTCTTCTTGGTTTAGCTTGTCTGTGTTAGCTTTGTTGGTATTTCCAAGTGTATTTTGGATATTTTTCGTTTGAAACGGAAGATTTAGGATGTTTAGTTGTGCTCATCTGTGGTTTAGCTTATCTGTGTTAGCTTTATTGGTGTTTCTAAGTGTGTTTGCAAGTTTTTTTTGAAACGTATGAATAAGGATGTCTAGTTAGGCCATGTTGTGGTTCAGGTTGTCTGCTTAGCTTTATTACTGTTTCCAAGTGTGTTTTGGAAGTTTTTTTTGAAATGTATGATGTAGGATGTATAGATTTGCTGTTTCATGGTTTAGCTTGTCTGTTTTAGAGTTGTTGGTGTTTCCAAGTGTATTTTTGAAGTTTATTTGCTTAAGATGGTTAGTTGTGCTCTTTCAAGTTTTAGATTGTCTGTGTTTCCTTTGTTGGTGTTTCAATTTAATTCTATTAAATTCAATTTATTCGAATAAAAAAGTAACACAAACATCAATAACAATAAAGCTCCTAGAAGAGAACTTGTTAAGGACCAAAAAAAGACAAAAAATTAAAGTAACACTGAAAAAAAAGATAGAAGAATAAAACATGGGGAATTAAAGCAAATTGGTTAAAAATTGAAAGATTAAATTATGTTATCAAGTTTTGTTACATTTTTGTACAGCCTGCAGAAACTTGTGGCTAGTTCAACACTGGAGGGTATTTTGTTCCATTGAATAATAGATTTGTAATTTCTGGGAAGCACTAGAAATACATTTAGGAATTATAAAGGCTCTATTGGACGAACGGAGACAGTGGGCTTCCGAATTATTAATATTATAATAGGTTAGTGGTTGAGGAGGAAGATTATTTTGGAAAGCAGAGTAAGCAAGCGATAAGTTTAGTTTTTGCATGATTTGATCAAGTGGAGCTATGCCAAAATCTGAGTACAAATCACGGGTTGAATATAGACGGGGAAGCTGAAAAACTGCTTTAATGGCAAGGTTTTAGACAAATTTGAGTTTTTTAGTAAAGGACCGGTTTGTATTTCTGAAACTGCTCCGCAATAAGAAAAGTAAGGAAAAATAAAGGAAGAATGTAGGGTAACTAAGATGTAAGGAGGAAATAAATAATTAACACGGTTAATCGTAGCTACTTGTCTCAAAATTTTGTTGTGATGCAAGAAATATGATTAGAGAATGACAAGCATGAGTTAATAAATACACCAAAAAACTTGGCAACCTCCACTTGTGGGAGGATGTCGGAGGAGTACTTGAGACCAAGAGCAGATAGAATTACGTCTTTGTTGTAGGGGGTATTCTCTCGAGCACTTTGGATATAACAGTAAGAATTGAGATTGGACGATAATTACCTATCTCAGTTGGATCGGCCTTTTTAAGGACTGGAATAACAATGACTGACTTTAGTAAATCAGGGAAAACTCCGTGGGTTAAAGATAGGTTGGCAATACGCTCGGTGGGCTCGTAAACAAAAGGAGATATGGTTTTCAGGAGCTTATTACTTAATCCAAGACAGTCAGGTGTAAAACTAATAGGGAGAGAACCAATGATTTGAAGTACCTCATTGCTATCAGTTGGGCAGAAAAACATGGATCTAGAATTGAAGCAAGGGAATGCAGCCTTTAAGGAGGAGCGGGAGTCAGTATGAGGAACATTAGAAAAATAATTATTAAATGCGTCAGGTGCATGTAAAGAGTCAATTAACTTACCATTTGTGTCTTTAAGGCGAATAGGTATAGACTTTGATTTTCTATTTTTTGAGAGTATATCATTAATGGTGGACCAAATCTTTTTCAGATTTCCTTTGCAATTGAGAATTTTTGCTTAATAATAATTTTTCTTCACTTCACGGATGAGTTTAGTGTATACGTTTTTATAGTTTATATAATTTGATAGGTCAATATCACTGCTGTTCTTACAGGCTAACTTATATAATTTGTTTTTACGATATGAGGAGACAATGAGGATATGTGACATCCAGGGGCATATAGGGATAGTTTTCCAGTTAGGTTTACGAATAGGAAAAGTTTAATGGATAATCTAACTTAGCCTTTGCGCAAAACCATTTGTGGCAGAATTTACCTCTTGACAATTTAAAACATCAGACCAGTCAGTGGTTCTTAGGAAATCGATACAATGGGTTATATTTGCAGAGCTGTAGTTGCTAGTAGGTGTTGGGATATTAATTCTAGAGCGTAGAGGTAGTGGTTGCGAAGATAGTGACAAGTAAATAAGAAAATGGTCTGACAGATCCGAAAATATTATATTTAAGGACAGGTCATTTCCCAGGGAATTGGATGCAAAAATTTTATCAATTAATGTTGAAGTTGATCTCATAGGATCAACTCTACTAGGGAAAAAATTTTGGGTAGAAGACCACTCGCGGTTACTGATTAAAAAAAGTGTCAGATTCAATATTTTTTACCAACATTGAGCAGGTTACAATTAAAGTCCCCAAGAACTATTACCTTTTTATGGGGTAGATTAATAAAATTACAGAAATCATCAAACAGATTACAAAAACATGAGGTCGGAAATGGAGGAGGTTTATAAAATAAGGAGAGTATATAGGAATTTTGGCCGATAACTATTTTAACAATTATTCAATAAATACATCTGAGATTTTTTTGTGTAGAGAAAAGAGATTCCCACTCTGATAGTCTAATAAAATTTACATTCGAATGGATGTAAAGTGAGATACCCCCAGAACACTTTGTCAATCTCCTGGGCATATGGATTATTTGGTAACCAGGGAGTAAAAAATCACTAGTTTCATCATTATCGGAAAGCCATGTCTCTGTTAATCCTATAACGTCAAAAGGTCAGACACCATTGAATGAAATTAAATCTTTAAACTTGAGCCACTTATCCCGGATGCATCTGATGTTGAAAAAAAGAACATTAAGGGAATTATTATTTACTAGTTTTGGCTTCACATAAGTAGCAAAATCCAGAATATCAAGGTATTTACAACTAGCATGAGTTAAGGTACCATCGGGGCTGCTTATAGGGTTGGCATTCTGATTACTTTCTATATCAGAATAATTAAAAGCAGTGTTATTAGAAAGGGGATAAATTAGTTAAAAGCGAAAAGTCACACATTAATTAGTCGTCAGGCATTCTTGTTGGGTATCTTCTCGCTTGGGTTTTGCTTTGAACATCATCCTCGCCCGAAGAGACTTCGTGAGGGGTCGTCAATTTCTGTGTTACTGTGTTAGCCGGCTTTTTCTTGTTTTTTTTTTTTTTTTTTTGCTATGGCTTGGTGCTACTACTATCGTTTCAGGTGCTGGTGATTCTTTCAAATTTCTGGGGGACTTGGTAACTGTTGGGATCGTAGGAAATGTTGAGTTCGAATGGCATTCCATGCCTTCTTTGAAGGATAAAAGTTGGACCGTAGTTTTTTGCTAGATTTCCTCTCCTAGGAGCGTAGTAATGGCCTTTTTTTAAGGATATTTTTCATTTCAACTGGTTCACTGTCAACCTCGATAAGATTGGAAACTGTGAGGTATGTGGCTAACCTGTGCCATTCTTGATTATAATGATGAATAACTTTTGGATGTGATAAAAACTGGAAGTTGGGAAGAGGAAGGCTGCAATTTGGCCTCAAGTTGAGGAAATTGAGTTGACCATTGGGTAAATGAGATACCTTTATATATTGGGGGTGGGACCTTTTCCCTCTGGTTCTTTGAAACTTCAGTTTGGCTGTTTAAGGGTCGGCTTCGAGTTGGTTGTGTAGGGATTACAACGGCTACGACGGAGTAGGGCAAGTTCAATCTCACAGAGGTTTGGAGAATCTTGGCTCTCTTGTGATAGGCTTATTACCCTTATTATTACAGTTTTTACAGTAGGCGTCTTTCTCGGTGCAATTTTCTGTAGCGTGGCTAGATTTACCACATTTTCAACATGATTGGAGTGACTGTTTACAATTATTTTTGCTATGACCATGAGCTACGCAAATTGTGCATTGTAGGGGCTTTGGTTTATAGGACTTATGGCGAAGGGCAATACCATACAAAAAAAATTCTCTTTGCAACTCGTTTTTGTATACAATGAGCACTGAGCGGCTGGATATAAGATTACCATCATTTTTCAAGCTGAGTCTTGTGGCTGTTATTGGTTGGACGGGATGACCCGAAGAATCAATTAGTTCAGCTGTAAATTCCTCTATTGATATACCGGTGTCAACTCCATAAACCACATGTTTATACGACTTTTCTACTTCTTTTGAAGTGGCAAAGATTTTGGAACCCTCAACGACTAATTCCTTGGACCTTGAAAGGACTGAATCCGCGGCCTTATGGGAGGTAAAATAAAGATCTATCAGACCGTCTTTCAGGAAAACTACTTCAAAAGTTGATTTAGCTAGTAAAAATATAGGCTTTCTAATATCCATTATCTCTAGTAAAGGGTTGACCATTGAATTTCTTGATGGTCACAATGTAATAGCATGGCTGATCTAAAGAGCTAGGTAGCGATTCAATTGGTTGGGAATCATCAGGGAGTGATAAAATCTTGGGTTGGGGTTCTTCAGGGGATGATCTAGTAGCATATTTTTTTCTTTTTTTGCCAAGGTTTTCACCGGTAATTTTAGCTTGAAGGATGTTTAGGGCTTGTGTTCCCTTAAGATGTGTGGTTGATTTAGACATAGAAGTCGGGTGGGGGAGGGTTCTAGTTAGGTTTCTTTTTGAAGGCAGGAAAGGTGAGACGTCTATGTCTTTTTCAGGAGGTTCCTTTGTGTCAGAAATGAACTATTTGGAACTATACATCTCACCTCTTGTTTCTTTCCCTATTCAGGGCTATAATACACATCCTATAATCCAATTAACAAGAACCAAGGTCACTAATATCACTTAGGAAAGTCCATGGACATGCACGGTCTGTAAATGTTCAAGTTACACACGGGGAATTTCGACTGGCAAATACCAAGAGTGAAAACTCCAATTAGATGTTAACACAGCGGAAGCGAGTTCATAACTCTTGTTTCAAAGTGTATTTTGGAAGAAGTTGTTTAGTTCTGCTGTTTCGTGCTTAAGTTTGTCTGTGTTGGCTTTGTTGACGTTTCCAAGTGTATTTTGGAAATTCTTGTTTGAAAAGTATGATTTAGAATGTCTACTTCCGCTGGTTTTTGGTTTAGCTTGTATATATTAGCTTTGCTGGTGTGTCCAAGAGTGTTTTTGAAGTTTTTCGTCGAAACGTATGAATTAGGAAGTTTAGTTTTTCTGTTTCGGGGTTTAGCTTGGCAGTTTTAGCGTTGTTGGTGTTTCAAAGTGTATTTTTAAATTTCTTTGTTTAAAAAGTATATTTTGTATTTATTTTTGCTCTTTTGTGGTTTAGCTTGTGTTAGTTTTATTTTTGTTTCAATACAAATGTTGGAAAAAAGTTGTTTAGTTCTACTGTTTCTTGGTTTAGCTTATCAGTGTTAGCTGTTTTGATGTTTGCAAGTTTGTTTTGTAAGTTTTTCGTTTGAAACATACGATTTAGGATGTCTAGTTATTTTGTTTCATGGGTTAGCTTGTCTGCTTTAGCGTTGTTGGTGTTTCCAACCGTATTTTGGAAGATTTTCGTTTGAAACATATTATTTAGGATGCTTAGTTTTGCTGTTTCTTGGTTTGGCTTTTCTGTGTTAGCGTTGTTTGTATTTCCAAGTGCATTTTGGAAGGTTTCGTTCGAAACATGTGTTTTAGGATGTTTAGTTGTGTTGTTTTTGGTTAGCTTGTCTGTGTTAGCTTTGTTGATGCTTCCAAGTGTGGTTTGGAAGCTTTTTGTTTGAAACGTAAGATTTAGGATGTTTAGTTGTGGTGTTTCGTGGTTTAGCTTGTTTGTGCTAGTGTTGAAGGTGTTCCCGAGTTTATTTTGGAGGTTTTTTGTCGAAACATGTTTTTTAGGATGTTTAGTTGTGGTGTTTTGCTGTTTAGATTATCTGTGTTAGTTCTTTTGGTGCTTCTCAGTGTGCTTTGGAAGCTTTTTGTTTGAAACGTATACTTTATGATGTTTAGTGCTGATGTTTTGTAAGTTATCTTTTCTGTGTTAGTTTTGTTGGTGTTCCAAAATTTATTTTGGAAGTTTTTCTAATGGAACGTATTATTCAGGATATTTAGTTGTTCTGTTTAGTGGTTTAGCTTGTCTCTATTAGCGATGTTGGTATTTTCAAGTTTAATTTGGAAGTTTTTCGTTTGAAAAGTATTATTTCGGATGTTTAGTTGGGCTGTTTCGTGGTTTAGTTCTTCTGTGTTAGCTTTGTTGGTGTTTCAAAGTGTATTTTAAAACGTATGGCTTTGGGCGTTTAGCTCTGTTGTTTTGTGATTTACCTTATCTATGTTAGCTTTGTTGGTTTTCCCAAGTGTATTTCGGAAGCTTTTCTTCTGAAACGTTTGATTTAGGATGTTTAGATGTGCTGTATTTTGGTTTTGCTTGTATGTGTCACCTTTGTTGGTGTTTCCAAGTTTGTTTTAGACCTTTTTCGTTTGAAACATATGAATTAGGATTTTTATTTGTGCTGTTTTGATGTTTAGCTTATCTGTGTTAGCTTTGAAGGTGTTTCCAAGTCTGTTTCGGAAGTTGAAACGTATGATTTAGGATTTTTAGTTTTGCTGTTTCATGGTTTAGCAAGCATTTATTACACAAACAGACAGAGTGAGACACACATGCACACAAAGAGAGACACGGAGACAAACAAACAGACGTTTAGACACCAAGGCACAGAGAGACAGAGAGAGAGAGAGAAAAAGAGACAAAAACACACGGAGTCAGATACAAAAACACACAAAGACAGACACAGAGACAGGCAAACTGACGCTCAGGCGCACAGGAATGGTGACAAAGAGAGACAAAAAACGCTTTACCACTACAAGCACCCCCTACCACAGCACAAGTACCTGGAAACAACCTATAACTAACCCGGGTGCAGCTATATCTTGGCTGCAGGTAGTCTAGGCAGCTCTAGATCGGCTATAGGTACCTGGGGTGCGGCAGGCTGGTTTCAGGTAATCGGGTTAGTTGTAGATTGGTTGCAAGTACCCTTCCTGTGACAGGTGGTACTTTTTTTGGTCAAGTGTGTGTCTTTGTCTATTTGTGCGTCTGACTCTATGTGTTTGTGTTTTTATTGTCTCTCTCTCATCGTGCCTGTGTGCCTGAAAGTTTGTTTTCCTGTCTTGGTGTCTGAATTTGTATGTTTGTGTGTACACTCTTTGTGTTTGTATGTGTTTTTTTCTTTCTATCTATCTCTCTCTCTCTCTCTCTCTCTCTTTCTTTCTGTGCCTGTGTGTCTGAGTGTCCGTTTCCCTGTCTCTGTGTCTGTCTTTATGTTCTTGCGTGTCTGACTCTGCGTGTTTGTATGGGTTTTTGTCTCTCTTTCTCTCTCTGTGCTTGTGTGTCTGACTGTGTGTTTGTCTGTCTCTGTGTCTGTCTTCGTGTGTTTGTGTGTATGACTTTGTTTATTTTTGTGTGTTTTGTCTCTACCTCTCTCTCCGTGTCTGTGTGTCTGAGCGTCTGTTTGTCTGACTCTTTGTCTCTCTTTGTGTGTTTGTGTGTCTGACATTGAGTGGTTGTGTGTGTTTTTGTCTCTGTCTCACTAAACTAGTGTGTCTGAACGCCTGTTTGCCAGTCTCTATGTCTCTCTTTGTCTGTTTGTGTGTCTTACTCTGCGTTTTTGTATGTGTTTTTTCCTCTCTCCCTCTCTCTCTTTCTCTCTTTCTTTCTTTCTCATTCTCTCTGTGCTTATGTGTCTGACAGTCTGTTTGTCTTGTCTCTGTCTTTGTGTGTATGTGTGTCTGACTTTATGGCTTTGTGTGTTTTTTTGTCTCCCTCTCTCACCTTGCCTGTATGTTTGAACGTTTGTTTGCCTGTCTCTGTATCTTTCTTTGTCTGTGTTTTTGTGTCTGACTTTGTGTCTTTGTATCTGTTTTTATCTCTCTCTTTCTCTCTTTGTGTTAGTATGTTTGAGCGTCTGTTTGTAAGTCTGTTTGTCTGTCTTTGTGTGTTTGTGTGTCTGACTCTGTGTGTTTGCATGTGTTTTTTTCTCTCTCTTTTTCTTTCTCCCTCTCTCTCTCTCTCTCTCTCTATGCCTGTGCATCACAAAGCCTGTTTGTCTGTCTTTGTGTTTGTCATTGTGTGTTCGTGTGTTCGTCTCTGTGTGTTTGTGTGCATTTTTTTGTCTCTCTCTCTCCATGCCTTTATGTGTGACTCCCTGTGTTTGTTTGTTTGTGTTTTTTTTCTCTCTCTCTCTGTGCCTGTGTGTCTGAATCTGTGTGTTTGTGCGTGTTGTTTTTTTTGCCTCTGTGTCTGTCTCTGTGTGTTCTGCGGTCTGACTAATTGTAAAGAGAATTGTTAAAAGAAAGAAAGTATGGTTTCTACGTCATCGTTGTGAGGACAATAGTAGTTATGATTATAAACCTACTGATTTTTATCTGGCTGTTAAAGAAAGTGATTCTTCATATGGGAATACCGTATGGGACATTATTTCAAATGGGCCAACAGAAACATGTGAATTTTACAATATTAATCATATAGTATTATTGACTTCACAAAGATATTTAATATTTAAATTATCGATATATTGCTTAGGTTTTCTTTTGTTGGTAACCATACATACAGTGGCTTTTGATTTAGTTTTTAAACAACATTTAGTTTTAAAGCATAATAGGCCAATTGCGTAATTTTTTGGGGCTGACATGCCCAGTTTCCCTAGAGACATAACTGCCGGACTGTTCTGCTATGCTAAAAAGAATGGCTGTCTCACAAATTTGGATTGGATGCTTGGAAAATGAATAGACTTGGAGGCTGCTTACCCTCCAATCTTTTTATGCTCTTAAAAGTGGCACTAGATCTTTTACTGTTGGATCGAATAGGCTCTTCTAAATGTTTCAGTGATATTTCTAGCTATTAGAAAGCGGTGCTGTCTACGATATTGCTTATATTCCCTTTTGAAAACCTGCATGCATATAATTTTTTTGTTTATTTAAAACTCCCCCTAAACGTTCCCTAAAAGTTTCACCTCATTACCCTTAGTGTCATTAGTTAAAGTAACTATAGTGGTAATATTAGTAGTATTTGTATTGCCTTTTGCTGACTTGAACACTATTCTCATCAAGTCATGAAAGTATCAACTTAATACAAATAGCCGTCGCTATAACATTGCTGATATATCCTTTTGATAACCTGTGTATTTATATACTTTTGAGATTTTCAGCTTAATACTCATAGTCTTACAAGTAGTTGCCATAGAAGTAGCAGTTGAAGTAGCAGCAGTAGAAGGAGTAATAAATGTAGCAGCGGTAGTATTATTAGTAGTAGCCTGCACATATTATCTTTTGGCCAATTTATATTCCATTTTAAGTGTTTCTGGAAGTTCCAACTTAATCCTCAAATTCACTCTTCAGATACGCATTTTTAACAATATGCATGCATATAGTGTCTTCTGATTTAGTTCAAATTTCCCCTCGGTATTTTAGATTTAGTACTGTGGTTGTAGTTGTGATAGCAGAAGCAGTAGTAGTGATGGTAGTTTTAGCTGTGGGAGTGGTAGCATACAAATATTGTCTTTTTGGTCAATGGATCATCTCTCTTGTTATTCCCTGAAAGTTTCAAATTAAAATACTAATTCGTACCTGAGTTACGCTCTTTTTACAGCCCGTATACACACAATGTGTTTTGATTTTGTTCAACACTCCCTTCGAACATTCTCTGAAAGGCTTGCCTGAATAGAATACCCTTTGTCCTTCTGAAAAGTAAAGGTCAGATCAAACATGCATAACTTTGTCATTAACATATACTGTATGTAAACAGTGAATGAATTCCCTAACTTACAGCCCTTTTTATGGGGGCTGCGAGGGGTTTGACTCTCCCAAACGTATAATTAAAAGATCTTTTAACAATTCTAAAGACAATAGACGTCTAATAACTTTGACTGCATGTTCGTTTCGGAAAATGATGGTCGTAGGAGGGGTGGGGGCTGTTTGCTCTCAATTCATCTTTGACTCTTAAAAAGGGCACTATAAGAGTACTTTCCAATCAAATGAGCCCTATCCTAAGTTTATATGACCACCTTTTCCATAAGAACCTTTTATGCCACTAGAGCATAGCTTACACCCCTTATCCTGAAGGCTCTGGGGGGTTAAAATCTTCAAAGACATAAAAACTGGACCTATGGACCACTCTGAATAATATGGCTATCTCAAATTTTAACTTTACGTATTGGAGGAATGATTGACGTGGGGGGGGGCGACTAGTTACCCTCCAATCACATTTGACTATTAAAAGGACCACTAGCACTTGTAATCTCCAATCGAATGTGCCCCTTTCGAAGTCTCCAACACAACTCCTTCTATACGATATACCCTGGTCTAAAAAAAAAGTAATAACAATAATATTTTTTAACCTTATCTCTCATTACTTAGACAGCGCTAATGCGCGGCCTATAATACTCATAAATTATGACAATTAAAACAATCATAGATTTAACCACGGGGTTTATTCATTAAAAGTAAACAGCAAGCTTTAGACTGAAATCGGCCGAAATAAACTTACACGCAGATTTTAAAACCTTAAAAGTGCAAAAACTATTATGAACAAAAAATAAAACCATAAAACGTACATAAATTAGACTGAACAATGAAGCCATATTTTTTTTTTTAAGAAGAAGAAGAAGGATTTATTGAAAAAAAAACATATCAACAAAAAATTATTGCTGCCTCCCCTAAAAAGCAAAGCTTGTCCGTGGGGGAGGTAGAGAAAACAAAATCCTTAAAACAAAGAATACTTGGCCACCGACACCACTAATACCATCACACTAAACAATAAACACAAAATAATATCATATATTATACTTCCTCTGGGAACATCATATCAACAAAACCCCCACAATAAATAAATCAATTAATCAGTCAAAACTCATATTCAGCAAAAAGCAGTTCCTTAATGATTTTTCTAAAAAATATTGGGGTCACCAATAGTCTTAGTATCACTATTCAAACTATTCCATTTCCGCGTACCTCTATAAAAAACAGAAAAACATGAACGGGAAGATATACCTCTAGGTACACAGAAGTCCGCGCTACCCCTTGTATCATGAGAATGAACAGTAGACCTAATGGACAATAAATCACCAAAACAACGAGGCTGAACATCCTGCTGCAGTCCAAAAATAAACCACAATACATAGAACTCACGAAGGCCTGCAGCCAGCAAAATTTTTAAAGTTGGGTAAATTTCTCTAACAGACATACGTGGAGATATACCGGCTAAAATTCTTACTGCATGATTTTGTAGAACTCTTATTGGTTTTAGGGAAGAAGAAAAAGTAGAGAGCCAAATACTTGAACAATAAAGTATATACGGGTGTATTAAAGAAAAATAAAGATGGCGAAGGACAGACTTGGGAAAACAATGTTGGAGTTTCTTCATTATACTGAGATTTCTTGCCAGAATTTTGCTAGTTAAAGTAACATGTTCCTTAAAAGATAGAGTTTCATCTATTACAATCCCAAGGTATTTAAAAGACGCAGTCCGTTTTATAACGCCATTGGGCATATCTAATTCCTTGATCCATGGGTAAAAGTTTGATGATCGCGAGAAAATAATAAAGTTAGACTTAGCCATGTTAATCCTTAATTTATTTACCCTCAGCCATGCTATAATTCTATTAACTGATTCCTTCATGGAAATCTGCAGCAGCTCCGCTGTCTTAGCTGTACTAATGGCTGTTGTGTCATCAGCAAAAAGTGAAACTGTTTCATTAGTCGGGTTTACCGTTAGTTCATTTATTCTATAGCAAAAATTATTTAGACAATTTGGTAAATCATTAATAAATATCAAGAATAATATAGGACCGAGAACTGATCCTTGCGGAACACCTATTTCAATACGCTTTTTTCGGAAGAAGTATCATTTAGTTGGACATACTGATAACGATTACTTAAAAAACTTCTTAAAAAATTTAATGATTTACCCCTCAAACCATACACCTCACACTTCTTTAGTAGAAGTTCATGATCCACAGTATCGAAAGCTTTCATCAGATCTAAAAATATAGCACCTATTTTGAAACCTTTATCTAATACATCATTAATAATAGTTTTCAAATAAATCATCGCCTGTTCCGTTGTCCTTTTTCTACGGAACCCAAATTGTGTCTCTACCAGTAACTTCTGATCCTCCAAAAAACTCATCATTCTAATACTAAAACACTTTTCTAAAACACGGGAAATAATGGGTAAAACAGATATCGGTCTATAGTTTCCTGGGTCATTTTGAATACCACCCTCATGAATTGGGGTTATACGGGCAACTTTAAAACAGTCTGGGAATTTTCCTTGACGAAAACACTCATTAATTAACCCACATAAAACTTCAGCTATAACAGGAAAAATACATTTAAGTGTTTTTAGAGTAATATGATCGCTACCAGATGAATTACTACGCAACCCATAAATATTTTTTTAATTTCATCAACTGTTAGAAGTCTAAGGTGAAGAGACACATCAATGGGGTCCCTCAGTAAGGACTCGGACGTTGGGTCACCACTATCAGGCACAACTGACATAGCTAAATTCAGACCAATATTCGAAAAATAACTCTGAAATTCATTGCATATGTCCTTCTCAAAATTCAAAGTCTTTCCCATTACACTAACTAAT
This sequence comes from Artemia sinica, assembly GCA_027921565.1. Classification (NCBI taxonomy): domain Eukaryota; kingdom Metazoa; phylum Arthropoda; class Branchiopoda; order Anostraca; family Artemiidae; genus Artemia; species Artemia sinica. The sequence goes on from CM051268.1 coordinate 51,873,023, forward strand.
TCATCAGGTACACTATTTATTTTTAATCCAGTCACTTCTTTTATTAGTCCCCTGGTTTTCTTAGGGCATCCTTTGACCTCCTTAAACTTTTTCTCAAAATATTTCTTTTTTTCATTTCTTAAAATTGTATTCAACCTATTTCGATAAATTTTATATAATTGCTTATTTTCTTGTGTCGGGTTAATTTTTTGAGCTCTAAACAATTTATCTCTTACATTTATTTGCTTCAAAATCACAGGACCAATCCAAGGTTTTTTACTTGAGTGCTTTCTATTAAACGGTTTCAATATGACTACTTGACTTATCAAACTCTGCAACTTTTCATAAAATAAAACAAACTTTGAATTTGCGTCCTGAACTTCGCCTAGAACATCGTACCAATCCACCTTTTCTATATCATTTTTAAGTTTTACCATCGCACTTTTACTGATCACTGGAATCCTTGATTTTTTGCCTTTAACCACCTTCGTGACAGTTCTAAAGCTAGCTGAAACTCCAAAGTGGTCAGATACATCGTTGATAAGGACCCTGGGAAGACTCAAGGGTACATTAGAAGGGATGTTATCCAGAAGCTTAGCTGATGTTTCCGTAATTCTTGCAGGGATATTTATACAAGGATGAAACCCATTGGATAAACTTCTATTAATAAATTCAGTGCTAACAGATGACTGATCAATAAGGTCAATATTAAAATCCCCCATAATAAAACATGGCGTAGAGTTAATCGGAAGTTTCATTAATTGTTCTTCAAATAGGTCCATAAAGTCTTGGAGCAGGCTCTGTGGAGGTCTATATACTACAACAATACAAAAATTCAAATTCTCTCTAGTTATATGTAAAACAAAACACTCGCAAACTTTCTCTCTATATACTGTAAGATCTTCTCTTATTGAAACCTTATAATCAGCCTGAATGTAAGCTGCTAGGCCTTCATGTTGGTAATACTCGCGATTCCTTACATATAAATTATACCCAGGGATATGTAGTAATTGCGAGTTATTATCATTTAACCACGTTTCAGTTAAAGCGATCACCTGAAAGACATTAGTATTTATTAATTCCGATAAAAAATTATGCGAAGAATTCAATCCCTGACAATTCAAATGAAAAATGTTAAGGCCAAAATGGCCCCTATCACAATACAAGGGTAGTGCTTCTTCTTTAAAAATATACCTTGATGGCTCATTTGTGAAAATCTCAGTGGCATTAATATCTAAATTTCTATTTATCCTTTCATTAAACTGGCTGGAAAAATCAACCCTTCGACTTTCAAGTTGCAGGACATTGCTGTTCCCAGGAGGAAAAACGATATCTCTAACCATCATCAATAAAAGTTAATGTATGTGACGGTAGAGGGTGGCGGTGGCGAAAAAAATCCTTATCTACTAAACATATACCTAGACCTAGATAAATACAAAAAAAAATAACATAATATATTCCGGCAAAGTGGACATACAATTTAAAAAGCACATTATTGCAAGCTTCATGGCACAAAGCAAAACCATTCAAAAAGACATCAGCTCGCTACCACCCACTCAAAATAATTTCACATTAACAAACATTTTAAATTATTTACTCAAAAATAAAAATTATCAGTAACCCAAACATTTCAAATTCATCACTATCAACTTTTCCATATCTATTTGATTAAACCAAGCGAAAAAGAAAAGATAATTAACCAATAAGTAAACTAAACACATTCAATAAAACACTCATTTTTTAGCACCTCTGGAAGCTGTGGAGGGAGGAGGCTTATGTGCTAGTTCCTCAATCCATTCATCACAAGTAAACTTCACTTTCGTACCACCCGGACGTTCAAACTTAAGATATGGTGGAACTGTGTTTGATACCCATGAAATTATACCCATCGTTTTAAGACACAATTTTTTTTCATATAGTTTTTTTCTTGCCTCTCTCACAGAAAATGGGGCATCATCACTCACATAAATGTTTCCCTGGTTTGCTATATTTCCTCCTTTAAGCTTCTTCCCATTTTTAAGGATTTCAATCTTGTTTCCACGGTTTTTTACATTAACCTTAAAATATTTCTTATCCTTTTTTATTGCAACAACTGAAAGATGGGGTATCACTGGTAAATTTAGTCCATCCGTACATATCACGGTAAACATACGTTTGGCTTGATCTTCATCCTCACAGACTGCATTCCATACAACCAAATTATTTTCGTTAGGCTGATACTCTGCAGCCATAAGCCTATCAGACATACATAGGGTCTTTTCTTTAAAATATTTAACTTCTGACTGCAGGTTAAAATTATCATTTTTCAACAAAGAAATGTCATTTTCTACAGCATTTGTACAAGACTTAATCCCGGAGAATTCAGACCTTAAGGCTAATTGCTCTGATTCAATTGCTTTTATTCTATTTTCTACTACAATGAATCGCTGTTCAATTGATTGGACTGAGCTATGAGTTTCACGCATAATGTTCATATGTTCATCATAATGTTCATCTTTGCAAATTCCTCTGATAGGGTCATTAACGAAACCTGAGTTGTCACTGGCTTCCGAATATCCGGATTTCCTGACGTATTTGGGGTACTTGTGGCAATATCCTCGCTAGAATCAATATCTGGGCGACTCCTTTTATTTTTTTTCTTGCCCATCTTAACTTAGTAATAGCTAAAATTGACTTACTGGCAAAAGAAGAAGCCACCAGTCCTAAATCAGTCCTTTTTTCCCACTGTACTATTCCTTTAATCTCATATCACGAATAATTTGAGCCTTAAATCACTTTGGAGGAATAACAGCTAATCATTTCCGTTGTTGAGTTTTATTTAGGGAAAGGCTTGTATTTTCAGATTGTCTTTTATCAGATTGTACAAAGTTTTCATTATATCACAGCATGCAGATAATTTAGCAATAATCCATCGTCATTCATTTCATTACGTGATTCATAGAGTGGGCGATAGCAAGCAATACGTTCTTAACCGGTTGAGCAATGAATCATGACTCCATACTTAAAGCAAACACAAATTACAAATATCAAGTGTTGCATTTTCACTTCTCTAATCCCCAATAGCTAGGGCGTCATTTCCACTTTACAGATAACCAAACATATTTTAGACTGTTTTTCTTATTAAACAGTTCGTGATAACGGACTGTAAGTAAGGAGCGACCCGGCTCAATAGTAACCAAAACTCTAAAAAACGAAATTTTGATATAAATAGATACATCAAAAGAACCAGATTTTAATGCTGATAGGTAAGTTTAGTCTTACCCATCAAAAGTTAAGCGCCTGAGAAAATTTGCCTTATTTTTGAAGAAATGGGGAACATCCCCTAAAAATGTAGAAACTTAATGAAAATCACACCATCAGATTCAGTGTATCAGAGAACCCTACTGTAGAGGTTTCAGAATCCTATCTGAAAAAATGTAGAATTTTGAATTTTTTGTTAGCAGAAAGATCACGGATGCGTGTTTATTTCTTTCTTGTTTTTTTGTTTCCAGAGGTGATCGTATCAGCCCAGTGGTGCTAGAATATCGTGGGATGGCTCATTTGAACTGAAATTAAAAGTCCTAGTGCCCTTTTAAAGTGACCAAAAAAAGTGAGGGCAACTAGGCTCTCTCCAACGCTCATTTTTTCCCAAAGTTACCAATCAAAATTTTGAGATTGCCATTTTGTTCAGCATGGTCGAAAACACAATAACAATATCTCTTAGGATGATTTAGTCCCCCCAAATCCCCGAGGAGAGGGCTGAAAGTTATGAACTTTACCCAATGTTTACATATAGTATGGTTATTGGGAAGTATACAGACGTTTTCAGGGGGGGGGGGATTTCTTCTGGTAGAGTGGGGGGGCGGGGTTAAGTGGGAGGATCTTTCCAACGAGGAAGTTTTCATGGGGGAAGGGATATTGCTATGAAGGGGGTGCCGGATTTCCTAGCATTATTTAAAAAAAAAACGATCAGAAATTGAATAAAAAAAACAAGTTTTTCAACTGAAAGTAGGGAGCAACATCAAAACTTAAAACGAACAGAAATTATTACGTATATGATTGGGTTTGCCCCCTAGTCAATACCTTGCTCTTTAAGCCAAAGATTTTTTAGTACTTTCATAAGAGCTATTTATTCTAATTAACGGCCTTTGTGATTAAGGGGTCATTTGTAAAGAATTGTAACAAAATTTAGAGTAAAGCGTGAGATATTGACTAGGACGGTGAACCCCTATACGTATTAAAAATTTCTAAATATAGAAGTTCGTTACGTAAGTTAATTCGCAACTTACGTATATTTATTACTATTAAAAACGTTCGTAAATAAAATTAAACAACTTTCGAGAAAGCCATTTAACCAAATAAAAGTAAAATTAATTTACAAATTTTGTTTTAATTATTCATGTAAGGTGCGCCAAAATCAAAACGTGCATTAATTCAAAAACGTTCAAAAATTAAATAATAAAAAAACACGTTTTTAACTGAAAATAAGGAGCGACATTAAAGCTCAAAACGGCCAGAAATTATTCCGTATATGAAAGGGGCTGTCCCCTCCTCAACGCCTCGCTCTTAACGCTAAAGTTAGACTCTTTCTCATAACTCTATTTTTTAAAACAATGAAAAACTTTAGTGTAAAGAGCTAGGTGCAGAGGAGAGGACAGTCCCTTTCATATACGGAATAATTTCTGTTCGTTTTAAGTTTTAATGCCACTCCTTACTTTCAGTTAAAAAGACTTGTATTTTTTTATTTAGTTTTCATTTTAACATTTTCATGATTAAGGTCATGGAAGCTGAAACTTCAATGAACTTGTTGGACGTCTCAAGACCAACCAGTTTTGCTGTAAAATACAAAATTTGCAATAATAATTTTTTTTTTTTTAAACTCGTTTCTATCACTTTCTTAGAAAATCAATTTTTCGAAGGAAAACGTTCCAGTTAAACGTTTTATTGATTTGGTTTTCATTGAAGCCCAAATAGTGCTTTAACCTTTCGTGGTATTTGAGTGGTGGCAAGACCCTGTTTATTATATATATACATTATTTTTTGAAAATTTATGTCAATGAATAATTCTTTGCTATTAAAAAAAGAATAATTTTCATTTTTGCTTTCTTTGACTTATTCTATCTCTTTGAAATGTATATAAAACCGTATGTCAATTTAAATAAAAAAAAAAAAAAAAAAATCGATTTTCGTTTTAATAGAGAAATGGTTTATTCATCAACAATAAACATAACAAAATCTGAAGCAAAGCTTGTTTTGGTAAACAATCATTCCCACCGATTGACAGAACAATGCTTTCATCCTAAGCAATCTAACTTATTTAGTTGTCAAATTGCACAAATGACGCATCAAATGAAAACTTTAAGATATCTATATTGTTCAAAATATTCGAAAGGTCTCATAAATATGCCCACGGGGATAAAATGACCCTCACAGGCTCTGTACAAGGGCCGTAAATCATGTGAATTGCCAACTATTGAACTGTAGGTTCTATAATTGATAAAGAGGGGGGCTGTCTGAAGTAGGGTTTCTGATTGCCTTGTAATTTACAGATATCAATCTCTGGGTCAAAAAGATGAAAAAAATTTGTAGTGGGGGTGGTGGCATGAGCTCTCAAGCAAATCAGAGTATAAAAAAAAACACTCGCGCTAACACAGGATAAACCAAAATTTTCTTCCAAATGTTTTTTTCTCAATAAGGTCCCCTTTATCCAGTCTAATTACAGAACAAAATTTGCAATTTACTGAAAAAATATAAATGTTTTTACTTTCATAACTTTAATAAATCAAATAATATTAACATTTTAATTGCTAAATTTCTGTATATGTATTTTAAACTGACAATGCACATTCATTTGTATTTTTCAGTAAAGTGCAAATTTTGTTCTGGGCTTGGGAAGGCATAGGGTTTTGCGCCCAACTATTGTTAATTTCTGCTCGTTTTGATTTTGACTTGGTTAATTATTGTAATTGCTGTTTGTTTTGGATTTCATTTATTTATCGATGCTGATTTGTGGTAGTTTCACACTTGGTAGATCATTTGATTTTATTTTTGCTCATTTTTTGTTAGATGGAGTTCTTTACTTTTCTTTGAAAAACTTATTTTGTGGAAAAAGTTTTTTTAATTAATTTTTATTTGTTTTATATTGACATAGTCTTTTCAGGGAAATAGAAAATAATTCTTTAAATCTTTTTGTTTTTTAAGACTTTATAGTTTGGCCTGCTATTTGTATGCTGGAGAAAAATTTTCAGCAATTTTTAACAGCATACACCCTTTTAAAAATCTGGACACAAATGGTACTGTTTAATTTACTTTCACACCTCCTCTAGTTGACCTGAAATGGAAAACTTGATACCATTCGCAAAAAAATCTGTTTACTTTCTTTGATAGCTTGGATACACTTACGCTATTTTGATTTGGTTAAAATTTAAGAGCAGAAGTAGCCCCAAAAATTTGAACATAATACCCTCAGTCGTTCTTGGGATACTGCTGAGATGCCTTATTGAGAATTAGCATTATCACAGTGCATTTTGATTTAATCTTAAGGCAACATTTAGTTTTTAAACTTAATGGGCAAATAGGAGGGTGGGCGTGGGAGGGTGGGAGTGGAAGGGGGATTAGTTGCCCTCCAATGACTTTCGACTATTAAACACGGCATCAGCCCTTTCTATTTTCAATTGAATAAGCCCTTTTCAAAGTTCCCACGACAACTCCTTTGATACGAAGTGCCCTGGTCTAAACAACAACAACAACAAAAAATAATACATTATACCCACATCGATCTTTACTATAGAAATGTCAAGCCTTTCAATCACTTTCGACTATTAAAAAGGGCACTAGGCTTTTCGATTTCCAATTGAATGAGCCCTTTTGGAAACGACAACGCTTTTTATAAATACCTTATATGCCCCCAGGGCATAAATTACAACCCTTATTTTAAGGTCTGTTAGAGCGGTTGTCATCCTCTAAGACCAAATCTCCAGAACTTTCAACTGCGTTAAACAAAATAGTTATCTCAAAATTTTGATTGGATGTGTTTGGGGAAATGGTGGGCGTGAGAGGGGTGGTAGTCGCTCTCAAATCACTTTCAACTATTAAAAATAGCCGTAGCCCTTTCAATTTCCAATCAAATGAGCCCTTTTTTAAGTTTCTACGACAAAACTTTCAATAAAAATCTAATATGCCCCCAAGGCATAACTTACAACCCTTGCCCTGAGTGCTGGGGGGGGGGGTGTCATTTTCAAAGACCTAATTTCCTGAACTTTCTACTACGTTGAACAAAATGTTTATCTGAAATTTTTGATTGGACGTATTTGGAGGAATGGTGGGCGTGAGAGGGGGGTTAATTACCCTCCAATCACTTTCGACTATTACAAAGGGCACTAGCTCTCTAAATTTTGAATTGAATGAGCCCCTTTTGAAATTTTACGACAACTCTATCTATAAAAATCTTATATGCCCCCAGGGCAGAACTTAAAACCTTTGCCCTTGGGGATGTGGGGAGTTTGTCATCCTTAAATAAATAATTTCCAGAACTTTCAACTAAAATGTACAAAATGGCTATCTCAAAACTTTGATTGAATATTTTTGGGGAAATGGTGGGCGTAAGAGGGGGGTTAATTGCTCTACTCACTTTCGACTATTAAAAAGGGCAATTTCAATTTCCAATACAATGAGCCCTTTTTGAAATTTCTGCAACAACTTTTTATATAAACTTTATATGCCCCCAGATCTTAACTTAAAACCCTTGCACTGAGGGCTCTGAGGGGGTTATCATTCTAAAAGACCTAATTTCAAGAAATTTCAACTACGTTGAACAAAATCGATATTTCTAAATTTTGATTGGATGTGTTTGGGAAAATTGCGGGCGTGAAAGGGGCGTTAGTCGCTCTCCAATCACTTTCAACTATTAAAAAAGGCACTAACCCTTGCAATTTCCAATTGAATGAGCCCTTTTTAAGTTTCTGAGCTTTCAATAAAAACCTTATATTCCCCCACGCCATAACTTACTACCCTTGCCTTGAGGGCTGTGGGGGGGGGGAGGAGTTGTCATCCTTAAAGACCTAATTTCCAAAACTTTCAACTAAGTTGAAAAAAACGGCTATCTAAAATATTGATTGGATGTGTTTGGAGAAAAGATGGGCGTGAGAGGGGGGTTAGTTGCCCTCAAAAAACTTTCGACTATTGAAAAGGGCACTAGCCCTTTGAATTACCAATCGAATGAGCTCTTTTTGAAGTTATTACGACAAAGCTTTCTATAAAAATCTTATATACCCCCAGGGCATAGCTTATAACCCTTGCCCTGAAGACTCTGGGGGGAGTGTCCTGCTCACAGGTGTAATTTTCTGAACTTTGAACTGCGTAGAATAAAATGTCTCTCTCAAAATGTTTATTTGATGTGTTTGGGGAAATTGTGAGCGTGGAAAGGGGTGTTAGTTGCTTTCCAATCTCTTTCGACTACTAAAAAGAGCACTAGCCATTTCAATTTCCAATCGAATGAACCTTTTTTGAAGTTTCTACAACAACGCGTTATATAAAAACCTTATATGCTCCCTGGGCATAATTTACAACCCTTGCCCTGAGGACTGTGGGGGGGGGGTGTCATCCTCAAAGACCTAATTTCCAGAACTTAAAACTACGTTGAATAAAATTGCTATCTCAAAGTTTTGATTAGATGTGTTTGGGGAAAAGGTGGGCGTGAGAGGCGGGTTAGTTGCCCTAAAATTACTTTTGACTATTAAAAAGGGCACTAGCCGTCTGAATTTCCAATCGAATGAGCCTTTTTTGAAGTTTTTACGACAGCGCCTTCTATAAAAAACCTTATATCCCCCCTGGGCATAATTTACAACACTTGCCCTGAGGGCTGTGGGGGTGTTGTCATCCTCAAAGACCTAGTTTCTAGAACTTAAAACTACGTTGAATAAAATTGCTATCTCAAAGCTTTGATTAGATGGGTTTTTGGAAAAGGTGGGCGTGAGAGGCGGGTTAGTTGCCCTCCAATCACTTTTGACTATTAAAAAGGGCACTAGCCGTCTGAATTTCCAATCGAATGAGCCTTTTTTGAAGTTTTTACGACAACGCCTTCTATAAAAAACCTTATATGCCCTCAGGGCAGAACTTAAAACCTTTGCCCTTTGGGCCCTGGGGAGTTTGTCATCATTAAATACATAATTTCCAGAACTTTCAACTACAATGAATAAAATGGCTATCCCTAAACTTTGATTGAATGGTTTTAGAGAAATGGTCGGCGTAAGAGGGGGGTTAATTGCTCTACTCACTTTCGACTATTAAAAAGGGCAATTTCAATTTCCAATAAAATGAGCCCTTTTTGAAATTTCTATAGCAACTTTCTATATAAACTTTATGTGCCCCCAGATCATAACTTAAAACCCTTGCACTGAGGTCTCTGAGGGGGGTTATCATTCTAAAAGATCTAATTTCAAGAACTTTCAACTACGTTGAACAAAATAGATATCTCAAAATTTTGATTGGATGTGTTTGGGAAAATGGCGGGTGTGAGAGTGGCGTTAGTCGCTCTCCAATCACTTTCAACTATTAAAAAAGGCACTAACCCTTTCAATTTCCAATTGAATAAGCCCTTTTAAAGTTTCTACACTTTCAATAAAAACCTTATATGCCCCCAGGACATAACTTACAACCCTTGCCTTGAGGGCTGTGGGGGAGAGGGGTTGTCATCCTTAAAGACCAAATTTCCAAAACTTTCAACTAAGTTGAATAAAACGGCTATCTAAAATATTGATTATATGTGTTTGGAGAAAAGATGGGCGTGAGAGGGGGGTTAGTTGCCCTCAAATAACTTTCGACCATTAAAAAGGGCACTAGCCCTTTGAATTTCCAATCGAATGAGCTCTTTTTGAAGTTTTGACGACAAAGCTTTCTATAAAAATCTTATATACCCCCAGGGCATAACTTATAACTCTTGCCCTGAAGACTCTTGGGGGAGTGTCCTGCTCAAAGGTATAATTTCCTGAACTTTGAACTGCGTAGAATAAAATGTCTATCTCAAAATCTTTCTTGGATGTGTTTGGGGAAATGGTGAGCGTGGAAGGGGCGTTAGTTGCTCTCCAATCTCTTTCGACTACTAAAAAGAGCACTAGCCATTTCAATTTCCAATCGAATGAACCTTTTCTGAAGTTTCTACAACAACGCTTTATATAAAAACCTTATATGCCCCCTGGGCATAATTTACAACACTTGCCCTGAGGGCTGTGGGGGTGTTGTCATCCTCAAAGACCTAGTTTCTAGAACTTAAAACTACGTTGAATAAAATTGCTATCTCAAAGTTTTGATTAGATGTGTTTGGGGAAAAGGTGGGCGTGAGAGGCGGGTTAGTTGCCCTACAATTACTTTTGACTATTAAAAAGGGCACTAGCCGTCTGAATTTCCAATCGAATGAGCCTTTTTTGAAGTTTTTACGACAGCGCCTTCTATAAAAAACCTTATATGCCCCCTGGGCATAATTTACAACACTTGCCCTGAGGGCTGTGGGGGTGTTGTCATCCTCAAAGACCTAGTTTCTAGAACTTAAAACAACGTTGAATAAAATTGCTATCTCAAAGCTTTGATTAGATTGGTTTTTGGAAAAGGTGGGCGTGAGAGGCGGGTTAGTTGCCCTCCAATCACTTTTGACTATTAAAAAGGGCACTAGCCGTTTGAATTTCCAATCGAATGATCCTTTTTTGAAGTTTTTACGACAACGACTTCTATAAAAAACCTTATATGCCCTCAGGGCAGAACTTAAAACCTTTGCCCTTGGGGCCCTGGGGAGTTTGTCATCCTTAAATACATAATTTCCAGAACTTTCAACTACAATGAACAAAATGGCTATCTCTAAACTTTGATTGAATGTTTTTAGGGAAATGGTCGGCGTAAGAGGGGGGTTAATTGCTCTACTCACTTTCGACTATTAAAAAGGGCAATTTCAATTTCCAATAAAATGAGCCCTTTTTAAATTTCTATAACAACTTTCTATATAAACTTTATGTGCCCCGAGATCATAACTTAAAACCCTTGCACTGGGGCTCTGAGGGGGTTATCATTCTAAAAGATCTAATTTCAAGAACTTTCAACTACGTTGAACAAAATGGATATCTCAAAATTTTGATTGGATGTGTTTGGGAAAATGGCGGGCGTGAGAGTGGCGTTAGTCGCTCTCCAATCACTTTCAACTATTAAAAAAGGCACTAACCCTTTCAATTTCCAATTGAATGAGCCCTTTTGAAGTTTCTACACTTTCAATAAAAACCTTATATGTCCCCAGGACATAACTTACAACCCTTGCCTTGAGGGCTATGGGGGAGAGGGGTTGTCATCCTTAAAGACCTAATTTCCAAAACTTTCAACTAAGTTGAATAAAACGGCTATCTAAAATATTGATTGTATGTGTTTGGAGAAAAGATGGGCGTGAGAGGGGGGTTAGTTGCCCTCAAATAACTTTCGACTATTAAAAAGGGCACTAGCCCTTTGAATTTCCAATCGAATGAGCCTTTTTTGAAGTTTCTACAACAACGCTTTCTATAAAAAGCTTATATGCCCCCAGGGCATAACTTATAACCCTTGCCCTGAAGACTCTGGGGGGAGTGTCCTGCTCAAAGGTATAATTTCCTAAACTTTGAACTGCGCAGAACGAAATGGCTATCGAAAAATCTTTATTGGATGTGTTTGGGGAAATGGTGGGCGTGGAAGGGGTGTTAGTTGCTTTCCAATCACTTTGGACTACTAAAAAGAGCACTAGCCATTTCAATTTCCAATCGAATGAGTCCTTTTTGAAGTTTCTACAACAACGCGTTATATAAAAACCTTATATGGCCCCTGGGCATAATTTAAAACCCTTGCCCTGAGGGCTGTGAGGGGGTTATCATCCTCAAAGACCTAATTTCCAGAACTTAAAATTACGTTGAATAAAATTGCTATCTCAAAATATTGATTAGATGGGTTTGGGGAAAAGGTGGGCGTGAGAGGCGGGTTAGTTGCCCTCCAATCACTTTTGACTATTAAAAAGGCACTAGCCGTTTGAACTTCCAATCGAATGAGCCCTTTTTGAAGTTTCTACGACAACGCTTTCTATAAAAACCTTATATGCCCCCAGGGCATAACTTACAACCCTTGCCCTGAAGGCTGCGGGGGAGTTTCCTCCTCAAAAACATAATTTCTATCTGGAAATCAACTATGCTGAACAAAATGGGTATCTCAAAATTTTGATTGTATGTGTTTCTGGAAATGGTGGGCGTTGAAGGGGTGTTAGTCACCTTCAAATGACTTTCGACTATTCAAAAAGGGCACAAGCCACTCCATTTTCTAATTGAATGAGCCCTTTTCAAAGTTTCTACGAAAACTTCTTCGATACGAAGTGCCCTGCTTTAAAGGTTAAAATTAATAAATTATACATTGTGCCAACATCTTTCTTATATGCCCCCAGGGCATAACTTAAAACTGTTTCCCTGAGGGTTGTGGGGGAGTTTCCTCCTCTTTACTTGTCCCCGTTTCTTGTCTCGTTCTCGAGTGTCCCCTTCTTTACTTAGGCAGCGCGATCGCGCTGCCTATGATTTATACAACAACTCTATATAAACCTTAGATGCCCCCAGGGCATAACTTTCAACCCTTTCACTGAGGGCTCGGAGGGGGTTATCATCCTAAAAGACCTAATTTCCAGAACTTTCAGCTACGTTGAACAAAATGGATATCTCAAAATTTTGATTTGTTTTGGAAATTGTGGGCGTGAGAGGGGCGTTAGTCGCTATCCAATCACTTTCAACTATTAAAAAAGACACTAGCCCTTTCAATTTCCAATTGAATGAGCCCTTTTGAAGTTTCTACGACAACGCTTTAAATAAAAAAACTTTATATGCCCCAGGCATAACTTACAACCCTTTCACTGAGGGCTCTGATGGGGTTATCATCCTAAAAGACCTAATTTCCAGAACGTTCAACTACGTTGAACAAAAAAGATATCTCAAAATTTTAATTCGATGTGTTTGGGAAAATGGTGGACGTGAGAGGGGTGTTAATCGCTATCCAATCGCTTTCAACTATTAAAAAAGGCACTAGCCCTTTCAATTTCAAATTGAATGAGCCCTTTTGAAGTTTCTACGACAACGCTTTCAATAAAAACGCTATATGCCCCCAGGGCATAACTTACAACCTTTGCCCTGAGGGCTGTGGGGAGAGGGGTTGTCATCCTTAAAGACCTAATTTCCAAAACCTTCAACTACGTTCAATAAAATGGCCATCTAAAAATTTTGATTGGATATGTTTGGGAAAAGGTGGGCGTGAGAGGGGGGTTAGTGGCCCTCAAATCACTTTCGACTATTAATAAGGGTACTAGTCCTTTGAATTTCAAATCGAATGAGCCCTTTTTCAAGTTTTTACGACAAAGATTTCAATAAAAACCTTATCTGCATCCAGGGCATAACTTATAATCCTTGCCCTGAGGGTTGTGGGAGAGGTCCTCCTCAAAAATATGTTTTCTATCTAGAAATCAACTACGCTGAACAAAATGACTATCTCAAAATTTTTATTGGATGTGTCTGGGGGGAATGATGGGTGTGGGGCCTTGCCCTGAGGGCTGTGGGGGAGTAGCCTCCTCAAAAAAACATTCTCTTTCTGGAAATCAATTATTCTGAACAAAATGTCTATCTCAAAATTTTGATTGGATGTGTTTGGGGAAATGATGGGCCTGGGGGGGCTAGTTGCCCTCCAATCACTTTCGACTATTAAAAAGGGCACTAGCTCTTTGAATTTCCCATCGAATGAGCATTTTTTGAAGTTTTACGACAACGCCTTCTATAAAAACCTTATATACCCCCAGGGCATAGCTTAAAACCCTTGCCCTGAGGGTAGTGGGGGATTGTCCTCCTCAAAAACATATTTTCTATCTGGAAATCAACTACGCTGAACAAAATGGCTATCTCAGAATTTTGATTGGATGTGTTTGGGGGGATGATGGGGGTGGGGGGATAGTTACCCTCCAATCACTTTCGACTATTAAAAAGGGTACTAGCCCTTTGAATTTCCAATCGAATGAGCTTTTTTTGAAGTTTCTACGACAACGCCTTCTTTAAAAACCTTATATGCCCCCAGGGCATAGCTTAAAACCCTTGCCCTGAGGGTTGTGGGGGAGTGTCCTCCTCAAAAACATATTTTCTATCTGGAAAGTCAACTACGCTGAACAAAATGGCTGTCTCAAAATTTTGATTGGATTTGTTTAGGTGAATGATTGGCGTGGGGGAGCCAGTTGCCCTCCAATCACTTTCGAATATTAAAAAGGGCACTAGCCACTACAATTTCCAATCGAATGAGCCCTTTTCGAAGTTTCTACGGCAACTCCTTCGATACGAAGTGCCCGGGTATGGAGAACCAAAAAAAAAAGTTTTGTCCGCTTCGTTCTTTACTTAGGCAGCACTAGCGCGCTGCTTATGATATTCTTAGCTGTAGTCCTTGCTTCCTTCCCTAAGACACCTTCAGTAACTTCGTAAATTATTTTTTAAAATTATTCCAACCATCTTCCAAATTATCAAATTTTAAACTCTCAAGTTTAGTATTCAAGTGTTCCTGGAGAGTTTCTTTCAAATTCTCATCCTGGAGTCTACCAACATCATAACTTCCTGGGAGGTAGTTACCCTTCTGAAATTTCAGCTTTAAATTAACCCTTGACAAATGGCCAGAAAACTGTAAGTAAGGAGCGATCCGGCTCAATAGTAACTGAAACTCTAAAAAAAGGAATTTTGATACCAATAGATAAAGCAAAAGAATCAGATTTTTATGCTGATTTCAAATATATAAGTTTTGTCAAGTTTAGTTTTCATCAAGTTACCCATAAAAAATTACGCGCCTAAAAAAATTTACTTCATTTTCAAAAAAGGGGCAAAACCCCCTAAAAGTCATAAAAGCTTAATAAAAATCACACCATCAGATGCAGCGTATCAGGGAACCCAACTGTAATTGTTTCAAGGCTCCATCTGAAAAAATGTGGAATTTTCTATTTTTTGCCAGAAGAAATGTTTCTTTTTTTCTTACCCAGGGATGATCGTATCGACCCAGTGGCCTAGAAAATCGTGGGAGGGCTCCATTTCTGGTTCTGGGGGGAAGGGGTCAGGGCTACGTGGAAGGATCTTTCCATGGAAAAATTTTTCATGGAGGAAGGGCCATTGCTATGAAGGGGGTGCCGGATTTTCCAGCATTATTTAAAAAACGGTCAGAAATTAAATAAAAAAAAACAAGTTTTAAACTGAAAACTTTTCAACTGAAAAATTTTCAACATCAAAACTTAAAACGAATAGAAACTATTACGTATGTGATTGGGCTCGCCCCCTAGTCAATACCTCTCTCTCTACGCTAAAGTTTTTTAAAAACTTTCATAAGAGCTATTTATTCTAATTAATGGCCTTTGTGATTAAGGGGTCACTCTTAAAGAATTGAAAAACTCGAACTTTAGCGTAAAGAACGAGGTATTGACTAGGGGGTGAACCCCCCTAATACACGTAATAAAAATAAACGAATATAGAAGTCCGTTACGAAGTTAATTCGTATGTTACGTATAGTTATCAAAGGCAGCGCGCTAGCTGTGTCTAAGTAAAGAACGATGAGGGTACAATGTGTTTTTTTCCATACCCGGGCACTTCGTATCGAAGGAGTCGTCGTTGAAACTTTGAAAAGGGCTCATTCGATTTGAAATTGGAGTGGCTAGTGCCCTTTTTAATAGTCGAAAGTCATTGGAGGGAAACTAGCCCCCCCCCACGCCCATCATTCCCCCAAACAAATCCAATCAAAATTTTGAGAAAACCATTTTGTTCAGCGTAGTTGATTTCAAAATAGAAAATATATTTTTGAGGAGGACACTCCCCAACAACCCTCAGGGCAAGGGTTTTAAGTTATGCCCTGGGGGCATATAAGGTTTTTATAGAAGGCGCTGTCGTAGAAACTTCAAAAAAGGCTCATTCGATTGGAAATTTAAAGGGCTAGTACCCTTTTGAATAGTCGAAAGTGATTGGAGGGCAGCTAGTCCCCCACCCACGCCCATCATTCCCACAAACACATCCATTCAAAATTTTGAGATAGCCATTTTTTCAGCGTAGTTGATTTCCAGATAGAAAATATATTTTTGAGGAGGACACTCCCCCACAACCTCAGGGCAAGGGTTTTAAGTTATGCCCTGGAGGCATATAGGGTTTTTATAGAAAGGTTTGTGGTAGAAACTTAAAACAGGCTCATTCGAACTGGAAATTCAAAGGGCTAGTACCCTTTTTAATAGTCGAAAGTGACTGGAGGGCAACTAGCCCCCCCCCACGCCCATCATTCCCCCAAACACATCCAATCAAAATTTGAGATAGCTATTTTGTTCAGCGTAGTTGATTTCCAGATAGAAAATATGTTATTGAGGAGGACACTCCCCCACAAACCTCAGGGCAAGGGTCACAAGTTATGCCCTGGGGGCATATAAGGTTTTGATAGAAGGCGTTGTCATAGAAACGTAAAAAAATGCTCATTCGATTGGAAATTCAAAGATCTAGTGCCCTTTTTAATAGTCGACAGTGATTGGAGGGCATATAGCCCCCCCCCCCCCACGCCCATCATTTCCCCAAACACATCCAATCAAAATTTTGAAATAGCCATTTTGTTAGCGTAGTTGATTTCCAGATAGAAAATCTGCTTTTGAGGAGGACACTCCCCTACAACCCTCAGAGCAAGGGTTTTAAGTTATGTCATGGGGGCATATAAGGTTTTGATAGAAGGCGTTGTCGTAGAAACGTCAAAAATGCTCATTCGATTGGAAATTCAAAGAGCTAGTGCCCTTTTTAATAGTCGAAAGTAATTGGAGCGCATATAGCCCCCCCACGTCCTTCATTTCCCCAAACATATCCAATCAAAATTTTGAGATAGCCATTTTGTTTAGCGTAGTTGATTTCCAGATAGAAAATGTGTTTTTAAGGAGGACACTCCCCTACAACCCTCAGAGCAAGGGTTTTAAGTTATATCCTGGGGGCATATAAGGTTATTGTAGAAGGCGTTGTCGTAGAAACTTCAAAAAAGGCTCATTCGATTGGAAAATTCAAAGGGCTAAAGCCCTTTTTAATAGTCGAAAATAATTGGTGGGCAACTAGCCCCCTCCCTCCCACGCCCATCATTCCTTAAACACATCCAGTCAAAATTTTGAGATAGCCATTTTGTGCAGCGTAGTTGATTTCCAGATAGAAAATATGTTTTTTAGAATGACACTCCCCCACAACCCTCGGGGCAAGGGTTTTAAGTTATGCCCTGAGGGCATATAAGAACTATATTGGCACAATGTACCATGTATTTTTTTCCTTTGGAAAAGGGCACTTCATGTGGAAGTAGTCGTCGTAGAAACTTCAAAAGGGGCTCATTCGATTGGAAATTGAGAGTTCTATTGCCCTTTTTAATAGTCGAAAGTAATAAGGAGGGCAACTAGCCCCCCTCCCGCCCATCATTCCCCCAAACACATCCAATCAAAATTTTGAGATAGCCATCTTAAGTTATGCCCTTGGGGCATATAAGGTTTTTAAAGAAGGCGTTGTCGTAGAAACTTTTAAGAAAGCTCATTCGATTGAAAATTCAAAGGGCTAGTGCCCTTTTTAATAGTCGAAAGTGATTAGAGGACAACTAGCCCCCCCCTCCCCCACGCCCATCACTCCCTCAAGCACATCCAATCAAAATTTTGAGATAGCCATTTTGTTGAGCGTAGTTGATTTCCAGATAGAAAATATATTTCTGAGGAGGACACTCCCCCACAACCCTCAGGGCAAGGATTATAATTTATGCCCTGGAGGCATATTGGGTTTTTTATTGAAATCTTTGTCGTAGAAACTTGAAAAAGAGCTCATTCAACTTGAAATTCAAAGGGATAGTATCCTTTTTAATAGTCGAAAGTGATTTGAGGGTAACTAACCCCCATCTCACGCTCACCTTTTCCCCAAACACATCCAATCCAAATTTTTAGATAGCCATTTTACTCAACGTAGTTGAAAGTTTTGGAAATTAGGTCTTTAAGGATGACAACCCCTCCCCCCACAGCCCTCAGGGCAAGGGTTGAAAGTTATGCCCTGGGTCATAAAAAGTTTTTATTGAAAGCGTTGTCGTAGATACTTCAAAAGGGCTCATTCAATTGGAAATTGAAAGAGCTAGTGCCTTTTTGAATAGTTGAAAGTGATTGGATAGCGACTAACACCCCTCTCACGCCCACCATTTTCCAAAACAAATCCAATCAAAATTTTGCAGGCCAAACTATAAGGTCTTTAAAAAAAAGATTTAAATTATTATTTTCTTTTTCCCTGAAAAAAACTGCGTCAATATAAAACGAACAGAAATTAATTTAAAAAACTTTTTCCACAAAATAAGTTTTTAAAGAAAAGCAAAGAACTCCATTAAACAAAAATTAGCAAAAAAAAATCAAATAATCTACCAAGCGTGAAACTACCAAAAAATCAGCATTGATAATTAAATGAAACCCAAAACGAACAGAAATTACAATAATTAACCGAGTCAAACTCAAAACGAGCAGAAATTAACATAAGTTGGGCGCAAAACCCCTAAGGCCAGAACAAAATTTGCACTTTACTGAAAAAATACAAATGAATGTGCATTGTCAGTTTAATATACATATGCTGAAATTTAGTAATCAAAATGTTTATATTATTTGATTTATTAAAGTTATAAAAGTAAAAACATTTATATTTTTTTCAGTAAAGTACAGACTTTGTTCTGTAATTAGACTGGATAAAGGGGACCTTATTGAGAAAAAAAAATATTTGGAAGAAAATTTTGGTTTATCCTGTCTTAGCGCGAGTTTTTTTTATACTCTAATTTGCTTGAAAGTTCAGGCTATGTTGACACCTCAACTAGAATACTAGAATTTCAGGACTAAATAATACTGAATTAAGGCAAAAACTAAGAAATCGAAACATTTTTTTCATATTTATATTGAAAACTTCAAAATTGCCGATTTCCAAGAATTGATACGATTATAAGATTAAAAATTTATTTATTTTCATTAATTCTTTCCAGTTGTATTGATTGTTAGGGTGTTTTTTTTCTTTTTGATGCTTTGGTACAAAAGCACACTGTTCAAAGTAAACATCCTTTCTAATTATCAAATTAAGAAAAATATATTCAAAAAATAAGTTTCTCAAATAAAAGTGAAAAGTGATATTAAACCAAAAACGAGCAGAAATAAAGTAATCAAAATTTGAATAGAGATCACAATCAACGAATAAATGAAACCCAAAACGAACAGAAATTAGAATTGATCATTAAGTCAAACTTAAAACGAATAGAAATTACCACAGAAAAAAGTAGGATCAATGCCCTCATAATATATCATTTCCCCAAACACATCTAATCAAAATTTTGAGATAGCCATTTCGTTCGAGTAGTTGAAAGTTCTAGAAATTATATCTTTGACGATGACATCCCCCCTCCAAAATCCTCAGGGCAAGGGTTGTAAGATATAAACTTTGCAGGGGGCTCATCGAATTGGGTAGTCAGAAATTACAATACCCAATTTTAAGAGTCAAAGTGATCGGAATGCAGCCCCCCCCAATCACGTCGTATTTTCTGGTACAACTGGTAGAACTTTTGAGATAGCCATTGGTTCAATAACAGTCACAAGATCACATAACAAAGCCTTTGAGGTTAACCCTCCCCCCAGAGTCTAAGGGCAAGGGTTGTTAGTTATGCCCCAAGGGCATATAAAGTTCTTATGGAAGGAGCGGTCGTGTGAACTTTAGAGGAGGTTCGTTTGATTGGAAACACATGGTTATAAATCCCTTTTAAGAATCGAAAGTGATGGAAGGCAACAAGCCTCTTCCCCCCCTTCCTGAAATCGTCGTTTTCCCAAACGCATGCGATCGAAAATTTTGACATAGCAATTTTGTTCACAATAATCTAAAGAACATATAAAAATGCCTGCGGAGTGAACACAAACCCCAAAGCCCAGAGGCAAGGGTTGCCAGGTTATGTCCTGGGGCAAATTAGGTTTTTATAGAATCAGTGGTCGTATAAACTTCGGATCGGATGGGGCTTATTCTAATGGAAATCGGAAGTTCTAGCGCCCTTTTTCAGAGTCAAAATTGAACGGAGGGCAACCATCCCCCCCCAAGCCTATCGTTCCCCAAAATACATCCGCTCAAAATTATGAAAGAGATATTCAGTTTAAGATTCTTGAAAGATCCAGTAATTACATCTTAGAGGATGCCAACCTCTCCACAATCCTCAAGGCAATTCGTTCATTGTTTACATTAAATAAAAAAAAAACAAGTTTTTTAAACTGAAAGTAAGGAGCGACATTAAAACTTAAAACGAACAGAAATTATTCTGTATATGAAAGGGGCTGTCCCCTCCTCAACGCCTCGCTCTTTACGCTAAAGTTTTTTATTGTTTTAAAAAATAAAGTTGTGAGACAGAGTCAAACTTTAGCGTAAAGAGCGAGGCGTTGAGGAGGGGACAGCCCCTTTTTATTTAATTTCTGATCGTTTTTAGTTAATGCAGCTTTTATTTGCATAAAAATTTTACATTTCTTTTGCTAAATGGATGTCTTTACAAATTAACTTACGTAACTAACTTCTATATTCGTATATTTTTCTTCTGGCAAAAAAAATACAAAGTTGAAGATTTTTGCATATATGAGCTTGAAACCTATGTAATAGGGTTTTCTGATACGCTGAATCTGACGGTGTGATTTTCATTAAAATTCTTTAACTTGTAGGGGATATTTCCCCCCTCTTTAAAAAATCGAGTAAATTTTCTCAGGTTCGTAGCCTTTGATGAGTAATACTAAACTTAATAAAATTTATATATTTAGAATCAGCATTATAAACACATTCTTTTGATACATTTATTGACATCAAAATTCCGTTTTTAAAAGTTTCGATTACTATTGAGCCGTATCGCTTGCTTTTTTATTGTTTTTTTTTTTTTGTTACGTATATGTTATTACGTATATGAAGGGGTTCTCCCCTTAGTCAATACCACACTCTTTACGTTAAAAGTTAAAAAAAAGTTTTGATTCACAAACCCCTGAATCACAAAGGCCGTTTAATTAGAATAGATAGCTCTTTTGAAAGCACTAAAAAAAACTGTAGCGTAAAGAGCGAGGTATTGACTTGGGGGAGAACCCCCTCACTTACGTTATAATTTCTGTTCGTTTTAAGTTCTAATATTCCTTCTTACATTTCAGTTGAAAAAACTTGATTTTTTTATTCAATTTCTGATCGTATTTTAAATAATGCTTGGAAATCCGGCGCCCCCTTCATAGAAATGTCCCTTGCCCCAAAGAAACATCCTCCACGGAAATATTCTTCAGAGTAACCCCCTCCTCTAGCCCCCCCCCTCTAGAAAAAATCCTTCCTGAAAATGGTTGTATACTTCCCAATAACCAATAAATAATGCTGGCAAGTCTGGCGCCCCCTTCATGGCAATTTCCCTTCCCCCATGAAAACTTCCTTCATGAACAGATCCTCCAACATAACCCCGACCCACCCTTCCCTCCCACTACCAGAAAAAAAACTCCTGAAAACTTCTGTATACTTCCCAATAACCAATACTATATGTTAACATGGGGTAAAGTTCATAACTTTTAGCCCTCCCTCTGGGAACTTCGGGGGATTAAGTCATCCTAAAAGACATATTTATCATATTTTCGACCATGCTGAACAAAATGGCTATCTCAAAATTTTGATCGGGTGACTTTGGGGAAAAAATAAGCGTGGGAGGGGGCCTAGTTGCCCTCCATTTTTTTTGGTCACTTAAAAAGGGCACTAGAACTTTTAATTTCCGTTCCAATGAGCCCTCCCACGATATTCTAGGACCACTGGGTCGATACGACTACCCCTGGGGAAAAAAAAACAAACAAACAAACAAACAAACAAATAAACACGCATCCGTGATCTTTCTTCTGGCAAAAAATGTAAAATTCCACATTTTTGTAGATAGGAGCTTGAAACCTCTACAGTAGGGTTCTCTGATACGCTGAATATGATGGTGTGATTTTCATTAAGGTTCTATAACTTTTAGGGGGTCTTTCCCCCTTTTTTTGAAAATCAGCCAAATTTTCTCAGGCGCGTAACTTTTGATGGGTAGCACTAAACTTGATGAAAATTATATATTTGAAATCAGCATTAAAATCTGATTCTTTTGATATATCTATTGGTATCAAAAACCCGTTTTCTAGAGTTTCGGTTACCATTGAGCCGGGTCGCTCCTTACTTACAGTTCGTTACCACGAACTGTTTGATATAGTGTATGTTATTGAGAAGAGTATGTATTTAGAACTTTACTGTTAAAAATGACTAAGGGCATTCAGATGATCTTTGCAGACAAGTTATAATAAGAACATATAATGTGAGGTAAAATCAAACCTCATTCAGAATCCTTAAGTGATGTAAAATGTGGGAATAGTCACGCGAGGCATCCAATCAATCAGTATTCAGTGATAAACAAGGTAGCAGCTTAATTAACTGTTGCTACTTTCCTAAGTGGTGATGTTGCATTTTCCTAAGTGGTGCATGCTGTGACAAGAACCTAATAAATCAGTTTTAATATGAATTCTGATTTCTCTCAGACACATATGGTATATCTGAGGTACAAAATAAAAGGTGTAACCCTTAGGATGTCTGAAATGCCCGGAAAAACGATTTTTACAACACGGATCTTTACCAAATTAAATAAAAAGTCTTTTGAACTGAAAGTAAGGAGCGACATTAAAACTTAAAACGAACAGAAATTATTCCGTATATGAAAGGGGCTGTCCCCTCCTCAGCGCCTCGCTCTTTACGCTAAAGTTTTTATTGTTTAAAAAAATAGAGTTGTGAGAAAGTCAAACTTTAGCGTAAAGAGCGAGGCGCTGAGGAGGGGACGGCCCCTTTCATATACGGAATAATTTCTGTTCGTTTTAAGTTTTAATGTCGCTCCTTACTTTCAGTAAAAAAAAACAGGATTTGATTTTGGCTCACAGTACATGAATAATTAAAACAAAATTTGTATATTAATTTAACTTTTGTTTGGTTAAATGGCTTTCTCGAAACTTGTTGAATTTTATTTACGCCCGTTTTTATTAGTAATAAATATACGTAACTTACGAATTAACTTATGTATCGAAGTTATATATTCATATATTTTTAATACGTATATTATTGGGTTTGCCCCCTAGTCAATACCTTGCTATTAAAGATAAAGATCGAATTTTGTTCCAATTCTTTAAAAATGACCCCTTAATCACAAACGTTAATTAGAATAAATAGCTCTTATGAAACTACTAAAAATATTTGGCTTAAAGAGCGAGGTATTGACTAGGGGTTTGAACCCAATCATATAGCTAATATTTTCTGTTCGTTTTAAGTTTTGATGTTGCTCCTTACTTTCAGCTGAAAAACTTGTTTTTTTATATTTAATTTCTGATTTTTTTTTAATAATGCTGGGAAGTCCGGCGCCACCTTTATAGCAATGTCTCTTCCCCCATGAAAACTTCCTTCATGGAAAGATCCTCCCACATAACCCCAACCCACCCCCACCCCCCACTACCAGAAAAAATTCCCCCTGAAAACGTCTGTATACTTCCCAATAACCAATGCTATATGTTAACATTGGGTAAAGTTCATAACTTTCAGCCCTCCCCCCGGGGGCTTTGGGGGATTAAGTCATCCTAAAAGACATAGTTATCAAATTCTCGACCATAATAAGCAAAATGACTATCTCAAAATTTTGATCAGGTGACTTTGGGAAAAAAATGAGCGTGGGAGGGGGCCTAGTTGGGCTCCATTTTTTTTGGTCAATTAAAAAGGGCACTAGAACTTTTGATTTCCGTTCCAATGAGCCCTCCTAAGATATTCTAGGACCACTGGGTCATACGATTACTCCTGGGAAAAAGAAAAAAAAAACAAATAAACATGCATCCGTGATCTTTCTTCTGGCAAAAAATGGAAAATTCCACATTTTTGTAGATAGGAGCTTGAAACCTCTACAGTAGGGTTCTCTGATACGCTGAATATGATGGTGTGATTTTCATTAAGGTTATATATATTTTAGGGGGTCTTTTTCCCTTTTTTCGAAAATCAGCCAAATTTTCACAGGCGCGTAACTTTTGATGGGTAAGATTAAACTTGATGAAACTTATATATTTGAAATCACAATCCTTGGGCATCATAAATCTGATTCTTTTGATGTATCTATTGGTATCAAAATTCCGTTTTTAGACTTTCGGTTACCATTGAGCCGGGTCGCTCCTTACTTACAGTTCTTTACCACGAACTGTTTGATACCGTTTTTCTTTAAAAAGGTAGTGAACACCAAATATTTATTCATTTCAATTTTTTAACTGTGCTTTTGTCATCAGTTAGTATCTCTGGAAGAATTTCCTCCGGTTCATTTCCACGTACGCGTTTACGATGAAATGTGTGTTACGAATATTTGCTATTATTACAAAACCTATTATAATCTTTTTCTTTTCCATCATATGTGTATTTATTTTATTGGGTTCTAGCATACTCCCGCCCCCGGAAAATTAATCTTCAAATAAAAATCAACCAAAGGATAGTCCCCTTATAGAAAATTCACCCCTCTTTTGCGAAATCTCCCCTCAGGAAGTTCCCCCTCGAAAAATCCCCCCAGGAAAATTTTCCCGATAACTCTTCTCTGTAAGTTCTCCCAAAATTAAAAATGAGCAGCCAAAGGGTAATTTAAGACAAATGAAAAAACCTAAGAAAACGGTGTGATTATACATAAGCCATTATCAAGGAGAGGGATTTTCAGGTGGAATCGACCACATGAAATTTTCCGGGTGATTTTCAGTAAGAATATAATTGGCTGGGAGGAATTTACCGGGGGTGGAGTATTTTAAGCAGTAGGAATTTTATTTATAGGGGTTTTCTGTAAAGGAAAGAAAATTTCCATAGAGGGGGCTGGATCCTCCGGTATTATTTGAAAAAAGATCAGAAACCAATTAAAAGAAAAAAATTTCGCCTGAAAGTAAGGTGGATCATTAAAACTTAAAAAAGAAGAAATTATTCCGTATATGAGGGGGTGTCTTCTTTTCAATACCTCCCTCTTTTCACTAAAGTTTGAATTTTTGTCCCAATTCTTTGAGAACGACTCTCAAGAGCTGTTGGAATAGAATAAAAAGTTTTTTTAAACTCTAAAAAACTTAAGCGCAAAGAACAAGGCATTGAGAAGGGGTGACCCCCTTATAAACGGCACTATTTTTGTTCGTTTTAAGGTGTAATGTTGCTCCTTGTTTTCGGCTAAAAAAGCTGTTTTTTTTTTAATCCCTAACTAATTATAAGCTCTTGTCGCATACCTTTAAGGTCACCAGGAACAAGAGAGTTTATTTTACTTGCAAGATGAATTGACGAAAGAAAACTTGATACAACGAGAAGTATTCTAAAACAAGCTCTGGAACTTATAAATGCATTTAACGCAAGGAACACAGCATGTAATTCTTCAAGAGGTATAGATAAATTATCATGCATAAAACATTTAGTTACTATGGGCCGTGATTCGTTCTTTATAAGGTAGAAGGTATAAAGTATTATCTATATTATTTTGTATCCGGATATTCACAAAAATTTAAAATAAAATATCCTGTTCTTCGTTTAGCTATTTTAATGGCAGGTGTTTGCAAAATATCTTTCCTCTGCCCTAAAGGTCATTCTTATCTTAGAATGTTCCAAGCATCCTTCTATTTTCGATCTCATCAGCAAATTTTCTTGCTTTTCTCATGTCGAAAAATCTTAGAATATAAGAGAGATAGAACCAGTCACGTAATATAGCATAGAGTTGGTCGCGGACTAATTGAATTACTATGATACAAAGTGAGTTCGATTCAGACATTTCTTTGTGTCAGCTTGGGTTAAGTAAAAGTGATAAATCAACACCGAATGTTTGGCTATTGCTTTCTAAATGTCACCTTTAATTTAAGTAAACATGATCTTTTAAAACCACGGATTTGCTATTCTAATCAATAATGCCTTGGTCCAAAATCAAGAAGTATATCCTACAGAACAACAATTTCAGCTCGATCGAATGTATAATAATCATTCATTTTATATCAGTTTCTGATCCTCACATTCGAGAAGGAAAGTCTAAATCAGAAAGGAAGCTTACAGGTTTGATTAACATCCCCTAAAATGAAAAATCAAATTTAGTGGATATTTAAAAGCTAAAAGAAGTATTTTTATTATTTAGTTAGTACAGTTATATTTACTTAGAATTTAATTATAAAAAGTTTTCTTTTTAACAAAAGTAAAGAGCGAAACTATGTCTTGAGATGAGCAAATTAAGCAACTACCAGAAATTATAATGAACGATGAATTACCAGTTAAAAGAAAACGATTTTAGACTTAATAAAAAAAAAAGTTAAACCAATAATGAACTTGTAATGTATCAAAGATAAAACCGATATTTAACTTAAACTCAAAATGAACAAAATTAATTGATGTATGAAGTCCGAAATCGTCACCTTGTACCCCGATTACGGTTAAAAAAAAAACAACAGATATTAAAACACAAATATTAAAGTTAAAAGGTATAGATATTAGACTTAACAAGAAACCAAACCAATAGTGAGCCTAAAATGTACAAACAGTAAAACTGATATCCAATTCACACTTAAAACGAGCAGAAATTATTAGATATAGGATCTGGGAAGTCGTCCCCCTTGCACCCCAATTATAGTCTTTTAAACATTGATTAGTCCTCGGACGTCATTTTCTTCATTGCGTTGTTGTTGATGTTAAAACTAGTTTTTAAACTTAACTAATTAAAAAACCAAACTAATTCAACTAATTAAAAAACTAACTAAGGTAAAACTAATTAAAAAACCAAACTAATTTTTAAAGCAGTTATTAAATGAAATTATAATAATGGAAAACTAAAATCTTAATATCGATCATTCCCACGCAAAAGAAAATATACATGTTTAAAAAATCAGTTTTATGTCTAAATTCTTCTTTTTCGTTTTATTTCATTAGACGTGTAGAGTAATGGTGTCTAAATTACATTTTGAAAATGAATAGTTTCAAATCTTGAAGAAATCCACTTTAATCTTTGAAGTGAAGTTTTGCAATATCAAATCTATGCGAATCTTTTATGCATTTTAAAACAATATGTTTAGAACGAAGAAACTATAAATATAATTTTAGTCTGACGGAATTAGACTAGTATTACAAAATATAATCGCATCAGTTTCGAAAGCTTGCGTCAAGCTATTTATTTCTCAATGCTATGGGGATAAAAGATAAACTATTTAAAATACGTATTGCTTTCAGTGAAGTGCGAATGACATTCGTGCTATAGTTTGGGTGAAAGGGGGACGATATCCCCATCCACAGATCTATTTATTTCTGTTTATTTTGAGTTTGAGTTGAATATCTGTTTTATTTTGGTGCATTAGAAGTTAACTATCGGTTTCGTTTATTGTTAAGTCTAATATCTATTTCTTTTGTCTATAACATCTGTTTTTTATTAATTGTGTTTTTTTTTAACTATAATTGCGGTACAGGGGGGACGACTTCCCAATTGGTATATCTAGTAATTTCTGTTAGTTTTGATTTCGAGATGAGCATCAGTTTTATTTTTGGTACATTATAAGTTTATTACTGATTTCATATTTTTTTTAAGTATAATATCTGTTTCTTTTAACTTTAAGCTTATTGTTCATTATAAATTTCTGGTAGTTTTTTTTATTTGCTCTGCTCAAGACATAGCTTCGGTCTTTATTTTAGTTAAAAGAAAGTTTTTTTTTCTTTCATCTCTGTTCATTTTTCATTCATTTCTGTAAAAGACAATGATTTAGTAATTTGCGATTTTTTTTTAAGGAATTTTTTTTTACAAGTTGAAGGAGCAATTAATATTGACCTTTCACTAAGGACTCGAATTGAAAAAAATCTGAATCTATGCAAAAACAAATTTCTGAATGTATACTTTTCTTTTAGTTGCTCTGTAAGCAAAGAGCATATGAATGAAATCTATTATTATTTTTGAAGTCCATATTTCCATTCTGTATTCTCTCAAATTTTCAACTTCATACCCTTGATCTTAACAGTAGCAATATTATTGCAGTAATGTTAGTGGTAGGAGCAGTAGTAGTATGCACATTTTGCCAATTGGCTAGTTGAACATTCTCTCATTATACCTTTGAAGTTTATGGTAAAGGCCATACAGCTCCAATGTTTTATTTTTTTTCCAGACACACTTTATATGGAAGCGGTCGTCGTATAAACTTCAAAGGGGGCTCATTCGTTTGGAAATCGAGATTTCTAAGGCCCTCTTGAGGAGTCAAAAGTGATTGAAAGGCAACTAACACCCATTCCACGCCCATCATATCCCCAAACACATCCAATCAAAATTGTGAGACAGCCATTTTGTTCTACGTAGTAGATTTCCAGATAGAAATTATGTTTTAGAGGAGGGCACTCCCCCCACAACCCCCACACCCACCATTTGCCCAAATACATCCAATCAAAATATTGAGATAACCATTTTGTTTAACGAAATTGAAAGTTCTGGAAATTTTATCTTTGAGCAGGACACTCCCCCCACAGTCTTCAGTGCAATGGTTATAATTTATGCCCTAGGGACTTATATGATTCTTATGGAAGGAATGCTCGTATAAAATTCAGAGAGGGCTCATTTGATTGGAAATTGAAAGTCCTAGTTCACTTTTTAAGCAACATAAGATATTGGAGGGGAACCAGCCCCCCCACATTTTTTTTCCAAATGCATCCGATAAAATTTTAAGATAGCTATTTTTTTAAATAGTTCAAAGATCATATAACATAAAATCTGGTGTCGAAACAACCTCCGAGAGCCCAAGGGCAGGCGTTGTAAGTTATGCCCTGGGGGCATATATGGTTCTTATGGAAGGGATGCTCGTATAAACTTCAAAGAGGGTTCATTTGATTGGAAATTGAAAGTTTGAGCTCACTTTTTAATAGTCAAAAAAGATCCAAGGGCAACTAGCCCTCCCCCCATGCCTTCCTTTTCCGAACCGATCAGATGAAAATTTTGAGATAAATAGTTTGTTAAAAATAGTTTAAAGGTTGGATAGGAAAAAATCCAGTGTCAATACAACCCCCAGGGCCTGGGAGAAGGCCTTTTAAGTTATGCCCTAAAGGTATGTATGGTTTTTATGAAAGGGATGCTCGTATAAACCTCATAGAAGGCTCATTTGATTAGAAATTGAAAGTTCTAGTTCACTTTTTAAGAGTTAAGAGACTTAAGGGCAACTAGCCCCCCACGCCCATTTTTCCCCAAACCTAACCGCTACACATTTTTAGATAGCCAGTTTTTTGAAAATTGTTCAAAAATTAGATAAAAAAAACTCCGATGTCAACACAACCCCCTGGGCCCGGGGGTAGGCGTTGTAAGTGTTATTCTGGGGTTGTATATGGTTCTTATGAAAGGGATGCTCGTATAAACTTCAGAGAGGGCTCATTTAATTGGAAATTGAAAGTTCTAGTTCACTTTTAAAGAGTTAAAAGATATCCGAGGGCAACTAGCCCCCCTCCTACGCCCTTTTTTCTCCAAACCCACCCGAAAAAATTTTGAGATAGCCATTTTGTTAAACATAGTTCAAACATCAGATAATAAAAACTCCGAGGTTAACACAAACCAATTTTTTTACTTTGATGTTGTTACTTTGATGCCAGTTTTGATGCCTTGATGAACACTTGATTTTTTTTAAGTTTGGTTTTGAATTAAGGAATTTTAAAAACTTGAAGCTTTTTGCAATCCAAAACGAACAAAAATTAATTAAAAAAAAACTTTCCGAAAAATCAGTTTTCAATGAAAAGTAAAAGTAAAGTCAGATGCATTTGAGGAAAAGAAAGCTTGGAGGGTTAGTTCCCCTCCGATCCCTTTTGCCTCATAAAAGGAAACTAGAACTTTCAATCTCCAATCAAATGAGCCCCCTCCAAAGTTTTTACAACCACCTATTCCATAAAAAAAAAACTTATTTGACCCCCGGGGCATAGCTTACGAAACCTTGTCCTCTGGCTCTGGGGACTCGTGTCGAC
Organism: Artemia sinica; assembly: GCA_027921565.1. Taxonomy (NCBI): domain Eukaryota; kingdom Metazoa; phylum Arthropoda; class Branchiopoda; order Anostraca; family Artemiidae; genus Artemia; species Artemia sinica. The sequence goes on from CM051268.1 coordinate 51,903,019, forward strand.
CCGGAGGCCTCGCTAGACGACTTTTGGAATATTTTGAACAAAATGAATTTATCAAAAATTTCTATCGGACGCATTTGGGAAAAATAGGGGTTGCGGGGTTTGCTTAACCTTTGATCAATTTTGACTCTTAAAAAGACCACTAGAACTTCCAATTTCAAATAAAATGAGCCTCCTCCGAAGCCTATACGACCCCTCCTTCCACAAGAAACCTTATATGTTAATAATAGACAGCTAGCATAATTTATAGCACCCGCTGTGAGGGATGTGTGGGGGTTGACATCCCCAAAGACATAATTACTGGACTTTTCAACTCTGCTGAACAGAATGGCTATCTCAAAATTTTGATTGGATGTTTTTGAGGAAATGACGCGACTGGTTGCCCTCCAATCACTTTTGACTCTTAAGAAGAGCACTAGAACTTTTAATTTCCAACAGAATAAGCTCCTTCCAAAGTTTCTATGACGCTTCCTTCTGTACGAAGTGCCTTGGTCAGAAAAACGTAGTATGTTGTGCCCACTTCACTGTTTACTTAAATGGTCTGTCTAGATATTGCCTAATCCCTCCCCAACCAATTCAAAATTTCTATACTGCGTTGTCTACAGATGAGTCCTCTGTTATATACACTTGAGAAACAAAGTATCCAACATTATTTTGGGTGTTTTTAGTTTGCATCTTTATAATTTTGATTCTTTTTTTTCGAGAAGGAAGATCACCAGTGCGTATTTATTTGTTGTTTTTTTTTTCATGCGTTATCGTATCGAGCCAATGGTACTGTGAAATGGGAGGAGGCTCATTTGAATGAACGTTAAAAGTTCCAATGCCCTTATTAAGTAGCCAAAAAGATTTTGCCACAGAAAACTGGCTTTTTTTTCTCCGTTTCTGGTGCCAAACTAGAATTTTCAACCGGGCCAAGTCGCTGTCAATTGGAATTTCTGAGATTTTGTCAATTTAAAATTATCGAAGAGCTATAAATACATTGATGTTTTCATCTTCAGAGTAACGCTTCGCGGTGGTGCATCCGTTCCTTAATCAAACAGTTATGAACTGTAATGAACTGTAAGTAAGGAGCGACCCGGCTCAATAGCGACCGAAACTCTAAAGAACGGAATTTTGATGCGAATAGATATGCCAAAAGAATCGGGTTAATCTTTTGATTCCAAATATATATGTTTTATTGAGTTTAGTCTTACTCATTAGGGGCTAAAGGCCTGAGAAAATTTGCTGGTTTTCGAAAAAAGGGACAAACATCCCTTAAAGGTCATGGAATCTTAATGAAAATCATACCACTAGATTCTGCGTATTAAAGAACCCTACTATAGTGGTTTCAAGCTCCTACCGGCAAAAATGTGGAATTCTGTATTTTTTCCAGAACAAAGAACACGGATGTGGGTTTTTTTCTTTTTTTTTCAGGGGTGAACACACCAACTCAGTGGTCCTATAATACCGGTTGAGAGCTCATTCGAACGAAAATTAAGAGTTCTAGTGTTATTTTAAATGACTAAAGAGATTAGAAGATATGTAGGCTCCCTCCCATGTCTCTTTTTTCTCAAAACTTTCCGTTTAAAATTTTGAGATCGCGATTTTGCTCCTCGTAATTGAAACACAGAACAACTATGCCTTTGGAGATAACACAGCCCCTGGGGAAAGGTCTTTAATCTAAGAGGGCAAATTTTCTGCTGGTGGATTTTCCACGGGGAGAATTTTCCTCTTATGTCTTACTTTCTTTTTGCCGAATCAATTTTACGCATGGAGATGCTTAGGGTAATTGTCCGTGGCAAATTTTCAACAGGATTGAATTGTCCGTAGGGATAAAAAAATTCAAATGCATTTACTGTAAAAAATGTGCATTGTCAGTTTAATATACATATGCTGATATTTATTCCTTAAAATCCTAATTAATTTGTGATTTCTTAAAGTTACAAAAGTGAAAACGTTTAAAATAATTTTTTTCAGTGAAGTACAAATTATATTCTGGCTTTTAGAAAGCATAGGGTTTAGAACCCTACTCAGGTTAATTTCTTCTCGTTTTGAGTTTGACTTATTGTAATTTCTGTTTGTTTTGGGTTTCAATTATTTATTGATACTGATTTGTGGTAGTAGTATGCCTTGTAGATTGTTTGGTTCTATTTTTCTTTTCATTTTCGGATTAATAGGGTTCTTTATTATTTTTTTTTTTTGAAAAACTTATTTTGTGCAAGAGTTTTTTGGATTAATTTCTGTTCGTTTTATATTAACATAGTCTTTTTCAGGGAGAAAGACTGAGCCTTTTCTCAAGTTATATAGCCATCTGTTCCATAAAAACCTTAAAATCCCCCTGGGCATAACTTACAACCCTTGCCCCTAATCTCTAGGGTTTGTTTCAGCCTCAAAAGCCTTGTTATATGATATTTTGACTATTTTGAATAGAATGTCTATCTCAAAATTTTTATTAGACACATTTCGGGACAATACGATGTGTGTGTAAGGGGGAGGGGGTAGCTGACCTCTGATCCCTTTGACTCTTCAAAAGAGCACTAGAGCGTCCGATTACCAATCCAATAAGCCCCTCCGAAGTTTATATGACCACACTTTCTATAAAAACCCTTTATGTTCCCCGGGCATTACTTACAACCCTTGCCCTGAAGGCTGGTGGAATTTATTATCCTCAAAGACATAATTTCCAGACCTTTCTGATAGGCTGAACAAAATGGCTATATCAAAATTTTGATTGGAAGTGCTTGGGAAAATGATAGGCGTGAGGGAAATTATTAACTACAGACTAAGTCTTTCTCCCTGAAAAAGACTATGTCAATATAAAGCCAATAGAAATTAATCCAAAAAACATTTTGCACAAAGTAAGTTTTTCAAAAAAAAATAAAGACATTAAACCAAATATGAACAAAAATAGAATCAAATAATCCCCCTCTGATCACTTTCGACTAATAAAAAAGGCACTAGTCCTCTCAATTTCCAATCAAATGAGCCCTTTTTGAAGCTTCTACTACAAAACTTTCTATAAAAACCTAATATGCCCCAAGAACATAACTTACGACCCTTGTCCTGAGGTCTATGGGGGGAGGGTTGTCATCCTCAAAGACATAATTTCCAGAACTTTAAATTAAATTGAACAAAATGGCCTTCTCAAAAAGGTGATCGGAAATGTTTGGGAAATTATGGGCGCCGGGGGGGGATTCTCCCTCCGATTACTTTCGACTATTAAAAAGGGCAATAGCCCTCTCAATTTCCAATCGAAAGAGCCCTTTTTGAAGTTTTTAGGACAACACTTTCTATAAGAACGTTATATACCCCCAGCGCGTGACTTACAACCTTAGCCCTGAGGGCTGTGAGGGGGTTTGTCATGCTCAAAAACATAATTTCTGGACCCTTCAACTACTTTCAACAAAATGGCTATATCAAAATGTTGATCAAAAGTGTTTGTGGAAATGATTGACAGGGGGGGGGACATTTGCCCTCTGATAGCCTTCGAATATTAGTAAGGGGACTAGCCATCTCAATTCCCAATTGAATGAGTCATTTTGGAAGTTTTTACGACAACGCTGACAAACACCTAATTTCCATAACTTTCAACTACGTTGATAAAAATGTTGATGAAAATGGGGAAATGGTGGGCGTGAGAGTGGGGGTTAGCTGCCCTCCAATCACTTTTGACTATTAAAAAGTGTACTAGCCCATTCAATTTCTAATCGAATGAGCCCTTTTCGAAGTTTCTACGACAATGCTTTCCATGCAAACCTTATATGCCCCCAAAGCATAACTAATAACCCTTGCGCTGAGGGCTGTGGGGGTATTTTCATCCTCCAAGACATAATATCCGGACTTTTCAACTACGTTGAACAAAATGGTTATCTCAAAATTTCCAATCGAAAGATTCCTTTTTGAAGTTTTTAAGACAAAACTTTCTATAAAAAAAAATTATATACCCCCAGGGCATGACTTACAACCTTAGCTATGAGGGCTGTGCGGGGGATTGTCATGCTCAAAAACAAAATTTCTGGACCCTTCAACTACTTTCAACAAAATGGCTATATCAATATGTTGACCGAAAGTGTTTGTGGAAATGATGGACATGGGAGGGGGGGCATTTGCCCCCTGATCACCTTCGACTATTAATAGGGACACTAGCCATCTCAATTCCCAATTGAATGAGTCATTTTGGAAGTTTCTATGACAACGCTGACAAAGACCTAATTTCCATAACTTTCAACTACGTTGATAAAATGTCTATCTCAAAATTTTGATTGGATTTCTTTGGTGAAATGGTGGGCATGAGAGGGGCATTAGTTGCCCTCCAATCACATTCGACTATTAAAAAGGTTTGAACACTAGAATGTTTGGGAAAGCTTGGGCTCTGGAAATCTTACCGGAAGATACTCAATACTTTTTAAATATATATATATATATATATATATATATATATATATATATATATATATATATATATATATATATATATATATATATATATATATATATATAGGAGTTGACCTGCAGCAGGCTTCTATACATAGAATCTCACTGTCGCTTGTCTTCTAAAAGCAGACAATTTGAGCCTTTTCTTTATGTCATGACGTCCAAATGGACCTTAAATTAGAAGTGGTGCCTTTGTAAAATTACGTCTTTTTTATTGGACCTTTAAGTTTTGCCTCGGCTTGTCTTTTCTCATTATGAACGATTTATCCAGTCCATATTTTTGATTTTCAAAGGTAGGCTATAGTATGCATTGATGACCTTATCCAAGTCAAAATTCAAAACCCAATCATCATCGCTCTTATTTTCAATTTGTTTGCTTCGTTACACCTCGGCTTCTCTTTCGTCATTATGATACATATCGCCGAACCTTTGTTTTGTCAATAAAGGTATGGTAGGCATTGATGACCTTATCCATGTCAAAATCCCAAACCCAATCATCATCGCTATCATTTTCAATTTTGACACGTTTTGATTCTCGCTGTCCAGGTTGATTTTCATTGACTCTTCATTTTTATTTTCGCCTCCCTCACTTGTTCGGTATCGCATGTTTTCTAGCCGTGTTTGTCTTTGCCTTTCATTTTTATTTTTAACACACTCTAAATGTCGTTTTTTAATATCTTCTAACCGCTCGTGTCTTTGCTCTTCATTTTCATTTTTGATACGTTTTTGGATTTTCGATTACTTCAAACCATTTAGCAATGGCCTTTGCTTTAGCTGTCCTTATTGGTGTTGTCGCAATTGATGTTCCAGGTTGTCAAATTTCACATCTTATCACGTGACGTCATTTGTTTTTTTTAACAAAGGTATGGTAGGCATTGATGATCAAAAAAGAAATATCACTCTAACAATAAGAATTTTCGTTGATAGTTGTCAGGGCTTCCTTCCACATTTCGTTATATGTTCTTCGTCTATTTTCAGGTAGTAGTAGAACTTTTGAGCTACGTTGACTTTTCGAACGACAAAATGCAACGTAAACATTCCATGATTAGAAACTGGAGTACTAAGGTCTGTGCAAACAATTTTAAAAGTTTGCCCCTGCGACTGATGTACAGTCATGGAAAATGTGGGTTAAATCGGAAATTGATGTCATTGAACACTACATCCAAGTTGACCTTTACTAGAGTCCACTGTAACTCGGGATATATGCACTTCTTTTCCTGATTTTTCCCCAGTAATTATATTCGCCTTAATTATGTTGTTACATAATTCGGTAACAATAAGACGGGTCTCATTACACATCCCTTCTGAAAAATTTAAGTTACGCAAAAGCATAACCAACGTATTTTTCTCTATTTTTAAGTCATGTGGTGGTAAATCTGCTGTGTCAATTGAATTGAGGAATCCTGAAGTAAATTTAATTCCTCCTTTTCCTTTATCCTTTACAGAATCGTAACTTTTATATAATTTGTGTTCTCCTGGGAGGCGATCGACAATTTTCTCATGTATTTTACCAACTTCTTTGTTGATTGAAGCTAAAATAACTCGATCCTTTAATAAATCGAAACTTTGTTTAGACAAACATTCTCCGAATACTTTCTCTACTAAATTGCCACTGGAAATTATATCCGGTAGTTCAATTTCATTAGGTTTATTTTTAAGAAGACTTCCATTTCTCAGTTCGAGGATGTACTTTGCAAATGCTTCCTGTTCAGGATCAACCCGCATATTTTTCTCAAAGGAAACATGTTTGAAATTCTTCCAAAGATGACTTTTTTTATTGATAAATCTAGTGTTTCACTGAGGCTGCTTTGGGGCTGAACTGGTAAACACTGTCGAAAATCACCTCTAGCAACTAAAAGTTTCCCACCAAATGGTAGGTTTGGATTTGCAACGACCGCAACAACTGATCCATATTTCGTAAGTCGTAAATGGGAAGCATGGGTCTTCGCCAAGTAGGAAAACATCTACTTGAGCTAATTCTAAAGTTCTGTTTGAACCAGGTCATATATAGGAAACAGAATTTGAGTTAATTGGAACTTTCAAGCCAAAGACCTTGTGCGTTGTTAGGCCAAATGGTAATAAAGTTGCTACTATTCAGGTATAAGTCATACATTGTACTTCGTAATTTTTTCACAGAGTCTAATGTAAGGTCTTCTAAACAAATGTTTCATCGGTACCATCTGGTCAATCGATGAAAAAAACAATTTTTCCCAAAATAATTAGGATCATTGACAGCCAGTAAAATATTGCCAACAATTTCATGCTGTTTTCCTTGCAGACGTCGATACAGACTATCTCCAGTAACAGCTTACTCACTAGAATTTGGAAATTTCAAGCTTTGGTCATTTTCATAGGTCTCAATGTTGTTCATGCCGTATCGTTCCACCCGAAAACTAAAATTTCGACCTTCCATTGCCATCTTATTAAACTTCGATGCAAAAATACGATAAGCACACTTCACTGCACAATCTTAAGATAACTTATTTCGTCTTGCATGCAAAATGCAATCCTCTGACAACTAGTTTTTTAATCTTTCCCAAAAAGTTTTTGGCTCTGCAGGATTACCAAAAACAAGAATCCGTGTGAAGAGTATCCGCTTTACAGAAGGCACTTCGGACAGTGCCGACTCTTCTAGGGTTTCGAACCAGTGTTTATCATCGAGTTCAAGGCCATGATCCAGGTATGCTTTTTTGTATGCGGAATATACAACTTTATTAACTGTTTTAAGATCTTCAAAGCTTGTTGCATTCTTCACATGACACAAAAGTACTCGTAAATAGAAGCACTCCGGAAAAGCTGCAAAATTTACGTTGTGAATTCGTCCAATGACACGATTTTGACAGATTCTTTGTTCCCATGTACTGGTATTGTCATTCCATTTAAGGTGTTCGGGTATTTCCCAATAATAGAGAAATTCCTTCTTTTCAATTTGTTTTAACGCCTTGTTGTGTCGAAAATACGCTTCGAACTTTGAGCCTTGTTGTCCAATATCTACCAAATCTTCTTGGGGTTGGCTGATATTTTGCATTAGATAACATCCTGGCAAGTGAACATTTAGACGTTGAACGACATGGCTCTTTTTCTTGATATCGTAACTAAATAGTCGCCAACATGCTTCAGTTGGTGTACACCAACTGAAGCGCATTCTAAATTGGTGCATTCTAAATTGGAAGCGCATTGGTGCAGCGTCATTCTAAATAGGTTTCTGCTTCATTGTAAACCATGCACCGTTTATTTTCGACAATCTTTATTGAAGCACAATCATGTCCCTTGTAGGTGTATCAAGGAGGCACACTTGTGCCTCTATAAAGAGGCGACCCACCACAATGTTAAGCGATTTCAGGTCCTAGAGGTCGCAGAGAGACGGCGGTAATTGCATTTTGTAGCCCAAGCTCAAACTAAGAAACTTGCAAAATTTCATCCTCCTCCGACTTTATCTTCATGGGGTAAACTGGGCCGGAAGTTTCGACCCTCCCACCACAGCCCCCCTTAAACGTTGTCCGATTGGGCTGAAATTAAGAGGTTAAGCTTTCCTTACTTAAGAGGTTAAGTAAGGAGCGACATTAAATCTTAAAACGAACAGAAATTATTCCGTATATGAAAGGGGCTGTGCCCTCCTCAACGCCTCGCTCTTTACGCTAAAGTTATTATTGTTTAAAAAAAGAGCTGTGAGAAAGTCAAACTTTAGCGTAAAGAGCGAGGCGTTGAGGAGGGCACAGCCCCTTTCATATACGGAATAATTTCTGTTCGTTTTAAGATTTAATGTCGCTCCTTACTTTCAGTTTCAAGAATTTTTTTTTATTTAAAGGCTGCGAAAGCGGGGGGTTTGGGGGGCGGCAGTCCCCCAACTGTGCCTCCTAATCCCTGTACGTTTTAAGGTTCGACCTTGTAACTCAGCCTCTTTAACTCTTTAGAAAACGTAGTTTTTTTTCAAATAATTTATATAGATACTCTACTGGACCTATCTTTCCTACATATTCGACATTTATGTGAAATTGGTACTTTTAAGCATATGAGGAATATATGTGGTGACATGACGATTTCCCGATTAATTTGGCGATTATTAGAATCTTTTTGATAAACAGCACGGTCATGTGAAAATTCTTCTCTATTCATTTCGTCTAATTTTGGATCATAACGACGTCTTTATTTTGGTTTTTCAGCATCCGCTAGAGATGTGACTGAATTGTACTGCTTTGGAAAACCATAGCAGCACTGAAACTTTCCATTTATTTTAATCATACAACTTGCATTCGGATTTAAATTCCAATTTCTAATCAAATGAGCCGTTTTTGAAGTTTTTACGAAAAACTATCTATAAAAATCTTATATACCCCCCGGGCTTAACTTACAACCCTTGCACTGTGGGGTTTGGGGGATTTGTCATCCTCAAAGACACAATTTCCAGAATTTTCAACTACGTTGAAGAAGATACCTATCTCATAATATTAATTGGATGTGTTTTGGGAAATGGTGGGTGTCAGAGGGGAGGGGGGGGTAGTTGCTCTCCAATCACTTTGGACTATTAAAAAGGTCACTAGCCCTTTCAATTTTTAATCAAACGAGCTTTTTTTGACGTTTTTACCTCAATACTTTCTATAAAAACCTTATATGCCCCCAGGGCATAACTTACAACCCTTGGACTGAGTGCTCTGAGGGGGCTATCATCCTCAAAGACCTAATTTCCAAAACTTTTAACTACGTTGAAGAAAATGGATATCTCAAAAATTTTAACTGCATGTGTTTGGGGAAATGGTAGGCGTAAGAGGGGGGTTCGTTGCCCTTCAATTACTTTCAACTATTAAAAAGGGCACTAGCCTTTTCAAGTTCCAATCGACTGACCCCTTTTTGAAGTTTTTACGAAAATACCTTCCATAAAAACCTTATATACCCCAGGGCATAACTTACAACCCTTGGACTGAGGGCTCTGAGGGGGCTATCATCCTCAAAGACCTAATTTCCAGAACTTTTAACTACGTTGAAGAAAATAGATATCTCAAAAATGTTGATTGCATGTGTTTGGGGAAATGGTAGGCGTAAAGAGGGGGGTTCGTTGCCCTTCAATTACTTTCAACTATTAAAAAGGGCACTAGCCTTTTCAATTTCCAATCGACTGACCCCTTTTTGAAGTTTTTACGACAATAACTTCCATAAAAACCTTATATACCCCAGGGCATAACTTACAACCCTTGGCCTGATGGCTGTAGGGGGAGTGTCATCCTCAAAGACATAATTTCTAGAATTTTCAACTACGTTGAACAAAATAGCTATCTCAAAATTTTGATTGGAAATGGTGTGCGTGAGTGGCGGGTTAGTTGCACTTCAATCACTTTCGACTATTAAAAAGGGCACTAAACCGTTCAATTTCCAATTGAATGAGCCCTTTTTGAAGTTTCTACGACAATGCTTTCTATGCAAAGCTTATACGCCCTCAGGGCATAACTTACAACCCTTGCGCTGAGGGCTGTAGGGGATTTTCATCCTCAAAGACATAATTTCCGGACTTTTCAACTACGTTGAAGGAATGGCTATCACAAAATTTTTATTTGATGTGTTTGGCGAAAAGGTAGGCGTGGAAGGGGTGTTAGTTTTTCTCCAATCACTGTTGACTGTTAAAAAGTGCACATGTCATTTGAATTTCTAATTGAATGAGCTCTTTTTGAAGTTTCTATGACAACACTCTCTAAAAAACCTTATATGCCCCCAGGAAATAACTTACAACCCTTGCCCTGAGGGGTGTGGGGGATTTATCATCCTAAAAAAAATAATATCCAGAACTTCCAACTACGTTAAAAATAGCTATCTCAAAATTTTGATAGGATGTGTTTAGGGAAATAGTGGGCGCGAGAGTGTTGCCTTCCAAACAGCTTCAATTAGCCTATTAAAAAGGGCACAACCCTCTTTCAAATTCCAATTTAAAGAGGTTTTTTTAAGTTTCTAATACAGCATTTTCTATATAAAAAACCCTATGTGCCCCCAGGGCATAACTTAAAACTATTGCCTTGAAGGCTGTAGGGGGGGTGGTGGCTGTCATCATAAAAGACCTAATTTCAAGAACTTTCAAGTACGTTGAAAAAAAAACGGCTGTCTCAAAATTGGAGTCGCCCCCCAATCACTTTCGACTATTAAAAACGGCAATAGCACTTCCAATTTCCAATCAAATGAGCCCTTTTTGAAGTTTTTACGAAACGCTTTCTCTAAAAACTTTGTATATACCCCCCGGGCTAAACTTACAACCCTTGACCTGAAGGATTTGGGGATATTGTCATCCTTAAAGACACAATTTCTAGAATTTTCAACTACATTAAAGAAAATGCCTACCTCAAAGGTTTAATTGGATGTGTTTTGGTAAATGGTGGGCGTCAAAGGGGGGGGATGTTGCTCTCCAATCACTTTCGACTATTAAAAAGGTCACTAGCCCATCCAATTTTTAATCAAATGAGCTTTTTTTGACGTTTCAACGACAACACTTTCTATAAAAACCTTATATGCCCCCAGGGCATAACTTACAACCCTTGGCGTGAGGGCTCTTAGGGGGCTTTCATCCTCAAAGACATAATTTCCAGAACTTTTAATTACGTTGAAGAAATGGATATCTCAAAATTTTGATTGTATGTGTTTGGGGAAATGGTGGGCGTAAGAGGGGGGTTCATTGCCATCCAATTAATTTCAACTATTAAAAAGGGCACTAGCCTTTTCAGTTTCCAATCGATGACTTACAACCCTTGCCCTGAGGGCTGTAGGGGGAGTGCAATCCTCAAATACATAATTTCTAGAATTTTCAACTACGATGAACAAAATACCTATCTCAAAGTTTTGATTGGATGTGTTTGCGGAAAAGGTGGGCGTGAGTGGGGGGTTAGTTGCTATTCAATCACTTTCAAATATTAAAAAGGGCACTAGCCATTTCAATTTCCAATCAAATGAGCCTTTTTTTGAATTTTCTACGACAACACTTTCTATAAAAACCTTATATGCCCCATGAGCATAACTTATAACCCTTGCCTTGAGGGTTTTGAGGGGGTTTATATTCCTTAAAGGCCTAATTTCCAGAACTTTTCACTAAGTTGAAGAAAATGGATATCTCAAAATGTTGATTGAATGTGTTTGGGGGAATGGTGGTGATTGAAAGGGGGGTTAGTTAATGGTGGGTGCCAACCATTTCCCCAAACACATCCAATCAAAGTTTTTTGATAGCCATTTTGTTCAACGTAGTTGAAAGGTCTGGAATTTATATTTTGAGGAGGACACTCCTCCCACAGCCCTCAGGGCAAGAGTTGTAAGTTAAGCCCCGAAGGCATATAAGGTTTTTTATAGAAAGCCTTGTCGTAGAAACTTCAAAAAGGGCTCATTAGATTAGAAATTCATAGGGCTATTGGCCTTTTTAATAGTCGAAAGTGATTGGAGGGCAACTAACCCCCTATCACGCCCATCTGTCACCAATCACATCCAATCAAAATTTTGAGATATAAATTTTGTTCAACGTAGTTGAAAGCTCCGGAAATTATGTCTTTGAGGATGACAGTCCCCCCAAAGCCCACAGCGCAAGGGTTGTAAGTTATGCCCTGGGGGCATATAAGTTTTTTTTTATAGAAAACGTTGTCGTAAAAACTTCAAAAAAGGGTCACTCGATTCGAAATTCAAAAGGCTTTTGCCCTTTTTAATAGTTAAAAGTAATTAGAGGGCAACTAGCCCCCCTTTCACGCCCACCATTCCTCCAAACACATGCAATCAAAATTTTGAGATATCAATTTTGTTCAACGTAGTTAAAAGTTCTGGAAATTAGGTTAAAAGTTCTGGAAATTAGGTCTTTGAGGATGATAAACCCCCTCAAAGCCCTCAGGGCAAGGGTTGTAAGTTTTGCCCTAGGGGCATATAAGGTTTTTATAGAACGCGTCGTCGTAGAACATTCAAAAAAAGCTCATTTGATTGGAAATTGAAAGGGCTAATGCCCTTTTTAATATTCACAAGTGATTGAAGAGTAACTAACCCCCCAATCACGCCCACTGTTTCCGCAAACACATGCAATCAAAATTTTGAGATAGGTATTTTGTTCAACGTATTAGAAAATTATATAAATTATGTCTATGAGGATGACACTCTGCCTACAGCCCTCGGGACAAGGGCTGTAAATTATGCCCTGGGGGCATATAAGGTTTTTATAGAAAGCGATGTCGTAAAAACTTCAAAAAGGGGTCAGTCGATTGGAAATTGAACAGGCTAGTGCCCTTTTTAATAGTTGAAAGCAATTGGAGTTTAACAGCCCCCCTCTTACGCCCACCATTTACCAAAACACATGTAATCAAAATTTTTAGATATCTATTTTCTTCAACGTAATTAAAAGTTTCGGAAATTAGGTCTTTGAGGATGATAGCCTCCTCAGAGCCCTCAGGCCAAGGGTTATAAGTTGTGTCCGGGGGGGCATATAAGGTTTTTATAGAAAGTGTTGTCTTAGAAACGTCAAAAAAAGCTCATTTGATTAAAAACTTGGAAGAGCTAGTGACTTTTTTAATATTCGAAAGTGATTAGAGAGCATCCCCCCCCCTCTGACGCCAACCATTTTCCCAAATACATCCAAGTAAAATGTTGAAATAGGTATTTTCTTCAACGTAGTTGAAAATTCTGGAAATTGTTTCTTTGAGAATGACAAACTCCCCAAACCCATCAGGGCAAGTGTTGTAAGTTAAGCCCGGCTGGTATATGTAAAGTTTTTATAGAAAGCGCTTCTTAAAAACTTCAAAAAGGGCTCATTTGATTGGAAGAATAAAATGGCTATCTCAAAATTTTAGATGGATGTGTTTGGGGAAAAGGTGGGCGTGAGAGGGTGGTTAGTTGCCCTACAATCAATTTCGACTATTAAAAGGGGCACTAGCCCTTTAAATTTCTAATCGAATGAGCCCTTTTTGAAGTTTCTACGACGACGCGTTCTATAAAAACCTTATATGCCCCCAAGGCATAACTTACAACCATTGCCCTGAAGGTTGTGGGGGAGTTTCCTCCTCAAAAACATAATTTCTATCTGGATATCAACTACGCTAAACAAAATCTCAAAATTTTGATTGGATGTGTTTGGGGAAATGGTGGACGTGGAAGGGGTGTTAGTTGCCTTCCAATTACTTCCGACTATTAAAAAGGGCACAAGCCATTCTAATTTCCAATTGAATGAGCCCTTTTGAAGTTTCTACGACTAATTTTTCGATACGAAGTGCCCTGTTCTAAAGGAAAAAAAAATAATGCATTGTGCTAATATCGTTCTTATATGCCCCAAGGCATAACTTAAAACCCTTGGCCTGAGGGTTGTGGAGGAGTGTCCTCCTCAAAAATATATTTTCTATCTGGAAATCAACTACGCTTAACAAAATGGCTATCTCAAAATTTTGATTGGATTTGTTTGGGGGAATGATGGGCGTGGAGGGGATAGTTGCCCTCCAAACACTTTCAACTATTAAAAAGGGCACTAGCCACTCCAATTTCCAATCTAATGAGCCCTTTTCGAAGTTTCTACGACAACTCCTTCGATACGAAGTGCCCTGATCTAAGACAACGAAAAACAAAATACACTGTGCCAACATCGTTCTTTACTATTGCGCTGCCTATGATAGATAACTTTTTGAAAGTACTAAAAAAAACTTCAGCGTAAAGGGCGAGGTATTGACTAGGGGAGAACCCCTTTTATACGTTCTTAAATTAATGCAGCTTTGATTTTAGCTCGCCGTACATTAATAATTAAGAGAAAATTTGCATATTTTTTAATTTTTTTTGGCTTTTTAGTTGCCCTAAAATCACTTTTGACTATTAAAAAGGGCACTAGCCCTTTAAATTTCCAATCGAATGAGCCTTTTTTGAAGTTTCTACGACAAGGCCTTCTATAAAAACCTTTTATGCCACCAGGGCATAACTTACAACCCTTGCCCTGAAGGCTGTGGGGGAGTTTCCTCCTCAAAAACATAATTTCTATCTGGAAATCAACTACGCTAAACACAATCTCAAAATTTTGATTGGATGTGTTTCGGGAAATGGTGGGCGTGGAAGGGGTGCTAGTTGCCTTCCAATTGCTTCCGACTATTAAAAAGGGCACAAGCCGTTCTAATTTCCAATTGAATGAGCCCTTTTCGAAGTTTCTACGACTTCTTCTTCGATACGAAGTGCCCTGCTCTAAAGGAAAAAAAAAAAAATAATGCATTGTGCTAACATCGTTCTTATATGTCCCCAAGCCATAACCTAAAACCCTTGGCCTGAGGGTTGTGGGGGAGTGTCCTCCTCAAAAACATATTTTCTACCTAGAAATCAACTACGCTTAACAAAATGGCTATCTCAAAATTTTGATTGGATGTGTTTGGGGGAATGATGGGCGTGGGGGGGATATTTGCCCTCCAAACACTTTTGACTATTAAAAAGGGCACTAGCCATTCCAATTTCCATTCTAATGAGCCCTTTTCGAAGTTTCTACGACAACTCTTTCGATACGAAGTGCCCTGATCTAAGACCACGAAAAACAAAATTGTGCCAACATCGTTCTTTACTATTGCGCTGCCTATGATAGATAACTTTTTGAAAGTACTAAAAAACTTCAGCGTAAAGAGCGAGGTATTGACTAGGGGGTAACCCCTTTTATACGTTTTTAAATTAATGCAGCTTTGATTTTGGCTCGCCGTACATGAATAATTAAGATGAAATTTGCATATTATCTTAATTTTTTTGGCTAAGTGGCTTTCTCGAAATTTTGATCTGACGTAACTTACGAAATAACTTACATAACGAACTTCTATATTCGTATATTTTTATTACATAAATGAGGGGTTCTCCCCCTAGTCAATACCTCACTCTTTACGTCAAAGTTCGAATTTTGTTCCTATTTTTTAAGAATGACCCCTGAATCACAAAGGCCGTTTAATTAGAATACATAGCTTTTTTGAAATTACTAAAAACTTTATCATAAAGAGCGATATATTGCCTAGGGAGAGAACCCCTCATATACGTAATAATTTTTGTTCGTTTTAAGTTTTAATGTTGCACCTTAATTTCAGTTGAAAAACTTGTTTTTTTATTTAATTTCTGATCGTTCTTTAAATAATGCTGGGATATCCGACCCCCCCCCCTGTTAGAAATGCCCCTTCCCCCATGACAATATCCTCCATGAAAAGATGCTCCCTTTGTAGTCCCCTCCAGCGACCCCCTCCCACCAGCAAAAATCGCTCCTGAAAACGTCTGCATACTTCCAAAAAACAAATACTATGTGTAAACAATAGGCAAAGTTTAGAACTTGCAGCCCTTCCTCTGGGGACTGTGGAGGAGTAAGTCATCCTAAAAGACATATTTATCAGGTTTTCGACTGTGCTGAACAAAATGGCTATCTCAAAATTTTGATCGGGTGAATTTGGGAAAAAAATGAGCGTGGGAGGGGGCCTAGTTGCACTCCAATATTTTGGTCACTTAAAAAGGGCAATAGAACTTTTGATTTGCGTTCGAATGAGCCCTCTTGCGATATTTTATGACCACTAGATTGATACGATCACCCCTAGAAAGAAAAACACAAAAAAAATAAACAAACAAATAAACACGCATCCGTGATCTTTCTTCTGGCAAAAAATGGAAAATTCCACATTTTTGCAGATAGGAGCTTTAAACCCTTACCACAGGATTCTCTGGTATGCTGAATATGATGGTCTGAGTTTCTTTAAGATTCCAACATTTTTAGGGGGAGTTTCCCCCCTTTTACGAAAATAAGGCAAATTTTTTCAGGGTCGTAATTTTTGAGGGGTAAGCTTAAACTTGATGAAACTAAAATAATTGAAATCAGCATAAAAATCCGATTCTTTTGATGTATCTACTGGTATCAAAATTCCATTTTTTAGAGTCTTGGTTACTATTGAGCCGGGTCGCCCCACGAACTGTTTGACATTTTAAATCATATCTAAAAGCAAAACCGACATGGCAAGCCAGATCATAAGATATTTAGATAGATTTATTTTCCATATACCAGTAAAATAATTACATAACAATCTACAAATCCCCACAAAGGCTCCATGGCCTGTAGGAGGGGGATTATGAAAAGATCAAATAAACATTAAACATTTAAACGCTTAAGATTTAAACAATATAAACATAACATTAATATTTAAACATATAAACATAAGCATTTGATCTTTTAACATGTAAAGCATTTGCTTAATAAAAAAAAAAAAAAAAAAAAAAAAAAAAAAAAGGAGAGTTCACTAAATAAGCTTTATCAAACTACAGTGAATCACAACATCTATAAAAAAAAAGAAGGAGAGTTCACTGAATAAGCTTTATCAAACTAAAGTGAATCACAACATCTATAAAAAAAAAAAAAAAAAAAAAAAAAAAAAAAAAAAAAAAAAAAAAAAAAAAAAAAAAAATTAAATGAAAAAAAAACTATTGGCAGCAGGCAAAAGTAAAGAAAATTAATCACATGAAAACAAATATTTTTTTACTAGTCTTTTGAAGGTGCCAAACGAGTGGCATTCTCGAGCTGAATCGGGAAGGGTGTTCCATGTCAAATGACACGCAACAAGAGGATTAAAATCGGATCTTATTGTTGGTGTATGGGGAATTTGGATATTTAAAGAACTACGGAGTTGATAATTTGACCGATCAGATACAAAAGAAGACGTAAATCTAAGGGACCTAGGAATATCACCATGGAGCTGAAGAAAAGCGAAAGACGCACAGGAAAGAATATAAAGTTTTTTAATATCAAGCAACGGTTTAGTTACCGAACGATTTACATCCTGGATAAGATTTATAGCTTTATCATAAGTATTTGAAAGCGGTTTGAGAAAAGAAGGGAAAGTAGACATCCATATGACTGAACAATAGGAAACATAAGAATGAATTAAGCTATGAAATAGGATTCTTAGAATTGGCCCTGGAAAGATATGTTTTAGTTTTCTTAGAATACCGAGGTTTCTGCATACCTTCATTTTAATCAAGTCAATATGGTGTTTAAAAGATAAATTTTCATCTAGGAGGATACCTAGGAAACGGACATGGCCATCCTTTGGTCTACTAATAAAGCCTTTGGATGTATGAACTTCAGATAATTGAGGACAAACCTGGGATATACGAGAAAAAACTAAAAAACTAGTTTTAGAAACATTTAAGGCAAGAGAGTTAGCATCAAACCAAATTGAAACTCTCTCAAAGAGGTCCACTAACTTTGTACGAACCTCATCCTCTGTTCCCCCAGAAGTAATAAGGGTGTTATCATCGGCAAAAGTAACAAGAGAATCCGAGGTATGCAAACTACAGTTGTGGGTAAGGGAGACTGTTGGATGACATAGACGACAGCAATAAAGAGGATTTTTATTTCTAACTGCAAAAATTAGGTCATTTACATAAATTGAAAACAGTGCCGGCCCTAAAACTGACCCTTGAGGGACCCCCTGGTCAACACTTGATGGTGAGCGAAAAAGTGGATCAACAGAAATTATTCTACCAGACAAGAAAGACTTGAACCAATAAAACGCACTACCTCTTACGCCAAAATGAGAAAGTATAAATAGAAGAACACTGTGGGTTAAAGAATCAAAGGCTTTACGAACATCCAGAAACAAACAGCAGGAATAAAATGGGAATCTATGGCAGAGTGAAGATAATTCAGTAAAACTGCACAAGCATGCTCAGTCGAATGATTTGCTCGAAAACCAAATTGAAAATTGTGAAAAAAATCTTTAGAAGTAAGAAAATTATTAAGACGAGAAAGCATCGCCTTCTCAAATATTTTGCTAAACACAGACAACAAATTAATACACCATTGAACTAACAATGAAGAAGTTGAGACAAACGGAAAGAGATGCTTAGTAGCCTAGCTAGGGCAGTTTAGAAAGTCAAGGAATGTTTTATGACATATGATGGTGAAACTGCTCATTGCAGAGAAACGTCAGACAGTTTGTACTTTTGGAAAATATCCAAACGTAAAACTTCAGGTTAAGCTTGTTTACCATACGTACTTCTTTTTCTTTTTTTGTTAAAGAAAATATTTGAATTGTAACCGAACTGAACTAAACTACAACGCGGACACTAGTTTTAGGCCGATAAGATGAACATATTAACAACTGAAACCTCTTGATTAGCTGAGGTAGTGAAATTCCAGGCTCTCGAGCTAAACATTTGACTTTGAATTTTTTGACCTAATCACTGAATTTTACGAGTAAAGAGAAAGTGTCTGGATAGGAACAGAAAAGATATAAAAAATAGTCAGCCTATTTAGAGAAAAAAAGAAAGTGACAATGGTAAAAAGAGAAAAGCAACACATGCCTTGAAAATATCTGCATTTTAGTCACCTAGAAATACTTCTCACCTCAAAGATGTGATTTTTCGTTAGAAAAGTGAATTCATTTGATTTGTTCTTTTGCCTCAATTCAAGGTTGCGCTTAATTGTATCTGGGATTAAGACTTTTAATTGTCGTTTTTTTTTATCCTTCAAAATTGACAAAACAAAAAAAAAAATCTACAGACGCAGGATAAGCCTTTAAGGAAACTTTCAATAATATTTTCAAATTATTTCCTCTTATCTAAGCTATTATAATTTTTGTATGCTTGTGATTACAACAGATGATTCACAACAGAGAATCTATTGCTGCCTTCTTTAAATAAAAAGGGGGAAAAATGCACTCAAATTATGAATTTTTTTTCTTTTTACAGTTTTTTTCTCTCTCCTTATTTTCAGATGAGAAAAAGCTACAAATTATTTTCTCCATTCTGAGAGGAATATTTATTTACTTGTTTATGTCAGGACAAAAAAAAGTTTGGAACAAGGCAAAAATAGTGATGACACTAGCATAAATAAAGTTAATGAAACTGCTTGGTGCAGCAATGAGTTGTTGGTAGTTGTAGTGATGAAGCTAATTTTAGTGCATAAATGCTGGTTAGTATTTGTAGGATTTTACACATTTTCTGTCGATAAATGGGGACTATGGATAATATTGTCAACCCCAACGGCATAGTTATTTGACCTTTGAAATATTTTGAACAAAATGGCTGTTTCAAAATTTTGATCGAATATATTTGGGGGAAAACACGGGATAGGGGGCCTGGGTGCCCTCCTATCAATTTCGAGTTTAAAATGGGAGCTGAAACCTTCAATTTACAATCGAATGTGTCCCCTATGAAGCATATGTGACCACCCCTTCCATATAAAGTGCCTCTGGAGAAAAAATATAATAAATTGAAGTATTATTGGAGCCCTTTACTGCAGCTATATAATGGTATGCGATAGAGTTGCATAATTTACTATATAATGCTAATGCTATAGAGTTGCCTCTGATTTTTTTAAGTTTTAAAAATATATAAAAAAAATTAATTTATAGGATTCAAATTACATGTCCTGCACATCCTTTTCATTGCAGCGATACAGTCAGTGGCTGCCTTTCATGGGATTCCAGGCAAGTTTCATTTCTATACTCTTACACATTAAATACAAAAAATCAACTGAAAGTAAGGAGCAACGTTAAAACTAAAACGAATAGAAATTATTGTGTATATGAGGGGGATTGCCCTCTTCTCAGTACCTCGATTTTTACGTAAAGGATTTTTTTAACATTTGTAAAAAAAGCTTTTTATTTTAATAATTAAGCGGCCCCATTGTTTCAGTAATCGTTCCTAAGGAATTGGGACAATAGGTTAAAGTTTAGTGTAAAGAGCTAGGTATTGAGAAGGGGGCAGTCCCCCTTATAAAAGAAATATTTTCTGTTTGTTTTAAGTTTTAATGTTGCTCCTCACTTTCAGTTGAAAATATTTTTTTTATTCAGTTCCTGGTCGTTTTTCAAATAATGCCGGACCATCCCCCTCCATGGAAAGTCCCCCCTAACAGACGATCCCTAAATCAAAAGTTTCTCCTATTTAACCTTCCTCTCTCATGAAAATTACTCTCCGGACAATAGCATTCTCGCTTAAAAAGCCCCCGGAAAATTCCTTGCAGACTATTCCGCTGAAAAACTTTTCTTATTACACTTTCATTCGAAAAGAAGAGAATTGGTGAAAATCTTCCCCAGCGTGGAAAATTTTTCTTAAAAATCCTACCTACACCCTCTCCTCTCCAGTGGAAAGATAATACCGCAGACAATTCCCCCATGGAGAATTTTCACCGCCAAAAATTCCCTCATAATGAATTTCACCCCTAAGAAATCCCCCCCCCCAGAGAGTTTCTTCCGAGGAAAATCACCGACGGAAGGATCCTCCAAAATATTCCAGCCCGGTTAAATCCTCTCCTGGACAATCACTCTCAACATCTTCAATTAACAAAATCTTGTATGGAAATATTGAAATCGGGCATGGTATTACCAAAATCTTGTCTGTTGTTATCAATATATTGCAAGATATTATCAAAATCTTGTCTCATAATATCACAATCTTTCCTGCTAGTGTCAAAATCTATTCTGCTATTATCAGGTACAGGGAAAGGTTTTGATAATATTAGGCAAGATTTGGGTAATATCGGGCGGTATTTCGATGGCACTAGGCATGATTTTGATATGTTTATTGGTTATGATTGATGGTTGTTGGTTATGATTGTTGGTTATGTTTTTTGGTTGTTGGTTGCTGGTTATGTTTGTTGGTTGCTGGTTATGATTGTTGGTTGTTGGTTATGATAGTTGCTGGTTGTGTGGTTTGTTGATTTTTTTTTCGTTGGTTAGGTTTGTTGGTTGTGTTTGTTGGTAATACTGGTTATGATTGTTGGATGTGATTGTTGGTTTGGATATATTTGATAATAAATGGATTTACTAGCCAATGCCATACCTGTTTCTATTCCACCACGATGTTTTCCCCCTATACATGTGTTTATTTCTATGACAGCCCTATGCCGTCACGCGACACACCCTCCCGCCTTAAAAGGTCAGATAAGGGGAGCTAGCAACCCCTCAGGCAGTTACACCTGTACAATCCAGTCAGCTGTTTCTAGCAGAGCTCTTTGAAGTCACGAAAAAGGTAGAGAAATTAACATGGGATTCTAAAGAGGCGTCACAAGACTTAGCCCGTCTCAAACAGACAGGTTTAATATGCTTGACGCAATTTTATGTAACCCTGCCTAAGGAACCCATGGGGGAATCTCCACTTATAAAGTAACACCAGTTCACACCTTACGTAATGGCGGCACACACTTTATGTAAGGCCAGCGCATCTTACATAATGTCGGAATACATCACTGTCACATAATACCCGCTTTGACATTTCATTTTTCGCCCGAAATGCTCAACCCATTTTTTCTTTCTTTTTTTTAGTTGTTTCTTTGACCCCACCAGGACTAGAAAGGTCATTCCCTTCCAACGTATTTGTGCCTTAACCGGGAGGACTAACAAACCATTCCTAATATTTTGTCCTACTCAGTATATTCTAAAATTAACCTACTGCACGACACCTGAGATTCCCCGTTTTTGGCACTCGTTAGAATGGTGTGTTACTTCCCCAAATTTGACACGCTCCCGGATATATTTGCTTTCAAGATATTAATAGTTATACGGACTAAGGAGTGCTTTAATTGCATTATCACATTGATAGTCCAAAACAATAAATCTTAAAAACACAGACTTTGTAAATAAAGGTTTTATTATCTGAAGCAAATTTACAAACAATATTAAAAAGATTGAAAAAGGCAGTTAAAAAACACGACAAACAAAAATAAAGGGGGAAAAAGGCTTATCGTAATATATGCAAAATATTCATTCTATTATAGAAAAACAAATCCTAGCATGCAACCCCGGGACCAGGGGGAGGAGTGATATTAGATGCAAATTTTAGGCAATATTTAGTTTTTAACCGAAAGCCCTTAATGAAAATACAGCTTTTTTGAGTAGTTGCTAGAATCCCCATTCCTCCATGGAAAAAAATTCTTTAACACGAAACTCAAACTAATTGACGCCACAAAGACATTACTTAACTGCCTCCCCTCTGACAACGCATCATCACCTCTAAGACGATTCTTAAAGACATCTCTTTTTAAAAATTATGCATTTAAAGCCTATGATTCAGGTTTTTGCAAACCAAACTTATCATAATAACCTTCAAAACACTCCACACCGCCATGGAATTACAAACATCCCCTCCGTCATCCAAACGGCACCAGCCCTCTACGCCTAGGAAATTTTCAGCCTTTGTGCTCCGAAACTAAGATTCTGGGATCTAAATTAAACAGTATCTTTGACTTGAACTGTCGAAAATCAATATTTCATTGCTAGAACGTGTTACTCCAGCGCAATTCACGCCACAGAGTATTTAAAACACTTCTTGAACGAGCCTACTCCTTATTTCCACAAGTTTTATAAAAAAAAAACGGCGACTTGATGACACCCTGTGACACTCGTCATCATTATTTAGGCATCTTCTAACGCTTGAATACCCCCAGTGGACATGTTTTATATTCCCATTATTTTTCGACAATTCCCAGTTCTCCGAGCGGTTTTTCTCACTCTTCACGTAACTCGGGGAGGGGGGTATTTTTTCAACCAAAATATCAAAAGGCGCAAAGGAATATTCTATTTCGAGAAATTATTGTTCCCAAGGCACATATGCAATTAAGGAAATCCTGAAAATACAGTATGTTCGAGACGAGACCATGCAATGGAAAATACAAAAACATGCGTGAATATAAGAAAGGTATGAGACCTAGCAGGCAAATCTAGGAAGGGAGGAGTGATATTAGAGAAATATTTAAAGCGTTTTAAGAGGTGTCTTTGAAGAACTTTTAATGATATGAGTACTTGTTAGTTTTTCACCACCTCCATTTAAAAAATTCGTTATCGCCTCTACGGATTGAACAATTGTTACTTCTAATAGAAATTTGTTA
>CM051268.1:51926333-51963333 GCA_027921565.1 Artemia sinica
TCTTTGACGTAAAACTTGGTGCTATTAGAAGAAATTTGTTACTGTTAAGAAGAAACCTATTACTTCTAAGAGAAATTTGATAGTATTAAGTAAAAGTTTGTTAGTATTTAGGAAAACGTTATTACTTCGATGAGAAAATTTGCTATTGTTAAGGAAAACTTGCTACTTTAACGCGGGGCCTGGTTGGGTCCATTCGTGCCAATCGCCCTTTTTCCGGCCCTGAACCTTGGTTAGGCCTAAGTATGATGTGACAAATTACCAAAAACTAAGTTAAAGAAAAACAACTTTTTAGCTGAAATTAAGGAGCCATAGTTAGTAACACTTACAAAAAACTTAAATAATTCTATACATGAGCGAAACTACCCCTTCCTGGGCCCCCTGATATTTATGCTAAAGCTTTGCAGTGTTTTAAAAAAAACTCTAATTCCAATTAAATGCACTTTGTGCTTGACCAGTCGTTCTTGAGGATGGGGACAAACTTTCACTTAAAGAGTGAGAGGCGTAAGAGTTTTTTTTTTTGCTCCCCGGTTTCAGTTTAAAAAGGTTATTTTTTAAATTTAATCAAACAGTTCATGGTAACGAACTATAAGTAAGGAGCGGCCCTGCTCAATAGTAACCGAAACACCGAAAAACGGAATTTTGTTACCAATAGACATATCAAAAGAATGGGCTTATTATGCTGATTTTAAATATATAAGATTTTTTAAGTTTAGTCTTACCGTTTAAAGGTTACGAGCATGAGAAAATTAGCCGGATTTTCAAAAAATGAGAAACCACCCCCTAAAAGTATTATAATTCTAATGAAAATCACATCATCAGATTCAGGGAATCAGGAAACCCTATTGTAGAGGTTTCAAGCTCCTACCTGCAAAAATGTGCAATTTTGTATTTTTTGCCAGAAGAAATATCACGAATGCGGGTTTATTTATTTTTTTCCCCAGGGGTGAAACTATCCACCCAGTGGTATTCGAATGGAAATAAAAAGTTTTAAGTCCCTTTTTAAGTGACCAAAAAGATTGGAGGGCAACCTTATTCCCTCCTTCGCCCCTTTTTTTCCCAAAGTTGTCCGATAAAAATTTTGAGATAGCCATTTTGCTCATCATAGTTGAAACGCCAAATAACTATACCTATGGATATAACATGACCTCCACAGCCCCAAGGGAAAGTTCTTTAAGTCATAAAATTTGCCCAATTTTTACACATAGTATTTGTTTTTGTGAAGAATGTCTACGTTTTTGAGTGGGGGGAGCTAACTTTTTGCTGGGGATTTTTCCACGGGGGAATTTTCTATGGGGAGGGCAGTTTCCGGGAGGTGAATTTGTCATGGGAAATTATACTCTGGGGAATTTGCCAGAATTCCCATACAAAATTATTTTTAAATGTCTTGCTTTCTCTTTTCCTTCTCAATTTTACGCTTGAAGTTTTTAAGGATAATTGTCTGGGGTGAATTTTCAGCAGGATTGAAGTGTATAGTGGATATTTCCGTGGGGAGGGGGATTTTTTCGAGGAGATGGGACCAGATTTTCTGGAATTACTTAAAAACAATCAGAAATTAAATAAAAAAAACAAGATTTTTCAACTGAGAGTATGGAGCAACACTAAAACTTAAAATGAATAGAAATTATTACGTGTACGAAGGGAATTTCCCCCTCCTCAACACCTCGCTCTTTGCACTAAAGTTCGAAATTTGACCCAATTCTTTAAGAATGACTCCTGAAAGAATAGATTCGTTTAATTAGAACAATTGGAAGCTTTTTTAAAAGTACTAAAAAACTTCAGCGTAAAGAGCGAGGTGTTGAGTTGGGGGCAATCTTCTTCATACACGTAATACACGTACACTTCATACACGTAATTTCTGTTCGTTTTCAGTTTTAATGTTGCTTCTTACTTTAAGCTGGATTTTCTTTTATTTAATATCAAACAGTTCGTGGTAATGAACTGCAAGTAAGGAGCGACCCGGCTCAATAGTAACTGAAACTCTATGAAACGCGATTTTGATACTAATAGATACATAAAAAAAATCAGATTTTAATGCTGATTTCAAATATATAAGTTTTATCAAGTTTAGTCCCATCCATCAAAATTTGGGCGCCTGAGAAAATTTGGCTGATTTTCAAAAAAAAGAGGGAAAGACCCTCTAAAAGTTATAGAACCTTAATGAAAATCATACCATCCGATTCAGAGTATCAAGAAACCCTACTGTAGAGGTTTCAAGCTCTTATCTACAAAAATCTGGAATTTTGCGTTTTTTGCCAGAAGAAAGATGACGACCGTGTTTATTTGTTTTTTTTTCCAGGGGTGTTCGTATCCACCCAGTAGTCCTAGAATATTGTGGGAGGGCTCATTGGAACTGAAATTAAAAGTTCTAGTGCCCTTTTTAAGTGACCAAAAAATAGAGGGTAACTAGGCCCCCTCCCAGCTTCATTTTTTCCAAAGTCTTCCGATCAAAATTTTGAGATAGCCATTTTGTTCAGCATGGTCGAAAATATGATAACTATGTCTTTTAGGATGACTTAATCCCCGAAGTCCCCAGGGGGAGGGCTGAAAGTTAAGAACTTTACCCAATGTTAACATATATTATTGGTTATTGGGAAGTATACAGACGTTTTGAGGGGGAATTTTTTTCTGGTAGTGGGGGGTCGGGGGTCATGTGGGAGGATCTTTCCATGGAGGAAGTTTTCATGGGGGAAGGGACATTGCTATGAAGGGGGCGCTTGATTTCCCAGAATTATTCAAAAAAAGATCAGAAATTGAATAAATAAAAACAAGTTTTTCAACTGAAAGTAAGGAGCAACATCAAAACTTAAAACGAACAGAAAATATTACGTATATGATTGGGTTAACCCCCTAGTCAATACCTCGCTGTTTAAGCCAAAGATTTTTTTAGTACTTTCATAAGAGCTATTTATTCTAATTAACGGCCTTTCAAGGAGGCACACTTGTGCCTCTATAAAGAGGCGACCCACCACAATGTTAAGCGATTTCAGGTCCTAGAGGTCGCAGAGAGACGGCGGTAATTGCATTTTTTAGCCCAAGCTCAAACTAAGAAACTTGCAAAATTTCATCCTCCTCCGACTTTATCTTCATGGGGTAAACTGGGCCGGAAGTTTCGACCCTCCCACCACAGCCCCCCTTTAACGTTGTCCGATTGGGCTGAAATTTAGTTATTATTCCGTATATGAAAATTATTCCGTATATGAAAGGGGCTGTGCCCTCCTCAACGCCTCGCTCTTTACGCTAAAATTATTATTGTTTAAAAAAAAGAGTTGTGAGAAAGTCAAACTTTAGCGTAAAGAGCGAGGCGTTGAGGAGGGCACAGCCCCTTTCATATACGGAATAATTTCTGTTCGTTTTAAGATTTAATGTCGCTCCTTACTTTCAGTTTAAAGAATTTTTTTTTATTTAAAGGCTGCGAAAGCGGGGGTTTGGGGGGCGGCAGTCCCCCAACTGTGCCTCCTAATCCCTGTACGTTTTAAGGTTCGACCTTGTAACTCAGCCTCTTTAACTCTTTAGAAAACGTAGTTTTTTTCTAATAAGATGATTAAGGGGTCATTTTTAAAGAATTGGAACAAAATCCGGACTTTAGCATAAAGAGCAAGATATTGAATAGGGCTCGACCCCCCTAATATACGTATTAAGAATATATGAATATAGAAGTTCGTTACGTAAGTTAATTCGTAAGTTGCGTATATTTATTACTAATAAAAACGTTCGTAAATAAAATTAAACAAGTTTCGAGAAAGCCATTTAACCAAATAAAAGTAAAATTAATATGCATATTTTTTTTAATTATTCATGTACGGTGAGCCAAAATCAAAACCTGTATTAGTTCAAAAACGTTCAAAAATTAAATAAAAAAACAAAACTAGTTTTTTTTTTTAACTGAAAGTAAGGGGCGACGTTATTGCTTAAAACGAACAGAAATTATTCCGTATATGAAAGGGGCTGTTCCCTCCTTAACGCCTCGCTCTTTACGCTAAAGTTTGACTTTCTCACAACTTTATTTTTTTAAACAATAAAAAACATTAGTGCAAAGAGCGAGGCGTTGAGGAGGGAACAGCCACTTTCATATACGGAATAATTTCTGTTTGTTTTAAGTTTTAACGTCGCTCCTTACTTTCACTTAAAAAAAACTTTTTTTAATTTTTAATTAGGAATGGCTGTAGTTAGGTGTTTCACGTTGTTGCTTTCTGCTCCAGCTCTTTGAAAAACTTAATTAATTTCATACACTTCAACTTGCGAAAAAAGATGGAAAACTTCAAATTTAAAAGATTCTCTTTTTTAAGAACCCCGGACGTTTCGTTCAGACCATGCGTTTTTTCTTTCTTTTTTTTGTAATAAAAGAAAGTGAATGCTTTCTGTTTTTTTTTTTTTTTTTTTTTTTTTTTTTTTTTTTTTTTTTTTTTTTTTTTTTTTTTTTCTACAGCTAGTTTTAGAAGCTTAATTAAATTTACTGAGTTCCTACAATGGAGCCTCTCTGTTTAGACCATACTTTCTCTTTTTTGTTTGTAATAAAATGCGGGGACAGCTCTCTGCTTCATTTATACCGCGGCCACTTTTAAAAGCATAATTAAATTCACCGATTTCCTACTACCTAAACAGATTGGCAGTGTCTTATGTAAATAACTTTTGCCTTTTGTTCTAGACCAAAAATGTTTTTTTTTAAGATGGTGGCAGGTAGGCATATCAGACTGTATCTTTGTTCTGCAGCTTCTTTTGAAGACTTAAATAGCTTCACGCAGTTCATTCTATGAAAAGATTTAGAAACCTTCCGTACAGAAGATCTTTTGTAACAGATCTGGCCTTTTGTGTCCATAGCACACATTTCTCTTTGTCATTTGTAATAAAAAGACAGTGGCAGTTCACTGTTACAGACTGCTTCTTTTTACTGCAGCTCCTTTCACATGCTTAATTAACTTCGCAGAGTTTCTCCTATGGAAACAGTAAGAAAGAGAACGTAATTAATTGAAAGCAAAGGCTTTCGCTGGAACCTTTTTACAGCATTTCTGTGTTTCCCTACCGTGTTTCCAGCTAATATTGCTTCAAGAGATGACATATTCAAGAGCACTCATGGTTCTAATGTTATTTATAATGCTTCTTTCCTTAAGCAGCTGAATGAAGGTCCAAAAAGGTGAGACTGATTATAAATTATTATGAAATAAGCATTTCTTATACATTCTACTAATAGCACACCTTCACTCGAGAGAGTAATACTGTAGAAAATATTTCCTTAAGGTTTTTCGTAACATGTCTAACGAGAATGTTGTAGATTTTACCTTAGAATGTGCAACTCCTTCATATTTTGTCAAAAAAAAAAATTTCTTGATACTTACAGCCCCATCAACAAAAAAATTGGTATGTTCTCTAAGTTACCTTCTCAGTGAACCTATGCTGAGGATTTAAAAAAAAGTAGTTTATTCAAGCGAAAGTAAGGAGGAACATTAAAACTTAAAACGAACGAAAATTTTTTCGTATTTGAGAATTTTCTTTTCTCAACTCCTCGCTTGGTACACTAAAGTTTTTTAGTGCTTAAAAAAAAATTCTTATTCCAAATCAACGGCTTATATGTTTCAGCAATTGTTCTTAAAGAATTATTGCAAAAAGTCAAATTTTAGCGTAAATAGTGAGGAGCTAAAGCGAGGCATCCCCAAATCTCGTACTTGGAATAATTTCAATTCGTTTTAACATTAAGTTGTGCCCCATACTTTCAGTTGAATAAAAGACCTTTTTCTTTTTTTTTTAATTTTGGATCCTTTTTCAAATCCTGCCCAGACTCAACCAAGATATGATGTGGGATACCATGATTTTTGCTGTTAAATTTTAGAAGTCAAATTATTGCAAATTGATTGGCAGAAAATCCGACAAAGACCACACTGCCTTTCCATCATAAAAACAACAACAAGTAAAGCAACAGGGAATTTACCTAGGACAGAGGAATTGTTTAAACCTAAGAATATTTCGGCTTTGTATTTAAGAGCCATCCTCAGCAACCTACGTATATAGATAAAATATAACTTACAATAAATGGAATCTTTGAAACTAAAATTGAAAAATTAAAGCATTCCTATAATCAAAGCTTCAACAAAGGTCAACGAGGATTAAAGATGAAACTACACATAACTAGCTAATTCCTTCAGATGCAAAACAAGAACATATTTTTGACGCTAATGTTGCCTTTTTAGCAGCTAACCTAACTTTTAAAATCGTCTTTTTGTAACTGGTTGATTGCTATTGGCAATTAGTTTTAAATATAATTTGTTAAGCCACTTCAAATTAAACTTGTGTATAAAGCATTGAATTGATGCTCCCCCAAATCCCTGTTTAAATAAATATTTAAGAAATGTTTTTTTTATTTTAATTTTAATTCCCTTGAGTGCAACTTGTTTAATTACCAAATCATTGCTAATGGTGAAGGTGTTTTCAAAAAGTGCTTCATGTCTGGGGTTTCAGTCCTTGTTGAAACCCCGGCCAGGGAGTTGGTTTTTTTTTGGAGTTTTACAAGAAACGATCTTTTATGGTTTCGTTGTGGAATTCTTTTTATTTTATGCTGGAAGCAAGGAGGCGATAAATGGAGATTCAAAAATTGGAACTAAGTAATTTCGGTAAGGCAAACAATAATAATAAAAAAAAAATATTTGGAACTGTCCCATTTTTAAAGAAATGAGTCAAAAGTAGTATTTTGTGGACAACATTTCCCACATCTTAAGAGATAAATTTAGTCGTTCTAAATTTGTTCCCTTGAAGGACAAACTTACTGTTATAAATGAATCAGAGACGTTGCAACACATTACAAATATATTAAATTTATTATTAAATATATTAATAAATATATTTATATTTATTAATAAATATATTAATATTAAAATATATATAAATATATATAAATATATATAAATAATATATATAAATATATTATAATAAATATATTAAAATATAATAAATATATTTATTATACAAATATATTAAAATATATTAAACTAAATAGCTCCAACTAAGATTCTAACAAATGTTTGCTATTCCCCTAGTTTTGCAAACATAATGGTTGTTGTGGTAGTATTTCCCAAAGTAAAATTTACTGATTCTATAAGTTATTTCCTTCCAGGATACATTTATAGTTACAAATGGTCTGCTTTATTGATGTCAGCATCCATGAATCCTTGGAAGAGCATTCCCAGCTCTTGTTTACTTCAGTTATTCAAATACGAGCGCTTTCAACGGATCTCCATCGGTTACATTTTCAGGTAAGTATCTTATCGAAATCAGCTGAGATGGTGAGAGGTAGATTAATTTATTATTTACACTGTTTAATGTTGACCCAACACATTTCAGCAATTTTCCTTATTGCAAAACAATATTACTACTCAAGGTTTTACGGTATATATATTTACTAGTGTTAGCAGTAAATCCAAGTACATTATTTAGTTATGATTATGTTCCGATTATAATTTATTACATAAGTGATGAAACCACTGTAGCTAGTACTAATAAATGATAATAGATGGGTTTATAATGAAAAAAAAAATGTATATTACAACAATGCCCAGGTGCAGAACCAAGTAATGCCCTAAACACAATACAACATTAACAAAATAATACACTTAAAATAAGGACAGAAGGAGGAACAAAGTAAGGAAGGACCATAGTAGGAACAAAGTAAGAAGGAACAGTAAGAAGGAAGAAAGTAAGAAGGAGCTTGACTTACTCGGCCTTAGACACCCACATTCCACAAAGAAAGTAAAATATAAACACAAACACAAGCCAGCCATTAAAAAACAAAGAAGACAACTTAGACGGCTGAAATCATTGCATTAAATTCATAAGCTTCAAAAAATCTAACTTTGACAATTTTCTGATTTTTAGTAAAACGTTATGCGAAATTAGAGGCCCAAAATGTCTAACGCTAAATCTTGATCTTACATTTATAACCGATGCCCTGTTTATCAAATGACAATTTTCATAATCATGTAGTCTTTTTAACCCGCAAGCCCCCCCCCCCCAAAAAAAAAAATAATAACAACATAGGCGGCTAAGATGAATGCAACAAATTTACAAACTTAAAAGCAATGCAAAAAAAAAGGTAGAAGCCCAGCACTTCTACTACTAAATCTTGATCCAACAGTTATGTTATAACCATAAGCTTACGTATCAAAAGAGAAGCTCTAGTTTCATAATCGTGGAGTTTGTTTGTTGCTATTTGTTGGACATCCATTGAAACAAAACGCCAAAAGTTAATAATTTTGACTGCTGAGATCAATTCACCAAATTCATAAGCTTCAAAACAATGCAATTTCAATAATTTACAGGTTTCCGTTAAAAAATTGCACAAAATTGGAGGCCCAATCTTTTCAACACCAAATTTTGATCTAACAGTTACAACCATTGTTGTTTCCTTGTGTTTTGATTCCATTGTCTTACAATATGGTGATTATCTTTTGCTTTACAAGCCTTGCTTTGGTTCCTTTACTTTGAAATTAATAGTAACTTCACATGGGATTGTTTCCTCAATTTCCTAAAATTGTCTGCAGGTTCCTCTTTATGACCTGCAATTTTAAAACAATATATTTGAAGATAGAGGGATTCATTTCATTTTATTGCGAAGTGAAAGCCATTTCAAAAACGGGGATCTGGTTTTTGTTAGAAAACTCACAATTTAAAGGATGGATGATCTATTTTTGATTCATTCCTGGAATTTAGTTGATTTTGTTTCTTTAGGTTCCCAAATTTAATTTTTTTTTTTTTTTTTTTTTTTTACTTTCGAACCTAACCTTAGCTCTTTTTATAATTAAACAAAAAAAAAGTTTTTTTCTTACTGAAACTAAGGAGCAGCATTAAACCCAAAACGAACAAAATTATTTAGTATATGAAGGGTTCCCCCCTCCGCAATACCTTGCTCTTTATGCTAATTCTGTTAAAACTTTTAAAAAAGCTTCCTATTCTAATTAAACGGCTCTTGTGTTTCAGTAGCCGTTCTTAAGAAATTGGGACAAGCAGTCGAACTTTAGCGTAAAGAGCAAGGTATTGAGGAGGGAGCAACCCTTCATATACGGAATAAATTCTGTTCGTTTTGTACTTTAATGTTGGTCCTTGCTTTCAGTTAAAAACTTGTTTTTTTGTTTAATTTCTGTTCATTTTTCAAATAATGCAGGTAAATCTGGCTCACTCTCCATGAAATATACCCTCCCCCCCTCATGGGAAACTCAACCGTGGAAATTCCATCCAACGTAAAGTGCACCCCCGTCAAGTTCCTTCCAGAAAGCCCCCTCCTTGCTGAAAACCCCACACTCCCCGTAAAATTTCCGACGATTCAACCTAAAAAATTATCCTTAGCATAATTTAATTTGAAAAAGACTTTAATTTCTAATCGGTTTCTGGATCACACCGGAAATACCCTCTTCCGTGAAAATTATTTATGGAAATCAAAACACGCAGAAAATAGCCCCCGGATATTTGCTCTGGAACATCTCCACGTGAGTAGTGGGGGGAGTGCTGCTACTGACGACACACCAATTATGGGAGACTAAAAATAGCCTGAAACACTCCGACCAGAAGATCATTTATGAAAAAGCTATGAATATATATTGTTCCTTCAGGAATTTGACCTACTTACAGACTTGTGTTAGAATTCTGTCAATTTTGTCATTCAATGATTTGACGAACTAATAAAGTCGTATTCATTTTAGGCAATGATATATCTGTTTTGGTTTCAGGTAGAAATTTTTTTTAGGGAAAAAGACTGAGCCTCTTCTAAATTTAAACAACAATCCCTTCCATAAAAAAACCTTAATACCCTCTGGGCATAGTTTAAAACCCTAGCTCCTAGTCTCTGGGGATTGTTTCAACCCCAAAGGCCTTGTTATATTATATTTAGACCGTTTTGAATAGAATAGCTATCTCAAAATTTCTATTAGATGCATGTCGGGACAATACAACTTGTGTGTAGGGGGGGGGGTAGCTGCCCTCCGACCACATTGACTCTTGAAAATAACACTAAAGGGTCTGATCACCAATCCAATGAGCCCCCTCCTAAGTTTATATGACCATGTTTTCTATAAAAAAAAACTGTATATATCCCAAGGGCATAACTTACAACCGGTTACTCTGAGGGCTGGGGGTTTTGTTATCCTCAAAGACATAATTTAAAGATCATTCTGATACGCTGAACAAAATGGCCGTCTCAAAATTTTGATTGAAAGTATTTGGGGAAATTATGGGCGTGGGGGGCATTTGCTCTTTGATCACTTTTTACTAATAAAAAGGCACTATTTTTCTCAAACTCTAATCAAATGAGCCCTTTCCTAAGCTTCTACGACAAAAAAAAACATATTTCTATAAAAACCTTATATGCCCAAAAGGCATAACTTACGCCCTTGTCGTTTGGGCAATGGGGGGGGGACGGGGATTCTCATCCTCAAAGAAATAATTTAAAGACCTTCAACTATGTTGGACAAAATGGTAATATCGAAATGTTGATCGGAAATGTTTGGGGAAATGACAGGTGTGGGGGAGATTCTCCCTCCGAATTTTTTGACTATTAAAAAGGGCTATAACCCTTTCAATTTCCAATTAAATGAGCTATTTTTGAAATTTTTACGACAACGCTTTCTGTAAAAAACATTACATACCCCTAGGACATTACTTACAGCCTTTACTCTGAGGGCTGTGGGGGGTAGGTTGTTATCCTGAAAGATCTAACTTCCGGAACTTTCAACTACGTTCAAAGTGGCTATCTCAAAATTTTGATTGCATGTGATTGGGAAAATGGTGGATGCGAGAGGGGGGTTAGTTACCCTCCAATAATTTTCGACTATTAAAAAGGGCACTAGCCCTTTCAATTTCAAATTTAATAAGCCCCTTTTGAAGTTTCTACGACAACACAATCTGTAAAAACCTTATATGCCCCCAAGGCACAACTTACAACCCTTGTCCTGAGGGCTGGTTGTCATCATCAAAGACCTAATACCCAAACTTCCAACTACGTTGAACAAAATGGCTATCTAAAAATTTTGATTGGATGTGTTTTGGGAAAAGGTGAACATAAGAGGGGGGTTAGTAGCTCTTAAATCACATTCGACTATTAAAAAGGGCACTAGTGCTTTGAATTTCCAATCGAATGAGTCCTTTTTTCAGGTTTCTACAACAAAAATTTCAATAAAAACCTTATATGCCCCCAGGCATCCTGCTCAAAGACATAATTTCCAGAACTTTCAACTGCGTTGAACAAAATGGCTATCTCAAAATTTTGATTGGATGTGTTTTGATAAATGTTGAGCTCAGAAGGGGTGTTAGTTGCCTTCCAATCACTTTCGACTATGAAAAAGGGCACTAGTCATTTCAATTTCCAATCAAATGATCCCTTTATGAAGTTTCTACGACAACGCTTTCTATAAAAACCTCATTTGCCCCCAGGGCATAACTTAAAACCCTTGCCCTGAGAGTTGTCAGGGAGAGGGGGGTGTCATCCTCAAAGACCTAATGTCCAGAACTTTCAACTACGTTGAACAAAATGGCTATCTCAAAATTTTGATTGGATGTGTTTGGGGAAAAAGTAGGCGTGAAAGGGGGGTTAATTACCCTTCAATCACTTTTAACTATTAAAAAGGGTACTAGCCCTTTGAATTCCAAATCGAAAAGAACCTTTTTTTAAGTTTCTACGACAAAGCTTCGAGTAAAAACCTTATATGCCTCCAGGGCATAACTTACAACCCTAGCCCTGACGGCTCTGGGGGGAGTGTCATCCTCAAAACCTTATTTCCAGAACTTTCAACTACGCTGAATAAAATGGCTATCTAAAAAATTTGATGGGATGTGTTTGGGAAAATGGTGGGCGTGAGAGGAATATTAGGTATCCTCCAATCACTTTCGACTATTAAAAAGGGAACTAGCCCTTTGTATTTCCAATCGAATGAGCCCTTTTCAAGTTTCTACACCAAAGCTTTCTATAAAAACCTTATATGCCCCCATGGTATATCTTTCAACCTTTGCCCTTTGGGCTGTTGTTGGAGTGTCCTTTTTAAAAACATAATTTCAATGTGGAAATCAACTACGTTGAACAAAAGGGCTATCTCAAAATTTTGATAGGATTTGTTTGGGGAAATGGTGGGCGTGGAAGGGGTGTTAGTATCCCTCCAATCACTTTCGACTATTAAAAAGGGCACTAGCCATTCAATTTTCCAATAGAATGAGCTCTTTTCAAATTTTCTACGACAACTCATTCGATACGAAGGGTCCTTTTCTAGAAAGAAAAATAATACATTGTGCCAACATCGTTCTTTACTTAGGCAGCGCTATAACTCTGCCTATAAAAATACAATTTGAGCAACATCATAGTATATTTGAACATTTTATTTCAACCAACATAGTGTTTCAAATAAAATATTCAATATTTTAAATAAAGCATTTGCTTATTTCATGAAACGCTACAATTTGAGCACCATCATTGCATATATCCTCATTTTATTTCAATCACATAGTATTTCGAATAAAACATTTGGTATTTTGAATAAACCAATTGCTTATTTCATGAAACAATACAATCTGAGAAACACCATTGTATACTTCCTCATTTTGTTTCAAGCAACATAGTATATCGAATAAAATATTTGGTATTTTGAATAAAGCATTTACTTATTTCATAAAACGATAAAATTTGCGCAGGACCATTGTATATTTGCTCTTTTTATTTCAAGAACATAGTATTTCGAATAAAATATTTTGTACTTTGAATAACGCATTTGCTTATTTCGTAAAACAATACCATTTGAGCAACACCATTGCATATTTCCTCATTTTATTTCAAGCAACGTAGTATTTTGAATAAAATATTTTGTATTTTGAAAAAAAACGTTTGCTTATTTCATGAAACAATACAATTTGATCAACACATTTGCATATTTCTTCATTTTATTTCAAGCAAAATAGAATTTCAGATAAAATATTTGGTATTTTGAATAATACATTTGCTTATTTCATGAAACAATACAATTTTAGCAACACCTTTACTTATTTCCTCATTTTATTCAAACAATATAGCATTCCGAATAATATATTTGGTATTTCAAATAAAGCATTGGATTATTTCATGAAACAATACAATTTGAAAAATACCATTGCATATATCCTCATTTTATTTCAAGCAACATAGTATTTCGAATAAAATATTTGGTATTTTGAATAAACCAATTGCTTATTTCATGAAACAATACAATCTGAGGAACACCATTGCACTTTTCCTCCTTTTATTTCAAGCAACATATTATTTTGAATAAAATATTTTTTATTTTGAATAAAGCATTTGCTAATTTCATGAAACAATACATTTTGAGCAACACCATTGCATATTTCCTCATTTTATATCAAGCAACATAGTATTTCGGATGTAATATTTAGTATTTTTAATAAAGTATTTGCTTATTTCATGAAAAAATACAATTTGATCAACACAATTGCATATTTCCTAATTCTATTCAAAGCAAAATAGTATTTCAGATAAAATATTTGGTATTTTGAATAATACATTTGTTTATTTCACGACACAATACGATTTGAGCAACACCATTGCTTATTTCCTCATTTTATTTCCAACAATATAGTATTTGGAATAAAATATTTGGTCTTTTGAATTAAGCACTTGCTTATGTCATGAAAAAATATAATTTGATACATTCTATATTTCCTCATTTTATTTCAAACAACATAGTATTTCGAATAAAATATTTGGTATTTCAAATGAAGCTTTTGATTATTTCATGAAACAATACAATTTGAACAAAACCGTTGCATATTTCCTCATTTTATTAAAAGAAACATAGTATTTCAAATAAAATATTTGGTATTTTTAATAATACATTTGATATTTTCATAAAACAATTCATTTTGACCTGCTCCATTGCATATTTCCTCATTTTATTTCAAGCAACATAGTATTTCGAATAAACATTTGGTATATTGAATAAAGCATTTGCTTATTTCATGAACAATACAATTTGAGCAACACAATTGAATATTTTCTCATTTTTATTTCAAGCAACATAGCAATTCGAATACAATTTTTGGTATTTTGAAAAAAGCATTTGCTTATTTCATAAAACAATACAATTTGAGCAAAACCATCGCATATTTCCTCATTTTATTTCAAGGAACATAGAATTTCAAATAAAATATTCGATATTTTGAATAAGGCATTTGTTTATTCCATAAAACAATACAATTTGAGCAACACCATTACATATTTCCTAATTTTATGTCAAGGAATGTAGTATTTCAAATAAAATATTTGGCGTTTTGAATAATGCAATTGCTTATTTCACAAAAGAATATAATCATAAAAAATAAAACAATGGTTATTTCATGACCAGTACCAATGCATATTTCCTCATTTTATTTCAAGCAACATAGTATTTCGAATAAAATAGTTGGTATTTTGAATAAAGGATTTGCATATATCACGAAAGAATTTGATTTGAGCAAACAATTGCATATTTTCTCGTTTTATTTCAAGCAATATAGTATATCGAATAAAATATTTGGTATTTTGAATAAAACATTTGCTTATATTATGAAAAAATACAATTTTAGCAACACAATAGCATATTTTCTCACTTTATTTCAAGCAACAAATAGGCGTATTTCGAATTTAATATTTGGTATTTCAGTATTTGCTTG
Organism: Artemia sinica; assembly: GCA_027921565.1. Taxonomy (NCBI): domain Eukaryota; kingdom Metazoa; phylum Arthropoda; class Branchiopoda; order Anostraca; family Artemiidae; genus Artemia; species Artemia sinica. The sequence continues at coordinate 51,940,995 of CM051268.1, forward strand.
GTATTTTGAATAAAGCATTTACTTATTTCATAAAACGATAAAATTTGCGCAGGACCATTGTATATTTGTTCTTTTTATTTCAAGAACATAGTATTTCAAATAAAATATTGAGTAATTTGAATATAGCATTTGCTTATTTAATGAAACAATACAATTTGAGCAACACAATTGCATATTTCCTCATTTTGTTTCAAGCAACATAGTATTTCGAATAAAATATTTGGTACTTTGAAAAAATCATTTGCTTATTTATAATACAATACAATGTGAGATGCCCAATTGCATATTCACATATTTCGTTTCAAGCAATATAATATTTTTAATAAAATATTTGGTATTCTGAATAAAACAGTTGCTTGTTCATAAGACAATACAATATAAGCAACACCATTGCATATTTCCTCATTGGTATTTTGAATAAATCATTTGTTTATTTCATTTAACAATACAACTTGAGCAACACCATTGCATATTTCCTCATTTTATGTCAAGCAACACAGTACTTCGAATAAAATATTTGGTATTTTGAATAATTCGTTTGCTTATTTCATAAAACAATGCAATTTGACCAGCACCATTGCATCTTTCCTCATTTTATTTCAAGCAACATAGTGTTTCAAATAAAATATTTGGTATTTTGAATAAGAAATTTGCTTGTTTCATGAAACAATTCAATTTGAGCAACAACATTGCATGTTTCCCCACTTAATTTCAAGCAATATAAAGTTTCGAAAAGAATAGTTGGTATTTTGAATAATGCATTTGCTTAATTCAGGAAAAAATACAATTTGAACAATACCAATGCACATTTCCCCATTTTATTTCATGCAACATAGTATTTCGAATAAAATATTTATTATTTTGAATAAAGCTTTTGCTTAATTCAAGAAGCACTACAATTTGAGCAACATCATTGCATATTTCCTACTTTTATTTCAAGCAACATAATATTTCGAATAAAATATTTAGTATTTTTAATAAAGCATGTTTTTTCACGAAACAACACAATTTGAGCACAACCGTTGCATATACCCTCATTTTATTTCAAGCGACATAGTATTTAGAATAAAGTCTTTGGTGTTTTGAATAATGCATTTTCTTATTTCATGAAACAATACAATTTGAGTAACGCCATCGCATATTTCCTCATTTCATTTCAAGCAACATAGTATTTCGAAAAAAATATTTGGTATTTTGAATAAAGCATTTGCTTATTTCATGAGACAATTCATTAAGAGCAACAACATTCCATATTTCCCATTTTATTTCAAGCAATATAGAATTTCGAATAGAATAGTTGGTATTTTGAATAAAGAATTTGATTATTTCATTAAGAAAAACAGTTTGAACAACACCAATGCATATTTCCTCATTTTTATTTCATGCAACATAGTATTTCGAATATTTTTTTTGTGTGAATAAAACTGTGGGTTATTTTAAGATGCCTTACAATTGGAGCAACAGCATTGCATATTTCCTCATTTTATTTCAAGCAACTTTGTATTTCGAATAAAATCTTTTGTATTTTAAATAATGTATTTTCTTGTTTCATGAAACAATACAATCTGAGCAACATCATTGCATATTTCCTCATTTTATTTTAAGCAACATAGTATTTCGAATAAAATATTTGGTATTTTGAATAAAGAATTTGCTTATTTGATGAAACCATACAATTTGAGCAACACCAATGCATATTTCCTCATTTTATTTCCAGAAACATAGTATTTCAAATAAAATATTTGGTATTTTGAATAAAGCATTTGCTTATTTCATGAAACAATACAATTTTAACAAAACCATTACATATTTTCTCGTTTTATTTCAAGTAACATAGTATGTCAAATAAAGTATTTGATATTTTGAGTAATGCATTTGATTATTTCATAAAACAATACAATTTGACCAGCTCCATTGCATATTTCCTCATTTAATTTCAAGCAACATAGTATTTCGAAAAAAATATTTGGTATTTTGAATAAAAAATTTGCTTATTCCATGAAACAATTCAATTTGAACAATACCATTGCACATTTCCTCATTTTATTTCATTTAAATTAGGTTCATTTAGGTTCACTAAGCGCAGCAGTCTTGTTAAGTGAATTAATTAAAAAGACTTTTTCCACAAAATAAGTTTTCAAAGAAGAGTAAAGAACTCCATTAAACAAAAAATGAGCAAAAATAAAATCAAATATTCTACCAATCGTGAAACTACCCTAAATCAGCATCGATAAATCAATGAAACTCAAAACGAGCAGAAATTACAATAAATAACCGAGTCAAACTCAAAACGAGCAGAAATTAACATAATTTGGGCTTAAAACCCCTATGCCCTCCCAAGACCAGAACATAATTTGCACTTTACTGAAAAAAATATAAATGTTTCTACTTTTATAACTTTAATAAATTAAATAATGTTAAGATTTTGATTACTAAATATCAGTAAATGTATATTAAACTGACAATGCACATTAATTTGTATTTTTTTCAGTAAAGTGCAAATTATGTCCTGGCCTTGGGAAGGCACAGGGGTTTTGAGCCCAAGTTATGTTAATTTCTGCTCGTTTTGAGTTTGACTCGGTTTTTTATTGTAATTTCTGCTCGTTTTGGGTTTCATTTATTTATCGATGCTGATTTATGGTAGTTTCACGCTTGGTAGATTATTTGATTTTATTTTTGCTCATTTTTTGTTTAATGGAGTTCTTTACTTTTCTTTGAAAAACTTATTTTGTGGAAAATTTTTTTTTTAATTAATTTCTGTTCGCTTTATATTGACATAGTCTTTTCAGAGAAAAAGAAAATAATACTTTAAATCTTTTCGTTTTTTTAAGAATTTATAGTTTGGCCTGCTATTTGTATGCTGGAGAAATTTTTCAGCAATTTTTAACAACATACACCCTCTTAAAAATCTGGACAAAAATAGTAGTGTTTAATTTAGTTTCATACCTTCTCTAGTTGACCTGAAATGGAAAACTTGATACCATTCGCAAAAAAATCTGTTTACTTTCTTTGATAGCTTGGATACACTTACGCAATTTTGATTTGGTTAAATTTTAAGAGCAGAAGCAGCCCCAAAAGTTTGAACATAATACCCTCAGTCGTTCTTGGGATACTGCTGAGATGCCTTATTGGGAATTAGCATTAGCACAGTGCATTTTGATTTAATCTTATGGCAACAATTAGTTTTTAAACATAAAGTAAAATGGGAGGGTGGGCTTGGGAGGGGGATTAGTTTCCCTCCAACCACTTTCGACTATTAAAAAGGGCATCAGCCCTTACTATTTTCAATCGAAATAGCCCTTTTCGAAGTTCCTACGACAACTTCTTTGATACAAAGTGCCCTGGTCTAAACAACAACAACAACAAAAAAATAATAAATTATATCCATATCGATCTTTACTATAAAAATGTCAAGCCTTCTAATTACTTCCGACTATTAAAAAGGGCACTAGGCCTTTCGAATTCCAATCGAATGAGCCATTTTCGAGTTTCTACAACAACACTTCCTATAAACACCTTATATGTCCCCAAAGCATAAATTACAACTCTTGCCCTAAGGGCTATGATGGTTTTGTCATCCTCTAAGACCTAATTTCCAGAACTTTCTACTACGTTACACAAAATGGCTATCTCAAAATTCTGATTGGATGTGTCTGGGAAAATGGTGGCGTGAGAGGGGCGTTAGTCTTTCTCCAATCACTTTCAACTATTAAAAAAGGCACTATCCCTTTCAATTTAAAATCGAATGAGCCCTTTTTGAAGTTTCTACGACAGCCTTTTCAATAAAAACCTTATATGCCCCAAGGGGATAACTTAAAATCCTCGCCCTGAGGGCTGGGTGAGGGGGGGGGTTATCATCCTCACAGACCTAATTTCCAGAATTTTCTACTACGTTGAACAAAATGGCTATCTGAAAATTTTGATTGGATGTGTTTGGGGGAATGGTGGGCTTGAGAGAGGGGTTAGTTACCGTCCAATCACTTTCAACTATTAAAAAGGGCACTATCCCTCTGAGTTTCCAATTGAATGAGCCCCTTTTGAATTTTTTTCGACAACTCTATCATTAAAAACCTTATAAGCCCCCTGGGCATAACTTACAACCTTTGCCCTGGGGAATCTCGGGGGTTTGTCATCCTTAAATACATAATTTCCAGAACTTTCAACTACTTTGAACAAAATGAACATTTCTAAGCTTTTATTGTATGTGTTTGCGGAAATGGAGGGCGTGAAAGGGGGGTTAACTAATCTCCACTCACTTTCGACTATTATAAAGGGCAATTTCAATTTCCAATCAAATGAGCCCCTTTTGAAATTTCTACAACAAATTTCTATATAAACCTTATATGCCCCCAGGCACAAATTACAACCCTTGCACTGAAAGCTCTGATGGGGTTTTCATCCTAAAAGACCTAATTTCCAGAACTTTCGACTATGTGGAACGAATTGGATATCTCAAAATTTTGATTGGATGTGTTTGGGGAAATGGTGGGCGTGAGAGGGGGGTTAGTTTCCCATTTCAACAACAACCTTATATGCCCACAGGGCATGTTTTATAACCCTTGCCCTGAAGACTATGGGGAGAGTGTCCTACTCAAAGGTATAATTTCCTGAGCTTTAAACTTCGTGGAACAAAATGGCTATAAAGAAATTTTGATCGGATATGTTTGGGGAAATGGTGGGCGTGGAAGGGATGTTTTTGCCTTCCAATCACTTTCAACTATTAAAAACGGCACTAGCCATTTCAATTTACAATCGAATGAGTCATTTTTGAAGTTTCTATGACGACGCGCACAGTAAGAGCCTTATATGCCCCCAAGGCATAACTTAAAACCCTTGCCCTGAGGGCTATGGGGGAGTGTCCTCTTCAAAAACTTAATTTCTATCTGGAAATCCAAAACACTAAATAAAATGGCTATCTAAAAATTTTGATTGGATGTGTTTGGGGAAAAGGTGGGCGAGAGACGGGGGCTAGTTGCCCTCAAATCACTTTCGACTATTAAAAAGGGCACTAGGCCTTTGAATTTCCAATCGAATGAGCCCTTTTTCAAGTTTGTACGACAAAGATTTCAATAAAAACTTATATGCCCCCAGGGCATAACTTATAACCCTTGCTCTGAAGACTCTCCGGGAAGTGTCCTGCTCAAAGGTATAATTTCCTGAACAAAGGTATAATTAACTGCGTGGAACAAAATGGCTATCTCAAAATTTTGATTGGATGTGTTTTGGGAAATGGTGGGCGTGGAAGGGGTGTTAGTTGCCTTCCAATTACTTTCGACTATTAAAAAGGGCAAAAGCCATTTCAATTTGTAATCAAATGAGCCCTTTTTGAAGTTTCTACGATAACTCGTTCTATAAAAACTTTATATGCCCCCAGGGCATAACTTAAAACCCTTGTCCTGAGGGCTGTGAAGAGGTTGTCATCCTAAAAGACCTAATTTTCAGAACTTAAAACTACATTGAACAAAATAGTTATCTCAATATTTTGATTGGATGTGTTCGGGGGAATGATGGACGTAGGGGGGACCAGTTGCAATCCAATCACTTTCGACAATTACAATGGATACTAGCCTTTTGAATTTCCAATCGAATGAGCCTGTTTTGAAGTTTCTACAACTAGGCCTTCTATAAAAACCTTATATGCCCCCATGCCATAACTTAAAACCCTTGCCCTGAGGGTTGTGAGGGAGTGTCCTCCTCAAAACATATTTTCTATCTGGAAAACAACTATGCTGAACAAAATGGCTATCTAAAAATTTTTATTGGATGTGTTTGGGAGAATGATGGGCGTGGGGGGGGGGGGGGGGGGGCTAGTTGCCCTCCAATCACTTTCGACTATTAAAAAGGGCACTAGCCCTTTGAATTTCCAATCGAATGAGCCTGTTTTGAAGTTTCTACGACAACGCCTTCTATAAAAACCGTATATGCCCCCAGGGCATAACTTACAACCCTTGTCCTGAAGGCTATGAGGAGGTTGTTATCTTCAACTCCACATTTCCAGAACTTAAAACTACGTTGAACAAAATGGCTATCTGAAAATTTTGATTGGATGTGTTCGGGGGAATGATGGGCGTGGGGGGGGGGACTAGTTGCCTACCTTAAACTTAAAACCCTTGCCCTGAGGGTTGTGGCGGAGCGTCCTCCTCAAAAACATATTTTCTATCTGGAAATCAACTACGCTGAACAAAATGGCTATCTCAAAATTTTGATTGGATGTATTTGGGGGAATGATGGGCGTGGGGGGGGGGGGGGGTAGCTGCCCTCCAATCACTTTCGACTATTAAATACGGTGCTAGCCCTTTGAATTTCTAATCAAATGAGACTGTTTTGAAGTTTCTATGACAACACCTTCTATAAAAACCTCATTTGCCCTCAGGGCAAAACTTAAAACACTTGCCCTGAGGGTTTTGGGGGAGTTTCCTTCTCAAAAACATATTTTCTATCTGGAAATTAACTACGCTGAACAAAATGGCTGTCTCAAAATTTTGATTGGATGTGTTTGGGGGAATGATGGGTGTGGGGGGGGGGAGCTAGTTGCCCTACAATCACTTTCGACTATTACAAAGGGCACTAGCCACTCCCATTTCCAATCGAATGAGCCCTTTTCGAAGTTTTCTACGACAACTCCTTCGATACGAAGTGCCCGGGTGGAGAAAAAAAACACAATGTGCCCACATCGTTCTTTACTTAGGCAGTGCTAGCGCGCTGCCTATGATCTAAATTAACCTAAGTTAAGTAAATTTATATGGAGATTTTAGGTTGGTTGCAGGTATCCGGGTATAGGTATTTTATTCAAAATACTATGCTGTTTGAAATAAAATGAGGAAATATGCAATGATGTTGCTCAAATTGTATTGCTTCATGAAATAAGAAATTGCCTTATTCAAAATAGCAAATATTTTATTCGAAATACTGTGTTGCTTGAAATAAAATGAGGAAATATGCAATGGTGTTCCTCAGATTGTATTAAATTGTATCAAATTGAATCAAATTGTTTAATGAAATAATGAAACGATTTATTCAAAATACCAAATATTTTACTCGAAATACTATGTTGCTTGAAATAAACTGAGGAATTATGCAATGATTTTGCTCAAATTGTATTGTTTCATGAAATAAGCAACGGCTTTATTCAAAATACTAAATATTTTATTGGAACTACTATGTTGCTTGAAATAAAATGAGGAAATATGAGAAGGTGTTGCTCAAATTGTATTGTTTCATGAAATAAGCAACTGCTTTATTCAAAATACCAAATATTTTATTCGAAATATTATGTTTCTTGAAATAAAATGAAGAAATATGCAATGACGTTGCTCAAATTGTATTGCTTCATGAAACAAGAAATTGCCTTTATCAAAATAGCAAATATTTTATTCGAAATACTGTGTTGCTTGAAATAAAATGAAGAAATATGCAATTGTGTTGCTCAAATTGTATTGTTTCATGAAATAAGCAAATGTTTCTTTCAAAATACCAAATATTTTACTCGAAATACTATGTTGCTTGAAATAAAGTGAGGAAATATGCAATGATTTTGCTCAAATTCTATTGTTTCATGAAATAAGCAAATGCTTTATTCAAAATACCAAATATTTTATTCGAAATATTATGTTGCTTGAAATAAAATGAGGAAATATGCAATGGTGTTCCTGATATTGTATTGCTTCATGAAATAATGAAATGCATTTTTTAAAATACCAAATATTTTACTTGAAATACTATGTTGCTTGAGATAAAATGAGGAAATATGCAATGATTTTGCTCAAATTGTATTGTTTAATAAAATAAGTAAATGCTTTATTTTGTATTGTTTCATGAAATAAGCAACGGCTTTATTCAAAATACTAAATATTTTATTGGAACTACTATGTTGCTTGAAATAAAATGAGGAAATATGAGAAGGTGTTGCTCAAATTGTATTGTTTCATGAAATAAGCAACTGCTTTATTCAAAATACCAAATATTTTATTCGAAATATTATGTTGCTTGAAATAAAATGAGGAAATATGCAATGATGTTGCTCAAATTGTATTGCTTCATGAAACAAGAAATTGCCTTTATCAAAATAGCAAATATTTTATTCGAAATACTGTGTTGCTTGAAATAAAATGAAGAAATATGCAATTGTGTTGCTCAAATTGTATTGTTTCATGAAATAAGCAAATGTTTCTTTCAAAATACCAAATATTTTACTCGAAATACTATGTTGCTTGAAATAAAGTGAGGAAATATGCAATGATTTTGCTCAAATTCTATTGTTTCATGAAATAAGCAAATGCTTTATTCAAAATACCAAATATTTTATTCGAAATATTATGTTGCTTGAAATAAAATGAGGAAATATGCAATGGTGTTCCTGATATTGTATTGCTTCATGAAATAATGAAATGCATTTTTTAAAATACCAAATATTTTACTTGAAATACTATGTTGCTTGAGATAAAATGAGGAAATATGCAATGATTTTGCTCAAATTGTATTGTTTAATAAAATAAGTAAATGCTTTATTCAAAATACTAAATATTTTATTCGAACTACTATGTTGCTTGAAATAAAAGGAGGAAATATGAAACGGTGCTGCTCAAATTGTATCGTTTCATGAAATAAGCAACTGCTTTTTTCAAAATACCAAATATTTTATTCAAAATATTATATTGCTTGAAATAAAATGAAGAAATATGCAATTGTGTTGCTCAAATTGTATTGTTTCATGAAATAAGCAAATGTTTCATTCAAAATACCAAATATTTTATTCGAAATACTATGTTGCTTGAAATAAAATGAGGAAATATGCAATGGTGTTGCTCAAATTGTATTGTTTCATGAAATAAGCAAATGCTTTATTCAAAATACCAAATATTTTATTCGAAATATTATGTTGCTTGAAATAAAATGAGGAAATATGCAATGGTGTTCCTGAAATTGTATTGCTTCATGAAATAATGAAATGCATTTTTTAAAATACCAAATATTTTACTTGAAATACTATGTTGCTTGAGATAAAATGAGGAAATATGCAATGATTTTGCTCAAATTGTATTGTTTAATGAAATAAGTAAATGCTTTATTCAAAATACTAAATATTTTATTCGAACTACTATGTTGCTTGAAATAAAAGGAGGAAATATGAAACGGTGTTGCTCAAATTGTATCGTTTCATGAAATAAGCAACTGCTTTTTTCAAAATACCAAATATTTTATTTGAAATATTATGTTGCTAGAAATAAAATGAAGAAACATGCAATTGTGTTGCTCAAATTGTATTTTGTCATGAAATAAGCAAATGTTTTATTCAAAATACCAAATATTTTATTCAAAATACTATTTTGCTTGAAATAAAATGAAGAAATATGTAATGTTTGCAGGTCAAATAGTATTGTTTTATAAGATAACTAAATGCATTGTTCAAAATACCAGATATTTTATTCAAAATACTATGTTGCTGGAAATAAAACGAGGAAATATGCAATGGTGTTTCTCCAATAGTATTGTTTCATGAAATAAGCAAATGCATTATTCAAAATACCAAATATTTTATTCGAAATACTATGTTACTTAAAATAAAATGAGTATATAGCAATTGTGTTGCTCAATTTGTTTTGTTTCACAAAAAAGTAAATGCATTATTTAAAATACCAAATATTTGGTTCGAAATACTATAGTGCTTTAAATAAAATGAGGAAATCTGAAATGGTATTGCTCAAATTGTATTGTTTTATAAACTAAGTAAATGCTTTATTCAAAATACCAAACATTTTATTCGAAATACAATTTTGTTAGAAATAAAATAAAGAAATATGCAATGGTCTTGCTCAAACTGTACAATGATGCTGCTCTAATTGTATTGTTAAATGAAATAAGCAAATGCTTTATTGCAAATATACAATAAACTATTAGTATCCATGAGCAACCATGGAGTACCAGGGGTACAGCCGCATAAAAAAAAAACAATAAAAAATAAAATTTGAAAAATTTCCAAGTCCAGAAAATTCCATGTTTAAAAAAAGTGTTATCACAAATATTATATTTCTAATAGTAAAAATCATAACTAATATACCTATATCATTCTCATTTTGTATTTCGAAAATATTAAACGTGATTTTTTTAAATATATTTTATGTCATTTTAAGACATGTAAAAAAAGTTGAAAGAATTTCTATGTTAATAAATAATATAAAAATAAAAAATAAAATTTCAAAAAACGTCAAAAAATAAACTTCAAAAATAAAGTATAAAAACGGAGGGGGGGGGGGGAGAGGCTAAAAAGTTGTGGGAGGGGCATTGGGGTCCTTGGATGTTGGGGCATGGCTTAATAACTACTACTACTAACAACTCACCGCAGCACCAAGCCGTCTGAGGCCAACACAGCTACGCACGCTCCTCCTCTAACCCAATCTATTCAAAGCCTCCCTTTTTACAACCGCCCACGAAGCTCCTATTGCCTTTAAATCGACATGCTTTCCGTTTAGCCCTAAACGGTTGGCAGATAAGAACAATCTTTGGCAATCTGTCATCCTTCATCCGCACAACGTGCCCTAGCAACCTCAGCCTTTCTTTCATTATAGCTCTAGAGAACGGTATTTAACCACATTTTTCTTATAGCCTATTGTTTGAAATACGGTCAGTCAGCCGGGTACCCAGAACAATCCTTAAGCAATTTCTCTGGAAAAGATCTAGCAAATTATCATCCGCTTTTCCGAGCGCCCATCCTTCAGAGCCATATTTGACCGCTGTCATCACTGTAGCTTCTAATATTCTAATCTTGGTTTGCAGACTTATCTTCCTATTCTTCCAAACTTGTTTTAACTGTGAAAAAACACCCTGAGCCTTGGGTATTCTACTCTTAACATCTTCACTGCTCCCACAATCTTTACTAATAACACTAACAAGGTGGGTGAAGCTGCCCACCTGATCAATCTTTTTATTACCCAAAGTTTCCTTTTCATCTTCACTTATTCCTAGCCTTAGTGACTTATTCTTCTTAACATTAATTTCAAACCTATTCTAGCCCCCTGAACTCGCAAAACCTCGTAAACTTCATACATTGTGCTCAAATTTTCCTCTAGGATGTTAAATCATCAGTATAATCTAAGTCCAGGAGACTTTTTCCTCTCCATTTGATTCCGTTGTCTCCCATTGCCTTTCCTGTGCTCCTTAAGACAAAGTCCATCAAAATAATCCATATAAAGGGGGATAGAACACAAGCCTGCTTAACTCCTGATTGAATACAAAACCAGCTGCTAACCTCATTTCCTACCTTAACTGTAGCAGTCTTATTCTCGTACATAGCACTAATCACTTTCATGTATTTGTCTGGTATGCCATACAAGGAAAAAACCTTTACTAAAGCTCTTCTATCAACAGAATCGAACGCTTGCCCATAATCTATAAAACTGAATTTCAATTGTTAGCCTAAGAGTGAAAATTTGGTCGACACATCCTCTGCCTTTTCTAAAACCGCACTGTTCTTCTCTTAAAACTTTGTCTACGGCATCTCTCAGTCTAAAAAGTATCATATTACTAAGTAATTTACTACCTACAGAGACCAGACTAATGCCTCGATAATTACCACATTCACTTTTATTGCCTTTCTTATAAAGTGGCTTAATTAAGGTTTTTCTAAAATTGTTAGGCACTTTCTCTTTTTCAAAAATCATATTCATAATCTTCAGTAACTTATTTCTATCCTCAGAGCCACCATATTTAAGAAACTCATTTACAACCCTATCAGCACCTGGAGCCTTATTATTTTTTAATCCTTTTAGTACTGTCGCTAATTCTTCCTCATAAAAAAATCTTCCTTCACATCCAAGGTATCACAAACTTTTTCATTTTCCTCTATATCTTTTCCTGTAACTCTATCTAGGTTAAGCAAATTCTCAAAATGTTCGACCCATCTATCTTTAGTTTTTTCCTTGTCGCTAATTGCTGCCCCATTCCTGTCTTTAACTGGGCCAAGTCCGGATTGTCTACTCCCTGTCAATTTGTTAACATGCCAGTACAATATTTTACTATTTTGCCGTCTTGCTGCTTCTTCCAGATCCTCGGCAGTTTTATCCATGGCCTCCACTTACACCTCCTTAGTTCATATTTTAATGCTTTCTCCACTTTCTTTACATTCCTTTTGTTTTCATATGATCTGTCACTCAGGTAATTTTGATACAAGTCCTTTCTCCTTTCTATTAAAAATAAAGCTTTTCACAAATATTCTTAGCTGCAGTTCTAGCTTTCTTCCCTAAGACACCTTCAGCAATTTCACAAATTATTTTTCTAAAATTATTCCAACCATCTTTCACATTATCAAATTTTAAACTATCAAGTTTAGTATTCAACTGTTCCTGGAAAGTTTCTCTCAAATTCTCATCCTGGTGTCTACCAATATCATAACTTCCCAGGAGGTAGTTTACCCTCTCGATATTTTAGCTTTAAATTAACCCTTGGCGCTACTAGATAATGATTTTAACTTTTTACGTCAATAACGGCACTCCTATATACCCTAGTATCTTGTATTGATCCTGCCAGTCTTCGGTTTATTATAACATAATCAATAAGGTTTGCTGTCTTACCATCACATGAATACCATGTTAACTTATGAGCCATTTCAAACAGTTCGTGGTAACGAACTGTAAGTAAGGAGCGACCCGGCTCAATGGTAACCGAAACTCTAGAAAACGGTATTTTGATACAAATAGATACATCAAAAGAATCAGATTTTAATGCTGATTTCAAATATATAAGTTTCATCAAGTTTAATTCTACTCATCAAAAGTTAGTCGCCTGAGAAAATTTGGCTGATTTTCGAAAAAAGGAGGAAAGACCCCCTAAAAGTTATAGAACCTTAATGAAAATCACACCATCATATTCAGCGTATCAGAGAACCCTTCTGTAGAGGTTTCAAGCTCCCATTTACAAAAATGTGGAATTTTGCATTTTTTGCCAGAAGAAAGATCACGGGTTCGTGTTTATTTGTTTGTTTGTTTTTTGTTTTTTTTTCCCCAGGGGTGATCGTATCGACCCAGTTGTCCTAGAATATTTTGGGAGGACTCATTGGAATGGAAATTAAAAGTTCTAGTGCCCTTTTTAAGTGACCAAAAAAAATGGAGGGCAACTAGGCCCCCTCCTACAATCATTTTTTTCCCAAACTCACCTGACCAAAATTTTGAGATAGCCATTTTGTTCAGCATGTTCGAAAATATAATAAGTATGTCTTTTAGGATGACTTAATCCCCCGAAATTCCCGGGGGGAGGGCTGAAAGTTATGAACTTTACCCAATGTTAACATATAGTATTGGTTATTTGGAAGTATACAGACGTTTTCAGGGGAGATTTTTCCTGGTAGTGGGGGGGGGGGGGGGGGTGGGGGGGGGGTCGGGGTTATGTGGGAGGATCTTTCCATGAAGGAAGTTTTCATGGGGGAAGGGACATTGCTATGAAGGGGACGCCGGACTTCCCAGCATTATTTAAAAAAAGATCAGAAATTTAATATAAAAAAAACAAGTATTTCAACTGCAATAGCAGCAACATTGAAACTTCAAACGAACAGAAAATATTACATATATGATTGGGTTCACCCAGTAGTCAATACCTCGCTCTTTAAGCCAAAGTTTTTTTAGTACTTTCATAAGAGCTATTTATTCTAATTAACGGCCTTTGTGATTAAGCGGTCATTTTTAAAGAATTGGAACAAAATTCGAACTTTCGCTTAAAGAGCAAGGTATTGACTAGGGGCAAACCCCCTAATAAACAAATTAAAAATATATGAATATAGAAGTTCGTTACGTAAGTTAATTCGTAAGTTACGTATATTTATTACTAATAAAAACGTTCGTAAATAAAATTAAACAAGTTTCGAGAAAGCCATTTAACTAAATAAAAGTAAATTAATATGAAAATTTTGTTTTAATTATTCATGTACGGTGAGCCAAGATCAAAACCTGCATTTATTCAAAAACGTTCAAAAATTAAATAAAAAAAAACAAGTTTTTTAAACTGAAAGTAAGGAGCGACAATAAAACTTAAAACGAACAGAAATTATTCCGTATATGAAAGGGACTGTCCCCTCCTCAACGCCTCGCTCTTTACGCTAAAGTTTTTTATTGTTTAACAAAAATAGAGGAAAGTCAAACTTTAGCGTAAAGAGCGAGGTGTTGAGGTGGGGACAGCTCCTTTCATATACGGAATAATTTCTGTTCGTTTTAAGTTTTATTGTCGCTCCTTACTTTCAGTTTAAAAAACTTGTTTTTTTTATTTAATTATGACCAAACACCGTATTGGTTATAACTAGATTGTTATACCTACAAAATTGCAAAAGTCTGTATCCATTACTGTTTTCTTTTCCTACATCAAATTTTACCTAGGCTAGGATGCCATCTGTCCCTATTACTACCGACCTGGGTGTTAAAATCTTCTAGTAAAAACATCATATTTCTACCTAGGACCCTGTCTATTTGCTCCTGCAAACTGTAAGTAAAATTCATCCGAGTCACTAGTATCTCCGTCAGTCCGTTCTACAGGGACATATGCTACTATAACTGATACCCTGAACTTTTTAGTCATAAAACGAGTAATTAGTATTCTATTACTAATACCTTCCCAGCCTAAACAAGACTTAGCAGCTTCCTTATTCATCATGAGCCCTACTCCCTCTCTATGTACCCCATCCTTCCTGCCTGAGTAAACAAATTCTATATCACCTAATTTCATGCTTCCTACCCCTGGAATATGAGTTTCTGAAACTCCTAATAAATCCAGTTTGCACTGTTTGAATTCGTCAGTCAAAATGTCGATACGATAGTCATTTTTTAAACGTCGTAACATTCAAAAGTTCCAGTTTTCATGTTCTTTAAATCATTAAAATTATTTTCGCCTCACGAAATGCAATGATCCCGGATACCAGTGCAGGACGGGGATCACATATCTTCTCAAGTCTACACCGAAGTGCTTAAGCAAGCTTAGAACCGAACAGCAAGAAGTCCCTGGGACCTCCATTAATGGGGGCTTTGTGAAATCCTGGGCCCATCTTGGTCGCAACATTGTTTTCAGCACTTGGCGATGCTTTTCTATCAACCAAGAGTCGAATTCCTGCACAGACAATCTCAACCTTATTACCTCCGACTCCTTATATATTCAAGCCTACAAATATTATGCTACTACTGGGAGGTAGTCCATAATAGATAAATTAGCTAGAAAGAGGTTTTTCAGCCTGAAGACGCATGTCAAAACATACCAAGCCTAGAAGAATTGTCCTTAGTCAGAGTCCGGTGCGAATGCAGTGTCGTTTACCAGGCTATAATTTCCTGGAGGGGCGCCACTCCTCAAGTGGGCATAGAGTTGACCGCAAGGTCCCCAATCTTGCAGGTACCTCAAAAGGGTCAATGCAACCCTTTGCAGAGGCCATTTTCCATAGATCTGGATCTGACGCCCTGCCGCAGTTGTTCTCCTATAGAGGATCCTCCCGCGATGGTGTTCTGCATCACCATGCAATTTAACCCATTACTGAGAGAAGGTTTGTAACTCATTGGATTTGCGGAAAACCAGTGGGCCCTTTTGAGTGTACATTTGAGGGGCCTTCTTCCTCCTCCGCCTGCATTTATGACCCCGGGCGAGGTTGCCCAAGTTTCTATTATGGACCCCCATGGACAACGTCCCCCGTGGTCCGTGCCGCCTATGGAGGTACCCTACAATCTGTAGAGCGTTCCCCTATTCTCACCTGGGGACACACTGAATGGCCTGGGGAGGCCAGGAACATAAGAATGAAATTAATTAAAAATATTGTGTTTCATTTAAACATGGAGAATGATATAGGCTGCTGTATGACTTTTTATAACATCAAATTATTATAAAGAAGTATAAATAAAGTTATACAGAAGATTTTTTCTTTAATAAATTTTCTTTAACAGATTATTTTTGTGAAAACATTGTTTTTTTTAATTAATTCAAAAGGAGTGGTTAAAGGATATTAGTCAGATCTCATATTTTCGGCCAAGCATGTCAACACCCTTGCTTCTTAAAGTGGGGGAGGGCAGGTAAAGACTGTCAAATTACTTGTAGACTGTACTAAATTTTTGAAACATATGATAATATTCACTAGGTTCATCAGCAAGGATCTTGGTTCCAAAAATCAGATTTTCTCATACTGCATGTTTATCCACCATGCCAAGAAGAATTCTTTTAAAATTAGTCTTACTAGGTGTTTTATCATTAGTTTCATTATTCAATTCTTATTATTTTCCCTATTATTTCTCATTATTCGTTTTTTCTCATTATGTCTCATTAACAATTCTCATTATTTTCCTTATTCAATTCTTATTATTTTCTCGTTATTTCTCATTAACATTCTCATTATTTTCAGTCTAAAATAAAGAAATTACAGATTTAGACGAACATTTCTCTATAATGGCTTAAAATTTAAATTAAATTACGTAGCAAACGGGAGAGTCAGGAGTTGAGTGGGGCGATTCCCTCTTATAATTATAAAAAGTTATGTGTTTTTATACTCTGTCCCTCCCCACTTTTTTGCAACTTAACAACTAAATATAATATTTTATTTCACACAAAGGGTATTACCACATTAAAGAGAGATGAAGTTTCATTCCGTTAGGGCCAACAAGGAAAAAATATCACAAGTAATTTACCCCAACGCTACTTTGGGGTAATCAAAATGAATTCGAAACCAAGAAATCTACTTTTGAACATTTTCTAAGAAAAGAATCATAATAATTTGGTAATTGCTAATTGAGTACATGCTAATTCATAAAAAAAAAGTATTACCTAATTTATCAAAAATGATGAAGGTCATACTAGTTGGGTAATTGATTGGGTAATAGCTAATTGGTCTACCCGTCAAAAATGAACTACGAATCAATTTCTTTGATTAAAAGTAAAATGTAAATAAAGTGTATGCCTTTAAATAGGGATGTATAGTTTTTCTTTGTAAGTATCTCCTTAATTGCCTTTCTAAGCCAAAAATTAATTTTTGGCTAATTAATTGCCTTATTAATTTGAATAATTAATTACCTTTCTTAATTGCCTTTCTAAGCCCCACAGCATTGTTAGCCTAATAAAATTACCATTAGGTTACTAGCTTACTAAGGGCTGTCGTATCATGGCCTACAATGTGTACGACTTTGTTAGTATCGTCAAATCCAATTTCAGCTATCCGTGCTAGTGCACTTGCAGATATTAAGAATAAGCTTAAAGCAGGTTATGCTAAAATTGTTCCAAATCGTGGCCGACATTCTCGTAAGGCATTGGCTAAACTATATTCTACGTATTGTGACCATTCCATTCTTTTTCTATCAGGTTTGCGCCCATTTTTTAATAATAATGATATGCAGGATATTAGAGTTTTGTATTTCCGTTATTGTAAATATCTTTTGTATTTGCCTCGTTGGTATAGAAACCGTAAGATTATTACGAATGTTTAATGCAACTGATATATTGACGTCATATAGCAAGTTGGACCCAGTCAAAAGATGAGGGCCTGCAAGCGGTTGGTCCTTTTCATCCTCTTGTGCGATTGTTTTGATTGTATTTGTAGTTCTTATATGGATATTGTTTTGCAAGTTTTTGTTTTGTATGTCTTTACTTTTTTTCTTTTGTAGCCACTTTTTTTACAATTGTTAGTGGTCAAAATTAAAATTATTATTATTATAGCCCATCCTACTGATTCTAAGGAGTGTTTCTGGATTTCTAAGGTTGTTCTAGATTTCAATATTAAAATTCTATTCCTTGACTTAATTATGCATTGAAATCCCACTTTATAATCACTTAATGTTGGATTACTATAAAAATGGATTCACCTCGTCATTCATACGCATACAGGTATTTGAAAATGATTAGCCCACCCGGTAGAGAAAAAGAAAACAATTATTTTTTTCTAATTTTTCAATCATATTCTAACAGAATTTCCAGAATTGACAGAATTGAATGACAAAAATTGACAGAATTCTAAACACCTCTCTGTAAGTAGGTCAAATTCCTGAAGGAACAATATCTCTTCTTAGCTTCTATATAAATTATCTTCTGGTCAGGGTGTCCTACAGGCTATTTTAGTCTCCATATTTGGTGTGTCGTCAGTAGCTGGACCCCCCCCCCACACTAGCTCACATGCAAAACTGAGTTGGCAAAGTCAATCTAAGACAATCAAAAGGAATTTCGTACAGGAATTTTGTCCAATCTCTCCAGTGTAAAATTTTTCCCTGGAATATTCACCCCTGGCCCCCGGAAAATTTCCCTCCCCAAGGAAGATTCTTCTATGGAAATCAATCCCAAGCACAAAAACCCCCCCGAAATATGTCTGTATACTTCCCAAACAACCTATACTATACGTTAACAATGGGTAAATTTCATAACTTACAGGCCTCTTTCCCATGGACTGTTGGGGGTCATTTTACCCTAAGGACATAGTTATTTAATCTTTTAACTGTACTGAACAAAATAGTTATCTCAAAATTTTGATCAGATAACTTTGTGAAATAAATGGGCATGGGAGGGGAGCCAGTTGCCCTCCATATCTTTGTTGTTGGTCACTTAAAAAGGGGACTAGAATTTTTAATTTCCGTTCAAAATACACCTCTCCCGGTCTTCTAGGGGCCATTATTTACATATGATCACCCCTGGAGAGAAAAAAAAACAACAAATAAACACGCATCCGTGATTTTGGAAACCCCATCCCAACCATTCTAATTTCTGGCAAAAATAGCAAAATTTTGCATTTTGCATATAGGACCTTGAAACTCCTACAGTTCGGTTCTCTAATACGCTGAATCCGATGGTGGTGATTTTCATCAAGATTTTTGAATTTTATGGGGTGTTTCCTCCCTATGTTTCTAAAAATCAGGACACATTTTTTTAGTCTAATAACTGTTAGATTTTGTGGTTACAATAATCTTGATGAATCTTATATATTTTGGAATCAGCATAATAGAGCTGATTCTTTTGATGCATCTATGGATATCAAAAATTCTGTTTTTTTTTTAGAGTTTTGGCTACTATGAGCCGAGTCACTCCTTACCGCTCCTTAACAGCTCGTTACCATGAACTGTTTGATAAAATTCATAGACACTTTCTAAAAACTGCTACTACTACTACTAACAACTCACCGGCAGCACCAAAGCCGCCTGAAGCCCAACACAGCTACGCACGGTCCCTCCTCCACCCCAAGCTATTCAAAGCCTCCCTTTTTACACCCGCCCACGAAGTTCCCATTTCCTTTAAATCTTTCTTTATGGACGTCCTCCCACCCCAGACGGGACGACCTGCTTTCCGTTTAGCCCTAGACGGTTGGCCGAAAAGAACAATCTTCGGCAATCTATCATCCTTCATCCACACAACGTGCCCTAGCCACCTCAGACTTTTATTTCATTGTAGCCCTAGAGAGCGGTACTGAAACCACATTTTTCGTATAGCCTATTTTTGAAATACGGTCAGTCAGCCGGGTACCCAGAACAATCCTTAAACAATTTCTCTGGAAATACATCTAGCAAATATTCATCCGCTTTTTCGGAGCGTCCATGCTTCAGAGCCATATTTGACCACTGTCATCACTGTAGCTTCTAATATTCTAATGTTGGTTTGCAGACTTATCTTCCTCTTCTTCCAAACTTTTTTTTAACTGTGAAAAAAACACCTAGCCTTGGCTATTCTACTTTTAACATCTTCACTGCTTCCCACCCATCTTTACTAATAATACTACCAAGGTAAGTGAAGCTGCCCACCTGATCAATCTTTTCATTACCCAACGTCACCTTTTCATCTTCACTTATTCCTAGCCTTAGTGATATTAGTCTTCTTAACATTAATTCTCAAACCAATTCTAGCACCCTGAACTCGCAAAACCTCTAAAATTTCATTCATTTTGCTCACACTTTCATCTAGGATGCTTAAATTATCAGCATAATCCAAGTCCAGGAGACTTTCCCTCCCCATTTGATTCCGTGGTCTCCCATTTGCCTTTCCTGTGCTCCTTAAACAAAGTACATCAAAATAATCCATATAAAGGGGGGATAGAACACAACCCTGCTTAACTCTTGATTTAATGCAAAACCAGCTGCTAACCTCACTTCCTACCTTAACCGCAGCAGTGTTATTCCTCGTACATAGCACTAATCACTTTAATGTTATTTGTCTTGTATACCAAACAAGTATAAAACCTTTGCTAAAGCACCAATGTAAGACTAATGTCTAGCCTAATTCATAGTTTACACAAATTAGCCTACCACTGAAAATGAAAAAGTTTTGTGATACCTTGGATGTGAAGGAAAGATTTGTTTTGCGAGGAGGAATTTTGTCTCTAGGGCTCCCAAACTAGAAAATTTTGGGTTTTCTTCTGATTTTTGAGCCTAGCTTTGGCCCCTTCTCCGTTGAAATTTATGACAACTTCCAGTTAAGGTTGCTTCTTATAAGATTGTCTTCGGGTTTCACTTTAAGAACTGCAACTTTAATTGTAGTTCTTTCTGGATTTTTAGTTTATTGCTAGATATAGTCCATTTCAAAAAAGAAGAGCTGTTTTTGGAATTTATTCCATTGAAATTTGGTATCCATTAAGAATCATTCCAGAAATGAAAAATTTGTCAGTTTATAAGTAAAGTAATTCATTTACCCTTTAAAATTGTAGTCTGAATTTTGGGTTTAACTTTGTGCTTATTCTTCGTATTGTTTTAATTGTTTTGGCTTGTAATAAGCATGTGTTCCTAAAAAACATTCTGAAATCACTATATGGTTATTTTCAAACTACACCGTAGAACCTTTCACACTGGTAAAACTTAAGACGTTATACGATCTTACGGAAGAAATTTTATCCGTAAAGTAGAGAATGCTACGTATATTTGAGACCATTTAAAATTTTATAGTACGTAAGGGTATGTTCACGTTATAAACAGTTCATACTGTAGAAACAAAATGGAATTTTTTGATGAGGAAATATTAATTATTGAAAACGAATTAATGAACTTTTCCATGGAAACCTTTCCCACTTGGTTCAGAGCCTTGAATCCATCTTCATTCAACATTTTTTGTTTTGTTTGGAATAGGTCTATTATGATGATTGTGATCCTTTTAAAACAATATCATTCTTTTATCGGTTTTAAAACGTTAATCTAGTGTGAAACTACTTTTGTTTAAATGTGAAAGCTTATACACTTAGTAAACTGAAAACTTTGTCATACAAAGTTACATACGCAGTATCGGCCACACACTTTAGGTTTGTGGCCATTGTTTTTATCAAATTTATATCAAATATCATATGTTTTCAGGTCAGAAATTTTTCCGTTATAAATGTTGCCGGATATGAAGATGAAAGTTTAGAATCAACCACGTCGTTTCGAAAAAAATTACATTACGATTCTAATTTCTCCTTTGGCGTATCGATCATAAATTCAAAGGTAAAGAACTGTATAAAGTATCTTATTACAAAAATGATATAAACCTTAAAATGTGGTAAATGATATAATGTATACAAAGGTAAGACCGTTAATACTCATAACTTAAAACTGAGCTTGCTTGATTTTTTTGTTTCAGAGATTTGGAAGTGTACCCTATACTAGAATTATCAGTACCACGGCAGGTGAAAGACTACGGAGGGCTTTGCGACTTAGTATTTTGTTTTTTTGGAGGCTACTTATGGAATTTTCTGCTCCTAACAGAACATTTTTTGCACTGGATTCTGAGTTTTCAGTAAAGTGCTAGTTCTTAAGGATTCTAGCCACTGAGAATTATGACGAGTCAATCTATTTGAAGTAGTTTTGCAGATACATCCAGCATAATTTACTCTATTATAACTTGAAAGAGAATTTTTATTATTAGTGCAAATATCCAAATGACCGTGGGTACGCTTAGGTTCCACTAAAATCATTTCTTTATTTTGTTGAAAGCTTTCAGTCTTTTCATGGTAGAAAACAATAAGTAAAGAGTGACCCTTGTCAATAGAAACCATTACTCTAGGACACAGTATTCTGATAGCAATACATGCATCAAAGAATCTCCTTTTTATTCTAATTTCAAACATGTAAACTGTTTTTTTTTTGTAAATTTAAGCATAAAGGAATAGCAAACAAAAATCAGGAAAGGAAACCCGCCCCCCCCCCCCCTCCCTAAAAAGGTATACGATTTGAGGAGAAAAACATTTAAACGGACTGAACAATTGTACACAAGCTTTTTTTTGAAGGGTACTTACCATTCTACATAGAAAATGATTGGCTGTCAAATCTGTGGAGCAAAATACGCAGATTTTCCCTTATTAAACAAAGTTTATCTACGTAAAACTTAGAGCAAAAAGCTTTAAGAGTAAAAAGCTTTTAGAGTGAAAAAAGCTTTTAGAGTAAAACTTTAGAGTAAAAAA
>CM051268.1:51963433-52120933 GCA_027921565.1 Artemia sinica
AAAATATTTGGTATTTTTGAATAAAGCATTTGCTTATTTCATGAGACAATTCATTAAGAGCAACAACATTCCATATTTCCCATTTTATTTCAAGCAGTATAGAATTTCAAATAGAATAGTTGGTATTTTGAATAAAGCATTTGATTATTTCATTAAGAAAAACAGTTTGACAACACCAATGCATATTTTCTCATTTTTATTTCATGCAACATAGTATTTCGAATATTTTTTTTGTGTTTTGAATAAAACTGTGGGTTATTTTAAGATGCCTTACAAATTGGAGCAACAGCATTGCATTATTTCCTCTTTTATTTCAAGCACTTTGTATTTCGAATAAAATCTTTTGTATTTAAATATGATTTTTCTTGTTTCATGAAACAATACAATCTGAGCAACATCATTGCATATTTCCTCATTTTATTTTAAGCAACATAGTATTTCGAATAAAATATTTGGTATTTTGAATAAAGATTTGCTTATTTGATGAAAACCATACAATTTGAGCAACACCAATGCATATTTCCTCATTTTATTTCCAGAAACATAGTATTTCAAATAAAATATTTGGTATTTTCAGTAAAGCATTTGCTTATTTCATGAAACAATACATTTTTAACAAAACCATTACATATTTTCTCGTTTTATTTCAAGTAACATAGTATTTCAATAAAGTATTTGATATTTTGAGTAATGCATTTGATTATTTCATAAAACATACAATTTGACCAGCTCCATTGCATATTTCCTCATTTAATTTCAAAGCAACATAGTATTTCGAAAAAATATTTGGTATTTTGAATAAAAATTTGGCTTATTCATGAAACAATTCAATTTGAACAATACCATTGCACCATTTCCTCACTTTTATTTCATTTAAATTAGTCATTTAGGTTCACTAAGCGCAGCAGTCTTGTTAAGTGAATTATTAAAAAAACTTTTTCCACAAATAAGTTTTCAAAGAAGAGTAAAGAACTCCATTAAACAAAAAATGAGCAAAAATAAAATCAAATAATCTACCAATCGTGAAACTACCCTAAATCAGCATCGATACATCAATGAAACTCAAAACGAGCAGAAATTACAATAATAACCGAGTCAAACTCAAAACGAGCAGAAATTAACATAAGTTGGGCTTAAAACCCCTATGCCCTCCCAAGACCAGAACATAATTTGCACTTTACTGAAAAAAATATAATGTTTCTACTTTTATAACTTTAATAAATTAAATAATGTAAGATTTTGAGTACTAAATTCATAAATGTATATTAAACTGACATGCACATTAATTTGTATTTTTTTCAGTAAAGTGCAAATTATGTCCTGGCCTTGGGAAGGCACAGGGTTTTGAGCCCAAGTTATGTTAATTTCTGCTCGTTTTGAGTTTGACTCGGTTTTTTATTGTAATTTCTTCTCGTTTTGGGTTTCATTTATTTATCGATGCTGATTTATGGTAGTTTCACGCTTGGTAGATTATTTGATTTTATTTTGCTCATTTTTTGTTTAATGGAATTCTTTATTTTTCTTTGAAAAACTTATTTTGTGGAAAATTTTTTTTTAATTAATTTCTGTTCGCTTTATTTTGACATAGTCTTTTCAGAGAAAAGAAAATAATACTTTAAATTTTTTCGTTTTTTTAAGAATTTATAGTTTGGCCTGCTATTTGTATGCTGGAGAAAATTTTTCAGCAATTTTTAACAACATATGTCCTTTTAAAATTCTGGACACCGATAGTAGTGTTTAATTTAGTTGCATACCTCCTCTAGTTGACCTGAAATGGAAAACTTGATACCATTCGCAAAAAAATCTGTTTACTTTCTTTGATAGCTTGGATACACTTACGCAATTTTGATTTGGTAAAATTTTAAGAGCAGAAGCAGCCCAAAAGTTTGAACATAATACCCTCATCGCTCTTGGGATACTGCTGAGATGCCTTATTGGAATTAGCATTAACACAGTGCATTTTGATTAATCTTATGGCAACAATTAGTTTTTAAACATAAAGTAAAATGGGAGGGTGGGCTTGGGAGGGGGATTAGTTTCCCTCCAACCACTTTCGACTATTACAAAGGGCATCAGCCTTACTATTTTCAATCGAAATAGCCCTTGTCGAAGTTCCTACGACACTCCTTTGATACAAAGTGCCCTGGTCTAAACAACAACAGCAACAAAAAATAATAAGTTATATCCATATCGATCTTTACTATAAAAATGTCAGCCTTCTAATTACTTCCGACTATTAAAAAGGGCACTAGGCCTTTCGAATTCCAATCGAATGAGCCATTTTCGAGTTTCTACAACAACACTTCCTATAAACACCTTATATGGCCCCAAAGCATAAATTACAACTCTTACCCTAAGGGCTGTGATGGTTTTGTCATCCTCTAAGACCTAATTTCCAGAACTTTCTACTACGTTACACAAAATGGCTATCTCAAAATTCTGATTGGATGTGTCTGGGAAAATGGTGGCGTGAGAGGGCGTTAGTCTTTCTCCAATCACTTTCAACTATTAAAGAAGGCACTATCCCTTTCAGTTTAAAATCGAATGAGCCCTTTTGAAGTTTCTACGACAGCCTTTTCAATAAAAACCTTATATGCCCCAAGGGGATAACTACAATCCTCGCCCTGAGGCTGGGTGAGGGGGGGGGGTTATCATCCTCACAGACCTAATTTCCAGAATTTTCTACTACGTTGAACAAATGGCTATCTGAAAATTTTGATTGGATGTGTTTGGGGGAATGGTGGGCTTGAGAGAGGGGTTAGTTACCGTCCAATCACTTTCAACTATTAAAAAGGGCACTATCCCTCTGAATTTCCAATTGAATGAGCCCCTTTTGAATTTTTTTTGACAACTCTATCATTAAAAACTTTATAAGCCCCCTGGCATAACTTACAACCTTTGCCCTGGGGAATCTCGGGGGTTTGTCATCCTTAAATACATAATTTCCGAAACTTTCAACTACTTTGAACAAAATGAATATTTCTAAGCTTTTATTGAATGTGTTTGCGGAAATGGAGGGCGTGAAAGGGGGGTTAACTAATCTCCACTCACTTTCGACTATTATAAAGGCAATTTCAATTTCCAATCAAATGAGCCCCTTTTGAAATTTCTACAACAAATTTCTATATAAACCTTATATGCCCCCAGGCACAAATTACAACCCTTGCACTGAAAACTCTGATGGGGTTTTCATCCTAAAAGACCTAATTTTCAGAACTTTCGACTATGTGGAACAAATTGGATATCTCAAAATTTTGATTGGATGTGTTTGGGGAAATGGTGGGCGTTGAGAGGGGGGTTAGTTTCCCATTTCAACAACAACCTTATATGCCCACAGGGCATATTTTATAACCCTTGCCCTGAAGACTATGAGGAGAGTGTCCATACTCAAAGGTATAATTTCCTGAGCTTTAAACTTCGTGGAACAAAATGGCTATTAAGAAATTTTGATCGGATATGTTGGGGAAATGGTGGGCGTGGAAGGGGTGTGTTTTGCTTCCAATCACTTTCAACTATTAAAAACGGCACTAGCCATTTCAATTTACAATCGAACGAGTCATTTTTGAAGTTTCTATGACGACGCGCACAGTAAGAGCCTTATATGCCCCCAGGGCATAACTTACAGCCCTTGCCCTGAGGGCTGTGGGGGAGTGTCCTCTTTCAAAAACTTAATTTCTATCTGGAAATCCAAAACACTAAATAAAATGGCTATCTAAAAATTTTGATTGGATGTGTTTGGGGAAAAGGTGGGCGAGAGAGGGGGGCTAGTTGCCCTCAAATCACTTTCGACTATTAAAAAGGGCACTAGGCCTTTGAATTTCCAATCAAATGAGCCCTTTTTCAAGTTTGTACGACAAAGATTTCAATAAAAAATTATATGCCCCCAGGCATAACTTATAACCATTGCTCTGAAGACTCTCCGGGGAGTGTCCTGCTCAAAGGTATAATTTCCTGAACAAAGGTATAATTAACTGCGTGGAACAAAATGGCTATCTCAAAATTTTGATTGGATGTGTTTTGGGAAATGGTGGGCGTGGAAGGGTGTTAGTTTGCCTTCCAATTACTTTCGACTATTAAAAAGGGCAAAAGCCATTTCAATTTGTAATCAAATGAGCCCTTTTTGAAGTTTCTACGATAACTCGTTCTATAAAAACTTTATATGCCCCCAGGCATAACTTACAACCCTTGTCCTGAGGGCTGTGAAGAGGTTGTCATCCTCAAAGACCTAATTTTCAGAACTTAAAACTACATTGAACAAAATAGTTATCTCAATATTTTGATTGGATGTGTTCGGGGGAATGATGGACGTAGGGGGGACCAGTTGCAATCCAATCACTTTCGACAATTACAATGAGTACTAGCCTTTTGAATTTCCAATCGAATGAGCCTGTTTTGAAGTTTCTACAACTAGGCCTTCTATAAAACCTTATATGCCCCATGCCATAACTTAAAACCCTTGCCCTGAGGATTGTGAGGGAGTGTCCTCCTCAAAACATGTTTTCTATCTGGAAAACAACTATGCTGAACAAATCGGCTATCTCAAAATTTTATTGGATGTGTTTGGGAGAATGATGGGCGTGGGGGGGGGGCTAGTTGCCCTCCAATCACTTTCGACTATTAAAAAGGGCACTAGCCCTTCGAATTTCCAATCGAATGAGCCTGTTTTGAAGTTTCTACCGACAACGCCTTCTATAAAAACCGTATATGCCCCCAGGGCATAACTTACAACCCTTGTCCTGAAGGCTATGAGGAGGTTGTTATCTTCAACTCCAAATTTCCAGAACTTAAAACTACGTTGAACAAAATGGCTATCTCAAAATTTTGATTGGATGTGTTCGGGGGAATGATGGGCGTGGGGGGGGACTAGTTGCCTACCTTAAACTTAAAACCCTTGCCCTGATGTTTGTGGCGGAGCGTCCTCCTCAAAAACATATTTTTCTATCTGGAAATCAACTACGCTGAACAAAATGGCTATCTCAAAATTTTGATTGGATGTATTTGGGGGAATGATGGGCGTGGGGGGGGGGGGTAGCTGCCCTCCAATCACTTTCGACTATTAAATACGGTGCTAGCCCTTTGAATTTCTAATCAAATGAGACTGTTTTGAAGTTTCTACGACATCGCCTTCTATAAAAACCTCATATGCCCTCAGGGCAAAACTTAAAACAACTTGCCCTGAGGGTTTTCTGGGGGAGTGTCCTTCTCAAAAACATATTTTCTATCTGGAAATTAACTACGCTGAACAAAATGGCTATCTCAAAATTTTGATTGGATGTGTTTGGGGGAATAAAGGGTGTGGGGGGGGGGGAGCTAGTTGCCCTACAATCACTTTCGACTATTACAAAGGGCACTAGCCACTCCCATTTCCAATCGAATGAGCCCTTTTCGAAGTTTCTACGACAACTCCTTCGATACGAAGTGCCCGGTGGAGAAAAAAAACACAATGTGCCCACATCGTTCTTTACTTAGGCAGTGCTAGCGCGCTGCCTATGATCTAAATTAACCTAAGTTAAGTAAATTTATATGGAGATTTTAGGTTGGTTGCAGGTATCCGGGTATTAGGTATTTTATTCAAAATACTATGCTGTTTGAAATAAAATGAGGAAATATGCAATGATGTTGCTCAAATTGTATTGCTTCATGAAATAAGAAATTGCCTTATTCAAAATAGCAGATATTTTATTCAAAATAATGTGTTTCTTGAAATAAAATGAGGAATTATGCAATGGTGTTCCTCAGATTGTATTAAATTGTATCAAATTGAATCAAATTGTTTAATGAAATAATGAAACGATTTATTCAAAATACCAAATATTTTACTCGAAATACTATGTTGCTTGAAATAAACTGAGGAATTATGCAATGATTTTGCTCAAATTGTATTGTTTTCATGTAATAAGCAACGGCCTTATTCAAAATACTAAATATTTTATTGGAACTACTATGTTGCTTGAAATAAAATGAGGGAAATATGAGAAGGTGTTGCTCAAATTGTATTGTTTCATGAAATAAGCAACTACTTTATTCAAAATACCAATATTTTATTCGAAATATTACGTTTCTTGAAATAAAATGAAGAAATATGCAATGACGTTTGCTCAAATTGTATTGCTTCATCAAACAAGAAATTGCCTTTATCAAAATAGCAAATATTTTATTCGAAATACTGTGTTGCTTGAAATAAAATGAAGAAATATGCAATTGTGTTGCTCAAATTGTATTGTTTCATGAAATAAGCAAATGTTTCATTCAAAATACCAAATATTTTACTCGAAATACTATGTTGCTTGAAATAAAGCGAGGAAATATGCAATGATTTTGCTCAAATTCTATTGTTTCATGAAATAAGCAAATGCTTTATTCAAAATACCAAATATTTTATTAGAAATATTATGTTGCTTGAAATAAAATGAGGAAATATGCAATGGTGTTCCTGAAATTGTATTGCTTCATGAAATAAGAAATGCATTTTTTAAAATACCAAATATTTTACTTGAAATAGTATGTTGCTTGAGATAAAATGAGGAAATGTGCAATGATTTTGCTCAAATTGTATTGTTTAATAAAATAAGTAAATGCTTTATTCAAAATACTAAATATTTTATTCGAACTACTATGTTGCTTGAAATAAAAAGAGGAAATATGAAACGGTGCTGCTCAAATGTATCGTTTCATGAAATAAGCAACTGCTTTTTTTCAAAATACCAATATTTTATTCAAAATATTATATTGCTTGAAATAAAATGAAGAAATATGCAATTGTGTTGCTCAAATTGTATTGTTTCATGAAATAAGCAAATGTTTCATTCAAAATACCAAATATTTTACTCGAAATACTATGTTGCTTGAAATAACATGAGGAAATATGCAATGATTTTGCTCAAAATTGTATTGTTTCATGAAATAAGCAAATGCTTTATTCAAAAATACCAAATATTTTATTCGAAATATTATGTTGCTTGAAATAAAATGAGGAAATATGCAATGGTGTTCCTGATATTGTATTGCTTCATGAAATAATGAAATGCATTTTTTAAAATACCAAATATTTTACTTGAAATACTATGTTGCTTGAGATAAAATGAGGAAATATGCAATGATTTTGCTCAAATTGTATTGTTTCATGAAATAAGCAAATGCTTTATTCAAAATACCAAATATTTTATTCGAAATATTATGTTGCTTGAAATAAAATGAGGAAATATGCAATGGTGTTCCTGAAATTGTATCGTTTCATGAAATAAGCAACTGCTTTTTTCAAAATACCAAATTTTATTTAAAATATTATGTTGCTAGAAATAAAATGAAGAAACATGCAATTGTGTTGCTCAAATTGTATTTTGTCATGAAATAAGCAAATGTTTTATTCAAAATACCAAATATTTTATTCAAAATACTATTTTGCTTGAAATAAAATGAAGAAATATGTAATGTTGCAGGTCAAATTGTTTTGTTTTATAAAATAAACTAAATGTATTGTTCAAAATACCAGATATTTTATTCAAAATACTATGTTGCTGGAAATAAAACGAGGAAATATGCAATGGTGTTTCTCCAGTAGTATTGTTTCATGAAATAAGCACATGCATTATTCAAAATACCAAATATTTTATTCGAAATACTACGTTACTTAAAATAAAATGAGTATATAGCAATTGTGTTGCTCAATTTGTTTTGTTTCACAAAAAAGTAAATGCTTTATTTAAAATACCAAATATTTGGTCCGAAATACTATAGTGCTTTAAATAAAATGAGGAAATATGAAATGGTATTGCTCAAATTGTATTGTTTTTATAAACTAAGTAAATGCTTTATTCAAATACCAAACATTTTATTCGAAATACAATGTTGTTAGAAATAAAATAAAGAAATATGCAATGGTCTTGCTCAAACTGTACAATGATGCTGCTCTAATTGTATTGTTAAATGAAATAAGCAAATGCTTTATTGCAAATATACAATAAACTATTAGTATCCATGAGCAACCATGGAGTACCAGGGGGTACAGCCGCATAAAAAAAAAAAACAATACAAAATAAAATTTGAAAAATTTCCAAGCCCAGGAAATTCCATGTTTAAAAAAAGTGTTATCACAAATATTATATTTCTAATAGTAAAAATCATAACTAATATACCTATATCATTCTCATTTTTGTATTTCGAAAATATTAAACGTGATTTTTTTAAATATATTTTATGTCATTTTAAGACATGTAAAAAAAGTTGAAAGAATTTCTATGTTAATAAATAATATAAAAAATAAAAAATAAATTTTCAAAAAAACGTCAAAAAATAAACTTCAAAAATAAAGTATAAAAACGGGGGGGGGGGAGAGGCTAAAAAGTTGTGGGAGGGGCATTGGGGTCCTTGGATGTTGGGGCATGGCTTAATAACTACTACTACTAACAACTCACCGCAGCACCAAGCCGTCTGAGGCCAACACAGCTACGCACGCTCCTCCTCTAACCCAATCTATTCAAAGCCTCCCTTTTTACAACCGCCCACGAAGCTCCTATTGCCTTTAAATCTTTTTTATGACGTCCTCCCACGCCAGACGAGGACGACATGCTTTCCGTTTAGCCCTAAACGGTTGGCAGATAAGAACAATCTTTGGCAATCTGTCATCCTTCATCCGCACAACGTGCCCTAGCAACCTCAGCCTTTCTTTCATTATAGCTCTAGAGAACGGTATTTAACCACATTTTTCTTATAGCCTATTGTTTGAAATACGGTCAGTCAGCCGGGTACCCAGAACAATCCTTAAGCAATTTCTCTGGAAAAGATCTAGCAAATCTTCATCCGCTTTTCCGAGCGCCCATCCTTCAGAGCCATATTTGACCACTGTCATCACTGTAGCTTCTAATATACTAATCTTGGTTTGCAGACTTATCTTCCTATTCTTCCAAACTTGTTTTAACTGTGAAAAAACACCCTGAGCCTTGGGTATTCTACTCTTAACATCTTCACTGCTCCCACAATCTTTACTAATAACACTAACAAGGTGGGTGAAGCTGCCCACCTGATCAATCTTTCATTACCCAAAGTTTCCTTTTCATCTTCACTTATTCCTAGCCTTAGTGACTTATTCTTCTTAACATTAATTTCAAACCTATTCTAGCCCCCTGAACTCGCAAAACCTCTTAAACTTCATACATTGTGCTCAAATTTTCATCTAGGATGTTAAATCATCAGTATAATCTAAGTCCAGGAGACTTTTTCCTCTCCATTTGATTCCGTTGTCTCCCATTGCCTTTCCTGTGCTCTTAAGACAAAGTCCATTAAAATAATCCATATAAAGGGGGATAGAACACAAGCCTGCTTAACTGCTAATTGAATACAAAACCAGCTGCTAACCTCATTTCCTACTTAACTGTAGCAGTCTTATTCTCGTAGATAGCACTAATCACTTTAATGTATTTGTCTGGTATACCATACAAGGAAAAAACCTTTACTAAAGCTATTCTATCAACAGAATTGAACGCTTGCCCATAATCTATAAAACTGAATTTCAATTGTTAGCCTAAGAGTGAAAATTTGGTCGACACATCCTCTGCCTTTTCTAAAACCGCACTGTTCTTCTCTTAAAACTTTGTCTACGGCATCGCTCAGTCTAAAAAGTATCATATTACTAAGTAATTTACTACCTACAGAGACCAAACTAATGCTTCGATAATTACCACACTCACTTTTATTGCCTTTCTTATAAAGTGGCTTAATTAAGGTTTTTCTAAAATTGTTAGGCACTTTCTCTTTTCAAAAATCATATTCATAATCTTCAGTAACTTATTTCTATCCTCAG
This sequence comes from Artemia sinica, assembly GCA_027921565.1. Taxonomy (NCBI): domain Eukaryota; kingdom Metazoa; phylum Arthropoda; class Branchiopoda; order Anostraca; family Artemiidae; genus Artemia; species Artemia sinica. Next base: position 51,973,233 of record CM051268.1, read on the forward strand.
AGCCACCATATTTAAGAAACTCATTTACAACCCTATCAGCACCTGGAGCCTTATTATTTTTTAATCCTTTAGTACTGTCGCAAATTCTTCCACATGAAAAAATCTTCCTTCACATCCAAGGTATCACAAACTTTTCATTTTCCTCTATATCTTTTCCTGTAACTCTATCTAGGTTAAGCAAATTCTCAAAATGTTCGGACCCATCTATCTTTAGTTTTTTCCTTGTCGCTAATTGCTGCCTCATTCCTGTCTTTAACTGGGCCAAGTCCGGATTGTCTACTCCCTCTCAATTTGTTAACATGCCAGTACAATATTTTACTATTTTGCCGTCTTGCTGCTTCTTCCAGATCCTCGGCAGTTTTATCCATGGCCTCCACTTACACCTCCTTAGTTCATATTTTAATGTTTTCTCCACTTTCTTTACATTCCTTTTGTTTTCATATGATCTATCACTCAGGTAATTTTGGTACAAGTCCTTTCTCCTTTCTATTAAAAATAAAGCTTTTCACAAATATTCTTAGCTGCAGTTCTAGCTTTCTTCCCTAAGACACCTTCAGCAATTTCACAAATTATTTTTCTAAAATTATTCCAACCATCTTTCACATTATCAAATTTTAAACTATCAAGTTTAGTATTCAACTGTTCCTGGAAAGTTTCTCTCAAATTCTCATCCTGGTGTCTACCAATATCATAACTTCCCAGGAGGTAGTTACCCTTTCGATATTTTAGCTTTAAATTAACCTTGACGCTACTAGATAATGATTTTAACTTTTTACGTCAATAACGGCACTCCTATATACCCTAGTATCTTGTATTGATCCTGCCAGTCTTCGGTCTATTATAACATAATCAATAAGGTTTGCTGTCTTACCATCACCTGAATACCATGTTAACTTATGAGCAATTTAAAAACAATTCGTGGTAACGAACTGTAAGTAAGGAGCGACCCGGCTCAATGGTAACCGAAACTCTAGGTAACGGTATTTTGATACAAATAGATACATCAAAAGAATCAGATTTTAATGCTGATTTCAAATCTATAAGTTTCATCAAGTTTAATTCTACTCATCAAAAGTTAGTCGCCTGAGAAAATTTGGCTGATTTTCGAAAAAAGGAGGAAAGACCCCCTAAAAGTTATAGAACCTTAATGAAAATCACACCATCATATTCAGCGTATCAGAGAACCCTTCTGTAGAGGTTTCAAGCTCCCATTTACAAAAATGTGGAATTTTGCATTTTTTGCCAGAAGAAAGATCACGGGTGCGTGTTTATTTGTTTGTTTGTTTTTTTTTTTGTTTTTTTTTCCCCAGGGGTGATCGTATAGACCCAGTTGTCCTAGAATATTTTGGGAGGACTCATTGGAATGGAAATTAAAAGTTCTAGTGCCCTTTTTAAGTGACCCAAAAAAAATGGAGGGCAACTAGGCCCCCCTCCCACGTTCATTTTTTCCCAAAACTCACCTGACCAAAATTTTGAGATAGCCATTTTGTTCAGCATGTTCGAAAATATAACAAGTATGTCTTTTAGGATGACTTAATCCCCCGAAATTCCCGGGGGGAGGGCTGAAAGTTATGAACTTTACCCAATGTTAACATATAGTATTGGTTATTTGGAAGTATACAGACGTTTTCAGGGGAGATTTTTCCTGGTAGTTGGGGGGGGGGGGGTCGGGGGTTATGTGGGAGGATCTTTCCATGAAGGAAGTTTTCATGGGGGAAGGGATATTGCTATGAAGGGGACGCCGGACTTCCCAGTATTATTTAAAAAAAGATCAGAAATTTAATATAAAAAAAACAAGTATTTCAACTGCAATAGCAGCAACATTGAAACTTCAAACGAACAGAAAATATTACATATATGATTGGGTTCACCCAGTAGTCAATACCTCGCTCTTTAAGCCAAAGTTTTTTTAGTAACTTTCATAAGAGCTATTTATTCTAATTAACGGCCTTTGTGATTAAGCGGTCATTTTTAAGAATTGGAACAAAATTCGAACTTTCGCTTAAAGAGCAAGGTATTGACTAGGGGGCAAACCCCCTAATAAACAAATTAAAAATATATGAATATAGAAGTTCGTTACGTAAGTTAATTCGTAAGTTACGTATATTTATTACTAATAAAAACGTTCGTAAATAAAATTAAACAAGTTTCGAGAAAAGCCATTTAACTAATAAAAGTAAATTAATATGAAAATTTTGTTTTAATTATTCATGTACGGTGAGCCAAGATCAAAACCTGCATTTATTCAAAACGTTCAAAAATTAAATAAAAAAAACAAGTTTTTTAAACTGAAAGTAAGGAGCGACAATAAAACTTAAAACGAACAGAAATTATTCCGTATATGAAAGGGACTGTACCCTCCTCAACGCTTCGCTCTTTACGCTAAAGTTTTTTTATTGTTTAACAAAAATAGAGGAAAGTCAAACTTTAGCGTAAAGAGCGAGGTGTTGAGGTGGGGACAGCCCCTTTCATATACGGAATAATTTCTGTTCGTTTTAAGTTTTATTGTCGCTCCTTACTTTCAGTTTAAAAAAACTTGTTTTTTTTATTTAATTATGACCAAACACCGTATTGGTTATAACTAGATTGTTATACCTACAAAATTGCAAAAGTCTGTATCCATTACTGTTTTCTTTTCCTACATCAAATTTACCTAGGCTAGGATGCCATCTATCCCTATTACTACCGACCTGGGTGTTAAAATCTCCTAGTAAAAACATCATATTTCTACCTAGGACCCTGTCTATTTGCTCCTGCAAACTGTAAGTAAAATTCATCCGAGTCACTAGTATCTCCGTCAGTCGGTTCTACAGAGACATATACTACTATAACTGATACCCTGAACTTTTTAGTCATAAAACGAGTCAATTAGTATTCTATTACTAATACCTTCCCAGCCTAAACAAGACTTAGCAGCTTCCTTATTCATCATGAGCCCTACTCCCTGTCTATGTACCCCATCCTTCCTGCCTGAGTAAACAAATTCTATATCACCTAATTTCATGCTTCCTACCCCTGGAATATGAGTTTCTGAAACTCCTAATAAATCCAGTTTGGATCGTTTGAATTCGTCAGTCAAATGTCGATACGATAGTCATTTTTTAAACGTCGTAACATTCAAAGTTCCAGTTTTCATGTTCTTTAAATCATTAAAATTATTTTCGCCTCACGAAATGCAATGATCCCGGATACCAGTGCAGGACGGGGATCACATATCTTCTCAGTCTACACCGAAGTGCTTAAGCAAGCTTAGAACCGAACAGCAAGAAGTCCCTGGGACCTCCATTAATGGGGGCTTTGTGAAATCCTGGGCCCATCTTGGTCGCAACATTGTTTTCAGCACTTGGCGATGCTTTTCTATCAACCAAGAGTCGAATTCCTGCACAGACAATCTCAACCTTATTACCTCCGACTCCTTATATATTCAAGCCTACAAATATTATGCTACTACTGGGAGGTAGTCCATAATAGATAAATTAGCTAGGAAGAGGTTTTTCAGCCTGAAGACGCCTGTCAAAACATACCAAGCCTAGAAGAATTGTCCTTAGTCAGAGTCCCGTGCGAATGCAGTGTCGTTTACAAGGCTATAATTTCCTGGAGGGGCGCCACTCCTCAAGTGGGCATAGAGTTGACCGCAAGGTCCCCAATCTTGCAGGTACCCCAAAAGGGTCAATGCAACCCTTTGCAGAGGCCGTTTTCCATAGATCTGGATCTGACGCCCTGCCGCAGTTGTTCTCCTATAGAGGATCCTCCCGCGATGGTGTTCTGCATCACCATGCAATTTAACCCATTACTGAGAGAAGGTTTGTAACTCATTGGATTTGCGGAAAACCAGTGGGCCCTTTTGAGTGTACATTTGAGGGGCCTTCTTCCTCCTCCGCCTGCATTTATGACCCCGGGCGAGGTTGCCCAAGTTTCTATTATGGACCCCCATGGACAACGTCCCCCGTGGTCCGTGCCGCCTATGGAGGTACCCTACAAATCTGTAGAGCGTTCCCCTATTCTCACCTGGGGACACACTGAATGGCCTGGGGGAGGCCAGGAACATAAGAATGAAATTAATTAAAAATATTGTGTTTCATTTAAACATGGAGAATGATATAGGCTGCTGTATGACTTTTTAAACATCAAATTATTATAAAGAAGTATAAATAAAGTTATACAGAAGATTTTTTCTTTAATAAATTTTCTTTAACAGATTATTTTTGTGAAAACATTGTTTTTTTTTAATTAATTCAAAAGGAGTGGTTAAAGGATATTATTTCAGATCTCATATTTTCGGCCAAGCATGTCAACACCCTTGCTTCTTAAAGTGGGGGAGGGCAGGTAAAGACTGTCAAATTACTTGTAGACTGTACTAAATTTTTGAAACATATGATAATATTCACTAGGTTCATCAACAAGGATCTTGGTTCCAAATATCAGATTTTCTCATACTGCATGTTTACCACCATGCCAAGAAGAATTCTTTTAAAATTAGTCTTACTAGGTGTTTATCATTAGTTTCATTATTCAATTCTTATTATTTTCCCTATTATTTCTCATTATTCGTTTTTTCTCATTATGTCTCATTAAAAATTCTCATTATTTTCCTTATTCAATTCTTATTATTTTCTCGTTATTTCTCATTAACAATTCTCATTATTTTCAGTCTAAAATAAAGAAATTACAGATTTAGACGAACATTTCTCTATAATGGCTTAAAATTTAAATTAAATTACGTAGCAAACGGGAGAGTCAGGAGTTGAGTGGGCGATTCCCTCTTATAATTATAAAAAGTTATGTGTTTTTATACTCTGTCCCTCCCCACTTTTTTGCAACTTAACAACTAAATATAATATTTTATTTCACACAAAGGGTATTACCACATTAAGAGATGAAGTTTCATTCCGTTAGGGCCAACAAGGAAAAAATATCACAAGTAATTTACCCCAACGCTACTTTGGGGTAATCAAAATGAATTCGAAACCAAGAAATCTACTTTTGAACATTTTCTAAGAAAAGAATCATAATAATTTGGTAATTGCTAATTGAGTACATGCTAATTCATAAAAAAAGTATTACCTAATTTATCAAAAATGATGAAGGTCATACTAGTTGGGTAATTGATTGGGTAATAGCTAATTGGTCTACCCGTCAAAAATGAACTACGAATCAATTTCTTTGATTAAAAGTAAAATATAAAAAAAGTGTATGCCTTTAAATAGGGATGTATAGTTTTTCTTTGTAAGTATCTCCTTAATTGCCTTTCTAAGCCAAAAATTAATTTTTGGCTAATTAATTGACTTATTAATTTGACTAATTAATTACCTTTCTTAATTGCCTTTCTAAGCCCCACAGCATTGTTAGCCTAATAAAATAACCATTAGGTTACTAGCTTACTAAGGGCTGTCGTATCATGGCCTACAATGTGTACGACTTTGTTAGTTCGTCAAATCCATAGCCCCATCACTACATGATTTCTAAGGAGTGTTCTGGATATCTAAGGTTTGTTCTAGATTTCAATATTAAAATTCTATTCTCGGTGCCTTTTAATATAATGCATTTGAAATCCCACTTTATAATCACTTAATGTTGGATTACTATAAAAATGGATTCAGCTCGTCATTCATACTCATACAGATATTTGAAAATGATTAGCCACCCGGTAGAGAAAAAGAAAAATTATTTTTTCTAATTTTCAATCATATTCTAACAGAATTTCCAGAATTGACAGAATTGAATGACAAAATTGACAGAATTCTAACACCTCTCTGTAAGTAGGTCAAATTCCTGAAGGAACAATATCTCTTCTTAGCTTCTATATAAATTATCTTCTGGTCAGGGTGTCTCAGGCTATTTTTAGTCTCCCATATTTGGTGTGTCGTCAGTAGCTGGACCCCCCCCCCACTGCTCACATGCAAAATTGAGTTGGCAAAGTCAATCTAAGACAATCAAAAGGAATTTCGTACAGGAATTTTGTCAAATCTCTCCAGTGTAAAATTTTCCCTGGAATATTCACCCCTGCCCCCGGAAATTTCCCTCCCCAAGGAAGATTCTTCCTATGGAAATCAATCCCAAGCACAAAACCCCCCGAAATATGTCTGTATACTTCCCAACAACATATACTATACGTTAACAATGGGTAAATTTCATAACTTACAGGCCTCTTCCCATGGACTGTTGGGGGTCATTTTACCCTAAGGACATAGTTATTTAATCTTTTAACTGTACTGAACAAAATAGTTATCTCAAAATTTTGATCAGATAACTTTGTGAAATAAATGGGAATGGGAGGGGAGCCAGTTGCCCTCCAATCTTTTTGGTCACTTAAAAAGGGCACTAGAATTTTTAATTTCCGTTCAAATACACCCTCTCCCGGTCTTCTAGGGCCATTATTTACATATGATCACCCCTGGAGAAAAAAAAACAACAAATAAACACGCATCCGTGATTTTGGAAACCCCATCCCAACCATTCTAATTTCTGGCAAAAATAGCAAAATTTTGCATTTTGCATATAGGACCTTGAAACTCCTACAGTTCGGTTCTCTAATACGCTGAATCCGATGGTGTGATTTTCATCAAGATTTTTTGAATTTTATGGGGTGTTTCCCCCTGTTTCTAAAATCAGACACATTTTTTTAGTCTAATAACTGTTGGTGTGTTACAATAATCTTGATGAATCTTATATATTTGGAATCAGCATAATAAGCTGATTCTTTTGATGCATCTATGGATATCAAAATTCTGTTTTTTAGAGTTTTGGCTACTATTGAGCCGAGTCACTCCTTACCGCTCCTTAACAGCTCGTTACCATGAACTGTTTGATAAAATTCATAGACACTTTCTAAAAACTGCTACTACTACTACTAACAACTCACCGGAGCACCAAGCCGCCTGAAGCCAACACAGCTACGCACGCTCCTCCTCCACCCCAAGCTATTCAAAGCCTCCCTTTTTACACCCGCCCACGAAGTTCCCATTTCCTTTAAATCTTTCTTTATGACGTCCTCCCACCCCAGACAGGGACGACCTGCTTTCCGTTTAGCCCTAGACGGTTGGCCGAAAAGAACAATCTTCGGCAATCTATCATCCTTCATCCACACAACGTGCCCTAGCCACCTCAGCTTTTATTTCATTGTAGCCCTAGAGAGCGGTACTGAAACACATTTTTCGTATAGCCTATTATTTGAAATACGGTCAGTCAGCCGGGTACCCAGAACAATCCTTAAACAATTTCTCTGGAAAACATCTAGCAAATATTCATCCGCTTTTCGGAGCGTCCATGCTTCAGAGCCATATTTGACCACTGTCATCACTGTAGCTTCTAATATTCTAATGTTGGTTTGCAGACTTATCTTCCTCTTCTTCCAAACTTTTTTTAACTGTGAAAAAAACACCCTAAGCCTTGGCTATTCTACTTTTAACATCTTCACTGCTTCCACCATCTTTACTAGTAATACTACCAAGGTAAGTGAAGCTGCCCAACTGATCAATCTTTTCATTACCCAACGTCACCTTTTCATCTTCACTTATTCCTAGCCTTAGTGATATTAGTCTTCTTAACATTAATTCTCAAACAATTCTAGCACCCTGAACTCGCAAAACCTCTAAAATTTCATTCATTTTGCTCACACTTTCATCTAGGATGCTTAAATTATCAGCATAATCCAAGTCCAGGAGACTTTCCCTCCCCATTTGATTCCGTGGTCTCCCATTGCCTTTCCTGTGCTCCTTAAAACAAAGTACATCAAAATAATCCATATAAAGGGGGATAGAACACAACTCTGCTTAACTCTTGATTTAATGCAAAACCAGCTGCTAACCTCACTTCCTACCTTAACCGCAGCAGTGTTATTCTCGTACATAGCACTAATCACTTTAATGTATTTGTCTTGTATACCAAACAAGTATAAAACCTTTGCTAAAGCACCAATGTAAGACTAATGTCTAGCCTAATTCATAGTTTACACAAATTAGCCTACCACTGAAAATGAAAAAGTTTGTGATACCTTGGATGTGAAGGAAGATTTGTTTTGTGAGGAGGAATTTTGTCTCTAGGCTCCCAAACTAGAAATTTTGGGTTTTCTTCTGATTTTTGAGCCTAGCTTTGGCCCCTTCTCCGTTGAAATTTATGCCAACTTCCAGTAAGGTTGCTTCTTATAAGATTGTCTTCGGGTTTCACTTTAAGAACTACAACTTTAATTGTAGTTCTTTCTAGATTTTTAATTTATTGCTAGATATAGTCCATTTCAAAAAAGAAGAGCCTAGTTGTTTGTTAGAAGACTGTTTTTGGAATTTAAAGGGTGGAAGATCCATTATAGAAATTTTTCATTTCATTCCAGAAATGAAAAATTTGTCAGTTTATAAGTAAAGTAAATTCATTTACCTTTTAAAATTGTAGTCTGAATTTTGGGTTTAACTTTGTGCTTATTCTTCGTATTGTTTTAATTGTTTGGCTTGTAATAAGCATGTGTTCCTAAAAAATTCTGAAATCACTTATGGTTATTTTCAAACTACACCGTAGAACCTTTCACACTGGTAAAACTTAAGACGTTATACGATCTTACGGAAGAAATTTTATCCGTAAAGTAGAGAATGCTAAGTATATTTGAGACCAATTTAAAATTTTATAGTACGTAAGGGTATGTCACGTTATAAACAGTTCATACTGTAGAAACAAAATGGAATTTTTTGATGAGGAAATATTAATTATTGAAAACGAATTAATGAACTTTTCCATGGAAACCTTTCCCACTTGTTCAGAGCTTGAATCCATCTTCATTCAACATTTTTTGTTTTGTTTTGAATAGGTCTATTATGATGATTGTGATCCTTTTAAACAATTATCATTCTTTTATCGGTTTTAACGTTAATCTAGTGTGAAACTACTTTTGTTTAAATGTGAAAGCTTATACACTTAGTAAACTGAAAGACTTGTCATACAAAGTTACATACGCAGTATCGGCACCACTTTAGGTTTGTGGCCATTGTTTTATCAAATTTATTATCAAATATCATTATTTTTCAGGTCAGAAATTTTTCCGTTATAAATGTTGCCGGATATGAAGATGAAAGTTTAGAATCAACCACGTCGTTTCGAAAAAAATTACATTACGATTCTAATTTCTCCTTTGGCGTATCGATCATAAATTCAAAGGTAAAGAACTGTATAAAGTATCTTATTACCAAAAATGATATAAACCTTAAAATGTGTAAATGATATAATGTATACAAAGGTAAGACCGTTAATACTCATAAACTTAAAACTGAGCTTGCTTGATTTTTTTTGTTTCAGAGATTTGTAAGTGTACCCTATACTAGAAGTTATCAGTACCACGGCAGGTGAAAGACTACGGAGGGCTTTGCGACTTAGTATTTTGTTTTTTTGGAGGCTACTTATGGAATTTTCTGCTCCTAACAGAACATTTTTTGCACTGGATTCTGAGTTTTCAGTAAAGTGCTAGTTCTTAAGGATTCTAGCCACTGAGAATTATGACGAGTCAATCTATTTGAAGTAGTTTTGCAGATACATCCAGCATAATTTACTCTTTATAACTGAAAGAAATTTTATTATTAGTGCAAATATTCCAAATGACCGTGGGACGCTTAGTGTTCCACTAAAATCAATTCTTTATTTTGTTGAAAGCTTTCAGTCTTTTCATGGTAGAAAACAATAAGTAAAGAGTGACCCTTGTCAATAGAAACCATTACTCTAGGACACAGTATTCTGATAGCAATACATGCATCAAAGAATCTCCTTTTTATTCTAATTTCAAACATGTAAACTGTTTTTTTTTTGTAATTTAAGCATAAAGGAATTAGCAAACAAAAATCAGGAAAGGAACCCGCCCCCCCCCCCCCTCCCTAAAAAGGTATACGATTTTGAGGAGAAAAACATTAAACGACTGAACAATTGTCACAAGCTTTTTTTGAAGGTACTTACCATCTACATAGAAAATTGATTGGCTGTCAATCTGTGGATCAAAATACGCAGATTTCCCTTATTAAACAAAGTTTATCGTACGTAAAACTTTAGAGCAAAAAGCTTTAAGAGTAAAAAGCTTTTAGAGTAAAAAAGCTTTTAGAGTAAAACTTTAGAGTAAAAAAAATTAGAGTAAAAAACCGAACTTTCGAAGGAAAGTTTAGTTTGGCTAGCCGATACTTACCTCATACGTTGGTACACCACCAAATCGGTTGGAATCTAAGCTTTTGTTAATAGATGTATCAACGTATGAGGTAAGTATCGGCTAGCCAAACTGAACTTTCCTTCGAAAGTTCGGTTTTGGCGTCGCCATTACCTCATACGTTGGTACATCTATTAACAAAAGCTTAAATTCCTACCGATTTGGTGGTGGGTTCATAAATCAACTAATATAAAATATTAGTTTCAAATTCAAATATTCAAATGTATAAACTATAAAACTGTCTGAGCCGCAACAAAATGTTGAGCATCGGTTCCATCTTCTATTTCATGAAGATAGTGTTGTCTGGAAGAAGAGTACGAAGACCAGCCAGCAGTACTCATTATATCAGCAAGTGGTACTGATTTTGATAGCACCCATGACGCCGTCATGGATCTTGTGTCATGTGCTTTCCTTTTTCTTCACTCTTCTTTTGCTGCCTCATATTCCATAGTTATGGCCTGCTTTATCCAAGAAGAAATGGTTCCAGCTGCCACCTCTCGTGGTGCTGTTTTAGAAAAAGGAATGAAGAACCTTTTTCTCCCTTTTCTGACCGCCACGTTAGCTGTTCGCTGTGCGTAGGCCGATAGTATTCTCACTGGACACAAAGCTGGATCTACATCTAGCACGGGAAGAAGGATAGGAGAAGCTATCTCATGAGGCTTCACGGTTTCTGGTCTAAACGAAGGGAGAAACCTGAGAGTTACTAAATTATCCGAAAATTGTGCTGTACTAAGACAAGGCATGTATTTCACTCCTACCACGACCAGATTCGATGGCAGTAATGAACACCGTCTTTAGAGTAACATCCTTCATATCAATATTCCACAAGTCAAGAAATCGTGAAGTTCTAAAATCCCTCAGAAGAAGGCCACGACTCCAGGCAGGAATATCATGTTATGTCCGCGGTGACTCGTGCCAAAATTCTGTACTATTTTAGTCAAATAAGTATCTTTACTGATATCTCTTCCTGTAGCTAGAGCCAGCGTTCCGCATATTGCTGCTTTACAACCTTCTATCGTTGATGGTGCGAGGTTTCGACCAGTCTTTAGATATATCATGTATTCTGCAACTGTCTGAGTACTGGTTGTGAGCGGATTAATCTTCCTTTCACTACACCAACCTACGAACACTTGCCATTTTCCATTGAACAATTCAATGGTAGATCGTCGCTGGACTGGGCAATTGCACGAGCTATTCTTTAGAAAAACCTCTCTTTTCGAGTCCACGCTCGATATCTTCCAACCGTGTAAATTTAGATTCCTTAGTGCTGGGTGGTGAAGTCGACCCTGCTGGAGGAGATCTGACTAATCTCCGAGGGGTATAGGCAAGTCTACTAGCAGGTTGAGAAGATTCGTGTACCAAGCTTGGTGAGGCCCTCGCGGAGCAATTATCATTATTTCGGCAATTCACAGACTATCGAACCTTTTCCAGAACCTTTGGACCAGGGCAAATGGAGGGAAGGCATAGCCGTGTTTGTTCGACTAATCGTGGACAAGGGCATCTGCGCCGATCGCAAGAGAATCTGGAACTTGTGAGAAATATACGTCGATCTTCCGGATCAATCGAATTGCGAATAGATCGACTTCTGGCAGTCCAAACTCTTTTGACAGGGCTCTGAAGACACTCTCGTTGAGACTCCATTCCGTGGGCAGACCTTTTTCTTCTCGTGATAGTGTGCTGGCTACTAGATTGAGTGACCTGGCGATGTGTCTTGTCCTCAGGTGAACGTTTAGGGCCATCGTAATCTCGAAGAGCTTTATGGGTTCCTCCTCTAGGGAGAAAGAACGGGTTCCGCCCTCTTTGTTTATGAAATTGACTACAGTCGAGTTATCCGTCGCTATTATGACTACCTCGTTTCTTAGCTCCTCCGCAAAGGCTTTGAATGTGTTGGCTACGGCTCTCATCTCGAGGCAATTTATATGAAGAGATTTCTATTCTGGAGACCAAGTCTCCGAAGTGTCTTGATGTGGGTCCTCTAGATAGCCATCCCGCCCGTAGGTTGAGCTGTCGGTGAATATTGTTTTGGAAACAATAGGGGGCTTGAGAGGAAGGCCGTGACTCAGCCAATCTTTGTTCAGCCACTGTGAAAATGCCTCTTTCATCTCTGTCGTAATTAGGATGTTTAAGTCTATGTTGCTCCAAGACTTGTCCCAAATCTGAGCATTAGTAACTGACATTTCCTGAGATGTAGTCTGTTGAAAGGAATTGCTCTTGAGCCTGCATTGATGAGTCTAATCAGCTTCATCAGTTGCCTTATTGAGGCATGCGATTTTTCCAGAGCTGCCTTGATTGCATGTATCAAGTTCTGAATCTTTTCCGGGGTTAGGTATACCTCTTTACCTCCTGGTCTACCAGAAAACCCGAGAAATATGATCCGTTGCATAGGTTGCAATTCTGATTTCTTGCTCGCATGAACCCAAGTCTGTGCAGGAGAATCATCTGATATCTCGCTCAGCATGAACCCAAGTCTGAGCTGGAGAATCATAATGGTCTTTACATTGTTCTGTACTAATGACTTTTGGTAATTGTGCAGAATTTATTTGTTCATGTAAGCATACCTTTGGATGGTTTGAAGAGGGTCATAGCTCACGATGGCACTTTGAACTGATATTTTGTTTTTGAAAGTGAACCCTAACCTCATTCTGTGAGTTAGGTCCTTAAAGTCGGCGGAAACATGAAATACTTTCCAGAGTAATAATTTTGAGTATGCTCTAGAAAGAATATTTGAAAGATGCTGCTGACATCTATTAACAGAATCCAAGAACTTTATCAGTTTTTGGGATAGTGTCAGGAGAGACGTTCTCTGCCTTTAACATCTTTATGACAGTACCTAACGTGAGGTCACTGTATGATAGCATGCTCAGAGTCACTCGTGTGGAAGAATCTAAGGCCAAGAATGACTTTCTGTCAACTAATATGAACTTTATGTCCTCTACTTATCCAGTTGATGCCGAAAGGGTCAAGAAGTACTACGTGTTGAACGATATTTTCTTCAATATTCTAAGTATATACTGTTGTCCAGCTAGCATAGCATATTTGTAATTGGACGCTGGAAGTAAATTCAACTCTAATCACCAGAAAAACTTACCACATGCCAGACCAGACCTATAGGTTAGCGCTGTAGTCGTTACAATACTATGCAATGACGGTACGTACTTCCAAGGCGTCGTGCACCTTATATAATGGTGGTCTGTACTTCCAAAGCATTATGACCTTATGTAATGAGGCTCTGTACTCCCAAGGCGTTATGACCTTATGTAATGGTGGCCTGTACACCCAAGGTGTTATTATCATATGTAATGCCGGTTTGTACGCCCAAGGCGTTATGACCTTATTTAATGACGGTCTGTACACCCAAAGTGATTTGAACTTATGCAATGACGTCATGTACACCCAAGGTGTTGTGACCCTATGCAATGACGGTCTGTACACCCAAGGTGTTATGAACTTATGTAATGGTAGTCTGTACACCCAATGGTGTTGTGACCTTGTGTAATTCTGGTCTGTACGCCCAAGGCGTTATAACCTTATATGATGACGGCCTGTATACCTTTTATGTAATAAGTAATATACCATACCATAAATATTGGGTTTAATACACCCAAAGGATTAAAATACAAATAATTACAACTAAGAGACAAAAATTCACTTCTGTAATATTCTGTTTCATGATTTCTGCGTACCATCAGGGTTGTCAACTGCCAATATCTAAAAAGGGGTAAAACTGAGGAAAAGGGGGAAATTTTACTCAGAGAGTGAAAGTCCGTGCTTTCGCTCGGCCCGGTATGTCGAGAGGATCAAAGGAATTTTCACGTTCTGAGAGTGACTTATTCTTTGTTGTTGACTGCAGTTCTTCTGAGCGCTGCTTGATGAAGTTTTTCAGCATTGGGGAGAAAGATAACGTGATAAGCTGTTTTCTCTTGAATGGCTCAATTGCCAAAACCAGCTCTGCCGCCGAGCGAGGCTGTTGGACGGTAATGGTAGGCCCGGGGCAAATCGTGTCACCCAGTACTTCGTATACAAGGTCCAGCGACTCTGCCAAACAGATCATGTCATCTGTTCCGGGATCAGTGCCTAATTTTAACCAACTATAAAATCTTTATAATTAGATGATGGGCCTAATCTGAGCTGCAATCTCCAGATCACCTTATCCCTTGCCAGAAGGCCTATAAAGCCGTAGGCGTTATAACATTGTGTAATATGTCTGTAGCCTGCTTTGACTGTATACGGCCTACGCCTAGCGTTATGACCTTGTTAACGCCTGTAGCCCTAGGCGTTATGACCTTATGTTATGACGGCCTATACGCCCTAGGCGTTATGACCTTATGTAATGACGGCCTGTACGCCCTAGACGTTATGACCTTATGTAATGACGGCCTATATGCCCTAGGCGTTATGACCTTATATAATAACGGCCTGTACGCCCTAGGCGTTATGACCTTATGTTTTGACGGCCTATACGCCGTAGGCGTTATGACCTTATATAATAACGGCCAGTACGCCCTAGCGTTATGACGTTATGTTATGACGGCCTATACGCTCTAGTTATGACCTTATGTAAAGACGGCCTATACGCCCTAGGCGTTATGACCTTATGTAATAACGGCCTGTACGCCCTAGGCGTTATGACCTTATGTTATGACGGCCTATACGACCTAGGCGTTTATCACCTTATGTAATGACGGCCTATACGCCCTACCCGTTATGACCGTATGTAATAACGGCCTGTACACCCTAGGCGTTATGACCTTATGTTATGACGGCCTATAAACCCTAGTTATGACCTTATGTAATGACGGCCTGTACGCCCTAGGCGTTATGACCTTATGTACTTATAAAATATAACCTATGAAAGGTATTATCTATACCCAGATACTGGATTTACTGCAGTTAAACCATTAAAATACAAATAATTATCTGGCCTACTAAACACCAGGTCTAGAATAAAAGTAGATATTTATATAAATATAGATAAATATGTTAAAAATGTGTAGATGTTTCCTATGTAGGAAACATAGGAGAAACATTTCTGAAGTGCATCAATGCATTTTAAAAACGCATAAGAGTTTAAAATGAAAAAAGGTTGCAATATGGTTTTTCATCTTTTCAACATTTGAATTAACCACTTTAGTGGCACAAAAATGAACAAAAGAAAGACTCGTGGAACAGTCTTTTAAGGTACTAAAAATCAAATTAAAATTTGAATTTTTATATAAAATATCGCAATAGTGTCCTGGATATCTCTATTGAAGAAGGTATAATCATTAGCAAATATTACACATACTCCCAAAAAGATGTTGTGAATAACTGTGCAATATGCATGCTGGGAGGGTAGGAAGTTCCTCTCCTATTACACAAATATTCTGAGTATAAACTCATTTTCTACTAATAAAAATGTTTTATATGTTGAATTAAAACCAAGAAATACCTTGGCTAGTGTCTATCCTTGTGACCCCTTACACCACAAAATAGAAACTGGCCTGAATTGGCTATGGAGAGAGACTGCATCGTTGTGGAAACGTTTGTTTTCGGTGGAATTGTGGTGTCTTGACCCCGTCTTTGCATTGCAAAACCGAAAAAAGCTTTTGTTAATAGATGTACCAACGTATGAGGTAATGGCGACGCCAAAGCAGGGATTGAGGGTGAACGCATTCTTATAACATTTAGCATAGCCCATAATATAAAAAAAATCTACAAACAAGTTATCTTTTATGACGGTAAAGAACAGCATTAAGACTTACAGACAACAAGAATTGTTTTATATTAGAGAGCTGCATTGATCTCAAACTCCTCCACCTATTATGCCAAAGTTTATGACTAAAGTAAAGAATGAGTGCTATAACATAA
The DNA here is from genome assembly GCA_027921565.1 of Artemia sinica. Classification (NCBI taxonomy): domain Eukaryota; kingdom Metazoa; phylum Arthropoda; class Branchiopoda; order Anostraca; family Artemiidae; genus Artemia; species Artemia sinica. The sequence goes on from CM051268.1 coordinate 51,989,248, forward strand.
GAGCCATTTTAATCAAACTTTTGATTTATATCATAATGTTTCGAGGATGAAACAATAATTTTGAACACTCTTTGCTAGAATGTTGCTTGCTTTTAACAGTATTCTGGGTACGTTTTTGGCTAAAATGACGTACTAACAAGCTTCTTTTCAGGTTAAATTGCATTTTGACTCCAATGTAAGACGTGGGAACGAATCCTGGAAATCCAATTTATGTCGGGGAATAGCAAGTTTATTTATTTCACAGCCTCCAACTCGATGGCTAGGAATTGCTGAGTTTACCTTGAAAGAAGTATGGATACCTTTACTTTTAAATTTTTAAGCATACTCTCTCTGTAGTTATTGTATAAATTGCATAGATTCTATTTAGCATACTTTTCATATTTTTCAACTTTTTTTTTTTAGTCCAATAGTCCGTGTTTTTAAGAGACCTGAGAAAGAAGATAATAATTTTAGATGCCAAATTTTTTAACCAATTTGTGGTAACAAACTGTAAGTGTGGAGCGATGCGGCTCGACAGTAACCGAAAGTCAAAAAAACAGAATTTTTACATCAATCAAAGTATCAAAAGAATTGGCTTATTATACTGATTCCACATATATAAGATTCATTAAGTTTAGTGCTACTCATCAAAGGCTACGAGCCTGAGAAAATTTGCTTGATTTTTGAAAAAGGGGGAAGCACCCCCCCAAATTCAAGGAATGTTAATGAACACCACACCATCAGATTCAACGTATTCGAAAATGCTGTTGTAGGAGTTGTAAGCTCCGATCTGCAAAAATTTGGAAGTTGGTATTTTTTGCCAGAAGTACGATCACGGATGCTTGTTTATTTTTTATTGTTTTTTTTTTTTTGTATTTTTTTTTTGTTTTCCCCCTGGGTGATCGCATTGTACCATAGTCCTAAAATATCAGGAGGGGGCTCAGGCAAACGTAAATTAAAACTTCTAGTGCCCTTTTTAAGTAACCAAAAAGATTGGAGGCCAACTAGCTCCCCTCTCACGCCCATTGTTCCTCAAACTCTTCCGGTCAAGGTTTTGAGATAGCCACGTTGTTCAGTACAATCGAAATATCTAATAACTATGTGTTTGAGGAAGACTTGACCCATCCCCCAAGGCCCTAAGGGAATATGTACCCATGAACTTCACCCATTTTTTATATATATCATTAGAGGATCTTTACATGGAGGAATTTTCCGGGGGGGGGGGGATTTTCGGTTGACCAAGAGCTGGATTTCCCGGAATTATTTAAGAAACAATCAGAAATAAATTAAAAACAAGTTCTTTCAACTGAAAGTAATGAGCAAAATTAAAACTTAAAACGAACAGATATTATTATTACTATGAGGAGGGGTTACCCCCTCCTCAATACCTCGCTCTTAACGCTAAAGTTCTTTTTGAACTTTTAAAAAGAGCTTATTATTTTAACGGAACTGCCCTTGTGTCTCATGAGTCATTCTTAAATAATCAGAACAAAAAGTCAAACTTTGGCATAAAGAACAAGGGCGCCGGCAGAAAATGTTCCAGGGGGTCCAAACACCACAATATCAGGGGTGGTTGGGTGACAGGGAATATATTTCAGGATCTTTTTTTCGTAGGAATAAGTTTATTTTTAAATACTTTTCGGAAAAAAACTCAAAAATAAAAAGAGCAATTAAATTGCATGCAAAATGAAACAAAATACCTCCCCCCCCCCACAAAGCAAGCGATCTTATTGAAAATCTCTTTATTAGATAAATCATATCAGAGAACCCTACCGTAGAGGTTTCAAGTTCCAATCTTCCAAATGTGGAATTTCGCTTCTTTTTTTTTCAGAAGAAACATCGTCGATGCATGTTTATTTGTTTTGTTGTTTCCAAAGGGTGACTGTATCAAACTGAAGGTTTAAGTTAATTGGGAGGGAGCTCATTGAACTGCAAATTTAAAGCTCTCTTTTAAGTGACCATATAGATTGGACCAAGGAAAAATCTTGTTTTCGTGCTGTTTTAGGGCGCAAAACTACGACTTAACCCCGAAGAGGATGAACTTGAAATCAATTTAAAATTCTGAAAAGCTAATTGATTTAAAACTATGAATAACTATATTTTAGGCTTTCCAGTTGTAAAAGCAGTAATGCCACCCGGTGGAAACACTGGATTCAACCAAGTTGATTCACTTTATTTGTAATGAAATTGGGCTATGTTTGGCGATCTTTCATTGCGTATCAGCTATAATGAGAGAGGGATGAGTCATTGTTTCGGCAGGGGTAGGGTAAAATCTGCTTACTCTTCTGCTTAGGCTTCAGATAAATGTTGAAAGAGGTAGAGGGGAGTAGGAATTAATTAAATTGTTTCTCTATGCAGCTAAAATGTTACAGTCCGATTTCCACCAGCACAGAGACGGAAAAGGCAAGGCTTGTCATCATCATCCCCACCAGGAAATTTCTTTGGGGTGGCAAATTGCAAGGAGCTTAGTTTTCAGCGATTTTAAATGGTGTCATTTTCTTTTTCTATTTATATGAAGTATTTGAATTTATTTAAACAAATGTATGTAATGTATTTATCGATAAGAAAATCCTACTGCAGAGGTAAGGATGACTTCAGTTATGTAGAAGATCAAAAGTCTCACAGAATTTCCATCCATACTAATAATAATACTCCTTTTTATCCAACCGAAATTCTTTTGTAGTAATGTTAACAAGGACTTTTTGCCAAAATTACTCTTCTTCGCCAATTTTTTAAGTATATTCAAATTTTTTCCAAAATTTACTAAGTAGACGGTACTGGCGCACCTACAATTATTGATTTACACATTTTAAAAGCAATTAACCAGGGATTTAAAAGACAGGTGCCTCAAATTATATCTTGGTTAGGCCTGGAAATGTTTTGGAAAATAATCAGAAATGAAATAAAAAAAGAGCATTTCAACTGAAAGCAACGAACAGATTTAAAACCTATTTGAACAGATTAATGTTTATATGAATGAGGCTGGGTCCTCCTTAGCTCCTTACTCTTTATTGTTAAGTTTGACTTTTTTCCATTTTTTTTTTTCAGAAAATTTGCAATTGGAAAGATAAGATTTTTCAAAGCACTAAAAATGCGTGTTTATTTGTTTGTTTTTTGTTTTTTTTTCTCAGGGCTGATCATATCGACTCAGTTGGCATACACCGTTAAGAAAGGGCTCATTATAATCGAAATGAAACGTTCTAGTGCATTTTTTAAGTAGCCAAAAATTGGAGGGCAACGAGGCCCCCTCCCACTCCACCTTTTCTCCAAAATAGTCCGATCAAAATTTTGAGATAGCTTTTTTCTTCAGCATAGTTGAAAGGCCCGATAACTATGTCTTTAGAGATAACATGGCCCCCTAAAGCCCCTGGGGAAAGATTTTTAAGGTATAGAATTTACCCATTGTTTTATTTGTTATTGGGAATATGCATCCATTTTTCGGGTGGGGAGGGGAGGAAGAATTTTCTGCTAGGAGTATTTTACACGGAGATAATTTTCCATGGAGAGGGAAGTCTCCCCGGGGTGAACTTTTCAGGGGAAATTTTACACTTGGTGAATTTGCCAGAACTCCTATACGAAATTTCTTTACATGTCTTTTCCCTTACCGATTCGATTTTAGGCGTGGAGATGTTAAGGGTAATTGTCTGGGGTAAATTTTCGCCAGGATTGGATCGCCAAGAGGATATTTCTGTGTGGAGGGGGATTTTTCCGTGGAGGTGGAGCCAGGTATCCAGGCGTTATTAAGAAAACGATCAGAAATTAAATAAAAAAACAGGTTTTTTTTCAACTGAAGACAAGGAGCAATATAAAAACTTAAAACGAACAGAAATTATTACGTATATGAGAGGGGTTGCCCCCTCTTCAACCCCTCGTTTTTTAACACAAAGTATAAATTTTGCGGCAATTCTTTAAAACAACTCCTGAAACACAAGGGTCGTTTAATTAGGACAATAAATAACTTTTTTAAAGTGCCGAAAAACTGTAGCGTGAAGAGCGAGGTATTGAAGAGGGGGTCGACTCCCCTCATATACGTAATAATTTCTGCTCGTTCTAAGTTTTAATGTTGCTCCTTACTATCAGTCGAATTTTTTTTTTTTTTTTTTTTTTTTTTTTTTTTTTTTTTTTTTTTTTTTTTTTTTTTTTTTTTTTTAATGAAGCTTACAACCATTTTTCTAAAGGCAATGAACAAAGTATGTCAATTAAATGAAAGCATATAAGAATTTATTAATTAAAAAAATAGCACAAAACAATAGCTTACTTCCAAAATTAAGATATGAACTCCCAGCTTATTTTTTTTTCAAAGCGACAACTAGATAAATAAAAAATACAATCACTCCTGGAAAAATAGATAAATGATAATAAAACACAAAAACGTATCCGTTCAGGGGGAAAATACAAAAATTCCCAGCATTCCATTCAGGGGAAACATTTTTGATTATAGTGGCTTCATATATCAGCTCATGGGTATTTTGGCAATGCAAGCAAAGGTTGACGGTAATTTTTTTTTTTACCAAAATTGCCCATTATAAAGTTATTTTCCTTGTGTTTTCTTTCATTATACGAACTTTCTTGTGTACTAATAACTGCACTAATTGCAAATAAGAAAACCACATATTTAGGATCGCCATATATAGCTAATTCTTTGATTTAGTGTTATCAATAGTTAGGCTATAACACTTTCGTTATAAGGTTAAAATTATTGGCAGGCAGTCAACAATGGGGCGACACACATTTTTTCTATGGTTTTTCCACAGTTTACCTTTTTTCTTTTGGTTTTCTTATAATTTCTTCATAGTCCCAAATTTCCTGCTCCCCCCCTGCCGGTGCCCATGGTAAGGAATGAGGCATTGAGAAAGGGCCAAACCCCTCATATTCGTAATAATTTCTGTTCATTTTAAGTTTTAATTTTTCTCCTTACTTTCAGTTGAAAAAACTTTTTTATTTATTGAATAAATTAGTATAACTCTTAAAAGAATAAAAGAATAAAGAATACGGCATTGGACTTTTCAGTCCCTACCGGTGGTGCTGATCTCCGTTTCTTGGCCCTTTAGCCAGGAGGTGCAATGGGGGGTTGGGGCCAACCATCCTGTGCTTTCGCACACCCTTCCTGTTTACCTTCCTCAGATTTCTCCAGGTACCCATTTAGAGCTGGATCGACTCTGGCTGAGCTTACAGAGTCGCGCCAATGACCTCCGTCCCAAACCAAATAATTGGATACACTAGGATTCGAACCCTCGCCCTCTTGGGCAAAGAATCCTAAATCCAGCGTACCAACCCACTCGGCCACTCGGTAAAACGTTTACTGAAAACTAAATTGGTTTTTTACTACACATTTTGTACTACTTTCTCTGAACAAGCCGTGTTTAGTATATACATTTTGTTAGCTTGATTTTTTTTTCTACTACTGTGGACTTCAACAATTTTTTTAAATTCGTGGGGAGGTTAATTTTGAGCTCTGCATATACTCCTAAGCTGTAAAAGCCTTATAATTTAGTTAAAGTGAAAAATCTTTATGTGCTGGGGTCATATCCTTATGAATGGAGGGCACTGGAAGACTAAAACGAGGGACGGGGTCATGTAAATACATGTCTAAATTTTAGTTTTATCGGGGCTTTACAATGAAAATTACATCGCTCTGGCTAGTCGGGATCTTGATTTTAGTTTTCTGGAAAGAGTGAGAGTTGCTGGATTTAACCAACTTACCAACTTACAACCCACTTTTTGATTTAACCAACTTATTGAAATTCGTGGGAAGGTTTATTTTGAGGTCTATTTATACTCCTAAGCTATATAAGTTTATAATGTAGTTAAAGTAAAAAAAAATAATGTCGGGGCTGTATAAGCTGTATAAACTCTATAAGCCTAATAATGTAGATAAAGTGAAAACTCTTTGCAAACGGGAATCATATCCTTGTGAACTGGAGGGTACAGTTGCTGGAGAAGAGTGAGAGTTGCTGGATTTAACCAACTTACCAACTTACAACCCACTTTTTGATTTAACCAACTTATTGAAATTCGTGGGAAGGTTTATTTTGAGGTCTATTTATACTCCTAAGCTGTATAAGTTTAATAATGTAGTTAAAGTAAAAAATCTTGTCGGGGCTGTATAAGCTGGATAAGCTGAATAAGCCTAATAATGTAGTTAAAGTGAAAATTCTTTCAAACAGTTCGTGGTAACAAACTGTAAGTAAGGAGCGACCCGATTCAATGGTAACCGAAATTCTAAAAAACAGAATTTTGATTCCAATGGATACATCAAAAGAAACAAATTTTAATTCTGATTTCAAATATAGATACATCAAAAGAATCAAATTTTAATTCTGATTTCAAATATATAAGTTTCATCAAGTTTAATCTTACTTATCAAAAGTTACGCGCCTGAGAAAATTTGGCTGATTTTCGAAAAAAGGGAGAAAGACCTCCTAAAAAATATAGAACCTTAATGAAAATACACCATCATATTCAGCGTATCAGAGAACCCTACTGTAGAGGTTTTAAGCTCCTATATACAAAAATGTGGAATTTTCCATTTTTTGCCAGAAGAAAGATCACGGATGCGTGTTTATTTGTTTTTTTTTTGTTTTTTTCTTTTCCCCAGGGGTAATCGTATTTACCCAGTGGTCCTAGAATATCATAGGAGGGCTCATTGGAACGGAAATTAAAAGTTCTAGTGCCCTTTTTAAGTGACCAAAAAAATGGAGGGCAACTAGGCCCCCTCCCACGCTCATTTTTTTCTCAAAGACACCCAATTAAAATTCAGTTCCTATGGGAAGGGCTGCAAGTTATGAACTTTGCCCATTACTTACATATTGTATTGTTCATTGGGGAGTATACAGACATTTTCAGGAAGGATTTTTTTCTGGTGGGGGGCTGGAGGAGGGTGTTACTCGGGAGAATCTGTCCGTTGAGGATGTTTCTTTGGGGTAAGGGACATTTCTATGAAGGGGGCGCCGGATTTCCAAGCATTATTTAAAAAACGATCAGAAATTAAATTTAAAAAAAACAAGTTTTTTCAACTGAAAGTAAGAAGCAACATTAGAACTTAAAACGGACAGAAATTATTACGTATATGAGGGGGTTCTCCCCCCAGTCAATACCTCGCTCTTTACGCTACAGTTTTTTTTAGTGCTTTCAAAAGAGCTATCTATTCTAATTAAACAGCCTTTGTGATTCAGGGGTTTGTGAATTAAAATTTTTTTAACTTTTAACGTAAAGAGCGTGGTATTGACTAAGGGGAGAACCCCCTCATATACGTAATAACATATACGTAATTAAAATAAAAACATTAAAAAATAGCAAACGATACGGCTCAATAGTAATCGAAACTTTTAAAAACAGAATTTTGATGTCAATAAATGTATCAAATGAATGGGCTTATAATGCTGATTCTAAATATATAAATTTTATTAAGTTAAGTATTACTCATCAAAGGCTACGAGCCTGAGAAAATTTACCTGATTTTTTAAAGAGGGGGGAAACATTCCTTACAAGTTAAAGAATTTTAATGAAAATCACACCATCAGATTCAGCGTATCAGAAAACCCTATTACATAGGTTTCAAGCTCATATCTGCAAAAATCTGCAACTTTATATTTTTTGCCAGAAGAAAAATATACGAATATAGAAGTTCGTTACGTAAGTTAATTTGTAAATTACGTCAGAAGCAAATTTAGAGACAGCCATTTAGCAAAAGAAGAGTAAAAATGTTATGCAAATGTTGTTTACTTATTCAATGACGGTGAGCCAAAATAAAAGCTGCATTAATTAAAAAACGATCAGAAACTAATAAAAAAAACAAGTTTTTTAAACTGAAAGTAAGGAGCGACATTAAAACCGAAAATGAACAGAAATTATTCCGTATATGACAGCGGCTGTCCCTTCCTCAACGCCTCGCTCTTTACGCTAAAGTTTGACTTTGTCTCACAACTTTATTTTTTAAAACAATAAAAAACTTTAGCGTAAAGAGCGAGGCGTTGAGGAGGGGACAGCCTCTTTCATATACGGAATAATTTCTGTTAGTTTTAAGTTTTAATGTCGCTCCTTACTTTCAGTTTAAAAAATTTGTTTTTTTTTATTTAATACAAACTGGAATCATGTCCTTGCGGACTGGAAAGAACTGGAAGACTAAATCAAGGGACTGGGTCAGGTAAATACAAGTCTAAATTTTAATTTTTTCGGTGCTTTACAATGATAAATGTATCGACCTGGCTAGTCAGGATCGTCATTTTAGTTTGAAACATTTTAGGTTCGTGGTAACGAACTGTAAGTACTGTAAGTCAGATTCAGCGTATCAGAAAATCCTATTATAGAAGTTTCAAGCTCCTATCTAAAAATGTGGAATTTTGTATTTTTTGCCAGAAGAATCACGAATGCGTGTTTGTTTGTTTTTTTTCCCCAGGGATGATCATTTTGAACCAGTGGTCCTAGAATAGTGCGGGAGGGCTCATTCGAACTGATATTAAAAGTTCTAGTGCCTTTTTTAAGTGACCAAAAATGAAGGGCAATTAGGCCCCCTCCCACGCTCATTTTTCCCAAAGTCACCCGATCAAAATTTTGAGATAGTCATTTTGTTCAGCATGGTCAAAAAATACAATAACTATATCTTTGAGGATAACTTTACCCCCCAGAGTCCCCAGTTGAAGGTCTGCAGGTTATGAACTTTGCCCAATGTTTACATATAGTACTGGTTATTGGGACGTATACAGAAGTTTTGAGGGGGATTTTTTCTGGTGGCTGGGGGGGGGGTCCGAAGTTACTTGGGATGATCGTTCCATCGTAGTTATTTCCATGGGGGAAAGGGCAGTGCTATTAAGGGGGTATCGGATTTCCCAGTATTATTAAAAAAAAGGGTCAGAAATTACATAATAAAAAAAATTCTTTTCAACTGAAATTAAGGAGCAACATGAAAATTTAAAACAAACTAAATTATTAAGTATATGGTTGGGTTCGCCCCCTAGTCATTACCTCGCTCTCTACGCTATTTTTTTGTACGTTCATGAGAGCTATTTATCAGAGGCAAAGCTGTAGCGTTGCCTATAGTAAAGGCCATACAGCTCCAATGTTTTATTATTTTTTTCCAGAGGCACTGCATATGGAAGGGGTCGTCTTAGAAACTTCAAAAGGGGCTCATTCGATTGGAAATCGAGAATTCTAGTGCCCTTTTTAATAGTAAAAAATGATTGGAGGGCAAATAGCCACCCCCCCCCCACGCCCATTATTCCCCCAAACACATCCAATAAAAATTTTTAGATAGCCATTTTGTTCAGCGTAGTTGATTTCCAGATAGAAAATATATTTTTGAGGAGGACACTCCCCCACAACCCTCAGGGCAAGGGTTTCAAGTTATGCCCTGGGGGCATATAAGGTTTTTTATAGAAGGCATTGTCGTAGAAACTTTAAAAAAGGCTCATTTGATTGGAAATTCAAAGGGCTAGTGATCTTTTTAATAGTTGAAAGTGATTGGAGGTCAACTAGCCCCCCCTCACGCTCATCATTCCCCCAAACACATCCAATCAAAATTTTGAGATAGCCATTTTGTTCAGCGTAGTTGATTTTCGGATAGAAATATATTTTTGAGGAGGACAGTCCCCCACAACCCTTAGGGTAAGGGTTTTAAGTTACTCCCTGGGGGCATTTCAGTTTTTTATAGAATGTGTTGTCGTAGAAACTTCAAAAAAACCTCATTCGATTGGAAATTCAAAGGGCTAGTGCCCATTTTAATAGTCGAAAGTGATTGGAGGGTAACTAGCCCCCCCCCCTTCGCCCCTCATTCCCCCAAACACATCCAATCAAAATTTTGAGATAGCCATTTTGTTCAGCGTAGTTGATTTTCGGATAGAAATATGTTTTTGAGGAGAACACTCCCCCACAACCCTCAAGGCAAGGTTTTTAAGTTATACTCTGGGGGTATATAAGGTTTTTATAGAAGGCGGTGTCGTAGAAACTTCAAAAAAAGGCTAATTCAATTGGAATTTCAAAGGACTAGTGCCCTGTTTAATAGTCGAAAGTGATATGAGGGCAACTAACCCCCCTCTCACGCCCACCTTTTCCCCAAACACATCCAATCAAAATTTTGAGACAGCCATTTTATTAAACATAGTTTTAAGTTCTGAAAATTAGGTCTTTGAGGATGACAACTCCCCCATAGCCCTCACGGTAAGGGTTGTAAGTTATGCCTTGGGGGCATATAAGGTTTTGTATAGACAACATTGTCGTATAAACTTGAGAGAGGGCTCTTTTGATTAAAAATTGAAAGTTCTAATTTACTTTTTAAGCGTCAATAGATATTGGAGGGTAACCAGCTTGGAAATTCAGCCCTTGGAAATTCAAAGGGCTAGTGCCTTTTTTAATGGTCGAAAGTGATTTGAGGGCACCTAACCCCCCTCTCACGCCCGCCTTTTCTCCAAACACATCCAATGAAAATTTTGAGACAGCCATTTTATTAAACGTAGTTTAAGTTCTACAAGTTAGGTCTTTGAGGATTACCACTCCCCACGGTCGCCAGGGCAAGGGTTGAAAGTTATGCTCTGGGGGCATATAAGGTTTCCTATAGACAACATTGTCGTATAAACTTCAGAGAGGGCTTATTTGATTGGAAATTGAAAGTTCTAGTTCACTTTTTAAGCGTCAAAAGATATTGGAGGGTAACCAGCTCCCCCCCCCACCCTAAACCCAATTTTCCCAAATGCATCCAAGAAAAATTTTAAGATAGCTATTTTGTTAAAAATAGTTCAAAGATCATATAACAAAAATTCCGGTGTTGACACAACCCGCCAGGGCCCGGGGGCAGGCGTTGTAAGTTATGCCCTTGGGGCATATATGGGTCTTATGGAAGGGATGCTCGTATTAACCTCAAAGAGGGATCATTTGGTTGGAAATTGAAAGTTCTAGTTCACTTTTTAAGAGCCAAAAGAGATTGCAGGGACCATAGCGCCTCCTCCCCCTCCACGCCCTTTTTCCTCAAACCCATCAGATAAGAACTTTGAGATAATTTTTTTTTTTAAATAGATCAAAGACCGTATAACGAAAACTCAGGGGTCAACACAGCCCCCCAGTGCGCGAGGGCAGGTGTTGTAAGTTATGCCCTTGGGGAATATATGGTTCTTATTGAAGGGATGCTCGTAAAAAATTCAGAGATGGCTCATTTGATTGGAAATTGAAAGTTCTAGTCAAGTTTTTTTGAGTCAAAAGATATTGGAGGGCAACTAGCCCCCCCCCATGCCCTTTTTTCCCAAATCCATCCGATAAAAATTTTGAGATAGCAATTTTGTTAAAAATGAGGTTGACACAAACCCATTTTTTCAATTTGATATTGTTACTTTGATATCAGTTTTAATACTTTGATGAATATTTGATTTTTTTAAAGTTTGATTTTGAAATAAGGAATTTTTAAAAACTTGAAATTTTTGCAATCAAAAACGAACAATAATTAATTAAAAAAAAACTTTCCGAAAAATAAGTTTTTCAAAGAAAAGTAAAGGCCATTTTAAACTTAAGCTCAGCAGATACAAATACCTTTTAAAATTCAAACTCAAAACGACCAGAAATTACTATTAAAGAATAAATGAAACCCAAAACGAACAGAAATTAAATAAGCAAACATAGCAAAAACATACAACAAGTAATAATATAAATAAATAAGTAGATCTTAAAGTGAGTAATGCTTAGATTGAATATGAATATGAAACTTAAAATAAAAAAAAAATATTTTCCTATTGAAGTATAAATGAAACTTAAAACGAACAGAAATTAAATAAACAATCAATGCAAACAAATATACAATAGATGTTAATATAAATTAGTAAATAAATCTTAAAACGAGTGAAACTTAAATTGAATATTTAAATCAAGCTTGAAACGAACAAAAATCACCACAAACAAGAGTTTGGGTATGACCTCCTTCTCTCACTGTAAAAGTCTAAAACCTACTGCGTCATTGGCGCTTTACTGAAAACTATGTGCGTCTTGAACAGTATTGGAAAGTATAAACAACATCAAATTCAATATTTGATGAATAATGATATTAATTGTTAAAAGATCCTTCAGCTCAAGAATTTATTTCACTGTAATTGTATTTTTATTTTCAATACTGTAAGAACTGAAAAAGAAAATATTTGTAATATAATCCGTTTTCAGTTAAGCGCCAATGACGCAGTAGGCTTTTGGTTTTTATTTACAGTTAGGAGAGGAGTCAGTATCCAAACACTTGTGTATAGGGAAACTATATTCGTCTTTAACAACTTTAAAAAGAGCTAATAAATTCGATCAATCAATCAATCAATCAATCAATTTATTAATGCTAAAAAAAAACTACAAACGTAAGGTTATTACACGCCCAAGAAGCTCAGCTTGTAAAGGGCAAACAAAACAAAATAAGACACTATTATAAAGCACATAAAAAAAAAAACTGGATCAAGAGACATTTATGAAAATAGGGGATTTAGAAGGAAACTTAACATATAACTGAAAAAAAAATATTTAAACGAAGAAAAGAGATTAAAAATTAGGATTGAATAAAAAAATAAAAAATAAAAGAAATTAAAATCAGAAAAATATATTAAATGAAGAAAGAGAAATAAACTGAAATTAAACTAAGAAATTAAACTTAGAAATTAAACTAAGAAATTAAACTGAATATTTTATGTGTAATGATATTAATTGCTGAAAGCTCATCAATTCAAAATTTTAATATAATTTTAATGTTTATTTTCAATATTAAGTATAAAAGAAAACATTTGTCATAAAATTGGTTTTCAGTAAAGCGCCAATGACGCAGTAGGTTTTAGACCTTTACAGTGAGAGAAGGAGGTCATACCCAAACTCTTGTTTGTGGTGATTTTTGTTCGTTTCAAGCTTGATTGGTATATTCAATTTAAGTTTCACTCGTTTTAAAATTTATTTATTAATTTAAATTAACATCTATTGTATGTTTGTTTGCATTGATTGTTTATTTAATTTCTGTTCGTTTTAAGTTTCATTTATACTTCAATAGGAAAATATTTTGTTTTCATTTTAGGCTTGATATTCATATTCAATCTAAGCGCTACTCGCTTTACGATCCATTTATTCTTTTATATTAATACTTGTTGTATGTTTTTGCTATGATTGCTTATTTAATTTCTGTTCGTTTTGGGTTTCATTTATTCTTTAACAGTAATTTCTGGTCGTTTTGAGTTTGAAATTTAAAAGGTACTTGTATCTGCTGAGGTTATGTTTAAATTGGCCTTTACTTTTCTTTGAAAAACTTATTTTTCGGAAAGTTTTTTTTTAATTAATTCTAAATAACGGCCATTATGATTAATGGGTCATTCTAAAAGAATTGGAACAAAATTTGAACATTTGCGTCAAGAGCGAGTTATTGAATACGGGGCGAACCCCTAATATACGTAATAAAAATATACAAATATAGAAGTTGGTTACGTAAGTTAATTCGTAAGTTACGTCAGAACAAAATTTTGAGACAGCCAGTTAGCCAAAAAAAGTAAAATATTAATGCGCAAATTTGGTTTTAATTATTCATGTACGGTTAGCCAAAATCAAAGCTGCATTATTTCAAAAACGTTCAGAAATTAAATAAAAAAATAAGTTTTTTTTAATTAAAGGAAGGAGCGACATAAAAATTTAAAACGAACAGAAATTATTCCGTATACGAAAGGGGCTGTCTCCTCCTCAACGCCTCGCTCTTTACACTAAAGTTTGATTCTGTCTCACAATTTTATTTTTTAAAGTAATAAAAACTTTAACTTTTTTTTATTTAATTTTGGAAAAGAATAGCATTTAAATTAATATGAAAACTTATTCAATTTAAACTCTGCAAAGACCCAAAAGTCAAGGTTGTGGCAAGAATTCGCTGCTATTGCAATCGAAATTGGCTGGTCTAAGAAAGGTTCAATGTGAAGAATGCAATATCGGTGGCGCGTTTTCAGATGATTAACTAAAAAAACAAGTTTTTAACTAAAGTAAGGAGCAACATTAAAACTTAAAACGAACAGAAATTATTCTGTATATTAAAGGGGCTGTCCCCTCCTCAACGCCTCGCTCTTTACGCTAGAGATTTGCATTGTTTAAAAAATAAAGTTGAGAGACAGAGTCAAACTTTAGCGTAGAGAGCCAGGTGTTGAGGAGGGGACAGCCCCTTTCATATACGGAATAATTTCTGTTCGTTTTAAGTTTTAATTTCGCTCCTTACTTTCAGTTAAAAAAAACTTGTTCATTTTAGTTAATTTCTGAACGTTTTTGAATTAATGTAGCTTCGATTTTGGTTCAACGTACATGAAAAATTAAAACGAAATTCGCATATTAATTTTTCTTTTTTTGAATAATTGGCTTTCTCGAAAATTGGTTCTGACGTAACTTAGGAATTTACTTACGTAACGAATTTTTATATTCGTATGTTTTTATTACATATATTAGGAAGTTTGCTCCCTAGTCAATACCTCGCTCTTTACGCTAAAGTTCGAATTTTGTTCGAATCGCAAACCCCTGAATCACAAAGGCCGGTTAATTAGAATAGATAGCTCTTTTGAAAGTGGTGCAAAAAACATTAGCGTAAAGAGCAAGGTATTGACAAGGGGGCGAACCCCGTCATATACGTAATAATTTCTGTTCGTTTTAAGTTTTAATGTTGCATCTTACTTTCACTTGAAAAAAACTTTTTTTTTACTTAATTTCTGATCGTTTTTTAAATAATGCTGGTAAGTCTGGCGCCCCCTTCATAGAAATGTCCCTTCCTCCAAGGAAATATCCTCAATGGAAAGGTCCTCCCCCGTAGCCCCTACTCTGACCCCGACCCACCGCTAGAAAAAAATTCTCCTGAAAACGCCTGTATATCTTCCAAATAACCAATACTATATGTAAACAATGGGCAAAGTTTATAACTTGCAGCACTTCCCCCGGGAACAGTGGGGGATAAAGTCATCCTCAAAGACATATTAATTACATTTTCGACTATGTACGAACAAAATGGCTGTCTCAAAATTTTGATTGGGTGACTTCGGGAAAAAAATGAGCGTTGGAGGGGGCCAAGTTGCCCTCCAATATTTTCAGTCACTTAAAAAGGGTACTAGAACTTTTAATTTCCGTTCGAATGAGCCCTCTCACAATATTTTAGGACTACTGGATCGATACGATCACCCCTAGTAAAAAACAGATAAATACGCATCCGTGATCTTTCTTCTGGCAAAAAATACAAAATAACACATTTTTGCAGATAGGAGCTTGAAACCTGTATAGTAGGGTTTTCTAATTCGCTGAACCTGATGGTGTGATTCCATTAAAGTTCTATGACTTTGTTGGGTTGTTTTTTTCTTTTTTTGAAAATTAGGCAAACTTTCTTAGGCACGTAACTTTTGATGGGTAAGACTAAATTTGATGAAACTTATATATTTGAAATCAGCATAAAAGTCTGATTCTTCTGATGTATCTATTGGTATCAAAATTACGTTTTTTTAGTTTCGGTTACTATTGAGCCGGGTCGCTCCTTACTTACAGTTTGTTACCACGAACTGCTTGAAAGTAAAGAGTGACCATGAAACTTCATTTGTGCAGGTGGCTCCACCTTCTCCTTAATCAACTTCCAGCTCTGCAGAATGAAGTTTCACAAAAGCCATAAGGATAATGTTTTTCAAACAGTTCGTGGTAACGAACTGTAGGTAAGGAGCGACCCGGCTCAATGGTAACCGAAACTCTAGAAAACGGTATTTTGATACAAATAGATACATCAAAAGAATCATATTTTAATGCTGATTTCAAATATATAAGTTTCATCAAGTTTAATCCTACCCATCAAAAGTTAGGTGCCTGAGAAAATTTGGCTGATTTTCGAAAAAAGGGGGAAAGACCCCCTAAAAGTTAAAGAACCCTAATGAAAATCACACCATCATATTCCGCGTATAAGAGAACCCTACTGTAGAGGTTTCAAGCTCCCATATACAAAAATGTGGAATTTTGCATTTTTTGCCAGAAGAAAGATCACGGGTGCGTGTTTATTTGTTTGTTTGTTTGTTTTTTTTTTGTTTTTTTTTTCCCCAGGGGTGATCGTATCGAACAAGTTGTCCTAGAATATCGTGAGAGGGCTCATTGGAATGGAAATTGAAGGTTCTAGTGCCCTTTTTAAGTGACCAAAAAAATGGAGGGCAACTAGGCCCCCTCCCACGCTCATTTTTTTCCCAAAGTCATCTGATCATAATTTTGAGATAGCCATTTTGTTCAGCATGTTCCAAAATATTATAAGTATGTCTTTTGGGATGGCTTAATCCCCCGAAGTTCCCGGGGGGAGGGCTGAAAGTTATGAACTTTACCCAATGTTAACATATAGTATTGGTTATTTGGAAGTATACAGACGTTTTCAGGGGAGATTTTTCCTGTTAGTGGGGGGGGGGGCGGGTGGGTCAGGGGTTATGTGGGAGGATCTTTCCATGAAGGAAAGTTTCCATGGGGGAAGGGAAATTACTATGAAGGGGACGCCGGACTTCCCAGCATTATTTAAAAAAAGATCATAAATTTAATAAAAAAAACAAGTATTTCAACTACAAATTTTGTGGTCTAAATTACCTTACTGTCTAAATTTTGTGGAGTTTTTTTATAGGGCCACTTTTTATTTACAGCTTGTTACTACGAGCCGTTTGAACAATGGCTTTGCTTAAGTCGAGGGAGGACACGAGTCCCCTGTCTCTCTATCCCCGTTATTTACAAGCATAACACTCGCACAACATTGCTTCAATCATCCATGAATGATCGTCGCAACCAATAGTGCACCCAAGACCGTATGCATGGGAGAGATTGGGGGGTTGACCCCCTCCCCCCGGAATGCTTGTCCAGCTCGTAAAAATGTATTGAAAATTCATAAAAACACATTTTTTATGCTTAAAAAAAAAATTAATCCCGCCTTGAGCAAAAATACTGGTTACATCTTTTTTCTTAAAAGAAGCTAATAATATTGTTAAAGAATGAGGAGGGGTTGACCTAATTCTATAGGCATGAATAATAATAAGTAAAGCTAAGACCGAACTAACTCCCTTTGTCTTTGCATTGTCTCCTCCCCCCCCTCTTTATTTGCCAAATAAACCAGAGCGATATTGAATAATCATAGGAAGCTTGATAGCGCTGCCTAAGTAAAGAACGATGTGGGCACAATGTTACTTTTTCCTCCATACCCAGGTCCTTCGTATCGAAGGAGTTATCATAGAAACTTCGAAAAGGGCTCATTTGATTGGAAATTGGAGTGGCTAGTGGCCTTTTTAATAGTCAAAAAGACTGTAGGGCAGCTAGCCCTCCCCCAATGCCCATCATTCCTCCAAACACATCCAATCAAAATTTTGAGATAGCCATTTTATTCAGCATAGTTGATTTCCAGATAGAAAATATGTTTTTGAGGAGTACACTCCCCCACAACCCTCGGGCAAGGGTTCTAAGTTATGCCCTGAGGGCATATAAGAACGATGTTGGCACAATGTATTATTTATTATTTTTTTTCCCTTTAGAGCATGGTACTTCGTATCAAAGAAGTTGTCGTAGAAACTTCGAAAAGGGCTCATTCAATTGGAAATTAAAGTGGCTTGTGCCCTATTTAATATTCGAAAGCGATTGGAGGGCAACTTTACCTCCCACGCCAATCATCCCCAAAACAAATCCAATCAAAATTTTGAGATAGCTATTTTGTTCAGCGTAGCTTATTTCCAGATAGAAAATATGTTTTTGAGGAGGACACTCCCCACCTACCCTCGGGGCAGGGTTTTAAGTTATGCCCTGGGGGCACATAAGGTTTTTATAGTTGGTGTTGTCGTTGAAACTTCAAAAAAGGCTCATTCGATTGGAAATTCAAAGGGCTAGTGCCCTTTTTAATAGTCGAAAGTGATTGGAGGGCAACTAACCCCCCCCCCCCCAAGCGCATCATTCCCCCAAACACATCCAATCAAAATTTTGAATTAGGCATTTTGTTAAGCGTAGTTGATTTTCAGATAGAAAATATGTTTTTGAGGAGGACACTCCCCCACAACCCTCGGGGCAAGGGTTTTAAGTTATGCCCTGGGGGCATATAAGGTTTTTAAAGAAGGCGTTGTCGTAGAAACTTCAAAAAGGGCTCATTTGATTGGAAATTCAAAGTGCTAGTGCCCTTTTTAACAGTCAAAAGTGATTGGAGGGCAACTAGCCCCCTGACGCCCATCATTCCCCTAAACACATCCAATCAAAATTTTGAGATAGCCATTTCGTTCATCGTAGTTTATTTCCACATAGAAAATATGTTTTTGAGGAGGACACTCCCCGAAAACTCTCGGGGCATAACTTGTAAGTTACGCCCTGGGGGCATATAAAGTTTATATAGAAAGTTGTTATAAAAATTTCAAAAAGGGATCATTTGATTGGAAATTGAAATTGCCCTTTTTAATAGTCAAAAGTGGGTGGAGAATAATTAACCCCCCTCTTACGCCCAACATTTCCCAAAAAACATTCAATCAAAGTTTAGAGATAGCCATTTTGTTCAACATAGTTGAAAATTATGGAAATTATGTACTTAAGGACGACAAACCCCCCCCCCCCAGAACCCCAAGGGCAAAGGTTGTAAGTTCTGCCCTAGGGCATATAAGGTTTTTATAGATAGAGTTGTCGTCAAACTTCAAAATGGGCTCATTCAATTGGAAATTGAGAGGGCTAGTGCCCTTTGTAATAGTCGAAAGTGATTGGAGGTTAACTAATCCCCCTCTCACGCCCACCTTTCCTCCAAACTCACCCAATCAAAATTTCAGATAGTCATTTTGTTCAACGTAGTAGAAAGTTCTGGAAATTAGGTATTTGAGAATGACCCCCCCCCCAAGCACTCAGGGCAAGGGTAATAAGTTATGCCCTGGGGGCATATTAGATTTTTATTCAAAGTTTTGTCGTAGAAATTTCAAAAGGGCTCATTTGATTAGAAATTGAAAGGGCTAGGGCCATTTTTAATAGTTGAAGGTGATTGGAGAGCGACTACCGCCCCTCTCACGCCCACCATCTCCCGAAACACATCCAATCAAAATTTTGAGATAGCCATTTTATTCAGCGTAGTTGATTTTCAGATAGAAAATATGTTTTTGAGGATGACACTCCCCCACAACCCTCTGGGCAAGGTATCTAAGTTATGCCCTGAGGGCATATAAGAACGATGTTGGCACAATGTATTATTTATTATTTTTTTTTCTTTAGAGCATGGCACTTCGTATCAAAGAAGTTGTCGTAGAAACTTCGAAAAGGGCTCATTCAACTGGAAATTAGAGTGGTTTGTGCCCTATTTAATATTCGAAAACGATTGGAGGGCAACTAGCCCCCCCACACCAGTCACTCTAGCATTCTAGCCCCCACACCTAGCCATTTGTTCAGCGTAGTTGATTTCCAGGTAGAAAATATATTTTTGAGGAGTACACTCCCCCACGTCCCTCGGGGCAAGGGTTTTAAGTTATGCCCAGGGGGCATATAAGGTTTTTATAGTAGGCGTTGTCGTTGAAACTTCAAAAAAGGCTCCTTCGATTGGAAATTCAAAGGACTAGTGCCCTTTTAATAGTCAAAAGTGATTGGAGGGCAACTAGCCCCTCCCCCAAGCGCATCATTCCCCCAAACACATCCAATCAAAATGTTAAATTGGGCATTTTGTTTTAGTTTCGGTTACTATTGAGCCGGGTCGCTCCTTACTTACAGTTTGTTACCACGAACTGTTTGAAAGTAAAGAGTGACTATGAAACTTCATTTGTGCAGGTGGCTCCACCTTCTCCTTAATCAACTTCCAGCTCTGCAGAATGAAGTTTCACAAAACCCTTACGGAAAATGTTTTATATTGTAACAAATTGTTAGTTGCAAGTATTTTGCTTACCAATGTCTTCCCATGGCTTTTGAATTCAGAGTTTATGCCTTCTCATGGCATTTTGTTCAGCGTAGTTGATTTCCAGATAGAAAATATGTTTTTGAGGAGGACAATCCCCCAAAACCCTCGGGGCAAGGGTTTTAAGTTATACTCTGGGGGCATATAAGGTTTTTATAGAAGGGATTGTCGTAGAAACTTCAATAAGGGCTCATTCGATTGGAAATTTAAAGGGCTAGTGCCCTTTTTAACAGTCAAAGGTGATTGGAGGGCAACTACCCTGCCCCCCCCCCCCCCAACGCTCATAACCCCCCCCCCCCCCAAAAGTCATCCATAAAATTTTAGATAGCCATTTTGTTCAGCGTAGTTGATTTCCGGATAGAAAATATGTTTTTGAGGAGGACACTCCCAAACAACCCTCGGGGTAAGGGTTTTAAGTTATTCCCTAGGGGCATATAAAATTTTATAGAAGTTGTTGTCGTAGAAACTTCAAGGGTTTTAAGTTATGCCCCGAGGGCATATAAAAACGATGTTGGCACAATGTACTATTTATTATTATTTTTTCCTTTAGAGCAGGGCACTTCGTATCAAAAAAGTTGCCGTAGAAACTTCGAAAAGGGCTCATTCAATTGGAAATTGTTGTCGGTTTTGCACTTTTCGATAGTCGAAAGTGATTGGAAGGCAACTAACACCCCTTCCACGCCCACCATTTCCGGAAACCCATCCAGTCAAAATTTTGAGATATCCTTTTTGTTAAGCGTAGTTGATTTCCAGATAGAAATTATGTTTTGAAGAGGACACTCCCCCCAGCTTTAATTGCAAGGGTGGCAAGTTATGCCCTGGGGGCATATAAGGTTTTTATAGAAGGCATTGTCATAGAAACTTCAAAACAGGCTCATTCGACTGGAAATTCAAAGGGCTAGTGCCTTTTTTAATATTCAAGAGTGATTGGAGGGCAACTAGCCCCCTGATGCCCATCATTCCCCCAAACATATCCAATCAAAATTTTGAGATAGCCGTTTTGTTCAGCGTAGCTTATTTCCACATAGAAAATATGTTTTTGAGGAGGACACTCCCCCACAACTCTCGGGGCATAACTTGTAAGTTATGCCCTTCGAGCATATAAGGTATTTATAGAACGCGTTGTTGTAGAAACTTCAAAAAGGGCTCATAATTTCGGAAATTGGAATGGCTAGTGTCCTTTTTAATAGTCAAAAGTGATTGGAAAGCAACTAACACCCCTTCCACTCCCACTATTTCCCCAAACACATCCAATAAAAATTTTGAGATAGCCAATTTGTCCCACGACGTTCAAAGTTCAGGAAATTATACCTTTGAGCAGGACACCCCCCCCCACAGTCTTCAGGGAAAGGGTTTCAATTTATACCCTGGGGGAATATAAGGTTTTTATTGAAATATTTGTTTTAGAAACTTGAAAAAGGGCTCATTCGATTTGAAATTCATGGGCTAGTACCCCTTTTAATGGTCAAAACTGATTTGAGGGTAACTAACCCCCCTCTCACGCCCACCTTTTCCTCAAACACATCCGATCAAAATTTTTAGATAGCCATTTTATTCAACGTAGTTGAAAGTTTTGAAAATTAGGTCTTTAAGGATGACAAATTCCCCCCACAGCCCTCAGGGCAATGGTTGTAAGTAATACCCGGGGGGCGCAACGTTTTATTGAAATATTTGTCGTAAAAACTTGAAAAAGGGCTAATTCGATTTGAAAATCAAAGGGCTAGTACGCTTTTTAATAGTCAAAAGCTATTTGAGGGCAACTAACCCCCCTCTCACGCCCACCTTTTCCCCAAACACATCCAATCAAAATTCTGAGATAGCCATTTTGTTCAATGTAGTTGAAAGTTTTGGAAATTAGGTCTTTAAGGATGACAACCCCTCTCCCCACAGCCCTCAGGACAAGGGTTTTAAGTTATGCCCTGGGGGCATATATAGTTTTTATTGAAAGTGTTGTCGTAGAAACTTTAAAAGGGCTCATTCAATTGGAAATTGAAAGGACTAGTGCCTTTTTTAATAGTTGAAAGTGATTGGATAGCGACTAACGCACCTCTTACGCCCACCATTTTCCCAAAACACATCCAATCAAAATTCTGAGATAGCCATTTTGTTCAAAGTAGTTGAAAGTTCGGGAAATTAAGTCTTTTAGGATAACCCCATCAGAGCCTTCAGTGCAAGGGTTGTAAGTTATGCCCTGGGGGTATATAAAGTTTTTATTGAAAGTGTTGTCATAGAAACTTTAAAAGAGTTGATTCAATTGGAAATTGAAAGGGCTAGTGACTTTTTTAATAGTTGAAAGTGATTGGATAGCGACTAACGCACCTCTTACGCCCACCATTTTCCAAAACACA
This sequence comes from Artemia sinica, assembly GCA_027921565.1. Taxonomy (NCBI): domain Eukaryota; kingdom Metazoa; phylum Arthropoda; class Branchiopoda; order Anostraca; family Artemiidae; genus Artemia; species Artemia sinica. Next base: position 52,011,421 of record CM051268.1, read on the forward strand.
TCCAATAAATTTTTTTAGATATCCAGAGCGTTCAACTACGTTGAACGCTCTGGAAATTAGGTCTTTTGGGATGATAACCCTGTCAGAGCACTCATTGCAAGGGTTGTAAGTTATGCCCTAGGGCATATAAGGTTTATATAGTAAGTTGTTGTATAAATCATAGGCAGCGCGATCACGCTGTCTAAGTAAAGACGGGGACACTCGAGAACGAGACAAGAAACGGGGACTAATTAAAGAGGAGGCCCTGGGGGCATATAAGAACGATGTTGGCACAATGTATTATTTATTAATTTGTTCCTTTAGAGCAGGGCACTTCGTATCGAAGAAGTTGTCGTAGAAACTTCAAAAAGGGCTCGTTCAATTGGAAATTGGAGTGGCGTGTGCTCTTTTTAATAGTCGAAAGTGATTGGAAGGCAACTAACACCCCTTCCACGCCCACCATTTCCCGAAACACATCCAATCAAAATTTTGAGATAGCCATTTTGTTCAGCGTAGTTGATTTCCACATAGAAATTATATTTTTGAGGAGATAAGTTCTCCACAGCCCCTAAGGCAAGGGTTGTAAGTTATGCCCTGGGGGCATATAAGGTTTTTTTATAGAAGGCATTGTCGTATAAACTTAAAAAAAGGCTCATTCGATGGAAATTCAAAGGGCTAGGGCCCTTTTTAATAATCGAAACTTATTAGAGAGGAACTAACCCACCTCTCACGCCCACCTTTTCCCCAAACACATCCAATCAAAATTTTTAGATAGCCATTTTGCTCAGCGTAGTTCCAGATAGAAATTAAGTTTTTGAGTAGGACAGTCCCCGACAGCCCCTAGGGCAAGGGTTGTAAGCTATGCCCTGGGGGCATATAAGGTTTTTTATAGAAGGTATTGTCGTAGAAACTTAAAAAAAGGCTCATTCGATGGAAATTCAAAGGGCTAGGGCCCTTTTTAATAGTCGAAAGTTATTTGAGAGGAACTAACCCACCTCTCACGCCCACCTTTTCCCCAAACACATCCAATCAAAATTTTTAGATAGCCATTTTATTCAACGAAGTTATAAGTTCTGGAAATTAGGTCTTTAAGGATGACCCCCCCCCCCCACAGCCCACAGGGCAAGGGTTGTAAATTATGTACAGGGGGCATATAAAGTTTTTATATAACGCGTTGTCGTAAAAACTTCAAAAAGGGCTCATTTGATTGAAAATTGAAATGGCTAGGGCGCTTTTTAATATAAGTTATTCCCTGGGGGCATATAAGGTTTATATTGAAATCTTTGTCGTAGAAACTTGAAAAGGGGGCTCATTTGATTGGAAATTCAAAGAGCTATTGCTTTTTTTAATATTCGAAAGTGATTTAAGGCAACTAATCCCCCTCTCACGCCCATCTTTTCCCCAAACACATCTAATCAATATTTTAGATAGCCATTTTATTCAACGTAGTTGAAAGTTTTGGAAATTATATCTTTAAGGATGATAACCACTTCCCCTCCACAGCCCTCAGTGCAAGGGTTGTAAGTTAGGCTCTGGGGGCATATAAGGTTTTCATTGAAAGCATAGAAACTTCAAAATGGCTCATTCAATTGGAAATTGAAAGGGCTAGTGTCTTTTTAATAGTTTAAAGTGATTGGAGAGTGACTAAAACCCGGTTCATGCCCACCATTTTCCCAAACACATCCAATCAAAATTTTGAGATATCCATTTTGTTCAACGTAGTTGAAAGTTCTTAGGATGATAATCCCCTCAGAACCCTCAGTGCAAGGGTTGTAAGTTAGGCCCTGGGGGCATATAAAGTTTATATAGAAAGTTGTTATAAAAATTTCAAAAAGGGATCATTTGATTGGAAATTGAAATTGTCCTTTTTAATAGTCAAAAGTGAGTAGAGAATAATTAACCCCCCTCTTACGCCCACCATTTCCCCAAAAACATTCAATCAAAGTTTAGAGATAGCCATTTTGTTCAACATAGTTGAAAATTCTGGAAATTATGTACTTAAGGACGCCCCAGGGGCCCCAGAGCCCCCCCAGAGCCCCAGGGGCAAAGGTTGTAAGTTCTGCCCTAGGGGCATATAAGGTTTTATACATAAAATTGTCGTCAAACTTCAAAACGAGCTCATTCAATTGGAAATTGAGAGGGCTAGTGCCCTTTGTAATAGTCGAAAGTGATTGGAGGGTAACTAATCCCCCTCTCAAGCCCACCTTTCCTCCAAACACATCCAATCAAAAGTTTCAGATAGTCATTTTGTTCAACGTAGTAGAAAGTTCTGGAAATTAGGTATTTGAGAATGACACCCCCCAAGCACTCAGGGCAAGGGTAATAAGTTATGCCCTGGGGGCATATTAGATTTTTATTCAAAGTTTTATCGTAGAAACTTCAAAAGGGCTCAGTTGATTAGAAATTGAAAGGGCTAGGGCCATTTTTAATAGTTGAAGGTGATTGGATAGCGACTACCGCCCCTCTCACACCCACCATCTCCCCAAACACATCCAATAAAAATTTTGTGATAGCCATTTTGTTTAAAGTAGTTGAAAGTTCAGGAAATTCGGTCTTAGATGATGAACAACCACCCTAACAGACCTTAGGGTAAGTGTTGTAATTTATGCCCTGGGGGCATATAAGTATTTTCTATATTTTTATAGAAAGCATTGTCGTTTCCAAACGGGCTCATTCGATTGGAAATCGAAAGGCCTAGTGCCCTTTTTAATAGTCGAAAGTTATTGGAAGGCTTGACATTCTTATAGCAAAGATCAATGTTGGTATAACTTATTATTTTTGTTGTCGTTGTTGTTTAGACCAGGGCACTTCGTATCGAAAGAATTGTCGTGGGAACTTTGAAAAGGGCTCATTCGATTGAAAATAGAAAGGGCTGATGCACTACTTAATAGTCGAAAGTGATTGGAGGGCAACTAATCCCCCTTCCACTCCACCCTTCAACGCCCACCATCCCATTTGCCCATTATGTCTAAAAACTAAATGTTGCCTTAAGATTAAATCAAAATGCACTATAGTAATGCTAATTCCCAATAAGGCATCTCAGCAGTATCCCAAGAACGACTGAAGGTATTATGTTCAAACTTTAGGGGCTATTTCTGCTCTTAAAATTTAACCAAATCAAAATAGCGTAAGTGTATCCAATTTATCAAAGAAAGTAAACAGATTTTTTTTGCGAATGGTATCAAGTTTTCCATTTCAGGTCAACTAGAGGAGGTATGAAAATAAATTAAACAGTACTATTTGTGTCCAGATTTTTAAAAGGGATTATGTTGTTAAAAATTGCTGGAAATTTTTCTCCAGCATACAAATAGCAGGCCAAACTATAAAATCTTAAAAAAAAACGAAAAGATGTAAAGTGTTATTTTCTTTTTCCCTGAAAAGACTGCGTCAATATAAAACGAACAGAAATTAATTAAAAAAAACTGTTTCCACAAAATAAGGTTTTCAAAGAAAATTACAGAATTCCGTTAAACAAAAAATGAGCAAAATAAAATCAAATAATCTACCAAGTGGGAAACTACCACAAATCAGCATCGATAAATAAATGAAACCCAAAACGAACAGAAATTACAATAAATAACCGAGTCAAACTCACAACGAGCAGGAATTAACATAAGTTGGGTGCAAACCCCCTATTCCTTCCCAAGGCCAGAACATTATTTGCAATTTACTGAAAAAATACAAATGAATCTGCATTGTCAGTTTCAAACAGTTCTTGGTAACGAACTGTAAGTAAGGAGTGACCCGGCTCAATGGTAACCGAAACTCTAGAAAACGGGATTTTGAAACCAAGAGATACATCAAAAGGATTAGATTTTAACGTTGATTTCAGATATATAAGTTTCATCAAGTTTATTCCTACCCATCAAAAGTTACGTGCCAGAGAAAATTTGGCTGATTTTCGGAAAAAGGGGGAAAGACCCCCTAACAGTTATAGAACCTTAATGAAAACCACACCATCATATTCAGCGTCTCAGAGAACCCAACTGTAGAGGTTTCAAGCTCCTATCTACAAAAATATGGAATTTTCCATTTTTTGCCAGAAGAAAGATCACGGATGCGTGTTTATTTGTTTTTTTTTCCCAGGGGTGATCGTATCGACCCAGTGGTCTTAGAATATCGTAGGAGGGCTCATTGGAACGGAAATTAAAAGTTCTAGTGCTCTTTTTAAGTGACCAAAAAATGGAGGGCAACTAGGCCCCCTCCCATGCTCATTTTTTTCCCAAAGTCACCCGATCAAAATTTTGAGATAGCCTCTTTGTTCAGTATGGTCGAAAATGTGATAACTATGTCTTTTAGGATGACTTAATCCCCCGAAGCCCCCTGGGGGAGGGCTGAAACTTATGAACTTAACCCAATGTTAACATACATCATTCGTTATTGGGAAGTATAAAGACGTTTTCAGGGAAGATTTTTCTGGTAGTGGGGTGGGGGATGGGGTTTATGTAGGAAGATTTTTCCATGGAGGAAGTTTTCATGGGGGAAGGGACATTGCTATGAAGGGGGCGCTGGATTCCCCAGCATTATTTAAAAAAAATGTGAAATTAAATATAAAAAAACAAGTTTTTCAACTGAAAGCAATGAGCAACATCAAAACTTAAAACGAACAGAAAATATTAGCTATATGATTGGGTCCCCCCCCCCCCTAGTCAACACCTCGCTCTTTAAGCCAAAGATTTTTTAGTACTCTCATAAGAGCTATTTATTCTAATTAACGGCCTTTGCGATTAAGGGGTCATTTTTAAAGAATTGGAACAAAATTCGAACTTTAGCTTAAAGAGCAAGGTATTGACTAGGGGGCGAACCCCCTAATATACGTATTAAAAATATATGAATATAGAAGTTCGATACGTAAGTTAATTTGTAAGTTACATATATTTATTACTAATAAAAACGTTCTTAAATAAAATTAGACAAGTTTCGAGAAAGCCATTTAACCAAATAAAAGTAAACTTAATGTGCAAATTTTGTTTTAATTATTCATGTACGGTGAGCCAAAATCAAAACCTGCACTAATTCAATAACATTCAAAAATTAAATAAAAAAAACAAGTTTTTAAACTGAAAGTAAGGAGCGACATTAAAATTTAAAACGAACAGAAATTATTCCGTATATGAAAGGGGCTGTCCCCTCCTCAACGCCTCGCTCTTTACGCTAAAGTTTTTTATTGTTTTAAAAAATAAAGTTGTGAGACAGAGTGAAACTTTAGCGTAAAGAGCGAGGTGTTGAGAAGAAGACAGCCCCTTTCGTATACGGAATATTTTCTGTTCGTTTTAAGTTTTAATGTCGCTCCTTACTTTCAGTTTAAACAACTTGTTTTTTTTTATTTAATAATATACATATACTGATATCTAGTAGTCAAAATGTTAATATTATTTGATTTATTAAAGTTATAAAAGTAAAAACATTTATATTTTTTCAGTAAAGTGCAAATTTTGTTCAACATAGTTGAACAATTTAATATCTATATCTTTGAGGACAAATTAATCCCCCACAGTCCCTGGGGGAAGGGCTGCAAGTTATGAACTTTGCCTATTGTTTACGTGTAGTATTGGTTATTGGGAAGTATACAGACGTTTTCAGGGAGGATTTTTTCCAGTGGTAGGGAGAGGGGTTAAGGGGAAAGGGTTACATGGGAGGATCTTCCCATGGAGGAATTTTTCATGGGGGAAGATAATTTACATGAAGGGGACGCTAAATTTTCCAGAATAATTTTTAAAAAATCAGAAATTAAATAAAAAAAAAACAAGTTTTTTTTACCTGAAAGTAAGGAGCGACATTAAAACTTAAAACTTAGAACAAAAATTATTCCGTATCTGAAAGGGGCTGTCCCCTCCTCAACGCCCCACTCTTTACGGTTAAGTTTGAATTTTTCTCACCGCTCTGCTTTTTAAAACAATAAAAACTTTAGCGTAAAAAGCGGGGAGTTTAGGAGGGGACAGCTCGCTCTTTACGCTAAAGCTTTTTTTTATTACTGTCATAATAGCTATTTATTCTAATTAAACCCGTTGTGATATAGGGGGTCATTCTTAAGGAATTGAAACAAAATTCGAACTTTAGCGTAAAGAGCGAGGTATTGACGAAGGGGCGAACCGCCTCATATACATAACAAAAATATACGAATATAGAAGTTCGTTACGTAAGTTAATTCGTAAGTTAAGTATATTTGTTACTAATAAAAACGTTCGCAAATACAATTAAAATTTTTAGTACCCTTTTTAAGTAACCAAAAAATTGGAAGGCAACCTGGCCCCCTCTCCCACCCCTTTTTCTCAAAATCGTCCGATCAAAATTTTGAGAAAGCCATTTAGCCAAAAAAAACGTTAAATTAATATGCATATTTTTTTTTAATTATTGATGTACGGATAGCCAAAATCAAAACCTGCATTAGTTCAAAAACGTTTAGACATTAAATAAAAAAAAGTTATTTAACAGAAAGTAAGGAGCGACATTAAAACTTAAAACGAAGAGAAACTATTCCGTATATGAAAGGGGCTATCCCCTCCTTAATGTCCCACTCTTTACACTAAAGTTTGATTTTTCTCACAACTTTACTTTTTAAAACAATAAAACACTTTAGCGTGAAGAGCAGGGCGTTGAGGAGGGGATAGCCCCTTTCATATACGGAATAATTTCTGTTCGTTTTAAGTTTTAATGTCGATCCTTACTTTCAGTTTAAAAAAATTGTTTTTTTATTTAATACATTCAAAAGGAACAATTTCTCATATAACTGGACTAATTTAATATTTATTTTTAGTTCCTTTTTCTTTTTCCTTTTTCCTCTCTCGTTCCCTTTATCTCTCCCCAAAACCATTTTATTGCTGTTGGTTTTCCCGTGTAAAAAAAAAAATTAAAGTGCTGCTTCCTCTGAGGAATATATTTTGAGACCACAAGATTTAAAGCTCTAAGTTTGTAAAAAAAAAAAAAAAAAAAAAAAAAAAAAAAAAAAAAAAAAAAAAAAAAAAAAAAAAAAAAAAAAAAAAACGAAGCAGAATAGGATACTTATACAGGCTTATACTTATCATGGCTAAAATTCAAACAGATTTAGTTGGTTTATTAATGACATTGTTTTGCGTACTTGATATCTTATATAGTGAGACTATGAGAAAGTAGGCCTACATCTACAAGTTTTAATTCTTGGAGAAAATGGTGTTCTCTTAGTACCTTAGAAATCCTTGATTCAGCTTTATATAATTCGAGCTCTTTATTTAAACTGAAATAATCTTAATCTTCCATTGTTTGTGACAATTCCGTCTTTTATCTTTCTGGGTTTTAGATACTTTGAAAAAGAAGCATATTTCACTTGTATAGATTCAATGCTTTCGGTTTTGTAAATTTTGCTTCTTCTTATGCTCTGACACCGCAATAGGAAAATATTTAAAGAGCTTGGAGTGAGTTATCATTTCTTCAAAAGCTATGGAGGTGAGAAAGGCTGTATCCAGAGGGTTAGGGGGTTGGACCCCTCCCTCTAATTTTTTTTACATCATGAAGAAACGTAACAATAATGCATATAAACAGATTTTGATCAGTATTTTCAAGTATTCTACTGCACCCCCCCCTCCTTTTATAAGAATCCTGGAAATACCATCGGAGGTGAGCATAAAATTAGTATTTTTTTAGTATCTTCTCGTTTTTACTCTTCCTCTCTCCTTTAGTAAGGTTTTTGTTTTTTCTGGTGTTGTAAAAAAATTTGTTTAATTTTTTCGTAATTATTTTTTCTCTTTTCTATTCCGCTATCGTGCTATGATGTATAACTTATGTGTCTGTATGTCCTAACAATTTAATATTGACACGCCAGCTCTTGGGTTTGTCACAGCATTGATATTCACCTTTTAATAGCTTTTGTGTCTGGTTTACCAAGAATACTTCTCAAAATATAAACTTTTGGCCATAAAGCAAGGCCAGCCCTAGTCTTTACTCAGCCATTAAAAGAAAATGATGAAGCATTAAGAAATTTAAAGGGAAAGTCGATACTCAAAAGATAAACTCTCACCTACTCAGCACCCTATATCATTCAAAATGAAGTCTGGTGACATCTGTTCCCATTCTTGTTTATTTATTGCCTAAATCATGTTTTATTTTGGCAAGAGCTAAATCAAACAAAGATAAATTTGTTATTTCGACCTAGTTTGGACAACAGCCATTCTCTAAATCTTCATACTTTCCGAGGTCACGCTGCAATTCATTTGAGTTGTAAATTAAGATTTATTGCTTACTTTAGTAAAGACGATGATATAATCTGTGTCGAAAATATCTAACTAAATCCCTCATCAGGTCCTTAGTTTGTGGAAAAAATATTTCTAACAGGAAATAAAAACAAGATTAGCTTATTAATAAGCAAATACTGGGAATCTAACGAATCTCCAACCATATGCTTTCATTTTCTAGCTGCCCTTACGGAATGAAACTTAGCACTTCCAGATATCTTACTTCGTTTAATCTCTGATCAAAGCAAATCTCTGATCAAACAACAATCGTGTCCTTTTTACAACGGATAACTGAAGTGAGTAATTCTAGGAATGCTTTCAGAAACAGCGTCAGAAGGTTTTCAGAGGCTGACAAGAGAATAGGCCTGTCCATTTCATTTTTTTATGCTTGAGTCTAAGAGCAAGATAGTATTTTGAGTTGTTGAGATTGTATACTATCACAAAATTTTATTGTAAAGTGACAAATATTACGTTCAGTTTTGTAAGTTTTGGCTTGGTGATCGAGTTGAAACTTTAAGGAAAAATTTCATAGGAGGGTGGAGGTCATGGGGACATAATTTTTATTTTTGGAAAGGGAAGAGAAAAACCAATTTTCGCCAGATCTCGCAAAACAGTAATTGCTAAGTTGTTTTTCTCTATTTATCCTCGTTATCCAAAAGCTCCTTTGGTTAGCTGTTAATGCTTTAAACAAGTAATCCGTCTCGCTTTTTCTTGGCATCCAAAGACTTCAAGGTTGTGTTTTTTAGCTTTCCTGACTATTTGGGTCAGCTAACTTCAGTTCCCACGGCAGTTTTCGGTTTTTGGACCTTATATTACCTGGATTAAATCTCAATAATTGGAGACTGGCAAATTGGCCTTCTCTTTTATTCAGGTGACTGTTAGAGCCTCCATTAGGGGTGAATACAGAATGGATTTTTAAGGGGACACAAATACAAATTTGGATCCCCCATTGCCATTTTTCACCCCTTGAACCCTGTAATTAGTGCAGTCGTCTATCTTCAAGGGTGCGTGTACTCCATAAACAACCTCCTTGATACGCCCCTCGCCTCCATTTCGTAAAGATGGGCCCGTATTTTGGTTAGGTGGTGGTTTGAGGCTCTTGTGGTTTGGTTTATCTTCTTCACTTAGCCTGACTTGAAAAAAAAAATGGCCCTTAAATTGCTTGTGACCTTGTTGGCACCAAGTTTTTTTAAGCTCAAAGACCCTGAAAATGAGTCCAGAATTTAAAAGGTAACTTTTAAGTTAGGTTGCAATCAACGGACGAGAAAATTATAAAGAAATGTTTATTTGTATTTCTAAAGAGCTTTTAGCATTGTCGAAGGTAAATTAGAATCATAACCAGTAGATATTATTAAACAAAGGTAGAATTCAAAATAACGGTACATCCAGAACTTGATGATTAAACCCGTTGGAAATACTACCTAATCTAAAAGAATAGTCAGGAAACTACAAGGGGGAGTCCCCTAACTAAAACTAAAATTTGTTTTGAAATTCTTACTAATTTGTACTAAAATAGTTCATATTTTTCTTATGACTTACTTATTTTTGTGTTTCCTATCCTATTAGTCCTCTTCTCGAAAAAATTTCCCTTGAACTTCAAACACATTGCTGCCTATGTGCCTGACAAGGTGCAAAGGTGCTGAAAAAAATTAATACAGGATACAAATACCGACCGTTGTTGCACTAAAGTTATGTTAAATCTTACCCATATGGTAAGAAACCATTGCTGCTAAGCCGTCTTTTTTTATTCAGTAGATTTTAAGAAAGCACCCTTATTATTATTATTTTACTTTATTTTTACTTTAAAGATTTTTTAGCTCATAGCTGCTGATTTAGTAAAAACAGCAATAACAAAAACAGGAAATAAGTTGTTCATGTCATTCCCAAATTTTCTTGATCTATTCACAAAAAGAATTGATCTCATTTGCTTTCTAATGTAAACATGGTCTATCAAGATCCATGTCTATATTCATTCTTCAATGTTGACCTAATATGAGACTATTTGTGTCTTGCTTCATTTCCCCTGTGACTTTTTTCTAGCTAAGAAATGGCTTTTTGATTTAGGACACAGTGTCAGGAACATGTGCTACAACTTATTCTGTCCGTCCCTTGAATGACAGAGAAGTAATGGAAAGCAGAGTCTCATCTTTCTGTACAAATGGAAGTCTTTTTGAGGTAAGAAACCGATTGCAATATTACATTTCCCAGAAAATATTTAGAGAATCTTTTGATTGGGATTTTTTGTGGTTCTATATTAGTTTTTAAAAAAGGATTTCTCCAAGAGTCTTTTAAAGTTTGAATCAGGCTTGTTAGTTTCTTTCAAACCGTGGAGGAAAAAAACATATCTACTGTCAGAAAAGTTGGTGATAGCCTTAGAATTGCGAGTAAAAAAATCTGTTTCGCTGGTTTCAAAATAATACTTTTGAAACCAATCCCTTTCGCAAACAGAAAAGGATTTAGATATTGAAGGGGAACTAGGGGAAAAAGCAACAGGTGTTCTTATTCCAGGTTACCAAAAAAATTTACATTTATAAAAAAACGCAGTTTGTCCAGAAACATGTTTAGTACAGCATATAAAGAAAAATCAAACATCAAGCTCTAATTAAAATAAAAATGTTTCCTTAACAGATATCTTTAGGACAATTAATGAAGTCCTGTCAGAGAATTTGGTAATAGCCTTAAAATTCTATCCGAAAAAATATGTTTTTCTGGCTCCAAAGTCATACTTCCGAAACTAATCTTGTAAACAGAAAAGGGATATAGTACACATGGAATGGAAAAGAAGGGGGGGAATGAACAGGTTCGCTTAATTCAGAATATAAGGAAATTTTAAATTTATAAAAAAAGGTGTTATAAAAAAATTGAACATAGAAACAAAAAGCTCCAAAATATAGAAGTAAAGCCCAAATTGGAATAAAAAAAAGTCTATCGACAATTTTTTGTGCTAAAATTCCTGAAATCATATCAGAGAAGCTTTTGATAACCTTATAATTCTCAGCCAAAAAAACACATTATTTCTGGTTTTTGACATCATTCGGCTAAATCAAATGCCTAAAGCGTGTGCATAACGAAATGACGTGTCCAATGAGAATTTACGTGAAGCAATTTGTTTCACACAATACACCTATAAACTTTTGCATATTAAATCTGTTTAAAATCGCCAAAAAATGTCGAAGAAAGTATATGAATAACTTTTCCTTAAATTTTTTAAAATAGTTCTACATCTGGGCAATTCTGCGGGGACCACCCTTTTTCAAAAGTCAGGTTTATAAAGTGGTGTGCACCACACATTGTAGAATTATGCCAAGCACATTGTGAAGTCTGCTATACTCGGAACAAAAGGCATAAATTGGTAGAAATATGCTTCGCATATTGGAATCCGAGATCTGAAAGAGGTACAGAGCTGCAGGACAAAGGCACAACGGTGTACATCGGTAAACCGGACATAGAGTTCCGAGAGGTAAGATAGGTGACAGAGGATAGATAGCAATTCGGGCAATTTAGATTCCGAAATGGCTTAGTATTACTACTATTACCTTATCTAGGCAAAGATAAATTTTAAATATTATATATCTCATTAACTATCATTTCGTAAAATATATTTCCTGGTGAATATCACGAAAGTCTTCAATTTTCTACAATAAATAGTTTTTGGTGAATGGAAAGTAATATTTAAAACGTCTTATTTTCTTGAGACGCTTAAAATCAATAGTTACTAATAGTATCAAATTTAAGCATTAAGGTCAATTGATCCAGAGATATTTATAAATAAACCGAAAAAAAAGTAAGTTTAAATGTGTCTTATGCAAATATGACGGCATTGCTTTGTAAGAGCATAATACCGTTTTTCATTGGATTACTACATTGTACTTTCTGATTACATTTCCTATAACTGATAAATTACTAAGTGACTCTTAAAAAGGGATGTTAAGATATACTTTTAGATTTTTTTTTTATATCCTAAAATCTAAATTTAATATTGAAAGTGTAAACACTGTCTTGATTCATACAATGAGTCCACAAACGAGAAATAATCACTTGACAAATTTAGGATGCGCTGAGAAGAAAAATCAAGTCCATTATACACGCTATTTTTTTCAATGCAACAGCAAATTTCCATAAATATATTACTTTTAAATTGACTGCAGACAAAGAAATTTTGTCCTCCTCATGCACAATTTTCTCTGTTCCACCAGTAAAGGTTGCTTCTAGAATCGCTTTCCACGCAAACACTGTGTTTTGAAGTCTACTTCTTTGAACTGCTTCTCTATTACAGCAACGTGGCCAATAGTCTTATTAGATGCCTCGTGTCTCTTTATCTTCATTTAATTAAAAAAAAAATTCCACAAAATTAATTTTTCACAGATAAGTAAAGAACTCCATTAAACAAAAAATGAGCAAAAATAAAATCAAATAATGTACCAAGCGCGAAACTACCACAAATAAGCATCGATAAATAAATGAAACCCAAAAAGAACAGAAATTACAATAAACAACCGAGTCAAACTCAAAACGAGCAGAAATTAACATAAGTTGGGCGCAAAACCCCTATGCCTTCCCAAGGCCAGAACAAAATATGCACTTTACTGAAAAAATACAAATGAATGTGAATTGTCAGTTTAATATACATACACTGATATTTAGCAATCAAAGTGTTAATATTATTTGATTTATTAAAGTTATAAAAGTAAAAATATTTATTTTTTTTTCAGTAAAGTGCAAGTTTTTTTCTGGCCTTGGGATGGCATAGGGGTTTTGCGCCCAACTTATGTTAATTTCTGCTCGTTTTGGGTTGGCCTCGGTTATTTATTGTAATTTCTGTTCGTTTTGAGTTTCATTTATTTATCGATACTGATTTGTAGTAGTTTCACGCTTGGTAGATTATTTGATTTTATTCTTGCTCATTTTTTGTTTAATGGAGTTCTTTACTTTTCTTTGAAAGACTTATTTTGTGGATTTTTTTAATTAATTTCTGTTCGTTTTATATGAACACAGTCTTTTCAGGGAAAAAGAAAATAATACTTTAGATCTTTTCGTTTTTTAAGACTTTATAGTTTGGCCTGCTATTTGTATGCTGGAGAAAAATTTTCAGCAATTTTTAACAACATACACCCATTTAAAAATCTGGACACAAACAGTACTGTTTAAAATAGTTTTATACCTCCTCTAGTTGACCTGAAATGGAAAACTTGATACCATTCACCAAAAAAACTATTTACTTTCTTTGATAGCTTGGATACACTTACGCTATTTTGATTTGGTTAAATTTTAAGAGCAGAAGTAGCCCCGAAAGTTTGAACACAATACCCTCAGTCGTTCTTGGGATACTGCTGAGATGCCTTATTGGGAATTAGCATTATCACAGTGCATTTTGATTTCATCTTAAGGCAACATTTAGATGTTAAACATAATGGGCAAATGGGAGGGTGGGCGTGGGAGGGTGGGAGTGAAAGGGAAATTTGTTCGCCCTTCAGTCACTTTCGACTATAAAAAGGGCATCAGCCCTTTCTATTTTCAATTGAATGAGCCCTTTTTGAAGCTCCCACGACAACTCCTTCGATACGAAGTGCCCTGGTCTAAACAACAACAACAACAAAAAAAAATCATACATTGTACCCACGGCGATCTTTATTATGAAAATGTCAAGCCTTCCAATCACTTTCGACTATTAAAAAGGGTAGTAGGCTTTTCGATTTCCAATTGAATGAGCCCTTTTTGAAGTGACAACGCTTTCTATAAACACCTTATATGCCCCCAGGGAATAAATTACAACCCTTACCTTAAGGTCTATTAGGGTGGTTGTCATCCTCTAAGACCGAATTTCCAGAACTTTTAAATACGTTAAAAAATGGCTATCTCAAAATTTCGATTGGATGTGTTTGGGGAAATGGTGGGCGTGAGAGGGGCGGTATTCGCTCTCCAATCACTTTCAACTATTAAAAATGGCCCTAGCCCTTTCAATTTCCAATCAAATGAGCCCTTTTGAAGTTTCTAAAACAAAACTTTCAATAAAAATCTTATATACGCCCACAGATATTAATTTACAACCCTTTCCCTGAGTGCTGGGGGGGAGGAGTCATTCTCAAAGACCTTATTTTCCAGAACTTTGTTCTACGTTGAACAAAATGGCTATCTGAAAATTTTGATTGGAGTTGTTTGGAGGAATGGTGGGCGTGAGAGGGGGGTTAGTTACCCTCCAATCATTTTCGACTATTACAAAGGGCGCTAGCCGTCTCAGTTTCCAATTGAATAAGCCCCTTTTGAAGTTTTACGACAACTCTATCTATAATAAGCTTATATGCCCCCAGGCAGAACTTACAACCTTTACCCTTATGGCTCTGGGGGTTTTGTCATCCTTAAATACATAATTTCCAGAACTTTGAACTACGCTGAACAAAATGGCTATCTCTAATCTTTGATTGAATGTTTTTTGGGAAACGGTGGGCGTAAGAGGGGGGTTAATTACTCTCCTCTCAGTTTCGACTATTAAGAAGGCAATTTCAATTTCCAATCAAATGAGCCCTTTTTGGAATTTCTATAACAGCTTTCTATATAAACTTTATATGCCACAAGGGCATAAATTACAACCCCTGCACTGACGGCTCTGAGGGGGTTATCATCCTAAAAGACCTAGTTTCAAGAACTTTCAACTACGTTGAACAAAATAGATATCTCAAAATTTTGATTGGATGTATTTGTGAAAATGGTGGGTGTGAGAGGGTCATTTGTCGCTCTCCAATCTCTTTCAACTATTAAAAAAGGCACTAGCCCTTTCAATTTCCAATTGAATGAGCCCTTTTGAAGTTTCTAAGCTTTAAATAAAAACCTTATATGCCCCCAGGGCATAACTTACAACCCTTGTCCTGAGGGCTTTTTTGTGGGGGGGGGGGGGTGTCATCTTTAAAGACCTAATTTCCAAAACTTTCAGCTACATTGAATAAAATCGCTATCAAAAATATTGATTGGATGTGTTTGGTCAAAATTTGCGCGTGAGAGGGGGGTTAGTTGCCCTCAAATCGCTTTTGACTATTTAAAAGGGCACTAGCCCTTTGAATTTCCAATCGAATGAGCCCCTTTTCAAGTTTCTACAACAAAGATTTCAATAAAAGCCTTATAAACCCCCAGGGCATAACTTATAACACTTGCCCTGAAGACTGTGGGGGAAGTGTCCATCTCAAAGGTATAATTTCCTGAACTTTGAACTGCCTGGAACAAAATGGCCATCTCAAATCTTTATTGGATGTGTTTGGGGAAATGGTGGGCGTGGAAGGGGTGTTAGCTACTTTCCAATCACTTTCGACTATTAAAAACGGCACTAGCCATTTCAATTTCCAATCGAATAAGCTCTTTTTATAGTTTCTACGACAACATGTTATATAAAAACCTTAAATGGCCCTGGGCATAATTTACAACCCTTTCTCTGAGGGCTGTGGGGGGGGGTTGTCATCCTCAAAGACCTAATTTCCAGAACTTAAAGCTACGTTGAATTAAATGGCTATCTCAAAGTTTTGATTAGATGTGTTTGGGGAAAAGATGGGCGTGTGAGGCGGGTTAGTTGCCCTCTAATCCCTTTCGACTATTAAAAAGGGCACTAGCCCTTGAAATTTCCAATCGAATGAGCCTTTTTGAAGTTTTCTACGACAACGCCTTCTGTAAAAAACCTTATATGCCCCCAGGCCATAACTTATAACCCTGGCCCTAAGGGATGTTGGGGACTGTCCTCCTCAAAAACATGATTTTTATCTTGAAATCAACTACGCTGAACAAAATGGCTATCTCAAAATTTTGATCGGATGTGTTTCAGGAAATGGTGGGCTTGGAAGAGATGTTGGTCCTCTTCCAATCACTTTTGACTATTAAAAAGAGCACACGCCACTCCAATTTCCAATTGAACGAGTCCTTTTTGAAGTTTCTACGACAACTTCTTCGATAAGAAGTGCCCTGCTCTAAAGAAAAAAATTAATAAATAATACATTGTGCCAACATCGTTCTTATATTCCCCCAGGGCATACCTTAAAACCCTTGCCCTGAGGGTCGTGGGGGAGTGTCCTCCT
Source organism: Artemia sinica (assembly GCA_027921565.1). Taxonomy (NCBI): domain Eukaryota; kingdom Metazoa; phylum Arthropoda; class Branchiopoda; order Anostraca; family Artemiidae; genus Artemia; species Artemia sinica. Next base: position 52,027,661 of record CM051268.1, read on the forward strand.
CTTTTCTTTGTCCCCGTTTCTTGTCTCGTTCTCGAGTGTCCCCGTTCTTTACTTAGGCAGCCCGATCGCGCTGCCTATGATTTATACAACAACTTTCTATATAAACCTTATATGCCCCCAGGGTATAACTTACAACCCTTGCACTGAGGGCTCTGAGAAAGTTATCATCCTAAAAGACCAAACTTCCAGAGAGTTCATCTACGTTGAACAAAATGCATATCTCAAAATTTTGATTGGATGTGTTTTGGAAAATAGTGGGCGTGAGAGGGGCGTTAATCAATATCCAACCACTTTCAACTATTCAAAAAAGGCAATAGCCCTTTCAATTTCCAATTAAATGAGCTCTTTTGAAGTTTTTACGACAACGCTTTCAATAAAAACTTTATAAGCCCCCAGGACATAACTTACAACCCTTGCACTGAGGGCTCTGGGGGGGGGGGGTTATCATCCTAAAAGACCTAATTTCCAGAACTTTCAACTACGTTGAACAAAATGGATATCTCAAAATATTGATTGGATTTGTTTGGGAAAATGGTTGACATGAGAAGGGCGTTAGTCACTATCCAATCACTTTCAACTATTAAAAAAGACACTAGCCCTTTTAATTTCGGATTGAATGAGCCCTTTTGAAGTTTCTACGACAGCACTTACAATAAAAACTTTATATGCCCCAGGGCATAACTTACAACCCTTGCCCTGAGGTCTGTGGGGGGAGGGGTTGTCATCCTTAAAGACCTAATTTCCAAAACTTTCAACTTCGTTGAGTAAAATGGCTATCTAAAAATTTTGATTGAATGTGTTTTGGGGAATGATGGGCGTGAGGGGGGGCTAGTTGCCCTCCAATCACTTTCGACTATTAAAAAGGGCACTAGCCCTTTGAATTTCCAATCGAATGAGCCCCTTTTGAAGTTTTCTACGACAAAGCCTTCTATAAAAACCTTATATGCCCCCAGGGCATAACTTAAAACCCTTGCTCTGAGGGCTCTAGGGGAGTTTCCTCCTCAAAAAAATGTTTTCTATCTTGAAATCAACTCCGATGAACAAAATGGCTATCTCAAAATTTTGATTGGATGTGTTTGGGAAATGATGGGCGTGGGGGGGGCTAGTTGCCCTCCAATCACTTTCGACTATTAAAAAGGGCACTAGCCCTTTGAATTTCCAAATGAATGAGCCTTTTTTGAAGTATCTATGAGAACGCTTTCTATAAAAACCTTATATACTCCCAGGGCATAACTTAAAACCCTTGCCCTGATGGTTGTGGGGGAGTGTCCTCCTCAAAAATATATTTTCTATCGGGAAATCAACTACGCTGAACAAAATTTTGAAAAACTTTTAAAATCTAAAAAATCTATATAAAAATTTTGATTCGATGCGTTTGGGGGACTGATGGGTTTGGGGGGGGGGGGTGCTATTTGCCCTCCAATCACTGTCGACTATTAAAAAGGGCACTAGCCCTTTTAATTTACAATCGAATGAGCCCCTTTTGAAGTTTTTACGACGACCCCTTCCATATTAAGTGCTCTGCTCTAAAGGAAAAACTAATAAATAGTACATTGTGCCAACATCGTTCTTATACGCCTTCAGGGCATAACTTAAAACCCTTGCCTCAAGAGTTGTGGGGGAGCTTCCTCCTCAAAAACTTATTTTCCATCTGGAAATCAACTACGCTGAACAAAATGGCTATCTCATTGATTGGATGTGTTTGGGGGAATGATGGGCGTGGGAGGGGACTAGTTGCCCTCCAATCACTTTCGACTATTAAAAAGGGCACTAGCCAATTCAGTTTCCATTCGAATGAGCCCTTTTCGAAGTTTCTACGACAACTCCTTCGATACGAAGTGCCCGGATATGGAGGAAAAAAAACACATTGTGCCCACAACGTTCTTTACTTAGGCAGTGCTAGCGCGCAGTCTATGATTGTACTGCCCGGCTTTCCCCATATTCCTTTGATTTTACTTTTCCTTTTTTACATAACCGCAGTAATCCATGCAACAGCCCTGAAAATTGTTGCATAGATTTTAGCAACAGCCATAGAAGATATAATACTACGTGAAACATAATGACAAATAAGACTACTCACGAATAGTGCCTGTCGCACAAATTCAAAATTTTGTTGTTACTGGTGTGTTATATGGACACTTTTATATATTGTGCAAGGAGAACCAGTCACGAAAAAGCCGTCAAACGGGTTATTTTCAAGAGACCGCTGTACATAAATGACTGCGAAGCCTTGGTTTCTCAATGAACTACAATATTTAAACAATTGTTTTTGGTGTTTTAGGAGAAAAAGGTAGGTTAGGTTACGTATTTAATATATCCTATGCTTTACCCCCTACCTCCCTCCCCCTATTGTGCGAATATACAGCTTAAATTTGTTTATAAACTATTATATATTCATCCTGTTTTATTTTATTTCATTAGCATTAATCAAACTTGGCTTTTTAGAAGTGTCCATATAACGCACCAGTACCATTTTTTTTTTTATCAAAACAAGCATTGGTTAAATCTTAGAGCAGTAAACTTAACATTTCTCAGCCAAAAGGAGACGCTTTGCATTGTATATTTGGTTTAAAACTTTTTTGGTTATCTCTACTTGATGTAGAGAAACCAGTGTCTTTCTTCAATCTCAAGTTTTCACAAACGTTGAATTTGAGAGCAACTGTTCTGTTTGCTTTTAGTTCGTGTCTCTCAACTTCGTAAAACAAGGGAATTGAACAGTTTAAATGAGTGACTTTATCAGGGAAACTGAATTCAAAGTTTAGGGTTTCTATGTCAATCTATTTTGGCTAGCTTTTGAAGATTCAAAAGTACTTGATTGTTCACAGTTAGGATCCGTTTGTTTGTGTTCGCAATATACGATGTAAACATACGAATTATTGAATCTCTGGCATGTTCAGCTCCTGGTTTATACAGGTTCATGAACTAATAAACATGAGGGGAAATCAGTACTAAAGTGAGTCAAGTTGATGTTTTTCAACATGAGACTGATTCCATGATCTGCTACGTTTGAAATTAAATAAGCCCTTTCTTGGCAATATGCAGTCGCTTTGTGGTTTGAGCCCCTAAGAATACCCTAAGGGGTTTCTAAGAGCCTCTATGAAATCCCTAAGAGTCCCTAAGAGCTCCTATTTTAAGTAGAATTAGTCCTGGTCTGAGCAGTCGTACAGAAAAAAGTTGGGAAATCAGAAGTCTTAATAGGGATAGTCGTGGTAGGAGTAATTGTGGCAGGTCTAGTTTCAATAGGATTGGCAGTGGGGGAACGGGGTATTATGATTAGAGTAATCATGTGAATACCAGTCGTGGTAGAAGTATTTGAGGAAGAGCTAGTCGCCTGGTTTTACTAGGAGCTGTAATAGCACCACGAATAGTAGTTACTGCAAGAGTAATCGTTGTAGGAGTGATGTTCGGAGTCAAAGCACGTTTTTCTGTAAAAAAGAAATATATATTTATGCTCGTTTCATATAGCAATATGGCTTGTACAGATAAGGTGTGGGTATATTACCCTTGTTGGAATGATGCCAAATCTGCTATCACTTACGGGGAAGCCGACGACCATCATAGGCCTAAGACGACCCCCCAGACGGGACATGACTGTAATATCGTGGGAAAATGTTTTTAATATTGACACATTTAACACCTGAACTCTATTAAAAACCTGGAAAATCTATTTTCTATTGAAAGAAATTAATATATAAAAGGGGATGCGGTTGACCTGGCTGCAACGCACCTCCCCCGAAAAGGAGAAGAAAATATCTTTATAACTACTTTTCTATTGTGATGACGTACTGACAATGTTCCCCACCAGGGTGTCGACTTCATTCTATCCCCAGTGACCAAAATATCACTGGTCAACTTCAGCCCTGAATAGGAAAAAACTGCGACCATCCGTCTGAAAGAACCCATAAAAAATTTCTCAGTCGTCCAAACAAACGCTCCAGACTCTGCCCGAAGCGAAGACGATTTTGATCAATTTTACTTCCCATTACAGAGTGTAATCAATCACATACACAAAAAACGAGATACTAATCGTCTTGCATGACTTCAACGCAATCGTGGGCAGTAGCCATGCCGGTCATAAGGATGCCATGGGCTCACACGAACATGTGCGTCTTAATGTAAGGGGAGAATGACTAATTGACTTTTGCAAAGAGAATGAACTATATATAACCAACACCACTTTTGATGCACAGACACCGACAAAAGGTTACATTCATTGAAGGAGATCACCCTATAGAGTGACCAAAAACATGATCGACAATATCACGGTTTCACCCTTCTGCTTATTATAGATTATATTTTTTTAGTTCTGAGTTCTTTATTTAACAATAAAAAATCGTAAACAGAAAACTACTTCAACAAATCTCCCCCATATGGCGCCATGGCCGGGAAAGAGCAGGGGAGAAAAAAATACCAACACACTAAAAAAATATAAACAAAATCCAAAAAAAAATCCAGTCGCCCACCTGAATAATACCCAAAATGACAAGCTAGGCAGGAGGTAGCGAATGATTTCACCAACAAAATTAAATATCCAACTCAAACAAGAAACATCAACTCCAGGGAAAACCGGAAAAAACTTAATTACTAGCTAGAAATTCTCTAACGTAATTTTTGAACATACAAAATGAGTGGCAGCTTCGTGTACACACAGGGAGTGTGTTCCAAATCCTGTTGCAAGTTGTCAGAGGGTTGAAGTCAGACTACACTGATGGAATATGAGGAATCTGTAAATTGCTGGAAGCGCGGAGATGATAAGTCGATTGATCAGAAACAAAAGATATATTATAACATAGAGCAGCAGGAAGATGACCGTGCAACTGTAAAAAAATGAAAGAAGAACAAGAAAGAAAATAGAGAGATTTCAAATCAAGCAAGAGTTTAAGTGAAGATCGGTTAGTTTCATTAATAAAAGTCCTTGCTTTATCATAAAGTTTTGAAAGTGGCATCAGAGACGAGGGAAAAGTTGACATCCAAATAACAGAACAACTTGAAACTTAGGACAAAACTAGGCTGTAGAACAAGATTCTAAAAACCGACGCTGGAAATATGTGTTTGAGCTCTCTAAGGATTCCAAGACTCCTGGAGTCTTTCATTTTAATCAGGTCAATATGATGCTTGAAGGAAAGATTTTCGATATACTTATTGTTTACTTGTTGATATACTTGTTGTTTTTTTTGTTTTTGGTTTGTTTTAATTTTTTTTCTTCTATTTTTTTTTATTTTTTGTTAGTAGCACACCCTCCAAGCGACGCTTTTGGTGTGCTACCGATTGATTTTGTCTCTGTTTTTTTTTTTTTTGATAATAAAAGTGCTATTACTACAACTATTCCGATATTAAGATCATGGAAATCGTTAGTAAAAGACACTCTCTCACTACCTGGAGGAGATTTTGACTCAGACCTTACGCTGCTTATGTCTAAATTCAGGATAAGGTTAAAACGACTCTACAATACAACGAAGATTTCTAGATTCAGAACAGAACTTCTCTGTGTCCTTACAAAAACAGACACCTATATTACTTGCCTGTCTACAAGACTACGGGACATCCTAAGTACATCTACCCCCCCCCCCCTCACAACCACTGAAGAGAATGACAGCTGAGCCGAACATGCTACCTCCAGAATAATAGAGACCGTAAATGAAATCCTTGTTAAAAAGACAAAAGTTGAAAAACGTTGGAGCACTTTTGACAAAAAGTGATCACTTTTTTGACAAAAGGCAGAACGTCCTCAACTGGAATCAAAAGGGGTCATAAAAAGTGGCAAAAAAGTAAGAAACTCATGGAACCGAGTAAAGAGTGAAGGTATAAGTGGGTAGGATTTGAGAGGAGTGTCCACAGTTGTATTTCCCTTAGTGGCACGGTGCTGAAATGAATTTTCAAAAAAAGTAGCAGCAGTTATCATGATCCCGATTATACTTCTTTTCAAATTAAAAAAAAAACATAACCCCAAAATTTGCACGACCCATGAGAATAAGCAAGGAATCAGAGGCAGCGCAATAGCGCTGCCTAAGTAACGAACGATGTTGGCACAATGTATTATTTATTGTTTTTTTTTTTTGTTTCTTTTAGACTAGGGCACTTCGTATCGCAGGAATTGTCGAGGAAAATTCGAAAAGGGTTCATTCGAACGGAAATCGGAAGGGCATGTGCCCTTTTTAATATTCGAAAGATATTGGAGGGCAACTAACACTCTTCTCACGCCTACCATTTCAAGAATCACATCCAATCAAAACTTTGAGATAGCCATTTTGTTCAACGTAGTTGAAAAGTCTGGAAATTGTGTTTTGAGGATGACCATCCCCCCACAGCCCTCAGGGCAAGGGTCGTAAATTATGCCCTGGGGGCATATAAGGTTTTAAAAGAAAGCGTTGTCGTAAAAACTTCAAAAAGCGCTCATTCGATTGGAAATAGTTGAAAGTGATAGGAGGGCAACTAAACCTACTCGCACGCCCAGCATTTCCCCAGACACATCTAATCAGAATTCTGAGTTAGCCACTTTGTTTAACGTAGTTGAAAGGTCCGATAGTTGTGTCTTTGAGGATGACAACCCCCTCGGAGCCCTCAGAGCAAGGGTTGTAAGTTGTTCCTTGGGGGCATAAAATTTTGGTTATAGAAAGTGTTGTCGTAGAAACTTCAAAAAGAGCTCATTTGTTGGGAAATTTAAAGGGCTGGTTCCCTTTTTAATAGTCGAAAGTGATTGGAGGACAACTAATCACCCTCTCACGCCCTCCATTTCACCAAACACATCCAACCAGAATTTTTTAGATAGGCATTTTGTTCAGCGTAGTTGAAAGGTCCGGAAATTATATTTTTGAGGATGAAACTCCCCCCACAGCCCTTAGGGTAAGGGTTGTAAGTTAGACCCTGAGGCAATATAAGGTTGTTAAAGAAAGCGTTGTCGTAGAAACTTCAAATAGGGCTCGTTTGACTGAAAATTGAAAGTGCTAGTGCCCTTTTTAATAGTCGAAAGTGATTGGAGGGCAACTAACCCCCCTATCACGCCCATCATTTCCTCAAACACATCCTATTCAAACTTTGAAATAGCCATTTTTTTCAGCGTAGTTGAAATTTTTGGAAATTAGATCTTTGAGTATGACAAGCCCCCCAAACCCCTCAGGGCAATGGTTATAAGTTATGGTCTGGGAGCGTATAAGGTTTTACAGAAAGCGTTGTCGTTGAAACTTTATAAGGGCTCATTTGATTGGGCATTGAAAGGGCTGGTGCCCTTTTTTATAGTCGAAAGTAATTGAAGGGCAAATAACCCCCTCCCCACCCCTCATGCCCTCCATCTTCCAAGCAATTCCAATCAAAATTTTGAGATAGTGATTTTGTTCAATGCAGTTTTATGTTCTGGAAATTATGTTTCTGAGGATGACAACCCCTCCGCAGCCCTCAGGGCAAGGGTTTTAAGTTATGCCCTGAGGGCATGTAAGGTTTTTTATAGAAAGCGTTGTCGTAGAAACCTTTAAAGGGCTCATTCAATTAAAAGTTGATAGGGCTAGTGCCCTTTTTAATAGTCAAAAGTGATTAGAGGGCAACTTCCCACTCTCACGCCCGCCTTTTCTCCAAACATATTAATAAAATTTCGAGATACCCATTTTGTTCAACGTAGTTGAAAGGTGTGGAAATTATGTCTTTGAGGATGACAAACGTCCCACAGTCCATAGGACAAGGGTTGTAAGTTGTGCCTTCGGGGCATATAAGGTGCATAAAGAAAGACACACACGCACACATAGTATTGTAACGAACTGCTTCCAATAGAAATTTTGAGACAGCCATTCTATTCAAAATTAGTGTGAATATCATATAATAAGGCTTTTAGGATTGGAGCATACCCCAGAGATTGGGGGCAAGGGTTGCAAGTTATGCCCATGTGGTATTTCATGTTTTTATGGAAGGGATGGTTGTTTAACTTGAGAAGAGGCTCATTTGGTTTAAAATTTGAAGTTCTAGCTCCTTTTTTAAGCGTTAAAAGTGATGGACGCCATTTAGCCCCCCCCCCTCTTCTACAGCCCCTCCTTTCGCTGAAAGCATCTGATTGAAATTAAGAAATAGTGATTATTTTCAAAATAGTCCAAAGAATATATAATAATGTCTCTAGGGATGCAAAACCCCCCAGCGCCCTCGGGATAGGGTTGTAAGTTATTTTATGAGAGCATGTAAGATTATCTTTGAATGAGCGGTCGTATAAACGTCAGATGGGGCTTATTTGATTTGAAATTGGAAGTTATAGTGCCCTTTTTAAGAGTCAAAGTGACTTGAGAGCAAAAAGCCCCCCCCCCTTCCACGCTCAGCATTTGTCTTAACACTTCCAATAAGAATTTGGATATAGCAATTTTATTCGTCGTATTTGAAGGTTTATGAAATTATGTATGTGAGGAAGACGACCCCCTCCCTCTACAGCTCTCAGGGAAAGGGTTGTAAGTTATGCCCTTGGGGTAAATAAGGTTTTTATAAAAAGGGTGGTCGTATATGATTTTGAGGGGACTCATTGAACTGGTAATCATAACTTCTAGTGTCCTTTTTAAGAGTAAAAGTAATCAGAGCGCAGATACCCCCCCCCCCCCCAAACACACACACACGCCCACAAAAACGTCTTGCTTTCTTGAAATGAATCCAATAAATATTTTGAGACAATCCTTTCATTCAAAATAGTCCAAATATCATACAAAAAGGCTTTTGAGGTTAATACAAACCACCAGAGCCTGAGGGCGAGGGTTGTAGGTTATGCCCCAAGGTCATTTAAGATTCTTATGAAAGGGATTGTTTTATAAGCTTTAGAGGTGGCTCATTTGGTTGAAATTGGAAGTTATAGTTCCCTTTTAAGAGTCATTAGTCCTGGAGGTCAAGTAGCATCCCCCACCCAACTACCCCTCTTTTCACCAAATGCATTTGATTGAAATTGTGCGATTGCAATTTTGTTAAAAAGTAGTCCTTACCTTAGACCTTAGATCTGCCTCTACCTCCAGAGGCACCCAGGGCATCAAGAAGGAGCCGCCAATCTTCCCGCAGGTTTGCTGCTGCAAGTATGTCCTCCCACTGAGGTTAGATTGATGTGTGCAGGTTACGGAGATCTGTCTGGTACGTTCGACGCAGGGTGTTTCTTGGTCTGCCCCTGCGGCGTGAACCCGATGGCTGCCAATAGAGCGCTGCATTTGGTAGTCGGAGAATATGCATACGTAGTATATGGCCAAGGTATCTCCATCGGCGGACTCTTATGATATATGTCACAAGAGGCTGGCCAGTCTTGTCACGAATGGATTGGTTTTTTATTCTCTGCTGCCAACGGATGTTGAGAATTCTTCTGAGACAAAGAGTATTCTTCTCTCTTGTTCCTGGTTCAGGTGCCAGGTTTCGGCTGCGTAAAACAGCACTGGCATAACATTGCTATTGAAGAGTCGTAGCTTTAGTCGTATAGAGAAACTTTGGGACCGCCATACTTTCCATAATCTATTGAAGGCCCCATTGGCTTGGCAAATTCTTGTGAGCACTTCTTTTGTGGTCGATCCGGTACTTTCTATTATGCTTCCCAAGTATTTGAAATAGACGAAGCTCTATGTGTTGGTCTCAGCAAGTGATGCTCAGGGGTGAATCTGTGGTAGCCATGCATTTTGTTTTCTCATTATTTATTTTCAGGCTGACATGGCCACCTCTCTCCCTCACTTTGTCAAGGAGATCTTGGAGTCTTGGCTTGCATGATTCTGGGACGGCAATGTCGTCAGCGAAGTATACATCACTGAGGCATGTTTCTGGATTCAGCTGGATTCCGTCTGTGCTTGTACTTTGTAGTATGTAATCAATGACGATTACGAAAAGTAGCGGTGACAAGACGCAACCTTGCTTAACTCCTGACAGAATGCGGAAGATACGAGTTTGGCCATCTGGGGACTTTACACAGCACTCGCTATCTTCATAAAACACAACAATCAGTGAAACTATCTTTTCAGGAATTCCTTAATGCAGTAGGATCTTCCACAGACTTTGGCGGTCTACTGAGTCAAATGCCTTCTCAAATTCGATGAATATCATACAGATTTTGGAGCGCGATTCTCTGCTCTCTTCGGTCAGGGGCCGTAGATTAAATATCAAGTCCGCACATGAACGGTTCGGTCTGAATCTATGTTTATCGTCACGAATGTGTCTGTTTCGAGCTGTGAGCTGATTCTCTGCAGTAAAATGTACGTCAGCAATTTGCTAGGTATGGAGAGCATGCAGATTCCACGCCGGTTGCCTGAGAAGGACGCATCGCCTTTCTTAAAGATTCTCACAATGGTGCTGTGTTTCCAATCCAAAGGTATTTTGGCGGTCGTCCAGATTACTGCGAACAACGCTGTCTAGAACTTGAGGCAGGTCATAACAGTCACTTTGATCATTTCTGCGGATATTCTGTCTTCGCTAGGTGACTTCCAATTTTTCAGCTTCTTTGCTGCTGCTATTATTTCAGTGGATGACGGCAGATCCGTGCTGATATCTAAGGAAAACAGTGTTGCTGCTGGGATCTCTGGGGTATCGTCTGGTGGAGGTCTGTTCAACAGCTTCTCGAAGTGACTGGCCCAAACTTTGCTTACGTCAGACTGCTGTGTTGTCAGGATATCCAAGGGGTCTGTCACTCGTCCATGTTGAATAGAGGATTTCTTTCCAGTACTCTCATTAGCGATTTTATAGACAGCCCTTGAATCACCTCTCTTTCGCTGCCTCTTCTGCCTGCGCTGCTTTTCACTCCAACAAGTTTCTCTGATCTTTTCTGGCACTCTTATTTACCTGTTTATCCGCGGCTCTGTATTCATCGTTTTTGAGGATCTATTGGTCGAGGGTTAGTCTTTGGATAAGTGATGCTTTTACTTTTTTCCTTGTCTCTATGAGTTCCCATGTTTGGTCAGATAGCCACTGGTCTTTTGGGCTCTTGCGGTACCCTATGTCGGCCCTCGCGGCATCTTGAAAGCACAACTTTATGCTTTCCCAGTATTGATTGCTATCTGCATCATCTAGTAAAGACAAGGCTTCAAATCTATTCCGCATCTCTAGTTTAAAGGCTTGGTTGAATTCTCTCAACCTCAGTTTCTCCGAGTCAAAGACTGGGTTTACGGGAGCCTTTTTTGCGTTTCTATTTCTTTTCAATTTGAGGCGAATTTTTGCTGCCATCAGATTATGATCTGAGCCGACGTCAGCTTCTCTATATCCCCTTATATCAAGTAGGCTTGATCACCACTTTCTGCTCCAAAGACAATGGTCAATCTGATTTCGGCTGTGGCCATCGGGAGATATTCAAGAATATTTGTGTACATCCCGATGAGAAAATAGGTACCTTCGATTACTAGGTCGAAGTCGTTAAGGAGAAGTCGTTATAGACTGTGGGAGGTTATGTTAAGGAGTGCGAAGTCGATAAGTAGTTCTCCGTTTTCGTATCACTGGCCCAGGCCTCACTCGCCAAGAACCTCTGGGGAAAACGATCGGTCGTTCCCTACTTTCGCGTTAAAGTCTCCTAGAAAATATACTATGCCATGCCGTGGTATGTCGTTTGCCACGGAGTTGAGAGCTCTGTAAAATTCGTCTTTTGCTTCGAAGGTGGCGTCATTGGTGGGTGCGTAGCATACTATTACTGACAGTTTAGCATGCGCGCCGATGAATCGGGCTTTCAGGATTCTAGGTGACACCGGTGTCCACTGTAGTAGAGCTTGGGAAGTCTGTTTTGTCATCATTAGGGCTACTCCACATTCACGCTTTCGCTGCGATCCACTGTGTATAATTTGTCATCCTTAGGGCTACTCCGTATTCACGCTTTTTCTGTGATCCACTGTGCATAATGGTCACATCTCCATCCAGTTTATTTAATCCAGATCCTAGCCATCGAACTCCTGACAGAGCCAGAAGATCGAGGTGGTAATCTTCCAGTGCTCTTAGCACTTGTTCAGTCTTGGAGTCTTGAGACCTTGTGTGGACGTTCCAGAAACCAAATTTGAGGAGTTGTTTCGCATTCATAAATCTTGTCCGTGGGCATGCATAGGTCGTTATCAAAAGGGGGTTCGAAAATTCGAGACTCAAACTTGATATTTCGGTTGCAGTTAGGATTTCCCCCGAGGGAAGGCCTTTGAGGTCCCGGGTGTGGAACGCAAGCCCACAGCCCAATCCTCCCTCTTTATCCTGGCTTGGGACAAGCTGCATACGCAGGCGAGGTTTGTAGTCCAAGTAGTATATAAAAATGCTTCCAGAGGTGGCAAAACCCCCCAGAGCCCTGGGGCAAGGGCTTTTAGTTATGACCTGGGGGCATATAAGGTTTTTATGGAATGCGCAGTCGTGTTAAATTCAGATGGGTCTCATTTGATTTTAAATTTGAAGTTATAGTGCCCTTTTTAAGAATCAAATTGATTTGAGAGAAATATGCCCCTCACGCTATCATTTCCCATAACAAATATCCAAACAAAGATTTGAGACATCAATCTTTTCAGCATTGTTGAAAGGTTCAGTAATTATCCGTAGCAATAGTTGTAGCAGCAGTAGTAGCATTAGTAGCAGTATTCAAATAGCACCTTTTTTTCACCATCTTCTCCAACAAACGATGCAACTTTTAACTTCATACCATCAACCGGTTTTGAAGCATTGCTGATACGTCATCTTGACAACCTATATGGACATAGTGTGTTTCGACTTATTTCAATACAGTTACAATATTGCCCAAATTTTTTGCCGTAATACCCTTAGGTTTATTAGTTGTAGTAGTAGCACCAGTAAATATATTAGTAACAGTAGGCGCACAGTTAACAGTAGTAGTCTTAGCTTAAGTAGCAATAGTAGTATTGGCCGTAATAGTAATAGAAGCAGTAGTTGTGGGAGTGGAAGCATTAACATTATGATGTACATATTGTCTTTTGGTTGGTTCAATGTCTCCCAAAACAAGCACTGTAAGTTTTAATTGCACACACGGCTCTGTTCCTAAGATATTGCTGATATGCCCTTTTGACAACCTGCATACGGATGGCAGGTTGTCATCCGTACAACAGACATATTCTCTGAAAATTTCACCTTCATACCTACATATGTTGTGGATTTTGAGCTAGCCAGAAGACACTGTGTGTATTCATTTAATGCTGATTCTACGGTTACTGTAACTAACGATACTAATTGTATTAAGTTGAAACTTTTAGGAAACGTTTAGGAGGAATTTCAATTAAACAAAAACCTATAAGCATTCAGGTATTAAAAGCGTATATAAGCACTATAGGGCATACAAAGACACGGACAGTGATGCTCTATCATAGCCCGTAATATCATTGATATTTTAAAGGAGCTAATTTGATTGAAACTTAAAAGTTATAGTGCCCTCTTAAGAGTCAAAAATTATTGGAGGGCAATCAGCCCTCCTTTCTAGCTCATAAATGTTCCAGACACTTCCTATTAAAATTTTAGGACAGCCATTTTGTTCAGCATAGCTGAATGGTCTAGTAACAGTTCTTCTAGATTTATTGGGTAGATCAACCCCCCATAGTTATTTGATTTGCGCATTATGCTTAAAAACTAAATGTTGATTTAAAATTAAATCAAAACACACTGTTTGTATGCTGATTGCCAATAATGCCAATAATACATCTGAGCAATATAACAAGAACGAATGAGGGTATTAAGTTCAAATTTTTGGGGCTACTTTATTACTACTTCTGCTCTTAAAATTTTACTATATCAAAAGAGTGTCATTAAATCCAGGCTGTGAAAGAGCATAGATATAATTTTTGGGAATGATATTCACTTCTATTTATCAGGTCAACTACAGAATGAATATGACTAAATTAAAAACTACTATTTATGTCATGATTTTCAAAAGAGTTTATGTTGTCAAAAATTGCTGAAAAGTTTCTCCAGCACAAAAATGGCAGGTCAAACTATAAATTCTTAAGGGAAAACTGGAAAGATTAAGTATTATTTTCTTTTCAGAAGCAACACTATAGCGTTGCCTATTGTAAAGGCCATACGGCTCCAATGTTTTATTATTTATTCATTATTATTATTTATTATTTTTCCAGATGCACTTCATATGGAAGGGGTCGTCGTGTTAACTTCAAAGGGGGCTCATTTGATTGGAAATCGAGAATTCTAGTGCCCTTTTAAGGATCAAAGGTGATTGAAAGGCAACTAACACCCCTTCCACGCTCACCATTTCCCCAAACACATCCAATCAAAATTTTGAGATAGCCATTTTGTTCTACGTAGTTGATTTCCAAGAAGAAATTATGTTTTTGAGGAGGAGACTCCCCCCACAGCCCTCAGGGCAAGGGTTTTAAGTTATGCCCTGGGGGCATATAAGCTTTTTACAGAAAGCTTTGTCGTAAAAATTTCAAAAAGAGCTCATTTGATTGGAAATTCTAAGGGCTAGTGCCCTTTTTAATAGTCGAAAGTGATTGGAGGGAAACTAACCCTCCTCTCCCGCCCACCTTTTCCCCAAACACATCCAATCAAAATTTGCGATAGCCATTTTGTTCAACGTAGTTGAAAATTCTGGAAATCTTTGAGGATGACAACCCCCCCCCCCCATAGCCCTCAGGGCAGGAGTTGTAAGTCATGCCCTGGGGGCATATAAGGTTTTTATAGAAAGTGTTAATGAAGAAACTTCAAAAAGGGCTCATTTGATTGAAAATTTAAATGGCTAGTGTTCTTTTTAATAGTCGAAAGTGATTTGAAGGTAAATAACACCCCTTCCATACCCACCATTTCCATAAGAAATTTTTACCATAAGGAATTTTTAAAAACTTGAAACATTTTGCAATCAAAAACGAACAAAAGTTAATTAAAAAAAACTTTCTGAACAACAAGTTTTTCAAAGAAAAGTAAAGGCCATTTTCAACTTAAGCTAAACAGATACAAATACCTGTAAAATTCAAACTCAAAACGACTAGAAATTACTATTTACAATAAATGAAACCCAAAACGAAAAGAAACTAAATAGACAATCATTAAAAAAAACATACAACAAGTAATATATAAATGAATAAATAGATCTTAAAGCGAGTAATGCTTAGATTGAATATGAAAATCAAGCTTAAAACGGAAAAAAATATTTTGCTATAGATATATAAATGAAACTTAAAACGAACAGAAATTAAATAAACAATCATTACGAACAAACATACAATAGATATTAATGTAAATGAATAAATAAATCTTAAAACTAGTGAAACTAAAATTAAATATGCAAATCAAGCCCGAAACGAGCAAAAATCACTTCAAACAAGAGTTTGGGTATTGCCTCCTTCTCTCACTGTAAAAGTCTAAGACCTACTGCGTCATTGGCGCTTTACTGAAAACTATATGCGTCTTGAAGAGTCTTGGAAAGTATAAACAAAATCAAATTGAATATTTGATGTATAATGATATTAATTGTTGAAAGATCCATCAGTTCAAGAATTTATTTCACTGTAATTTTATTTTTATTTTCAATTCTGTAAGAACTGGAAAAGAAAATATTTGTAATATAATTTGTTTTTAGTTAAGCGCTAATGACGCAGTAGGCTTTTGGTTTTTATTTACAGTTAAGGAAGGGGACAGTATCAAAACTTTTGTTTTTAGTGAAACTATGTTCATCTTGAACTACTTCAGAAAGAGCTAATAAATTGAACTGAATATATGATGTATAATGATATTAATTGCTGAAAGCTCATCAGTTCAAAATTTTACTATAATTTTAATGTTTATTTTTAATATTAAGTACAAAAGAAAATATTTGTCATAAAATTGGTTTTCAGTAAAGCGCCATAAAAATAGCTTGCAATTATTGGTTCACACGTTCTCACACGATTTAAAAATATACACCGCTCAAGTGACTGCCCCTCACTAAAGGATCTAGGAATTAATTGTGGCAGCCACGTTTAAATGCTGCCTGTAGCCCATTTGAGCGATTTGGATCCCCTTTGAGCGATTATAGCCAGTCTTGTTTCCATATCCAACAAAGGCTTTGAAACGCTTTCCATGGTTGCAAATTCTCCCATAAATCTTCTCGTATATTTTCCTTTTTTGTAATCGAATAAATGTTTTTGTCACCTGAGATTTTTAAGAGGCATCATCAAACCGTTTGAGATGAAATAGATTTTTCACAAGATGAATTCTTTTACTTTATATATTTTGTAATCCTAAAAACTGTGTTTGACTTTCTTGAAAATATTCTTTTAGTTCTCTCTATTCTTGTTACCACTTTCACATCACTTGACAGTTTCTGTTTATTTCGCCTTGAATCATTGGCATCGTTCTTGAAAGAACGATGTGGTCACAATGTGTTTTTTGGTTTTTTCTCCATACCCGGGCACTTATTATTGAAGGAGTTGTCGTAGAAACTTCGAAAAGGGTTCATTCGATTGGAAATTGAAGTGGCTAGTGCCCTTTTTAATAGCCGAAAGTGATTGGAGGGCAACTAGCCCCCCCCCCACGCCAGTCATTCTCCCAAACACATCCAATCAAAGTTTTGATAGCCATTTTGTTCAGCGTAGTTGATTTCCAGATAGAAAATATCTTTTTGAGGAGAACACTCCCCCCACAACCCTCAGGGTTGCAAGGGTTTTAAGTTATGCCCTGAGGGCATAAAAGAACGATGTTGCCACAATGTATCATATATTATTTTTTTCCTTTAGAGCAGGGCACTTCATATGGAAGGGGTCGTCGTAGAAACTTCAAAAGGGGCTCATTCGATTCGAAATCGAGAGTTCTAGTGCCCTTTTTAATAGTCAAAAGTGATTGGAGGGCAACTACCCCCCCCCCCCCTTCAACGCCCATCATTCCCCCAAACACATCCAATCAAAATTTTGAGATAGCCATTTTGATCAGCGTTTTTGATTTCCAAATACAAAATATATTTTTGAGGAGGACACTCCTCCATAACCCTCAGGGCAAGGGTTTTAAGTTATAACCTGGGGGCATATAAGGTTTTTATAGAACGTGTTGTCGTAAAACCTTCAAAACAGGCTCATTCGATTGGAAATTCAAAGAGCTAGTGTCCTTTTTAATAGTCGAAAGGGATTGGAGGGCAACTACCCCCCATTCCCATCATTCCCCAAAACACATCCAATCAAAATTTTGAGATAGCCATTTTGTTCAGCGTTGTTGATTTCCAGATAGAAAATATGTTTTTGAGGAGGACAGTCCCCCACAGCCCTGGGGGCAAGGGTTTTAAGTTATGCCCTAGGGACATATAAGGTTTTTATAGAAGGCGTTGTCGTAGAAACTTCAAAACAGGCTCATTCAATTGGAAATTAAAAGGGCTAGTGTCCTTTTTAATAGTCGAAAGTGATTGGAGGGCAACTAGCCCCCCCATGCCAATCATTCCCCCAAGCACACCCAATCAAAATTTTGAGGTAGCCATTTTGTTCAGCATAGGCTAGTTGATTTCAAGATACAAAATATGTTTTTGAGGAGGAAACTCTCCCACTACCCTCAGGGCAAAGGTTTTAAGTTATGCCCTGGTTGCATATAAGGTTTTTATAGAAGGTGTTGTCGTAGAAACTTCAAAACTGGCTCATTCGATTTGAAATTCAAAGGGCTACTGCCCTTTTTAATAGTCGAAAGTGATTGGAGGGCAACTACCCCCCCCCCACGACCATCATTCTCCCAATCAAATACAATCAAAATTTCGAGATAGCCATTTTGTTCAGCGTAGTTGATTTCTACATAGAAAATATGTTTTTGAGGAGGACAATCCCCCACATACCTCAGGGTAAGGGTTTTAAGTTATGCCCTGAGGGCTTTTAAGAACGATGTTGGCACAATGTATCATGTATTATTTTTTTCCTTTAGAGCAGGGCACTTCATATGGAAGGGGTCGTCGTAGAAACTTCAAAATGGGCTCATTCAATTCGAAATCGAGAGTTCTAGTGCCCTTTTTTTATAGTCGAAAGTGATTGGAGGGCAACTAGCCCCCTCTCCACGCCCATCATTCCCCCAAACACATCCAATCAAAATTTGGAGATAGCCATTTTGTTCAGCGTTGTTGATTTCCAGATAGAAAATATATTCTTGAGGAGGACACTCCCCCACAACCCTCAGGGCAAGGGTTTAAGTTATAACCTGGGGGCATATAAGGTTTTTATAGAACGTGTTGTCGTAGAAACTTCAAAACAGGCTCATTCGATTGGAAATTCAAAGAGCTAGTGTTCTTTTTAATAGTCGAAAGTGATTGGAGGGCAACTACCCCCCCATGCCCATCATTCCCCCAAACACATCCAATCAAAATTTTAAGATAGCCATTCTGTTCAGCGTAGTTGATTTCCAGATAGAAAATATGTTTTTGAGGAAGACGACTCCCCCATAACCCTCAGGGCAAGGGTTTTAAGTTATGCCCTGGGGGCATATAAGGTTTTTATAAAAAGCGTTGTCGTAGAAACTTCAAAACAGGCTCATTCGATTGGAAATTCAAAGAGCTAGTGTTCTTTTTAATAATCGAAAGTGATTGGAGGGCATCTACCCCCCCCCCCATGCCCATCATTCCCCCAAACACATCCAATCAAAATTTTAAGATAGCCATTCTGTTCAGCGTAGTTGATTTCCAGATAGAAAATATGTTTTTGAGGAAGACACTCCCCCACAACCCTCAGGGCAAGGGTTTTAAGTTATAACCTGGGGGCATATAAGGTTTTTATAGAACGTGTTGTCGTAGAAACTTCAAAACAGGCTCATTCGATTGGAAATTCAAAGAGCTAGTGTTCTTTTTAATAGTCGAAAGTGATTGGAGGGCAACTACCCCCCCCCATGCCCATCATTCCCTCAAACACATCCAATCAAAATTTTAATATAAAATTTTAATATTTTATAGGTTGGGGGACACTCTCCCCCAACCCTCAGAGCAAGGGTTTTAAGTTATGCCCTGGGGGCATATAAGTTTTTATAGACGGTGTTCTCGTAGAAACTTCAAAACAGGCTCATTTGATTGGAAATGCAAAAGGCTAGTGCCCTTTTTAATAGTCGAAAGGGATTTGAAGGCAACCAGCCCCCCCCCCGCGCCCATCATTCCCCCAAACACATTCAACCAAAATTTTGAGATAGCCATTTTGTTCAGCGTAGTTGATTTCCATATAGAAAATATCTTTTTGGGGAGAACACTCCCCCACAACCCTCGGGGCAAGGGTTTGAAGTTATGCCCTGAGGGCATATAAGAACGATGTTGACACAATGTATCATGTATTATTTTTTTCCTTTAGAGCAGGGCAATTCATATGGAAGGGGTCGTCGTAGAAACTTCTAAAGGGGCTCATTCGATTCAAAATCGAGAGTTCTAGTGTCCTTTTTAATAGTCAAAAGCGATTGGAGGGCAACTAGCCCCGTTCCCTCCACGCCCATCATTCCCTTAAACACATCCAATCAAAATTTTGAGATAGCCATTTTGTTCAGCGTTGTTGATTTCTAGATAGAAAATATATTTTTGGGGAGGACACTCCCCCACAACCCTCAGGGCAAGGGTTTTCAATTATAACCTGGAGGCATATAAGGTTTTTATAGAAGGCGGTGTCGTAGAAACTTCAAAGAAGGCTCATTCAATTGGAAATTCAAAGGGCTAGGGCCCTTTTTAATAGTCGAAAGTGATTTGAGGGCAACTAAGCCCCTCTCACGCCCACCTTTTCCCCAAACACATCCAATCAAAATTTTGAGACAGCCATTTTATTAAACGTAGTTTTAAGGTCTGGAAATTAGGTCTTTGAGGATGACAACTCTCCCACAGCCCTCCGGGCAAGGGTTTTAAGTTATGCCCTGGGGGCATATAAGGTTTTTATAGAAGGCGTTGTCGTGGAAACTTCAAAACAGGCTCATTCGATTGAAAATTTAAAGTGGTAGTGCCCTTTTTAATAGTCGAAAGTGATTGGAAGGCACCTCGTCCCCCCACCCATCATTCCCCCAAACACATCCAATCAAAATTTTGAGATAGTTATTTTGTTCAGCGTAGGCTAGTTGATTTCCAGATAGAAAATATATTTTTGAGGAGGACACTCTCCCCCAACCCTCAGGGCAAGGGTTTTAAGTTATGCCATGCCCTGGTGGCATATAAGGTTTTTATAGAAGGAGTTTTCGTGGAAACATCAAACAGGCTCATTCGATTGGAAATTAATAGTCGACAGTGATGGGATTACAACTAGCCCCCCCCCCCCACGCCCATCGTTTCTCCAAACACATCCAATCAAAATTTTGAGACAGCCATTTTGTTCAGCGTAGTCGATTTCCAGATAGAAAATATGTTTTTGAGGAGGACACTCCCCCACAACCTTCAGGGCAAGGGTTTTAAGTTATGCCCTGGGGGCATGTAAGGTTTTTATAGAAGGTATTGTCGTAGTAACTTCAAAAAAGGCTCATTCGATTGGAAATTCAAAGGAATAGTGCCCTTTTCAATAGTCGAAAGTGATTAGAGGGCAACTAGCCCCCCCCCCTATGCCCATCATTCCCCCAAACACATCCAATCAAAATTTTGAGACAGCTATTTTGTTCAGCGTACTTGATTTCCAGATAGAAAATATGTTTTTGAGGAGGACAATCCCCCACAACCCTCAGGGCAAGGGTTTTAAGTTATGCCTCTGGGGGTGTGTAAGGTTTTTATAGAAGGTGTTGTCCTAGAAACTTCAAAAAAGGCTCATTCGATTGGAAATTTAAAAAGCTAGTGCCCTTTTTAACAGTCGAAAATGATTGGAGGGCAACTAGCCCCCCTCCCCACGCCCATCATTCCCCCAAACACATCCAATCAAAATTTTGAGATAGCCATTTTGTTCAGCGTAGTTGATTTTCAGATAGAAAATATGTTTTTGAGGAGGAAACTCCCTCACAACCCTTAGGGCAAGGGTTTTAAGATATGCCCTGGGGCATATAAGGTTTTTGTAGAAGGCTTTGTCGTAGAAACTTCAAAAGAGGCTCATTCAATTGGAAATTCAAAGGGCTAGTGCCCTTTTTAATAGTCGAAAGTTATTGGAGGGCAACTAGCCCCCCCCCCCACGCCAATCATTCCCCCAAACACATCCAATCAAAATTTTGAGATAGCCATTTTGTTCAGCGTAGTTGATTTTCCGATAGAAAATATGTTTTTGAGGAGGACACTGCCCCACAACCCTCAAGACAAGGGTTTTAAGTCATACCCTGGAGGCATATAAGGTTTTTATAGAAGGCGGTGTCGTAGAAACTAGCCCCCCCCCCCCCCGCACCCACCATTTCCCCAAACACATCCAATAAAAATTTTGAGATAGCCATTTTGTTCAGCGTAGTTGATATTCAGATAGAAAATATGTTTTTGAGGAGGACACTCCCCCAAAACCCTCAAGGAAAGGGTTTTAAGTCATACCCGGGGGGCATATAAGGTTGTTATAGAAGGCGTTGTCGTAGAAACTTCAAAGAAGGCTCATCCGATTGGAAATTCAAAGGGCTAGGGCCCTTTTTAATAGTCGAAAGTGATTTGAGGGCAACTAACCCCCTCTCACGCACACCTTTTCCCCAAACACATCCAATCAAAATTTTGAGACAGCCATTTTATTAAACGTAGTTTTAAGGTCTGGAAATTAGGTCTTTGAGGATGAAAACTCTCCCACAGCCCTCAGGGCAAGGATTGTAATTTAAGGACTCTCCGAATCCTTCATATTATTTTTTATGGAAGGGATACTCGTATAAACTTTATAAAGGGCTCATTTGATTGGAAATTGAAAGTTCTTGTTCAGTTTTTAAGAGTCAAAAGAGATTGAAGGGCAACTAGCCCCCCCCCCCTCCTCCACGCCCTAAATGCATCAGATTAAAATTTTTTAAAAATAGTTGAAAGGTTATTTAACAAAACTCTGGCGTCGACAAAACCCCCAGGGCCCTGGGGCAGGAAGGGATTCTCGTATAAACTTCAGAGAGGGCTCATTTGATTGGAAATTGGAAGTTCTAGTCCAGCCCTTACGAGTCAAAATTGATCGAAGGGCAAATACCCCCCCCCACGCCCTTTTTCCCCACCCCTCCCTTTGAACTAATTCGGTTTATACCCGAAGACCCAATGAGAGTTAGAATATTTTGGTATTAACACACACCTATTAGGCATCTGCTCTCCTCCCTAACAAGGAAAGAAACAGAGAATGTAAGGCAGTGGTGGATCCAGGGGAGGGGCGAGAGGACGCCCCCACTAACGTAGTCTAAAGTAATGTAATTTACTTAATTAACCCAAGATTGCGTTAATTAAACTTGCTCCTAACGCAAGTTTGTCCGATCAACCTATTTTGCGCCCCCCCCCTAAAAAATCCTGGATCCACCCCTGGTGTAAGGGCACTATAAACTTTAATTCGTAATTCAACGAACCCCGTTCCAAAGTTTATGCGACCACCTCTTCCACATAAAGTGCCCCTAGAAATAAATAAGTATTAATTCATTGAACCCTTATGGCTCTTTACTTAGGTACTGCTATAGCATTGCTTCTGACCTAAAAAGTTGAGTAGAAATTTCAGCTTCCATTTTTATGAATATCCAAAATTATCTGAAGGGAATATATTTGGGGGAGCATATTCCACGGCTGGGAAATTTCTGCTGGGTGGAATTTAACGCAGGGGAATTATCAGCAGGAAAAGAAAATGTTGTTTGAGGGGGAGGAATTTCCCAGGGGTGGGTTTTCAAAATGTGAATTATTCAGGGAGGGGATGACTAAACCCATTCGATAATATTCTAAATTTTACATCTGAAAGTAACGGGAATAAAGAATCAACGGAAATGTCAGAGATAGAACTTCAGGTTCCTTTAGACGATTTTGTTCGTGTCTAGACATTTTCAAAAGACAGATTAATTTCATTTGTATTACCTTCAATGTGGCTGCTCAATTATGCATGTGAGGGGGGAGACTTCCCCCCACCACTGTCTCCGCCAAGGTTCCAGTTTTATCTCAATCAGAGGCAACGCTATAGCGTTGCCTATAGTAAAGGCCATTCGGCTCCAATGTTTTATTTTTTTTTTGTTTCAGAGGCGTTTCACATAAAAGGGGTCGTCGTAAAAACTTCAAAGGGGGCTCATTCGAGTGGAAATCGAGAGTTCTAGTTCCCTTTTTAAAGGTCAAAAGTGATTGGAGGGCAACTAGACCCCACTCCCTACGCCCATCATTTCCCCAAACACATCCAATCAAAATTTTGGGATAGCCATTTTGTTCAGTGTAGTTGATTTCCACATAAAAAATATTTTTTTGAGGAGGACACTCCCCCAAAACCCTCAGGGCAAGGGTTTTAAGTTATGCCCTGGGGCATATAAGGTTTTTATAGAAGGCGTTGTCGTAGAAACTTCAAAAAAAGACTCATTCGATTGGAAATTCAAAGGGCTAGTGCCCTTTTTAATATTCGAAAGCGACTGGAGGGCAACTAGCCCCCCCCCCCCACGCCCATCATTCCCCCAAACTCATCCAATCAAAGTTTTGAGATAGCCATTTTGTTCAGCGTAGTTGATTTCTAGATAGAAAATATGTTTTTGAGGAGGACACTCCCCCACAACCCTCAGGGCAAGGGTTTTAAGTTATGTTCTGGGGTATATAAGGTTTTTATAGAAGGCGTTGTCGTAGAAACTTCAAAAAAGGCTCATTCCATTGGAAATTCAAAGGGCTAGTCCCATTTTTAATAGTCGAAAGTGATTTGAGGACAACAAACCCCCCTCTGATGCCCGCCTTTTCCCCAAACACACCCAATCAATATTTTGAGATAGCCATGTTATTAAACGTAGTTTTAAATTCTGGAAATTGGGTCTTTGAGGATGACAACTCCCCCACAGCCCTCAGGACAAGGGTTGTATTATGCCCTGGGGGCATATAAGTTTTTTTATAGACAACGTTGTCGTATAAACTTCAAAAAGGGCTCATTCGATTGGAAATTTAAATGACTAGTTCCCCTTTTAAATAGTCGAAAGTGATTCTAAGGCAACTGACACCCTTTCCACGCCCACCATTTTCCCAAACACATCCAATTAAAATTTTGATATGGACATTTTGTTCAACGTAGTTGAAAGTTCTGGAAATTATATGTTTGAGCAGGACACTCCCCCCACAGTCTTCAGGGGCAAGGGTTATAAGTTATGCCCTGGGGGCATGTATGGTTCTTATGGAAGGGATGCTCGTATTAACTTGAAAGAGGGATCATTTGATTGGAAATTGAAAGTTCTAGTTCACTTTTTAAGCATCAAAAGATATTGTAGGGTAACCAGCTTCACCCCCTCCCCCTCCCCAAAAAAAAACCTTTTTTCCCAAATGCATCCAATAAAAATCTTAAGATAGCTATTTTGTTAAAAATAGTTCAAAGATCATATAACAAAAATTGCGGTGTCGACACAACCCACCAGGGCCCGAGGGCAGGCGTTGTAAGTTATGCCCTGGGGGCATATATGGGTCTTATGGAAGGGATGCTCGTATTAACTTGAAAGAGGGATCATTTGATTGGAAATTGAAAGTTCTAGTTCACTTTTTAAGAGTCAAAAGAGATTGGAGGGCACCTAGCCCCCCCCCCCTCCACGACATTTTTTCCTCAAACCCATCCGATAAGAACTTTGAGATATTTTTTTTAAATAGATCAATGACCTTATAACGAATTCTCAAGGTGCAACACAGACACCCAGGGCCCGAGGGCAGGTGTTGTAAGTTATGCCCTGGGGGAATATATGGTTCTTATTGAAGGGATGCTCGTAAAAAATTCAGAGATGGCTCATTTGATTGGAAATTGAAAGTTCTAGTTAAGTTTTTTAGATTCAAAAGAGATTGGAGGTTAACTAGCCCCACTCCACGCCCCTTTTCCCCCAAAAGCATCCAATAAATCTTTTTAGATAGCCATTAAGTTAAAAATTTCTCAAAAGTCAGATAACAAAAACTCAGGTGTCGTTACAACCCCCCAGGGTCCGGGGGCAGGCGTTGTAAGTTATGCCCTGGGGCATATATTGTTCGTATGAAAGGAATGCTCGTATAAACTTCAGAGAGGGCTCATTTGATTGGATATTGAAAGTTCGAGCTCACTTTTTAATAGTAAAAAGAGATCCGAGGGCAGATAGCCCCCCCACGCCTTCTTGTTCAAAATCCATCTGATGAAAATTTTGAGATAGACATCTTGTTAAAAATAGTTCAAAGGTCGGATGAGAAAAAATCCGGTGTCAATAGAACCCGTCAGGGCACAGGGGAAGGCGTTCTAAGTTATGCCCTAAGGGCATATATGGTTCTTATGAAAGGGATGCTCGTATAAACTTCAGAGAGGGCTCATTTGATTGGAAATTGAAAGTTCTAGTTCACTTTTAAGAGTTAAGAGAGTTAAACTAGCCCCCCCCCCCACGCTATTTTTTGCCCAAACCCGTCCGCTACAAATTTTGAGATAGCCAGTGTATTGGATATTGTTCAAAAATTAGATAATAAAAACGCCCCCTAAAGCCGGGGGGATAGGCGTTGTAAGTGTTGTCCTGGGGGCGTATGTGGTTCTTATGAAAGGGATGCTCGTATAAACTTCAGAGGGGATCATTTGATTGAAAATTAAAAGTTTTAGTTCAATTTTTAAGAGTCAAAAGATATCTGAGGGCAACTAGTGCCCCCCACACACCCTTTTTTCCCCAAGCCCATCCGATAAAATTTTTATAATAGCCATTTCATTAGAAATAGTTCTAAGGTCAGATAAGAAAAATTCCTGTGTCGACGGAACCCACCAGGGCCCGGAGGCAGGCGTTATGAGTAATTCTCTAGGGGAAAATATAGTTCTTATGGAAGGGATGCTCGTATAAACTTCGGAGAGGGCTTATTTTATTGGAAATTGAAAGTTCTTGTTCACTTTTTAAGAGTCAAAAGAGATTGGAGGGCAACTAGCCCCCCTCCTCTATGCCCTAAATGCATCAGATAAAAATTTTGAGATAGACATTTTGTTAAGAATAGTTCAAAGTTCTGATAACAAAAAACTCCGGTGTGGACACAGCCCCCCAGGGCCCGGGGGTATGCGTTGTAAGTTATGTCCTGGGGGCATATATGGTTTTTATGGCAAGGATGCTCGTATAAAATTCCTAGATGGCTCATTTGATTGGCAATTGAAAGTTGTAATTCACTTTTTAAGAGTCAAAAGTGATTGGAGGGCAGCTAGCCTCCCCCCACACTCCATTTATTTTTTCCCAGAGGCAATTCATATAGAAGGAGTCGTCGTAAAAACTTCCAAGGGGCACATTCGATTGGAAATCGAGAGTTCTAGTGCCCTTTTTAAGAGTCAAAAGTGTTCAGAGGGCAACTGGCCCCCAAGCCCTTTTTCCCCGAATACATCTGATAAAAAGTTGAGTTAGCCATTTTTTTAAAAATAGTTCAAAGATCATGTAACAAAAACTCCTTTACGTATGGTCATTTCGTCAAAAATAGTTCAAATATCAGATAGGAAAAACTCCTGTGTCGACACAATCCCACCCCCAAGGACCGGGGCAGACGTTGTAAGTACTGCTCTGGGGGCATATATGGTTCTTATGGAAGGTATGCTCGTATAAACTTGAGAGAGGGTTCATTTGAATGGAAATTAAAAGTTGTAATTTATTTTCTCAGAGTGAAAAAAGATCAGATGGCAACTATCTCCTCCCCCCCTCCACGCCTTTGGGTGTATCGGATGGATAAACCCATCCGATAAAAATTTCAGGTGACCATTTTTTTAAAAATAGTTCAACCATCAGATATTAAAACTCCAGGGCCGACACAACCCCCCAGGGCCCAGGGATAGGCGTTGTAAGTTATATTCTGGGGGTATATATTGTTCTTATAGAAGGGATACTCGTATAAACTTCAGAGACGGCTCATTTGATTGAAAATAGAAAGTTCTAGTTCACTTTTAAAGAGTCAAAGAGACCGAAGCTTAATCTAGTCCCCCCACGTCCTTTATCCCCAAACCCATCCGATAAAAATTTTGAGATAGCTATTTTGTTAAAAAAAAGTTCAAACATCAGATAATAAAAACTCCGAGGTTGACACAAACTCATTTTTTCACTTTGCTATTGTTACTTTGATATTAGTTTTGATACTTTGATGAATATTTGAATTTTTTTTTAAGTTTTATTTTGAAATAAGGAATTTTTAAAAACTTGAAATTTTTTGCAATCAAAAACGAAAAAAAATTAATTAAAAAAAACTTTCCGAAAAATAAGTTTTTCAAAGAAAAGTAAAGGCTATTTTAAATTTAAGCTCAGCAGATACAAATACCTTTTAAAATTCAAACTCAAAACGAACAGAAATTAAATAAACAATCATAGCAAAAACATACAACAATTAATAATATAAATGAATAAATAGATCTTAAAGCGAGTAATACTTAGATTTAATATGAATATCAAGCTTAAAATGAAAAAGAATATTTTCCTATTTAAGTATAAATGAAACTTAAAATGAACAGAAATTAAATAAACAATCAATGCAAACAAACATACAATAGATATTAATGAAAATTAATAAATAAATCTTAAAACGAGTGAAACTTAAATTGAATATGCAAATCAAGCTTGAAACGAACAAAATTCACTACAAACAAGAGTTTGAGTATGACCTCCTTCTCTCACTGTAAAATTCTAAAACCTACTGCGTCATTGGCGCTTTACTGAAAACTATATGCGTCTTGAACAGTCTTGAAAAGTATAAACAACAACAATTTGAATATTTCATGTATAACCATATTAATTGTTGAAAGATCCATCAGTTCAAGAATTTATTTCACTGTAATTGTATTTTTGTTTTCAATACTGTAAGAACTGGAAAAGAAAATATTTGTAACATAATCCGTTTTCAGTTAAGCGCCAATGACGCAGTAGGCTTTTGGTTTTTATTTACAGTTAGGAAAGGAGGCAGTATCCAAACACTTGTTTGCAGAGAAACTATATTTCTCTTTAACATGTTTAAAAAGAGCTAGTAAATTAAACTGAATATTTGATGTATAATGATATTAGTCGCTGAAAGCTCATCAGTTCAAAATGTTACTATAATTTTAAGGTTTATTTTCAATATTAAGTACAAAAGAAAATATTTGTCATAAAATTGGTTTTCAGTAAAGCGCCAGTGACGCAGTAGGTTTTAGACTTTTACAGTGAGAGAAGGAGGTCATACCCAAACTCTTGTTTGCGGTGATTTTTGTTCGTTTCAAGATGGATTTGCATATTCAATTTAAATTTCACTCGTTTTAAGAATTATTTATTAATTTACATTAATATCTATTGTATGTTTGTTTACATTGATTGTTTATTTTATTTCTGCTCGTTTTAAGTTTCATTTATACTTCAATAGGAAAATATTCTTTTTCATTTTAAGCTTGATATTCATATTCAAGATAAGTATTACTCGCTTTAAGATCTATTGATTCATTTATATTATTAATTGTTGTATGTTTTTACTATGATTGTTTATTTAATTTCTGTTCGTTTTGGGTTTCATTTATTCTTTAATAGTAATTTCTGGTCGTTTTGAGTTTGAATTTTAAAAGGTATTTGTATCTGCTGAGCATAAGTTTACAATGGCCTTTACTTTTCTTTGAAAAACTTATTTTTCGGAAAGTTTTTTTTTAACTAATAACCATCAAACAACCATCAACAAACAGAACAGAAAAAACATCAAGCCATGAATAAACATCAAATAACCATTAAACAGAACCATGAAAAACAACATCAAATAACCATCAACAAACAGAACAGAAACATGCATAAATTATGTAAGTTTAGTATCAATAGATGCATTCCTACTTAACTCTTGAAGAAAAAATATAATATATTGAAACTTTATATGTCTTTACTATGTACA
Organism: Artemia sinica; assembly: GCA_027921565.1. NCBI lineage: Eukaryota > Metazoa > Arthropoda > Branchiopoda > Anostraca > Artemiidae > Artemia > Artemia sinica. Next base: position 52,056,372 of record CM051268.1, read on the forward strand.
TTGCTTTGGTGTTGCCTCTGACTTAAACAAGTGAATAGGATCTTTAATTTCCTTTCTAATGAACATCCAAAATTATCCAGGGGGAATATAGGGGATTAAATACTCTTGAATACTAGACGATACTACAATTAACGTACTACAATTAACAACGTACTACAATTAACAAAAACGTTTATCTTCCATCATTCACTTCTACTACACAACTCTCAAATAGCATCTCAACATTCCATATCAAAAATTTATTACGTAATGAGGATGTAAAAAAAATCTCTTACAAAAATACGAACTCTTCCCCTCTTATTCTGTTTCCGACTAGCATGAAAAAATCAACAGTTTTTGCAATGTCGAAATATATTATTTACATTTCGATTATTAAAGCGATTATTATATTCAGAAAGAGCATAAAAAACGGTAGCTGGTGGTATGTTCAAGTGGTTTTTCTGTTGTGGGATTTTACGCGGGGGAGAAAGGCTTAGCATCAAAAAGGATCTAGGTAGGTTGCGACCTTGGAAAAATTTGATGTTTTACCGATGTGATCGTAACAAGCCTATAGTCCTATAAGATCTCAAAAAGGCTCTTATAAACGGATGAGGTCGTACGATAATTTGTAATTCTCATTAAAATGGTAGTATATTCTGTAAAGGGTCTTGGGGTTGCGACAATGACTAATTTGCAGAAGTCAGGATTCTCATTACAATGATGGTTTATTCTTTAAAGGGTCTTGGGGTTGCGACAATGAATAATTTGCAGAAGCCAGGATTCTCATTACAATGGTAGTTTATTCTTTAAAGGGTCTTGGGGTTGCGACAATGTCTAATTTGCAGAAGTCAGAATTCTCACTACTATAGTGGTTTATTCTTTAAAGGGTATTGAGGTTGCGACAATGACTAATTTGCAGAAGTCAGGATTCTCATTACAATGGTGGTTTATTCTTTAAAGGGTCTTGGGGTTGCGACAATGACTAATTTTTAGAAGTCAGGATTCTCATTATAATGGTGGTCTCATTACAGCTCGGGAGAAGGATATTTTTTGTTCCTTACCATATGTACCTGGGCTAAGTGAAAAACTTAAAAGAATTTTACAAAGCAATGGTCTAAGGGTAGCTTTAAAGAGTAATAATACTTTGGGTAGTTTTCTAAATTCTGGGAAGGATCTAACTTCATTGGGGCAACAAAGTGGGGTTTATCAGATCCCATGTACTTGTGGAAGCTCATGTGTGGGACGTACTAACCAGAGTTTGGAAATGAGATTATTACAACACAAAGATTCTATTTCTTCGGCTTTAAAGCAAGATTCTAAGTCGGAAGATTTCACTTCAGCCCTTTCAGAACATATTTTTAATTTTCCAGACCATTTTATTTTGTTCGAGAATGTCTCTTTGATTTCTAGGGATCGGGGTTTAAAGCAAAATTTTCGTGAAACTCTTGAAATAAAGAAAATCTTATTCAAGAATATTGCTTTGAATCGGGATACAGGTGAATATGGGCTGGACTCTATCTATGATAATTTATTAAAATCTGACAGAGTAAAGTTCAATTCACCCAATGTAGTTGACCTTTGTCCAAATGTTATATCATTGAACGCTAATGAACCGAATCCAAGAAGGTCAAAGAGAATAGCTTCCGCCTTTGCTTTGAAAAGAATTAGAGATTCAAACAATATGTAGTGTTATTTGATTTAGTATATAAACTTTTGTTTTAAATTGTTTTATTTTAGTTTAACTACTGATGACGGTCACTGTATATGTGACCGAAATATCTGGTATTTTTGTGAATTTCTATCACTGTTATAAAAAACACTGTCTATTAAAAGGATTTTATCCCTATTTGAACTTTTATTTATCGTCATGGAAAGGCAGTGTGGTCTCCGAAATTATCTAAATGGTGGTTTATTCTTTAAAGGGTCTTGGGGTTGCGACAATGACTAATTTGCAGAAGTCGGGATAACTTGGAAGAAAGTGTAAAAGATTTTTTTCACTCCTTCGTTCTGAATTAAACTTATAGAGCCCAAATCAACTAAAATAAAAAAACATACAAAGAAAAAGAAAGAAATCATAAAAATGAAAAGAAAGAACATAGAAAGAAATCAACTAAAATAAAAAAAAACATAGAAAGAAAAATTGTCATCTTTTTAGTCATTTTTAAATCGTCATTGAGGAATCTCTTTGAACGAGTGACAACTGACAATGATTTGTCCTCGAAAGAACAATAGCATGGACACTCAAATGTACAGAATTCAACAGAACAGAATTCCAGGATAATCAATACTCAATTCAATGTCAATCCACATAATCCAATTGAAGAAATATTTGTCCCTTTAAAGAATTAAGACCATTTAAAGAATAAACCACCATTGTAATGAGAATCCTGACTTCTGCAAATTAGTCATTGTCGCAACCCCAAGACCCTTTAAAGAACAAACCACCATTGTAATGAGAATCCTGACTTTTGCAAATTAGTCATTGTCGCATCCCCAAGACCCTTTAAAGAATAAACCACCATTTTAATGAGAATAACATATTATCGTAGGACCTCATCCGTTCATAAGAGCCTTTTGAGATCTTATAGGACTATAGGCTTGTTACGATCACATCGGTAAAACAACAAATTTTTCCAAGGTCGCAACCTACCTAGATCCTTTTTGATGATAAGCGTTTCTCCCCCGCGTAAAATCCCCCAACAGAAAAACCACTTGAACATACCACTAGATACAGTTTTTTACGCTCTTTCTGAATATAATAATTGCTTTAATAATCGAAATGTAAATAATATATTTCAGCATTGCAAAAACTGTTGATTTTTTCATGCTAGTTGGAAACAGAATAAGAGGGGAAGAGTTGGTACTTTTGTAAGAGATTTTTTTTTTACATCCTCATTACGTAATACATTTTTGATATGGAATGTTGAGATGCTATTTGAGAGTTGTGTAGTAGAAGTGAATGACGGAAGATAAACGTTTTTGTTAATTGTAGTATGTTGCCCACCATCGTCTAGTATTCAAGAGTTTTTAATCCCCCCATATTCCCCCTGGATAATTTTGGATGTTCATTAGAAAGGAAATTAAAAATCCTATGCACTTGTTTAAGTCAGAGGCAACACCAAAGCAATGTACATAGTAAAGACATAAGATTTAAATATATTATATTTTTCTCCAAGAGGTGCTTCAAGTGGAAGGGGTGCTCGTATAAACTTCGAACGAGGCTTGTTCGATTGGAAACTGTAAGTTTTAGTGCACTGTTAAGAATCAAAAGTGATTGGTCGGCAACTAGCCCCGTTCCTCATGCCCTATTTTCTCTAAATATAAAATTTTGAGACGGCCATTTTGTTTGAAATAGTCAAAAGGCCAAAACAAGATACCAAACCAGCCAAACGTACTTCGCTGGTTTATTTTGAATTGGAATGGGGTTTCTGAATGTTTTTACAAGTGGGGATATCCCCATTCCAAACGTGTCTAACCGGTTCCTGTTTGTCATTGAACTTATTGATTTTTTAGAACATTTTTTATTGCCAAGAGTCTCCATTCCCGGATTATTGCAATCTGCCATGCCGCAATACATCCCATGGCGCCTATCACGTGGACTTTTAATTGCTCCTCCCCGTTTTCCAGGAAACCAATAGAGAAAAATTTTTTTTCTTTTTCTTATGAAATCTTTGACCATTATAAGATTTGAACCTGAATCTCAAACATAAATAGCTGAGACGCTAACTGAGATAGTTGTCAAACTGTTGTTATAGAATTGTGCTAACTAATCCATTTCAAAGGTTTTGCATATATCCGCAATGAATTATGCAAATCCTTTCTCGTGATTAGAGAAGCCTCTCAAGTTTCGATTTAACTAAAATCGGTCATATAGGTGAAATATGGTGCATGGTCTGCCATCAAATCGGAACACTATGTTGTATATGGCTTTATACTAATCCTTAGAATATTGATTTCCTCAATTATCTAGAAAGTACATGTTTGGTTACCATGGAAACTAAGTCTTTTAAAAGTAAAAAAACGAGAATAGTTTTTTTTTTGTATTTCAAGCAAAGGCGCCTGAAATTTTCATTGTCAAAATGTTACTTGAGATATATTTTTAAGAATAGAATGCCGTTTGAGGTATGAAGGTACATTTTTTTCTAAAAATATTCTAACAAAAGTAATAAAATTGAATATATTTTAAGCAAATGCATCTGAAATGTTCATGGTCAACAAGTTATTTGAGATGAATGTTTTAAGTATAGAATGCTGTTTTGAAGCTTTTCCGAAAGGTACATTTTTCTAAAAAAGTTCTATCATTAGTATTAAAAACGGATATATTTTAAGCAAATACGTCTGAAATATTCAAGTAACACAAGTTACATGAGATATATTTTTTAAGCATAGGACGCTTTTTTGAGGCATGAAGGTGCATTTTTTCTCAAAATGTTCAAACAGCAATAAAAATCTGATATATCTTAAGCAAATGCATCTGAAATGATCAAATTCCAATTACATTTAGGCAATATTAAAAAAGAACCTTGAAACTCTAGACATTAACACAGTTAATGAACCTCTCAGATAAAATTAAGTGAATGAACCGGAAGTAATTATTTTGTTCTTACTAAATATGCTAATCTGAATTTTAATGATTTATTATTTCTGCTGATGAAGATTGTCGTATATGTCAAAATATCCAGACTTTTATATCTTTTTTCACTGTCTTATAATTGGACCTATCCCATTTGAAAGTTTAGTTGTTCGTCATGGAAAGTCACACTGACTGAGAGATTGTGTAGACAAAGTAATAAGAGAACAGTGCGGTTTTAGAAACGGTAGCGGATGTGTCGACCAAATTTCTACTCTTAGGTTTATAATTGAGCAAGGCCTGAGTTATCAAACGCCCTTGGTCCCCAGTCTTAGAGATTATGAGCAAGCGTTTTATTCTGTTTTTAGCGAAGAATTCTGTTTTAACCAATGTTGTTATTCTGTTTTAACGAATTCTGTTTTAACCAATGTGTTAGAATTCTGTTTCAACCAATGTTAAGAAATATAAAAACCCATAGCTCCTAAAAAAGGAGTCAGATCAAAACAAAAAGTAAACCATTAGAACCGCTTTGTCCGAAACCCCTATAAAGAAAACTTTCTGTCATTTGGCTTGAACAGCAAGGGAAATATATTGGCTTGAAAATCAAGAAAATTGACTTTAACAACGTTATTCTCCACAAACGGCATATTTTTTTCTTTCTTTTTTCTTTTCCACAGATAGCTTGGCACTGGAACATCGTAGAGAGTTGTTCAATGGCTCATTTTAAAGGAAAATAATTGGGTTAAAAATCTTTTGTGACTAAAATAAATTATTTCTAAGAGAGAATAAATTTTTCCACTAAAAAGTCCATTTTTGATGTCTTTTCATACTGCAGTCTTTTCAAAGATATTTGATTTTTGTACATAAATCATGATCGTTTACCAGCGGTAAGATTTGAACCCACGCCTCCAAAGAGATTACATTAAAAGACAATTATTGGATATTACATAAGGTATCGACGTGGTTCATTATAAATTATATTTTAAAATATTCCGGGTTGCAGCGGTAGCTAGCAACCGAGTAAGAGACGATCATCCAGGTTGCAGCGGAATTACAGTAAAGTTACATAAAGGATCGATCCTGTTCATTACATATCCGGGTTGCAGCGGTAACTAGCAACCTAGTAAGAGACGATCACATTAAATGTTAAGAAATATAAAAACCCCTAACTCCTAAAAAAAAGAGTCAGATCAAAACAAAAAGTACACCATTAGAACCGCATTGTCCGAAACCCCTATAAAGAAAACTTACCGCCCTTTGGCTTGAATAACAAAGAAAATATATTGGCTTGAAAATCAAGAAAATTTACTTAAACCACGTTATTCTCCACAAATGGGATATTTTTGTCTTTATTCTTCTTCTTCTTTTCCACAGATAGCTTGGCACTGGAACATCGTAGAGAGTTGTTCAATGGCTCATTTTAAAGGAAATCTCTAGATCTAGTGCTATTTGTACTTTTTTTTTAATTAATTATTTTTTACGAAAAACTTAATTTTTTGTATACAATACTGATCAATGATGTCACAGTCGTTGGATTTAGTTAGTATTACATAAAGGCTCGATCATCGAATTTAAGCTGAAACTAAGTAAAGGACAATTATGCCTCCATATATATTCACAGTGATGTATAAGATTTCTCATTACATCTGTAAACTGTTCCACAGTTGCCGGTCCATACCTTGGAAGCTTTTCACTAAACATGCAACATTTCTTTTGGATATTACTATGAAGTTTTGCGAAAGCATCTCTAGCTGACTTTTCAACAAAATCCATTCTTTCAGAGATAATTTTAATCTTTAATTTTGAATATTTTTCGTAATCCCGGTAAAACATTCGTAAAATTTTTCTCAATTTACAAAGATCAGCCTGTGCGTTCTTTGCAGCTTGTGTAAACTGCAAAAATATCCATGGTATCCGAGCAATAGTTTGAATATTTCAATTCAAGCTAGAAAAATATCTTAAAATGTTAAAATTAGTTTTATTTTTGGTTAGGTTTTAACTAACCGATGTGGGATTTACTATATATTTTCAAACCAAAAAATTCCATTTTTTAATATATTTTATTTGTTACAATAAAGAACGATCTCTCGCCCATATTAACTGATATATGGTGGTTCCAGGGGTAGATTCAAGCTATCGAAACTGCAACGGTATCCAGGTTGCAGCGGAAGCTGTAATAATCCGGGTTGCAGCGGTAGCTAGTTATAATAAGGATTATAATAAAGAACGACCTCTTGAGTATACTAAATTTCATACACCACTTAATTATAGTATAGGTTAGTAATTCCATAGATAGCTTGGCACTGTAACATCCTAGAGAGTTCTTCAACGGCTCATTTTAAAGGAAATTAATGTGGTTAAAAGACTTTTGTAATTAAAATAAATTATTTTTAAAATAGAATCAGTTTTTTACGAAAAACTGCATATTTCATATTGATCAATGACGTCATAATCGTATACCAGCGGTAGGATTTGAACCCGCGCCTCCTAAAAGACTGGTGACTGACACCAGTGCCTTGGACCACTCGGCCACGCTACCTCTCATAAGTATATACGTGAATCCGCGTTGCAGCAGTAGCTAGCAACTTAGTAAGAGACGATCACGCCCAATGCTAAGAAATATAAAACCCAGAACTCCTAAAAATAGAGTCAGATCAAAATCCGAGTTACAGCGGTAGCTAGCAACTTAGTAAGAGACGATCACTTCCAATGTTGAGAAATATAAAAACCCATAACTCCTAAAAAAAGGTCAGATCAAAACAAAAGTATACCATTAGAACCACCTTGTCCGAAACCCCTGTATGAGAAACTTTCTGTCATTTGGCTTGAACAGCAAGGGAAACATATTGGCTTGAAAATCAAGAAAAGTGGAGGCTACTACAACATTCTGCCTAAACGGCATATTTGTTTCTTTCTTCTTTCTTTTCCAAAGATAGCTTGGCACTGGAACATCGTAGAGAGTTATTCAATGGCTCATTTTAAAGGAAATTAATTGGATTAAAAATCTTTTGTAACTAAAATAAATTATTTCTAAAAGAGAATAAAGTTTTACCCTAAAAACTGAATTTTTGATGTCTTTTCATACTGCAGTCTTTTCAAAGATATTTGATTTTTGTACATAAATCATAATCGTATACCAGCGGTAAGATTTGAACCCACGCCTCCGAAGAGACTGGTGGCTAACATCCGGGTTGCAGCGGTAGCTAGCAACCTAGTAAGAGACGATCACGTCCAATGTTAAGAAATATAAAAACCCATAGTTCCTAACAAAGGAGTCAGATCAAAACAAAAAGTACACCATTAGAACCGCCTTGTCCGAAACCCCTGTATAGGAAACTTTCTGTCCCTTGGCTTGAACAGCAAGGGAAATATATTGGCTTGAAAATCAAGAAAATTGACTTTAACCACGTTATTCTCCCCAAACGGGATATTTTTTTTTTTTTCTTTTTTTTTTTTTTTTCCACAGATAGCTTGGCACTGGAACATCGTAGAGGGTTGTTCAATAGCTCATTTTAAAGTAAATTAATTGGGTTAAAAACCTTTTGTAACTAAAATAAATTATTTCTAAAAGAGAATAAATTTTTCCACCAAAAACTGCATTTTCGATGTCTTTTCACACTCCAGTCTTTCAAACATAATCGTATACCAGCGGTAAGATTTGAACCCACGCCTCCGAAGAGACTGGTGGCTAACACCAGTGCCTTGGACCACTCGGCCAGGATGCCTCTCATAAATAAATATATATGTGAATTTGGGTTGCAGCAGTAGCTAGCAACCTAGTAAGAGATGATCAGTCCAATGCTAAGAAATATAACAAAACTCCTAAAAATAGAGTCAGATCAAAACAAAAGTACATCATTAGAATTACCTTGTCTGAAACCCTACTAGATAAATAATGAATGTCATCATAGTTTTATATTAGAGCTATGACGTGAATAGAAAAACATGAAATTATATTGTTGTTTCTGAAGACGTCATGAAATAATATCATTGCTCTATGACGTCAACAAAATCATCACGCTGTGACGTCATAATTACTACTTAAGAACTACAAAGATGAAAATGTTCTCATTCATAATTACATAATGGTTTCAATCAAGCAAGTCGCACGCAAGTTGAAAAAACAGTACTACACAAACAACAGAGATAGTATCTTGAAAAGAGAAAAGCAAAAATATTCAACCGACCAGGTGCATCGAGAAGTAAAAATTGAGAGAGCAAAACAAAGGTATTCAACCGACCAGGCGTATCGAGAAGTAATAATTGAGAGAGCAAAACAAAGGTATTCAACCGACCAGGCGTATCGAGAAGTAATAATTGAGAGAGCAAAACAAAGGTATTCAACCGACCAGGCGTATCGAGAAGTAATAATTGAGAGAGCAAAACAAAGGTATTCAACCGACCAGGCGTATCGAGAAGTAATAATTGAGAGAGCAAAACAAAACAGCAAGATGTGTTATCACAATGATGAAGATTATAGACATGCAAAAATTGAGAGAGCCAAACAAAAGATCAAGGAGAGTTATCACAATGATGATTACACAAAGGATCGATGTGGTTCATTATAAATTATAAAAGGTTTAGAGCTTCTAATGTTCGAAGATTATAGAGTTAAAAATTCTCCGATACCGGGAATCGAACCCGGGCCTTCTAGATGAAAGCCAGGTATCCTATCCGCTACACCATATGGGACTATAAAACAGCATGATTTAAGAACCATATGCATATTATTATTTCATCGTATTTTCCGGGTTGCAGCGGTAGCTAGAAATCCGGGTTGCAGCGGTAGCTAGCAACCTAGTAAGAGACGATCACGTCCAATGTTAAGAAATATAAAAACCCCTAACTCCTGAGAAAAGAGTCAGATCAAAACAAAAATTACACCATTAGATCCACCTTGTCCAAAACCCCTATTAAGGAAACTTATCACTCTTTGGCTTGAATAACAAAGAAAATATATTGGCTAGAAAATCAAGAAAGTTGACTTTAACCAAGTTATTCTCCACAAACGGGATATTTTTTTCTTTCCGCTTGATTTTCCTCCTCAACTAGCTGGGCACTGGAAAATTATAGAGAGCTGTATAATAGCTCATTTTAAAGGAAATTGCAACATCTAGTCACTTTTGTAATTTACAGTAAAGAACGATCGCTCATGCATAGTAACTGATATATGGTGGTTCCAGGGGTAGTTACTTGTGGTTCGTCTCTTACTATTTCAAAGAAGAAAAAGCCCTAGGCTTTTTCCTGTTTGTAATGATATAGCATAAAACGAATTCCAAGTTGTAACTGACGTCATCCTGGTTGTTATAGTAAAGAACGAACTCTTGCCCTTAGTTACCTACTATGTTTATAATAAAGAACGACCTCTTGCCTATACTAAATTACATAAAGGCTCGATCATCGAATTTAAGCTGAATACATTAAAGAACGATCTTCAGTCCATAGTAACTGAAGTGTTATAAGGAACCATTATATAGATGATGCTTACAGTAATCAAAGGTTACTGTTTACAATTACATTAAAAGACGATCATTAGAATAAAAAACCATCGCATTCGTTGGACTTAGTTAGCTACTTGATTGTTTGAGGTTCGTCTCTTACTACTTCAAAGGAGAAAAAACCATAGGCTTTTTCCTGTTTTTAATCATATAGCATAGAATGAACCCCAGTTGCAACTGACATTATCATCCGAGTTGCAGCGGTAGCTAGCAACCTAGTAAAAGACGATAACGTCCAGTGTTAAGAAATATCATTATAGCAAAGAACAAACTCTAGCCCATGGTATCTAAAACATTAAATACACAGCAAAGTTTGATAACTGACTGCAAAAATGGATATAAGTTGAACAGGAACCGTATTTCAATTGAGTTTCCTTAAATCAAGATAGTTTTAGCTTATAGAGACCATAGGTAGGCCAATATTGTATTAATTTTTTAACATTGTTTATAACAAAGAAATAATTTTATTTTAATTAAGCATAGTTCAGTTCCCTCTTCAACATTCCCTGATAGTTTCACCGTAATAACGTTAGCTTCAGAGTACTAGTAGCAGTCGTCGCAGCAGAAGTTTTTGTAGAAATAGTCGTAGTAGTAGCAGTTGTAGCAGAAGTTCTAGTAGCAGCAGTAATAGTAGTAGGAGTACCAGCCGTAACAGTAGTATGCAAATTTTTCATTTTGCCTAGTTCAACATCTACCTTAACATGCCTTGAAAGTTTCAACTAAATGCCCTAGACCGTTTCTTGCATACTGCTGATATGCCCTTTTGGCAAAGTGTATACAGAGTGTGTTTTGATTTAAATAAATATACCCCTAAACATATCCTGAAAGTTTCTTACTCTACGCTATTCCTGAGAAAGTGCTTATACATCTTTTGGCAACCTGAAGGCACACAGTGTGTTTTGATTTAGTTCAACATCCCCTAAATGTTCCCTGAAAGTTTCACCTTTTTACCCTTGGCCTCTGTAGAAGCAATAGTCGCAGCACTGGTAAATGCTCTGAAAGTTTCACCTTAATCCTCTAAGAGGCTCTTTAGATATTACTTTTACGCCCATTTGAAAACCTGCATGCGTTTAATTAGTTTTGATTTAGTTGAAACTCACCCTGAACATTCCCTGATAGTTTCACCATAATACTGCCTCATGAGTCGTAGGTATCGTAGTAGTATTAGTAGTAGTAGTAGTAGTAGTAGTAGCAGTTTCATGCACATGGTAGGGTGAACTGTAGTAAGTCCGACACAGGGGCAGCTCCAACACCCCGTTTTATCTGGCTCAGTAATTAGAGATGGTTGCGGTTCTGTACTTTATATTCTTCTCTTAGCTTGGTACTTCGTAACAATGTTCAATGTTGCCGCTATTTTCGTTTCCTCTTCTACTGAAGGAATTTTGCAATTTTGGGGAGGACATCTTTGCTGGTGACAAGGCTGGTAATAATTTTTAAGTGATAGTTCAAAAGAATAGAGAGAGGATAGAATGATTCTAAACAGCAGCTGAGCTAATAGGATAAATGATTTACAATAAAGAACGACACCTAGCCCATAATAACTGAAACGTAAACGGGGATTATGTAATTTCCATCAGTATCAAGGCTTTAGAGATGGCCGAAACCTAGTCCGGGTTGCAGCGGTAGCTAGCAACCTAGTAAGATGCATTGAACTTAGTTAGCTACTTGATGTTTTAAGATTCGTCTCTTACTATTTCAAAGAAGAAAAAGCCATAGGCTTTTTCCTGTTTGTAATATGGTATAATAAAGAACGACCTTTTGCCTATACTAAATTTTATACGCCACTTAATTATAGTATAGGTTAGTAATCCGGGTTGCAGCGGTAGCTAGCAACCTAGTAAGAGACGATCACGTCCGATGTTAAGAAATATAAAAACCCATAGTTCCTAAAAAAGGAGTCGGATCAAAACAAAAAGTACACCATTAGAACCGCCTTGTCCGAAACCCCTGTATAGGAAACTTTCTGTCCCTTGGCTTGAACAGAAAGGGAAATATATTGGCTTGAAAATCAAGAAAAGTGGCAGCTACTACAACATTCTTCCTAAACGGGATATTTTTTTCTTTTTTTCTTTTTTTCTTTGTTTCCAGAGATAGCTTGGCACTGGAACATCGTAGAGGGTTGTTCAATAGCTCATTTTAAAGGAAATTAATTGGGTTAAAAACCTTTTGTAACTAAAATAAATTATTTCTAAAAGAGAATAAATTTTTTCACCAAAAACTGCATTTTCGATGTCTTTTCACACTGCAGTCTTTCAAACATAATCGTATACCAGCGGTAAGATTTGAACCCACGCCTCCGAAGAGACTGGTGGCTAACACCAGTGCCTTGGACCACTCGGCCAGGTTGCCTCTCATAAATAATATATATGTGAATCCGGGTTGCAGCAGTAGCTAGCAATCTAGTAAGAGACGATCAGTCCAATGCTAAGAAATATAAAAACCCAAAACTCCTAAAAATAGAGTCAGATCAAAACAAAAGTACATCATAAAAATGATATAAATAAAGAACGACCTTTTGCCTATACTAAATTTTATAGGCCACTTAACTATACTATAGGCTAGTAAAGTTTTATTATGTCTGATCAAATAAAAATAATTGATAATTTCGTTGGTCTCCCAAAAAGTTTCAGAGAAATTGGGAAAATTTAAAAAAGTATTCTTAGCAAGTAATTGTTTATTTTAATATACATTATTAGCAAAAACTTCAAGCCAGAGCCTCCCATAATTCTAAGATTTGGAGTATAAAATTTGGAGTATTGGAGGATTACGAAAATGCCGAGAATCAACATTAAAAAATCTTTAAATTACTTAATAGAGGTGAATGTGACAAACGAACATTGGGAATATTAATACTAATTGGGAAGGTCAACACACCTCTGATAGATTAGCAAATGATTATTATAATAAATTTTCCAACACCGGGAATCGAAACCGATATAATAAAGAACGACTTCTTGCCTATACTTAATTTTATACGCCACTTAATTATAGTATAGGTTAGTAATTCAACAGATAGCTTGGCACTGGAACATCGTAGAGAGTTGTTCAATGGCTCATTTTAAAGAAAATTAATGGGGTTAAAAACTTCTTGTAATTAAAACAAATTATTTTTATTACATTAAGAAATTTTAATTATGTTCCTTAAGATTTCCGGGTTGCAGCGGTAGCTAGCAACCTAGTAAGAGACGATCACGTCCAATGTTATCCGGGTTGCAGCGGTAGCTAGCAACCTAGTAAGAGACGATCACCTCCAATGTTAAGAAATATAAAACCCCCAACTCCTAAAAAAGAGTCAGATCAAAACAAAAAGTACACCATTAGAACCACCTTGTCCGAATCCTCTATAAAGGAAACTTACCGCCCTTTGGCTTGAATAACAAAGAAAATATATTGGCTTGAAAATCAAGAAAATTGACTTTTACCCCGTTATTCTCCCCAAACGGGATATTTTTTTCTTTTTTTCTTTTTCTTTTCCACAGATAGCTTGGCACTGGAACATCGTAGAGGGTTGTTCAATAGCTCATTTTAAAGGAAATTAATTGGGTTAAAAATCTATAGTAACTAAAATAAATTATTTCTAAAAGAGAATAAATTTTTCCACCAAAAACTGCATTTTTGATGTCTTTTCACACTGCAGTCTTTCAAACATAATCGTATACCAGCGGTAAGATTTGAACCCACGCCTCCGAAGAGACTGGTGGCTAACACCAGTGTCTTGGACCACTCGGCCAGGCTGCCTCTTATAATTTGGGTTGCAGCAGTAGCTAGCAATTACATTAAAGGGCGAACTATAGCCCATAGTAACTGGAATCCAGGTTGCAGCAGTAGCTTGCAACCTATCGGGGTTGTGGCGTTATCTAGCAACCTAGTAAGAGATGATCACGCCCTATAGTAAAAATGCAATAGTCAAACAGTTCGTAATAACGAACTGTTGTAGTAGGAGCGAATCGTCTCAAGAGTAACCGTAACTCTGAAAAATAGAATTTTAATATCAATAGATGCGTCAAAAGAATCAGATTTTTATGATGATTTTAAATATTTAAGTTTCATCAAGTTTTACATTAAAGGGCGAACTATAGCCCATAATAACTGGAATCCAGGTTGCAGCAGTAGCTTGCAACCTATCGGGGCTGTGGCGGTATCTAGCAACCTAGTAAGAGATGATCACGCCTCATAGTAAAAATGAAATAGTCAAACAGTTCGTCGTAACGAACTGTTGTAGTAGGAGCGAATCGTCTCAAGAGTGACCGTAACTCTAAAAACAGAATTTTAATATCAATAGATACGTCAAAAGAATCAGATTTTTATGATGATTTTAAATGTTTAAGTTTCATCAAGTTTAGTCTTACTCATCAAAATCCGGGTTGCAGCGGTAGCTAGCAACCTAGTAAGAGACGATCACCTCCAATGTTAAGAAATATAAAACCCCCCAATTCCTAAAAAAAAGTCAGATCAAAACAAAAAGTACACCATTAGAACCGCCTTGTCCGAATCCTCTATAAAGGAAACTTACCGCCCTTTGGCTTGAATAACAAAGAAAATATATTGGCTTGAAAATCAAGAAAATTGACTTTTACCATGTTATTCTCCACAAACGGGATATTTTTTTCTTTCCGCTTTTTTTTCCTGCTCAGCTAGCTGGGCACTGGAAAATCATAGAGAGCTGTATAATAGCTCATTTTAAAGGCAATTGCAACATCTAGTGCCTTTTGTAATTAAAAATAAAATACTTTTTAAAGTAGAATCAATTTTGTCAAAAAAATTGCATTTTTGATGTATTTTCATACTGCAGTCTTTTCAAAGATATTTGAATTTTGAAGCAATCAAACAGTTCATGGTAATGAACTCTATAGTAATAATAGCTACTTGTCTCAGTAGTAACCGAAACTCCTGGAACCAAAATTTTCTTTTTTGGCTTAATCGCTAAAATTATTATGTAAACTGCAAAAATATTTATGATGCCTAATCAGTAATAGTAAGTTCTTAATTTAAACAACAAAAATACATGAAAATTTTATAATTAGTTTTACTTTTTGTCTCCTGGAAGAAAAAATTTTTTCATCTCAGTTCAAAGTTATTATTGTATCCTGGAACCAAACTTTTTTGGGTTTGTAACCCGTAAAGTACGTATCTCCATATTATTGTCTTATAATTGCAATTATTTTAGTTTTCAGTCCAGAATCGCTAAACTTATTATGTAAACTGCAAAAATATTTATGGTGTCTAACCCATAATACTAATTTTGTAATTCAAACAAGATAAATACCTGAAAATTTAAAAATTAGTTTTTTTATGCTAGGTTTTAGATACTCGACACGGGGTATTGTGTACTTAATAATTTTAAACCTTGAAAAAATATGGTCTCACTTTTAAGGAAAAAAAGAAAGAATAACCAAAAACATTATCAAAATAGAGCAATCCAAATTTCTACTAATAAAAAACTTTACTACACAAAAAATAAAGCTAACATCCTGAAATATCAGAAAAGTTTATTTAAAAGAGATAAAAATGCCACCGAACGCAATAAAGCTCGAGCACGCGTAAGGATTGCTACTAAGATGTCTTGTGATCCAGGATTTAAGAAAATGAAATATGACAGAGCAAAACATAGGTATCTTACGGATCAGGGGTATCGAGAAGGGAAAATTGATTATAGTATAGAACGAACTATAGCCTATAGTAATTGAACTACAAAGCACACCATTAGACTAATATGAAGGATGGGTCTACTTAATTATAGTCTTGCTAAAGATTGATCAATGATGTCATAATCGTAGGTTGTAGCCAGGTTGTCTCTTACTATTCCAATTAAGAAAAAGCCAAGGGCTTTTTTCTGTTCGTCATCAAACAGTTCATGGTAAAGAACTTTATAGTAAGATCCGGGTTGCATTACATAAAGGATCAATATAATAACTGAATATGTGTTGCAGTAGTTATAATTAGAAACAAATATTCTACCTATTGTTTACTAATAAACATATATGACGTAATAAGTGACATGACGTAATATCTAAAACCTATTGTGTACTAATAACCTTTTATGACGTAATGAGTGACGTGACGTAAAAAAAAAAAAAAAAATTCAATTTATTTTAGTTTTCAGTTCAGAATCAGTAAAGTTATATCCGGGTTGCAGTGGTAGCTAGCAACCTAGTACGAGACGATCACGTCCAATGTTAAGAAATATAAAAACCCATAGTTCCTAAAAAAAGGAGTCAGATCAAATTCAAAAGTACACCATTAGAACCGCCTTGTCCGAAACCCCTGTATAGGAAACTTTCAGTCCCTTGGCTTGAACAGCAAGAAAAATATATTGGCTCGAAAATCAAGAAAAGTGGCAGCTACTACAACATTCTGCCTAAACGGGATATTTGTTTTCTCTTTTCTTTCTTTTCCACAGATAGCTTGGCACTGGAACATCGTAGAGAGTTGTTCAATGGCTCATTTTACAGGAAATTAATTGGGTTAAAAATCTATAGTAACTAAAATAAATTATTTCTAAAAGAGAATAAGTTTTTACCAAAAACTGCATTTTCGATGTCTTTTCACACTGCAGTCTTTCAAACATAATCGTATACCAGCGGTAAGATTTGAACCCACGCCTCCGAAGAGACTGGTGGCTAACACCAGTGCCTTGGACCACTCGGCCAGGCTGCCTCTCATAAATAATATATATGTGAATCTGGGTTGCAGCAGTAGCTAGCAACCTAGCGAGAGACGATCAGTCCAATGCTCAGAAATATAAAAACCCAAAACTCCTAAAAATAGAGTCAGATCAAAACAAAAGTATATCATTAGAACTACCTTGTCTGAAAACTTATTAGATAAATAATGAATGTCGTCATAGTTTTATATTAGAGCTATGACGTGAATAGAAAAACACGATATTATGTTGTGGTTTCTGAAGACGTCATGAAATAATATCATTGCGCCATGACGTCAATAAAATCATTACGCCGTGACGTCATAATTACTACTTTTGAACGACAAAGATGTAAATGGTCTCATTCGTTAATTAGATAATGGTTAGATTAAAGCAAGCTGCACGCAAGTTAAAAAAACAGTACTACACAGACAACAGAGATAGTATCTTGAAAAGAGAAAAGCAAAGGTATTCAACCGACCAGGCGTATCGAGAAGTAAAAATTGAGAGAGCAAATTTACAGTAAAGAACGATCTCTCACCAATAGTAACTGATGTATGGTGGTTCCAGGGGTATCTGCAAGCTATCCAGATTGCAGCGGTATCCGGGTTGCAGCGGCTGCTGTAACCTGGAGTATCTTTGCTTAAACAACAAAGAAAACATGTCGGCTTGTTATTAAACAAAAAACCTAATTTACATTAAAAGACGATCACTGAAATAACAAACCATTCCATACATTGGACTTAGTTAGCTACTTGATTGTTTGAGTTTCGTCTCTTATTATTTAAAAGAAGAAAAAGCCGTAGGCTTTTTCCTGTTTGTATTTATAGTCTTCTATCAGAAGCTTGCGTAAAGTTCAAGGATTTATACTTCCTTTGTCCGCCCGCATCTTGAATATGCTTGTCCAGTTTGGCATCCTGGCATCTCCCGTGATGGATCAGATAAAATTGAATCTATTCAAAAAAGAGCCCTAAGAATGATTTTTAAAGAAACTTTAGTACCATATTCACTCCTTCTAAAAAAAGCCAAGCTGGAAACTCTTGAGCACAGGAGAGGAACGCTGTGCCTCCGTTTCGCAAAAAATGCAATAATAAACCCTCGCACGGAAAACATTTTCCCCAAAAGACACTCTCCATCCAGACACCGCCTGCCACGTACTGTCTCTGAACCCATCCCTATCTTTTCCCCCATCCGTTGTTCTACCTCCAGATATAAAAAAACCTTTGTCCCCTTCATTACTGATCAAATAAACCACTAGTTTTTTTTTCTTTTCTTTTTTTTACTGGTGATACCCATGCTGGTGTCCGTTTGGCTCTTCCGTTCCCTCCCCTTTTTATATATTCTCTTTTAAACCTTTTTAACATTATTTTATCTCAATTTTCTTTTTTGGTTTTGTTTTAATTTGTGCCTTTTTAACTTTCTTACATTTGACACTTTTTGTTTTTTAGACGAATGAATGGCTTTGCCTTTCTGATATTGTTGTTTTTGGCATTGTTTAGCCAGTTTTTTAAATGCGAATTCGGCCCTTCGGGGCTTGTGATAGTCATTTTTCGAAATAAATATCTTATCTATCTTATCTTAAGGATGATATATTTCCAAAGATGGCTGTTTTCTGGCCATCAGTCACGCCAAACAATCGTCCCCAAATGGGGGGGGGGGGGTGCAAGGAGGTCACAAGGAAGGATTTAAAGGAGATTGGAATTACATTAAGAGACGATCATTGGAACAACAAACCATTGCATACTTTGGACTTAGTTAACTACTTGATTGTTTGAGGTTCGTCTCTTACTATTCCAAAGAAGAAAAAGCCGTAGGTTTTTTCCTGTTTTTTATAATAAAAAACGAACTCTTGTCTATACTAATACAGAAATTGTAGAAAAGTTCATTATAAATGAGAAGTATGTAAGTTTCATAGGAAATTGCTGACATATAGTAATATTTTGAAATTATCTTTAGTTTATCTTTAAATTAATTTAAAAAGACACGGTTTTTGGATTTAGTATTACCGACCTGTTTGTCAGTAGGTGCAAAAGAGAAAAGTTTTTGAAAAAAAATTGGGTTACAAGATATGGCTTTTTTTCTTTGGAATAGTAAGAGACGATACTCAAAGAATCGGGCAGCTAACTAAGTCTATAATTCGTTTTTTATCATAGAATTCATTAATCAGATATTTTAATACATCCTACATAGTCTAGCGGTTGGGATAGCTGATTATAGTAAAGAAGAAACTCTAGATCATTGTAATCCTATTATAAAGAACTAACTCTTCCCTATACTAACTTGCATAGGCCGCTTAACTATAGTATAGTCTAGTAAAGTTATATTTCAAGTCAATATATTAAAAATTCTTTCTAACTTGGAGTCGAACCCCAGTCAACCGCGTCATAAGCGCAATTGCTTACCATTGTTCTATCGGAAACTTTTGGAAAATCCGTTACTTATAAAACATGATAATAAATTTGTTAATACATTATATCAAAAACAACTCGATACGTCATTAAGCTCACAGGTTGGAACCTTCAAAGCTGAATTCACTGAATGAACAAGACTGTGATCATGCGATCATTTTTGCAAATGGAACCAATCAGTCCAATCGGTTTCTATCGGACTGTACTGTAACTGAGCTATCTAATACAAATATCTCACAAGTAGACATTTTTGATGAAAATCCAGACACAAAGAAGCTGACTAACCAGAAGAAGAAACTACCTGACAAAAAAGAGGAGGACGCAGCAAATCAGAATAATGAAATATCTTTTCAAAATGACGAGAAACGATGTATATGCAATAATAATAAGAATACTCTTGCCATAGACATGAGAACCCACGCCATTGAAAAACCATACAAGTGCAATACATGTAACAAGAGCTTTTCTATAAATAGTAATCTTACCAAAGATGTGAGGATTCACACTGGTGAGAAGCCATTCAAGTGTGACGTATGCAAGCGCAGTTTTAATAAGAAGAGTAATCTTTCCATGCATATGAGAACACACACCGGTGAAAAGCCATTCAATTGTGAAGTATGCAAGCAAAGTTTTAGTCACAAGAATTCTCTTGCCATACATATGAAAACCCACACCGGTGAAAAGCCATTCAAGTGTGACGTGTGCAAGCGCAGTTTTAATGTTAAGGCTAATCTTTCCATGCATATGAGAACCCACACCGGTGAAAAGCCATACAAGTGCAATACATGTGACAAGAGATTTTCTCACAGTAGTAGTCTTATCAAACATGTGAGGATCCACACTGGTGAGAAGCCATTCAAGTGTGACGTATGCAAGCGCAGTTTTAATAAGAAGAGTAATCTTTCCACACATATGAGAACACACACCGGTGAAAAACCATTCAATTGTGAATTATGCAAGCAAAGTTTTAGTCACAAGAATTCTCTTGCCATACATATGAGAACCCACACCGGTGAAAAGCCATACACGTGCAATACATGTATGCGTAGTTTTAATAACAGGAGTAATCTTTCCATACATATGAGAACCCACACCGATGAAAAGCCATTCAAGTGTGACGTATGCAAGCGCAGTTTTAATAAGAAGAGTAATCTTTCCATACATATGAGAACACACACTGGTGAAAAGCCATTCAATTGTGAAGTATGCAAGCAAAGTTTCAGTCACAAGAATACTCTTGCCACACATATGAGAACCCACACCGGTGAAAGGCCATTCAATTGTGAAGTATGCAAGCAAAGTTTTAGTCACAAGAGTTCTCTTGTCATACATATGAGAACCCACACCGGTGAAAACCCATACACGTGCAATACATGTAACAAGAGCTTTTCTCAAAGTAGTAGTCTTATTGAACATGTGAGGATCCACACTGGTGAGAAGCCATTCAAGTGTGACGTATGCAAGCGCAGTTTTAATAAGAAGAGTAATCTTTCCATACATATGAGAACACACACCGGAGAAAAACCATTCAATTGTGAATTATGCAAGCAAAGTTTTAGTCACAAGAATTCTCTTGCCATACATATAAGAACCCACACCGGTGAAAAGCCATTCAATTGTGAAGTATGCAAGCAAAGTTTCAGTCACAAAAATACTCTTGCCACACATATGAGAACCCACACCGGTGAAAGGCCATTCAATTGTGAAGTATGCAAGTAAAGTTTTAGTAACAAGAGTTCTCCTGTCATACATAGGAGAACCCACACCGGTGAAAAGCCATTCAAGTGTGACGTGTGCAAGCACAGTTTAAATATGAAGGCTAATCGTTCCATACATATGAGAACCCACACCAGTGAATAGCCATACAAGTGCAATACATTTAACAAAAGCTTTTCTAAATATAGTAATCTTATCAGACATGTGAATTTCCACACTGATGAGAAGCCATTCAAGTGTGACGTGTGCAAGCACAGTTTTAATATGAAGGCTAATCTTTCCATACATATGAGAACCCACACCGCTGAAAAGCCATACAAGTGCAATACATGTAACAAAAGCTTTTCTCAAAGTAGTAGTCTTATCAGACATGTGAAGATCCACACTGGTGAGAAGCCATTCAAGTATAGCCACTAGCAAAGACAGTCGTACTGCGTGAAGAGCTATCAGATTCTAGTTTTTACTGATTTTTGCACCATTACTTTTGATTTCATCTCTTTAATTAATTTCATTGCTGTATAGTTGCAATATTCTCTCTCTTTTTGTATTATTTTACTTTTACTGCACCATCACTTTTGATTTCATCTTTTTAATTAATTTCATTGCTGTATAGTTGCAGTATTCTATCTCACTTTGTATTATTTTAGTCCATAAGTTTTGTTTTTGCATATAACTTGGATAAAAAAAGTATTAATTTACTAATGTTGTAATTTTTTAGTGGAATCAAATTTATTTTTATTCTCAATACCTCTTCTCATAATTACAAAGTAAATTCTGATGAATCTGAATGAAAATTACAACATTTTAAATAATGTTACATGGGAAATATTAGTCACTTTTTTTCTAATATACTATGCAAGGATAAGATCTTCGCTAAAGCTCTTCTACCAACAGAATAAAACACTTGCTCATAATCTCTATGACTGGGGACCAAGGGTGTTTGATAACTCAGGCCCTTCTCAATTATTAACCAAAGAGTAAAAATTTTGTCGACACATCCACTACCGTTTCTAAAATTATTCTCTTATCACTTTGTCTACAACATCTCTCAGTCAGTGCGACTTTTCATGACCAACAACTAAACGTTCAAATGGGATAGGTTCAATTATAGGACAGGCAAAACAGATATAAAAGTCTGGATATTTTGACCACATATACGACAATCTTCATCAGCAAAAATAATAAATCATTAAAATTCAGATTAACCTATTTAGTAAGAACAAAATAATTACTTCCGGTTCATTCACCTAATTTTATCTGAGAGGTTCATTAACTGGATTCATGTCTAGAGTCTTAAGGTTCTTTTTAATATTGTCTAAATGTAAGTGGAGTTTGATCATTTCAGATGCATTTGCTTAAGATATATCATATTTTTATTGCTATCGTTTGAACATTTTGAGAAACAATGCACCTTCATGCCTCAAAAAAGCGTCCTATGCTTAAAAAAAATATATCATGTAACTTGTGTTACTTGAATATTTCAGACGCATTTGCTTAAACTATATCCGTTTTTAATACTAATGTTAGAACTTTTTTTTTAGAAAAATGTACCTTTCGGAAAATCTTCAAAACAGCATTCTATACTTAAAACATACATCTCAAATAACTTGTTGACCATGAACATTTCAGACGCATTTGCTTAAAATATATTCAATTTTATTACTTTTGCTAGAATTAAAAAAAAAGTACCTTCATGCCTTAAACGGCATCCTATGCTTACTATTAAAATAAAAAAAAATTTTTACTATTAAAAGACTTAGTTTCCATGGTAACCAAACATGTACCTTTTGGATAATTGAGGAGAGCAATATTTTTAGGATTAGTATGAAGCTATACAACATAGTGTTCCGATTTGATGGCAGACCATGCACCATAGTTCACCTATATGACCGATTTTATTTAAATCGAAACTTGAGAGGCTTCTCTAATCACGAGAAAGTATTTGCAAAATTCTTTGCAGAAATATGCAAAACCTGTGAAATGGATTAGTTAATATGATTCTATAACAACAGTTTGACAACTATCTCAGTTAGCGTCTAAGCTATTTATGTTTGCGATTCAGGTTCAATTCTCAGAGTGGTCAAAGATTTCATAAGAAAAAGAGAAAAAATCTCCTCTATTGGTTTCCTGGAAAACGGGGAGGAGCAATTAAAAGTCCGTGTGGTTGGCGCCATGGGACGTATTGTGGCATGGCAGATTGCAATAATCCGGGAATGGAGACTCTTGGCAATAAAAAATGTTCTAAAAAATCAATAAGTTCAATGACAAACAGGAACCGGTTAGACATGTTTGGAATGGGGATATCCCCACTTGTAAAAACATTCAGAAACCCCATTCCAATTCAAAATAAACCAGTGAAGTACGTTCGGCTGGTTTGGCATCTTGTTTTGGCCTTTTGACTATTTCAAACAAAATGACCGTCTCAAAATTTTACATTTTGAGAAAATAGGGCTTGAGGAAGGGGTCTAGTTGCCGACCAATCACTTTTGATTCTTAACAGTGCACTAAAACAAACAGTTTCCTATCGAACCAGCCTCGTTCGAAGTTTACACGAGCACCCCTTCCACTTGAAGTACCTCAGTAGGAATGCATCTATTGATACTTAACTTACATAATTTATGCATGTTTCTGTTCTGTTTGTTGATGGTTATTTGATGTTTTTTTTCATGTTCTGTTCTGTTTGTTGATGGTTATATGGTTATTTCATGGTTTCTATTTGTTGATGGTTATTTGATGGTTATTTCATGGTTTCTGGTTATTGGATGATGTTTGATGGTTATGGGTGTCGGTCAATTTGTTTGTTGTTTTCTTGGATTTAGACATAAGTTCAAAAACAATTGATGAGTGTTGGTCAATTTGTTTGTTGTTTTCTTGGATGTAGACATAAGTTCAACAAAAATTGATAAGTGTTGGTCAATTTGTTTGTTGTTTCTTGGATGTAGACATAAGTTCAACAACAATTGATGAGTGTTGGTAATTTTTTTTTTCTTGGATGTAGACATAAGTTAAACAACAATTGATGAGTGTTGGTCAATTTGTTTGTTGTTTCTTGGATGCAGACATAAGTTCAACAATAATTGATGAGTGTTGGTCAATTTGTGTGTTGTTTTCTTGGATATAGACATAAGTTCAAGAACAATTGATGAGTGGTGGTCAATTTGTTTGTTGTTTTCTTGTATGTAGACATAATTTCAACAACAATTGATGAGTATTGGTCAATTTGTTTGTTGTTTCTTTGATGTAGACATAAGTTCAACAACAATTGATGAGTGTTGGACAATTTGTTTGTTGTTTTCTTGGATGTATACATAAGTTCAACAACAATTGATTAGTGTTGGTCAATTTGTTTGTTGTTTTCTTGGATGTATACATAACTTCAACAACGATTGCTGGATAATCGAGTCTAACGGGACATGATCGCAGTGAATATAAGGAAGTATTTTTGCTATAGTTGTTATTAGTGTGAGAATAGAATTCAAGGAGTGAGAACAGTTTGACATTACTCGTTTATTAGAATATATTTGTAATAATGAGTGGAATGTTTACACTATTAGAAGTTGATATTGGAGTTGGTAGTAATGATACAAGAGCACCAAACATTGCGGTGGAAATCACGAGAGGATCACGGTTTTGTCTGGAATGGGATGAAGTATATGCAAGATATATGGTATCTTTGAGCAAATTTAAAATGGAGAATCAATTATGCTTCGCTGTGAAAGTTGATATAGCATATGTGAATAGACTTCAAAGTGTTTTAAATGCAATAGTGAAGCATATTGAAGACAACAAGTTATATCGCTAATTGTACATATGTAATAATATTGTTGTAATTATACAATAAAATTGTTTCAAAATTGAAAACGTCACCCTTTTGTTGGAATGTTAGATTATCGAATATTCATAAAGTAGAACGAATCATGGTTAGTCTAGAGCCAGCAGTGAGAGTGATAGGATTGAAAAATGAATAACTTTGAGAAAGAGAGAATTAGATCGAATCTTGTGATTATGGAAAATATTTGATTCTGGATGACGATTTTCTCGAGTTATCCCTTTAACGGAAGATATTCTCAAAGGGGACACTTGACAATATAATGAAAAGTGATTCTCCCTCATTGGACTATTGTATGAAGCTTTTACGACGTGACTCAAATGCATATACTCAATTTATTGATATATTAATTGAAACGAAGCAGAATAATATTGTGGATATACTTTTGAGAACATTGCCATAGATTCAATGTAGATGGCTCCCCCTTCGAAAGAGGTAACGTCACAGAGTTACTCCTCTCCCATTCCTCTCTGAATTTATCGAACGAGGATCAGTTTCTTTTTAGCTGTGAGAAAGTTGACATCGGAAACCAAAAAATGTTGTATACATGTCCACTATGCATGTACACTCTTGGCAGTTGGTCATCATGTGAAAATTGTACAATTATTGATGACTATAATGTAAAGTGCAAATTATGCAATCCTTGTAAATTACATTGAGGATATGCAGTACAAATTAAAGGATGTAATTCATGTCTTGAAAAGATTTGTGGCTCTTACCCTAGAGGACATCTATGCTCCAATTGCGACTATGACAAATATGATCAATGGGAGAATACTTATCCCGGTATGATTGGGAAGAACCCCAAACGTGATTTTAGTTTATTTCTACGTGATTAGTATCGTCGTGGATTTAAATTATTTTTGGAGGAAGAATCTGGTCTACGATTCCACTGTTGGGGTAACAAGACAATTTGGTTTCTACGTCATCGTTGTGACGACACTGCCTATTATGACTATAAACCTAGTGATTTTTATTTGGTAGTTACAAAATGTGATTCACCATTTGAAAACACTGTTTGTGATATTGATTCAAATAGACAGATTGAAACACGTTAATTTCACAATATGAATGCAAATAGTATCATTGACTATACAAAGAGATATGTCAAGAGTAAAGTTACATTACACTGTAGAAAATGTGACCCTGACTTTGCAGCCAATACAGATCAATATACAGTGAATTCAAATGATCTACCAGCATTAGTGGTTCACGACAGTTGTCTATACACCGAAGAAGAAATTTAAAGTGAAGAATAAAGACATTGTTGTATATATACATTTCTTTATTAATAAACAAATTCACATACATCTTTTAAGCACTTTACTCGTAGGGCACTAAAATAAATATTATACAGGTCTGAGAGGATATTTTCCACCATAAAGTCGTTCAGACGTGGATTGTCTACATAAATGTTGAGAAACTGCTTGTAAGTATGGCCGCGACATCTGAACACGAAATATAGTAACGCATGGAAACCACAGCTTTTAGTCGTCAGATCCTGCACTCTCATCCAATTTTGAATAATAGTTTTCCCACCGCTCTCAATATAGTTGCTGATGTGTGGAGTGTAGAATGTATAGGGTAGGCCGAGAGGATCAAAAAATTCAATCGTCTTCATTGTTTGAAAGATGCACAAACAATGGCCAGGATTCACAGTCGACGAACTGCTATTAACAATGATTAGGGTATTGTTGGCACTTTGAATTTTTCCAAGAAAGTCCGAGGGTAGACAATAGGATCTGTATTTGGACATGTAGGGGTCCATATTAAATACATTGATTATTTGACTGGTGTTCATGGTGCAAGGTCTAGTAGAACACTGCCTTCGGGAGTAATTTCCCAATAGGTTTCAAATTGATTTAGCGAGATTAGTGCAATACTCTCAGCCAATGGGTCGGCAAATGTACACTCTAAACGCACACTCTCCGTTCGTACTATACTCATATCCTGGGTGCCAGACAAATCCAATACAATGATACCATGTGTTTTAGCGAACATGTCTTCGGTTATACCATTTTCAAATGTTTGTGAATCATGGTCTAGGGTTTGCATGGTCAACTCATACAATGTCCTATAGGATTTATCAAAAGATAGATTGTAGAGTGGGATTTCATTTACTTTGTAGACAAGAGATGAAAGCCGAAACATCTCAAATTTATGTGGGCATCCAGTCCACGATCCTACTGCACTAGCGCTTTTTACAAATGCCAAGGCTAATTTTGACGGAATTTTGCCATTGATAAAGGATGAGTCGTTGAAGGTACGTGTGCCTGCGGCAATATGACGTTGATTGGTGATTGTATGAGGAACAAGTAGTTTAATATTATTTCCACTGGCTCTCAGTTTTTCCACTGCCAAAGCAACAGAACTCATAACCTGCTGTTTGCGTACATGTAGTATTGCCGAGGTGAGGGAGAGAGTTACATCAGGATTGACAGCAAGTTCCTTTCGTAAAATGAAATTGGATGGAGCAAGCATCAATTTTATATTCACTTTAATATTGGCTGGTAGCCATTGGGGTATATTAAATATTTCATGATATGTTTTTCCAACTAGATGTAATTCACTAGTTGTAGCATTTTTAAGTGCATCCGTACTGTCAGTATTAGTAATATATTCATATCCATTGGAGGTGCCTCTCAATTCCTTGTATGACTTGGGTGTCATCAGCATGAATTGCATATAGCTTATATAATTCGAGAGATTGTTGCTTGTGCTCACAGGTGTGCCATTTATGTAGACACTGATTTGACGAAATAAATTATGTAATATACAATTTTCATAGGATATTCCATCGGCAAGAATTGGCAATGTATTATCGGACTTCCGGACTTTCATTCGTAAATCTATAAATGTTAAAGACATGTCCATAAAGTAGTGTTCATTGGAATAAATTTGAAAGTAAATATTATCGGAGAGGGGTTGTTTTGGATAAAATTGTTCATAGTATCCATGTTTTACACTCACATCAACATTTTCTGCATTGAATAGATTTAAAGTGAAGTGATTGAAGTTTGGGAATCCTTATGCGGTAGATATGCCATCTTAGGAAAAGAAATCTAGTTTCGATCTAACAATTCTCTTCCTGGGGCTTCTTCTTCTACTGTTTACTTTACGTGTCGTCTTTTTCCTTCGTTTCTTTAACAGGGGTGATGTCTTTTGTTTCTGACCTGAGTAGAGACTGATGAGTGGTGTACTGTTTCTCGACTTTTTTAAGCCTTTTTCATTTTGATGAGATTTCAATTGTTCGCCAAGGGTTCGCGCACTGGGCGTAAGATTTTCCGAAGCGCTTTTTTTAAAATCCTTGCCAGAGCCCCAATTGTATAGTGTAGAGGATGCAAAATCTGTCGCAGCCGGTACAATATATTTTCTAGCCAGAGGTAGTGCAGAGCGAAACAGCTTAGCAAACCAACAGCCAAGACCATAGCCAGACATTGACGAACAACCTTTGTAATAGTTCATTCCATTGCCCAGTTGTCTTTGGCCAAGAATGTTAACATAGCAGTCAATATCAGGACAAATGAATACCACTTTTCTATTAGACATCTTGTTGTTGAATGAGTCAAAAATGGCATGTAATCACAGCCAAACCTATTGTTATTTCTAGAGGATCACCTAATTCAGTTCTTAGTGTTAACTGACAGAGTTCCAAATAGGAAGTGTTTACGGGGATATACTGAAGATGCTTTATATTGCAATGGTGAATATGTTCTTGATTGGTCTTTCGTTCAAGAACTCGTAGGAGGGGAATATTGCTATTGCCAACTCTGGATGTTTCAACAAATGAAGCGTAGAGAAATATACATCTGTCCGTGGAGAAGGCGGGCGGGTAGTCAGCAAAAATAAAATTAGTATTTCCAGCACTTTTACCATTGATTATATTGAGTTTAAAGCCAAGAACATCCTTTAGATTATCATTGAGAATAACCTTTTCATCGGCAAAGGGTGAAATAATGTAGATCTTGCCCTCCTCCTTTGAATAGTTGAAATGAAAGGCTCCTTTTTTACGAGCGGAAATTCTTTTATTGATAGAACGACATAAATCATTCATACAGGTGAGTTCTTCGTAGGGTAATTCAATATATGGATAATTCATCCAATTGATCTTTTGAATTTGTTCTTGATCACCTGAGGGTTGCGGCCAATCATAGGGTCTAATTTTTATATCATATTTGCGATCTTTTCTCAGGATATCATATGTATTTTTGAGAATACAGTCGACAAGAGCCACTTCATGGGCACCGTCGAATTTGATGGTGGGGGAGAGTATCGTCCAAAAATCACTGGTTCCATTCAAATCATTTTAGAGAGGATCGGAAACATTGGACATGAATGTCACAGAGAAATCATTGGTCGTTGTTAATGTCTTCAACTGCAACCCAAGAATCAAAATCAGAGTTGTATCCTAGCCGGCGAACCAGCAACTGTCTCTTGCCCCTGCGAGTACGACTCTTTAATATCTTTCCAATTTGATAAATTTCACAAGTGTTTTTAACTTTTTGTAATTCGTATTCGTAAAAACCGCCGAGAATCTCATCATCTTTGGTCTCTCGCAGTCAATATGTCGTTGGTTCAGCGTCTAGGATTTTGGACACTTTAAATAGTTCAGTGCTCCATAAATAATTTCCCTTTTCAAAAATATTTGTTGTTATATTAATTCGAAGAGTATCACCAACATTGAATTTCTTCTTCACATTTATTTTTTTCACTGGAATATTGCTTTAGAAAAGCATTAAATGTATTTTCACTGCAATGAACTTCCCGAGGGCTAACATTGGACAGGAATCGATGTGGTCGTTGGTTGTATATTTGCATGATTTTATCTAAATCATGAATAAAAGCAGCAGTATTTTTCAGCGTGCAATATCTTGAAAATAATAGACGATAGAGCGTTGTGTTATGTTTCAATAGAACCTTTTGCACATGAGGATTAACAAATTCGCTACCGCGATCCGATTGAATTTTTCTATAGCAATCCTGTTTAAGAATACTTTCTAAAGCATGAGCAACTTCAACACTTCTCTTTGATTGCAACGGAATGGCTTATGCATAGCGACTAAAGACACTGATTGCCACTAGAATATATTTGTAGGGTGTATTGTGACGTCGTTGAATCATGTCTAAAGTTAAAAGATCAGTTTGCATTATATGCAGAGGGAAAAAGGCTTTAGTTTGTCGATATTGTTTGCCAAGAAGCCTGCGATTTCGATGAAGCGTGTAACTCTGTTCATTTTCTAGATACTCTTTTTCATTTTTTAATGTGCCGCAATCTATGTCAGAGGCAGCTTTAGAAAGCGTTGTGGTGGAACTTGGACTTCCCGCTTCACCAATATTTTCATAGACAGATTTTAAAACTTCATCCATTTTGAATGCAAACACGTAGTGTAATATCCCCTCCCCTTTAGCGCACTGGAGGGTGAATCAATACGTCTTCGCTTTTGTCTAGCAGCCACCGTCATTGGTGTTATAAAATCATTGCTGCTGCTGCTAATATTTTCCAAGATTGAATTAAAAAATTTTTTCTTCTTTTTTAAATGTTGGCGTTGTTAGAGGACTATATTCTCTTCATTTCTTTAGAATTTGCTTATTGCCAATAAGATTTTTGGAGAAGTTTGATGCATTTAGAAAGGTGTATAGATTATTGTCAAATGATAAAAGTCCTTTACGATTCGTCACCATATCGCAAATTAAATCAAGTAAATTATAACTTATTCCCTGAATTATAATCGTTTCCCAGTTCTATCGACTTGAACTTGATAATCATCACCACCACTTTCCAACATGAGATATGCTAATACTCTTTTACTCTGTTCTCGATAGGTCACTGGCAATAGGTTTCCAATTGATGTCACTATGGAATTCAATTCCTTCTGCTTTGATTGCACTACAGAATCTTGAGGAGATTTTTCCTGTTTAGGGAGATCTGTGACGGCGACGGGTCTCTCACGATAAGGTCTATGTTTGTCCACATGACGCAATGCATCTTGAAGTAAAACTAGCTTTTTTATCATCGGCAATATTTTCATCATTAATGAATTTGCTTAGATTGTCTTTAAAATGTTCTAAGGGTGAGAGAACAAGTTCTATTGGAGTAAATTTATAGGGTTTAGCCATTTAGAGAAAACTGTTTACAAGTCCTGTGAATATTGGTAGTAAAAGTGTAAAAAAGCTACCACCCGCTTGAATGAGACGTTTTCTTTTAAAAATTTGTCCTTTGTTTTTGCAAGCCAAGGCACGTAAAGTGGAACAATGTTGCTTTGTCTGTTGTCTAACACCTTCTGGCAAATGTACATTGCCCTCACTTAAATTTAAACAAAGTTCAGATATTAGATTAATGAAATCATTGTCAACACCATGTTTGAGTATGGCCGTCCTGAGTGGAGGTTTTGAAGCGCCTAAAACGGAAAAAAAATGCCGTCGTTTGTGTAGTTTCTTCAATGTCATGATGGCAACTAATAACCTTTTCTACTGTTCACTGGAAGATATACAGTAGTTTCTTTGTCGAAAATATCTGTGACCACACGTAGATCCTCGGGTGTATTCTGATTAAGATCTAGCAAAATGTACCCGTAGGGCGTATTTGTCACCTGACTGTACGCTGACAGCAGAAATTTTGGAGCACCTGGATATATTTGCTTATTGAGAGTTATTAGCGAGAAAGAATCACGAACAACTCGGTAGATAATATAGATGGTGCAATTCAAAGCAAGGGTTCTCATAAATTTGCCTTGATGAAACAGATTGTGTAGAACTAGGGTTATGGAAATGTGTTCATGATGAGAACGAACGGTAAACAGTTGTAGCATTTCCTGTGAGAACTGTTCAATTGATTCAGCCAAATCATCAATAATCAGCCATGAGTTTGGTTCAATACTATTGAAAACATCAAGTCCCCGTATGAATTGTATTGGCATGGATGTGACAGTGGCAATAGCTTATATTTGATCGTAGGACTCCTGCCAAATACTATAGCAATAATAAATTTTCTTTGGTTTTTCCAAAAACATTTTATTACAATTTCTAATTATTTTAGCTAAAAGTGTCGTTTTCCCAGACAGTGATGGGCCACACAGAAACGACCTGAATGGTGTTTTAAATTGATACATACTGCTGCTGCTGTTGACAACAGTCGGACTACAACTAACTGTAAACCATACTTGTCCAATGAATAAATAATAATTTTCCCATAGATCTATCTATTCAAGAACAACAAAACATATTTCTTTCATTTATTAATATCAACAACTTGAAATACAGCAACAATACCACACACTATTTGTTCAATAGCAATAGCAACAACAACTTTGTTCATTTATTAACAACAACACCATTTGTACAACAACATCAACAACAACATTTTTCATTTATTGATAAAAACACTTTTTTGTACAGCAAGAACAATAAAAGTACACACTATTTGTTCAACAACAATAGCAACAACAACTTTGTTCATTTATTAACAACAACACCATTTGTACAACAACATCAACAACAACATTTTTCATTTAT
Organism: Artemia sinica; assembly: GCA_027921565.1. Taxonomy (NCBI): domain Eukaryota; kingdom Metazoa; phylum Arthropoda; class Branchiopoda; order Anostraca; family Artemiidae; genus Artemia; species Artemia sinica. Next base: position 52,088,527 of record CM051268.1, read on the forward strand.
TGATAAAAACACTTTTTTTTACAGCAAGAACAAAATAGTACATACTATTTGTACAACAACATCAACAACACTATTTTTCATTTATTGTCATAACTTAAAATAAAACAAACAATTTATGCAACAACATCAAAAACAACGTTTTTCATTTTTCATTTTTCACTTTTTTGTACAACAAGAACAACAATAGTACACATTATCTGTTCAACGACATCAACAACAACAGCATTTTTCATTTTATTGTCATAACTTAAAATAGCACACACTATTTGTACAACAACAACAAGAACAATATTTTTCATTTATTGACAAAAAACAACTTACAACACGAACAATAACAGTAGCAGCACAGTTGAACACTAATAAAATATGAGAAACCTGACAATTGACAACATTTAAAAGATGAGAATACCCTCCCCCCCCCCCTCAAAGGACCCCCAACCCCCGGGGTAACGGGTGGAAGGCCGGCCACGGGTGGGAACGACTACCCCCTTCAAATTCTGTTTCATATTGGAGTACAGTAACGCCGATATTTAAATGGGCGTTGGCCCGTTCGAAAATATCAATCGACCTGAGCGTTACTGGAAATCTTCCCGCTTGAGAAATCTACAGGGGGGAAATCAGATCCCCCTTTCCCATGTACAGCCCAGTATTCCAAATTTTTCTTTGTAGCGTCATTTTCTAGAGGTTTAAAAGCTGATATGAGGAAAGCGCACATGAAACATTTTTGGCCTGTTTCGAAACAGATTCGTTGAACGCCCTTACATCCTTCTAAATCGGGATTATATTTTAAAACTATAACCCTCTCCTCCCGCCCCACCCCCTCTTAAAATACAAGCTTTTTTTAAATTTACATATATTTATACTTAAATTTTCAATAAATAAAACCACAGACCCACTCCCGTTCTCATTATAATTTTTGAGATGCGTGCTAATGTTGTCTATCCACTGCATTAAAAACGGTTTCCTAATTTTTCAAATGAGGATAGACCATCAACATCTGGGTGTGTACATAATGATCGTACACCTCGCTTTTTCCCTCATTCAAATAAAATATTTTTAAAACAATTGAAGCCTTAATAGACTCCCTACCCCCCCCCCCCCTCACACCTGAATCTGGTTTTCTAAAAGTGAACGAATTTTTTCTACATATTCATGAATGATATCTATAGGTCAGTTATAAAATTCCCCCCCGTAAGTGAATTAAACGGATCCCCAAAGGTTGTAGTATAAACGACTATTGTATTTAATATCGACTTTGTTTGATGAAATTCTGGTAGTGATGTGAATTGTATATCATTACCCTCCCCCTTTGTATATCAACGCCCCTCCCCCTCTTTGATCAATAATAGGGTTGTGAGAATCCATCGAAGTCATTTCATTTTCAATAAAATTTGATTGAATAGGAACTATGTCTATTAAATCAGTGGGGGGAGGGTTCTCAGTTAATTCTTTGGTAAAATCATATAAAATTTGTAATGTATTCGGACTTAGCAATGGTAAGTCGCCCTCTGAACTAGCTACATTGCCTTGCTCAACTGTGCTATTATCTACACTGAAATAATTATTCAATAAATTGTCAATATTAGAAGGTATTTCATCAGAGTTAACAATACCATGCCATTCATTATCATCGATAGCTGATGTTTCAATGTCCTAAATGTCACGAAACTCTATAGGCGCGTCAATGAGTTCTTGACTTGTTTCTTCTTCAACTGATGAGGGGGGAGACAGAGAATATGGAACCAATGCAGTCTATAAAAGAAAATAGCTTATTTTCAAAGTGTCTAAATCGCCCTATTTTTAAAATTTGATTATTATTTACATATCATTTAAAAACACGTTTAGCAATAGCACTATCTGTGCACACATAGTGTCATTTGGTTAATTCACTAGCTTTGTAATCATGTCAATTTCAAAAACTGACATCTTGTATTTATTTCTATATCAATAACAATAGTGAAGCTATTTTTCAGTTAAAAAAATTGAATTTTAAGAGTCATATATTTGCAATATTCATTATCTCAGCGAATTATCTAGTAGACGGAAAAATAAGCAGCGCTTGTGCCGCTCACACACACACACACACAATAAAATAGTGAAAATCATGACATCGCTATTGTATTTGCAATATTCATTATACTATCTCAACGAATTATCTAGTAGACATAAAATAAGCAGCGCATGCGCCGCTCACACACAAACACACACACACACACATACACACACACACACACAATAAAATAGTGAAAATTATGACATCGCTATTGAATTTGATATATTCATTATACTATCTCAGCGAATTATCTAGTAGACAGAAAAATAAGCAGCGCTTGTGCTGTCTTTATATTTCCTTTGGGAGCAAAAATCTTTAGCGAGAAATTAAAATATAGAAACTTAAATTTAGATTTGCAGCTTGCATGTTGAGGGCTGTAGGGGCCACATCATTCTCGCCTTGCATTGGTCGTGAAGGGCCCGGCAATGCTTGATAGGCGACCTCACAATCTTGTGCAGCAGTGACGTTATGAGCAGCCATCTACTCTCTCTTTAATTTTCTACCAGGCTGCATTGGAGCCTGCGCGGATGGGACTTGGGCAGGCAGAGCTGGTCTGGAAGGAGTTGAAGGTGTTGGCCAAGTGCCATACTGCTCAACTGACGCCCTCACAGGGGTTTTATCATTAACCCTAGCCCTCTTTGATGGAGGGGGCATTTCTCATAATTCTCCTAAAAAAGAAGAAAAAAAAATATTATAAAATAACGACTTCCTGTTACAGAAGAAAAATTAGTACCCCCTTCTACAGAGTTTATTGTAAGGCATAATTTTGTTTAGAATGCATCTGCCATTGTCCCAAGAAGCCCCTCCCCTCTTTTCAGCAAAGCAAAAAGTAAAATTTGCGAGAAATATACTGTGACACTCAGTAGCTCTATGGTAGAAATGCTCCTATTTTTACCATTTAGAAAAAAAATTAAATACACTCCGTACAGGAAATAAACCCGAAAAGCATAGAAATCCTATTTTTACCATTTAGAAAAACTTTAAATACATGCCTAGAAACGCAACGCATATATTTGCACATTATTCTTCTAGGGTCAATTGATGTATCAATTTAGATCATTTAAAAGGATCTGCACTTCAATAAACCTTCTCATGGTAGTTATGTATCTTTTTCTTAACCCCCCCCCCATATAAACACTGATTACTCAAAATGGAAAACAAATACTATATGAAACTATTTATCATAAGCAATACCTGAGCCCCTCTTGCAATTCATAAGATTTACTGTAGACAATTTGACTGGGAAAACAATTTTGACTTGCATCTTTTTGTGAAACCACTGTAATGCTTAAGCACAAATTTATAAGATTTAGCAAGCTGGATATGCATTTGACGGGATGCAAAAATTAAAGTTTTAGCCTGTTTACTGAGCTGATAAAGTCAGGTTAGCGGCTTAATGTCATATGGGGATCGGCATATTAATACCTAAGAGTTGACATATGTTAGTTTACCCTTTTAGCTAGAATATAAAAAGCATAAAAATTGCATATATTTCTCGAAAAGGGAATTATTTCCAATGAAAGAATTAAAATCGTTAACGGTTGGGGGTTTACATTTTAAAAAAGAGCGTATTTTACGCTTTTCTAACGACTATTAACATCGCATAGTGGACTTTTTTTTTTTTGGGGGGGGGGTATACCCTGAATTTGAATATGTTGGAGGAGGACTATAAAAATGATTTTATTTGGAAAAACCTAAGAAAATTTACTAAACAGAACTCATACTATAAGTCTGTGCAGCTAAAATTTCAAAGTCAACAATAGTTGAGGTTCTCTCCATAATGTCATGAGACGGTATGATACTTCAAGCTCAACGCATGTCCATTGTAAACAAAATCTCAAGGCTGAATTCTGATGTAAGGGAAACCTTACGTAAGTTCATTGACCTAGAAAGAGACACGTGATCCTGTCCCGTTAGACTCAATTATCCAGCAATTGCTATTGAACGTATGTCTACATCCAAAGAAACAACAAATAAATGGAACAACACTCATCAGAGGCAACGCTGTAGCGTTGCCTATAGTAAAGGCCATAACGCTCCAATGTTTTATTATTGTTTTTTTCCCAGAGGCACTTAATATGGAAGGGGTCGTCGTAGAAACTTCAAAGGGGGCTCATTTGATTGGAAATCGAGAGTTCTAGTGCCCTTTTTATTAGTCGAAAATGATTGGAGGGCTACTACCCCCCCCCCCACGTCCATCATTCCTCCAAACACATCCAATCAAAATTTTGAGATAGCCATTTTGTTCAGCGTAGTTGATTTCCAGATAGAAAATATATTTTTGAGGAGGACACTCCCCACAACCCTCAGGGTTTGGAAATCGAGAGTTCTAGTGCCCTTTTTAAAGGTCAAAATGATTGGAGGGCAACTAGCCCCCCCCCCCCCACGCCCATCATTCCCCCAAACACATCTAATCAAAATTTTGAGATAGCCATTTTGTTCAGCGTAGTTGATTTCCAGATAGAAAATATATTTTTGAGGTGGACACTCCCCCACAACCCTCAGGGCAAGGGTTTTAAGTTATGTCCTGGTGGCATATGAGGTTTTTATATAAGGCGTTATCGTAGAAACTTCAAAACAGGCTCATTCGATTGGAAATTAAAGGGCTAGTGCCCTTTTTAATAGTCGAAAGGGATGGGAGTGCAACTAACCCCCCCCCCCACCACCATCATTTCCCCAAACACATCCAATCAAAACTTTGAGATAGCCATTTTGTTCAGCGTAGTTCATTTCCAGATAGAAAATATGTTTTTGAGGAGGATACTCCCCTACAACCTTCAGAGCAAGGGTTTAAAGTTATGTCCTGGGGCATATAAGGTTTTTTATAGAAGGTGTTGTCGTAGAAACTTCATAAAAGGCTCATTCGATTGGAAATTCAAAGGGATAGTGCCCTTTCTAATAGTCGAAAGTGATTGGAGGGCAACTAGCCCCCCCCCTCACACCCATCATTCCCCAAAACACATCCAATCAAAATTTTGAGATAGCCATTTAGTTCAGCGTACTTGATTTCCTGATAGAAAATATGTTTCGAGGAGGACAATCCCCCAAAACCCTCAGGGCAAGGGTATTAAGCTATGCCCTGGGGCTGTATAAGGTTTTTATAGAAGGCGTTGTCGTAAAAACTTCAAAAAAGGCTCATTCGATTGGAAATTCAAAGGGCTAGTGCCCTTTGTAATATTCGAAAGTGATTGGAGGGTAACCAGGCCCCCCCCCACGCCCATCATTCCTCCAAACACATCCAATCAAAATTTTGAGATAGCCATTTTGTTCAGCGTAGTTGATTTTCAGATAGAAAATATGTTTTTGAGGAGGACACTCCCCCACAACCCTTAGGGCAAGGGTTTTAAGTTATGCATGTAAGGTTTTTGTAGAAACTTCAAAAAAGGCTCATTCGATAGGAAATTCAAAGGGCTAGTGCTCTTTTTAATAGTCTAAAGTGATTGGAGGGCAACTACCCCCCCCACTCCCATCATTCCCTCAAACACATCCAATCAAAATTCTGAGATAGCCATTTTGTTCAGCGCAGTTTTTTCAGATAGAAAATATGTTTTTGAGGAGAACACTCCCCCAAAACCCTCAAGGCAAGGGTTTAAGTCATACCCTGTGGGCATATAATGTTTTTATAGAAGGCGGTGTCGTAGAAACTTCAAAAAAGGCTCATTCGATTGAAAATTCAAAGGGCTAGTGCCCTTTTTAATAGTCGAAAGTGATTTGAGGGCAACTAACCCCCTTCTCACGCCCACCTTTTCCCCAAACACATCCAATCAAAATTTTGAGACAGCCATTTTATTAAACGTAGTTTTAAAGTCTGGAAATTAGGTCTTTGAGGATGACAACTCTCCTACAGCCCTCAGAGCAAGGGTTGTAATTTAAGGACTCTCCGAATCCTTCATATTATTTTTTATGGAAGGGATTCTCGTATAAACTTTATAAAGGGCTCATATGATTGGAAATTGAAAGTTCTTGTTGACTTTTTAAGAGTCAAAAGAGATTGGAGGGCAACTAGCCCCCCCCCCCTCCTCCACGTCCTAAATGCATCAGATAAAAATTTTGTTAAAAATAGTTGAAAACTTTGGCATCGACAAAACCCCCCAGGGCCCGGGGCAGGAAGGGATTCTCGTATAAACTTCAGAGAGGGCTCATTTGATTGGAAATTGGAAGTTCTAGTCCAGCTCTTACGAATCAAAATCGATCGAAGTTCAAATACCCCCCTACGCCCTTTTCCCCCACCCCTCCCTTTGAACTAATTCAGTTTATACCCGAAGACCCAATGAGAGTTAGAATGTTTTGTTATTAACACACACCTATTAGGCATCTGATCTCCTCCCTAACAAAGAAAGAAACAGAGAATGTAAGGCAGTGGCAGATCCAGGGGAGGGTCGAGGAGGCAGCCACCCCCCCCCCCCTAACGTAGTCTAAAGTAATGTAATTTACTTAATTAACGCAAGATTGCGTTAATTAAACTTGCTCCTAACGCAAGTTTATCGGATCAACCTATTTTGCGCCCCCCCCCCCCCCTAAAAAATCCTGGATCTGCCCCTTGTGTAAGGGCACTATAAATTTTAATTTGTAATTCAATGAACCCCGTTACAAAGTCTATGCGACCACCTCTTCCACATAAAGTGCCCCTGGAAAAATAAATGAGTATTAATTCATTGAACCCTTATGGCTCTTTACTTAGGTAACGCTATAGCATTTCTTCTGACCTAAAAAGTTGAGAAGAAATTTCAGCTTCTATTTTTATGAATATCCGAAATTATTTGAAGGGAAACTGTTGGGGGAGCATACTCCACGGCTGGGAAATTTCTGCTGGGTGGAATTTAACGCGGGGGAATTATCAGCAGGAAAAGAAAATGTTCTTTGAGGGGGGAGGAATTTCCCAGGGGTTGGTTTTCAAAATGTGAATTATTTAGGGAGGGGACGACTAAACCCATTCGATAATATTCTAAATTTTACATCTGAAAGTAACGGGAATAAAGAATCAACGGAAATGTCAGAGATAGCACTTCAGTTTCCTTTAGACGATTTTGTTCGTGTCTTTTGAAAAAAGAAATTTTCAAAAGACAGATTAATTTCATTTTTATTACTTTCTCTGTGGCTGCTCAATTATGCATGTGAGGGGGGAGACTTCCCCCCACCACTGTATCCGCCAAGCTTTCAGTTTTAATTCAATCAGAGTCAACACTATAGCGTTGCCTATAGCAAAGGCCATACGGCTCCAATGTTTTATTTTTTTTTCCAGAGGCATTTCACATGGAAGGGGTCGTCATAAAAACTTCAAAGGGGGCTCATTCGAGTGGAAATCGATATGTCTAGTGCCCTTTTTAAAGGTCAAAAGCGATTGGAGGGCAGCTAGCCCCCCTCCCCACGCCCATCATTTCCCCAAACACATCCAATCAAAATTTTGGGATAGCCATTTTGTTCAGTGTAGTTGATTTCTACATAGAAAATATGTTTTTGAGGAGGACACTCCCCCAAAACCCTCAGGGCAGGGGTTTTAAGTTATGCCCTGGGGCATTAAAGGTTCTTATAGAAGGCGTTGTCGTAGAAATTTCAAAAAAAGACTCATTCGATTGGAAATTCAAAGGGCTAGTGAAATTTTTAATATTCAAAAGCGATTGGAGGGCAACTAGCACCCCCCCCCCCCCCACGCCCATCATTCCCCCAAACACATCGAATCAAAGTTTTGAGATAGCCATTTTGTTCAGCGTAGTTGATTTCTAGACAGAAAATATGTTTTTTAGGAGTACACTCCCGCACAACCCTCAAGGCAAGGGTTTTAAGTTATATCCTGGGGGTATATAAGGTTTTTATAGAAGGCGTTGTCGTAGAAACTTCAAAAAGGCTCATTCGATTGGAAATTCAAAGGGCTAGTGCCCTTTTTAATAGTCGAAAGTGATTTGAGGGCAACTAACCCCCCTCTCATGCCCACCTTTTTCCCCAAACACATCCAATCAATATTTTGAGATAGCCGTTTTATTAAACGTAGTTTTAAGTTCTGGAAATTTGGTCTTTGAGAATGAAAACTCCCCCACAGCCCTCAGGGCAAGGGTTGTATTATGCCCTGGGGGCATATAAGGTTTTGTATAGACAACGTTGTCGTATAAACTTCAGAAAGGGCTCATTCGATTGGAAATTTAAATGACTAGTTCCCTTTTTAATAGTCGAAAGTGATTCTAAGGCAACTGACACCCCTTCCACGCCCACCATTTTCCCAAACACATCCAATCAAAACTTTGATATAGCCATTTTGTTCAACGTAGTTGAAAGTTCTGGAAATTATATGTTTGAGCAGGACGCTCCTCCGAAAGTCTTCAGGGGCAAGGTTTATAAGTTATGCCCTGGGGGCATGTATGGTTCTTATGGAAAGAATACTCGTATAAACTTCAGAGAGGGCTTATTTGATTAGAAATTGAAAGTTCTATTTCACTTTTTAAGCGTCAAAAGATATTGTAGGGTAACCAGCTTCACCCCCCCCCCCCAAAAAAAAAAAACATTTTTTCCCAAATGCATCCAATAAAAATTTTAAGATAGCTATTTTGTTAAAAATAGTTCACAGATCATATAACAAAAACTCATTTACGTTAAAAATAGTTCAGAGATCAGATATGAGACTCCTGTGTCGACACAATCCCCCCCCCAAGGGCAGGGACAGGCGTTGTAAGTATTGCTCTGGGGGCATATATGGTTCTTATGGAAGGTATGCTCGTATAAACTTGAGAGAGGGTTCATTTGAATGGAAATTAAAAGTTGTAGTTTTTTTTCTCAGAGTGAAAAAAGATCAGAGGGCAACTATCCCCTCCCGCCCTCCACGCCTTTGGGTGTATCGGATGGATAAAACCATCCGATAAAAATTTCAGGTGACCATTTTGCTAAAAATAGTTCAACCATCAGATATTAAAACTCCAGGGCCGACACAACTCCCCAGGGCCCAGGGATAGGCGTTGTAAGTTATACTCTGGGGGTATATATGGCTCTTATAGAAGGGATACTCGTATAAACTTCAGAGACGGCTCATTTGATTGAAAATAGAAAGTTCTAGTTCACTTTTAAAGAGTCAAAGAGACCGAAGCTTAATCTAGTCCCCCCACGTTCCTTATCCCCAAACCCATCCGATAAAAATTTTGAGATAGCAATTTTGTTAAAAAAAATTCAAACATCAGATAATAAAAACTCCGAGGTTGACACAAACTCATTTTTTCACTTTGCTATTGTTACTTTGATATCAGTTTTGATACTTTGATGAATATTTGAATTTTTTTTAAGTCTTATTTTGAAATAAGGAATTTTTAAAACTTGAAATTTTTTGCAATCAAACACGAACAAAAATTAATTAAAAAAAAACTTCCCGAAAACTAAGTTTTTCAAAGAAAAGTAAAGGCCATTATAAACTTAAGCTCAGCAGATACAAATACCTTTTAAAATTCAAACTCAAAACGACCAGAATTTACTATTAAAGAATAAATGAAACCGAAAACGAACAGAAATTAAATAAACAATCATAGCAAAAATATACAACAATTAATAATATAAATGAATAAATAGATCTTAAAGCGAGTAATGCTTAGATTGAATATGAATATCAAGCTTAAAATGAAAAAGAATATTTTCCTATTGATGTATAAATGAAACTTAAAACGAACAGAAATTAAATAAACAATCAATGCAAACAAACAGACAATAGATATTAATGTAAATTAATAAATAAATCTTAAAACGAGTGAAACTTAAATTAAATATGCAAATCAAGCTTGAAACGAACAAAAATCACCACAAACAAGAGTTTGGGTATGAACTCCTTCTCTCACTGTAAAAGTCTAAACCCTACTGCGTCATTGGCGCTTTACTGAAAACTATGTGAGTCTTGAACAGTCTTGAAAAGTATAAACAACATCAAATTTAATATTTCATGTATAATTATATTAATTGTTGAAAGATCCATCAGTTCAAGAATTTATTTCACTGTAATTGTATTTTTATTTTCAATACTGTAAGAACTGGAAAAGAAAATATTTGTAATATAATCCGTTTTCAGTTAAGCGCCAATGACGCAGTAGGCTTTTGGTTTTTATTTACTGTTAGGAAAGGAGTCAGTATCCAAACACTTGTTTGTAGAGAAACTATATTCGTCTCTAACAACTTTAAAAAGAGCTAGTAAATTAAACTGAATATTTGATGTATAATGATATTAATTGCTGAAAGCTCATCAGTTCAAAATGTTACTATAATTTTAAGGTTTATTTTCAATATTAAGTACAAAAGAAAATATTTGTCATAAAATTGGTTTTCAGTAAAGCGCCAGTGACGCAGTAGGGTTTAGACTTTTACAGTGAGAGAAGGAGGTCATACCCGAACTATTGTTTGTGGTGATTTTTGTTCGTTTCAAGCTTGATTTGCATATTCAATTTAAGTTTCACTTTTTTAAGATTTGTTTATTAATTTACATTAATATCTATTGTATGTTTGTTTGCATTGATTGTGTGTTTAGTTTCTGTTCGTTTTAAGTTTCATTTATACTTCAATAGGAAAATATTCTTTTTCATTTTAAGCTTGATATTCATATTCAATCTAAGCATTACTCGCTTTAAGATCTATTTATTCATTTATATTATTAATTGTTGTATGTTTTTGCTATGATTATTTATTTAATTTCTGTTCGTTTTGGGTTTCATTTACTCTTTTATAGTAATTTCTGGTCGTTTTGAGTTTGAATTTTAAAAGGTATTTGTATCTGCTGAGCTTAAGTTTAAAATGGCCTTTACTATTCTTTGAAAAACTTATTTTTCGGAAATATGTTTTTTTAATTAATAACCATCAAACAACCATCAACAAACAGAACAGAAACAACATCAAACCATGAAAAAACATCAAATAACCATCAAACAGAACCATGAAAAAAAACATCAAATAACCATCAACAAACAGAACAGAAACATGCATAAATTATGTAAGTTTAGTATCAATAGATGCATTCCTACTTACCTCTTGAAAAAAAAATATAATATATTGAAACTTTATATGTCTTTACTATGTACATTGCTTTGGTGTTGCCTCTGACTTAAACAAGTGAATAGGATCTTTAATTTCCTTTCTAATGCACATCCAAAATTATCCAGGGGGAATATGGGGGATTAAAAACTCTTGAATACTAGACGATGGTGGGCAACATACTACAATTAACAAAAACGTTTATCTTCCATCATTCACTTCTACTACACAACTCTCAAATAGCATCTCAACATTCCATATCAAAAATTTATTACGTACTGAGGATGTAAAAAAAATCTCTTACAAAAATTCCAACTCTTCCCCTCTTATTCTGTTTCCGTCTAGCATGAAAAAATCAACAGTTTTTGCAATGTCGAAATATATTATTTACATTTCGATTATTAAAGCAGTTATTATATTCAGAAAGAGCATAAAAAACGGTAGCTAGTGGCATGTTCAAGTGGTTTTTCTGTTGGGGGATTTTACGCGGGGAAGAAACATTTAGCATCAAAAAGAATCTAGGTAGGTTGCGACCTTGGAAAAATTTGATGTTTTACCGATGTGATCGTAACAAGTCTATAGTCCTATAAGATCTCAAAAAGGCTCTTATAAACGGATTAGGTCGTACGATAATTTGTAAATCTCATTAAAATGGTGGTTTATTCTGTAAAGTGTCTTGGGGTTGCGACAATGAATAATTTGCAGAAGTCAGGATTCTCATTACAATGGTGGTTTATTCTTTAAAGGGTCTTGGGGTTACGACAATGACTAATTTTCAGAAGTCAGGATTCTCATTACAATGGTGGTTTATTCTTTAAAGGGTCTTGGGGTTGCGACAATGTCTAATTTACAGAAGTCAGGATTCTAATTACTATAGTGGTTTATTCTCTAAAGGGTATTGGGGTTGCGACAATGACTAATTTGCAGAAGTCAGGATTCTCATTACAATGGTGGTTTATTCTTCAAAGGGTCTTGGGGTTGCGACAATGTCTAATTTGCAGAGGTCAGGATTCTAATTACTATAGTGGTTTATATTCTTTAAAGGGTCTTGGGGTTGCGACAATGACTAATTTTTAAAAGTCAGGATTCTCATTATAATGGTGGTTTATTCTTTAAAGTGTCTTGGGGTTGCGACAATGACTAATTTGCAGAAGTCGGGATAACTTGGAAGAAAGCTTAAAAGATTTTTTTCACTCCTTCGTTCTGAATTAAACTTATAGAGCCAAAATCAACTAAAATAAAAAAACAAACAAAGAAAAAGAAAGAAATCAGAAAATGAAAAGAAAGAACATAGAAAGAAATAAACTAAAATAAAAAGAAAATATTGAAAGAAAAATTGTTATCTTTGTAGTCATTTTTAAATCGCCACTGAGGAATCTCTTTGAACGAGTGACAACTGACAATGATTTGTCCTCGAAAGAACAATAGCATGGACAATCAAATGTACAGAATTCAACAGAACAGAATTCCAGGATAATCAATACCCAATTCAATGTCAATACACATAATCCAATTGAAGAAATGTTTGTCCCTTTAAAGAATAAAGACCATTTAAAGAAAAAACCACCATTGTAATGAGAGTCCTGACTTCTGCAAATTAGTCATTGTCCCAAGACCCTTTTAAGAATAAACCAAGATTGTAATGAGAATCCTGACCTCTGCAAATTAGTCATTGTCGCAACCCCAAGACCCTTTAAAGAATAAACCACCATTTTAATGAAAATAACATATTATCGTACGACCTTATCCGTTCATAAGAGCCTTTTGAGATCTTATAGGACTATAGGCTTGTTACGATCACATCGGTAAAACAACAAACTGTTTCAAGGTCGCAACCTACCTAGATCCTTTTTGATGCTAAGCGTTTCTCCCCCGCGTAAAATTCCCCAACAGAAAAACCACTTGAACATACCACTAGATACAGTTTTTTATGCTCTTTCTGAACATAATAATTGCTTTAATAATCGAAATCTAAATAATATATTTCGACATTGCAAAAACTGTACATTTTTTCATGCTATTCGGAAACAGAATAAGAGGGGAAGAGTTGGTATTTTTGTAAGAGATTTTTTTTATATCCTCATTACATAATACATTTTTGATATGGAATGTTGAGATGCTATTTGGGAGTTGGGTAGTAGAAGTGAATGATGGAAGATAAAGTTTTTGTTAATTGTAGTATGTTTCCCACCATCGTCTAGTATTCAAGAGTTTTTAATCCCCCCATATTCCCCCTGGATAATTTTGTATGTTCATTAGAAAGGAAATTAAAGATCCTATTCACTTGTTTAAGTCAGAGGCAACACCAAAGCAATGTACATTGTAAAGACATAAAGTTTCAATATAATGTGTTTTTCTCCAAGAGGTGCTTCAAGTGGAAGGGGTGCTCTTATAAACTTCGAACGAGGCTTTTTCGATTGGAAACTTTAAGCTTTAGTGCACTGTTAAGAATCAAAAGTGATTGGTCGGCAACTAGCCACCTTCCTCAAGCCCTATATTCTCAAAATGTAAAATTTTGACACGGCCATTTTGTTTTAAATAGTCAAAACGCCAAACCAGCCAAGCGTACTTCACTAGTTTATTTTGAATTGGAATGGGGTTTCTGAGTGTTTATACAAGTGGGGATATCCCCATTCCAAACATGTCTAACCGGTTCCTGTTTGTCATTGAACTTATCGATTTTTTATAACATTTTTTATTGCCAAGAGTCTCCAATCCCGGATTTTTGCAATCTGCCATGCCACAATACGTCCCATGGCGCCAACCACGCGGACTTTTAATTGCTCCTCCTCTTTTTCCGGGAAACCAATAGAGGAGATTTTTTTTTCTTTTTCATATGGAGTCTTTGGCCACTATAAGATTTGAACCTGAATCGCAAACATAAATAGCTGAGACGCTAACCGAGATAGTTGTCAAAGTGTTGTTATAGAATTGTACTAAGTAATCCATTTCAAAGGTTTTGCATATTTCCGCAAAGAATTATGCAAATCCTTTCTCGTGATTAGAGAAGCCTCTCAATTTTCTATTTAACTAAAATCGGTCATAAAGGTGAAATATGGTGCATGGTCTGTCATCAAATTGGAACACTGTGTTGTATGGCTTCTTACTAATCCTAAGAATTTTGCTCTCCTCAATTATCCAGAAAGTACATGTTTGGTTACCTTGGAAACTAAGTCTTTTAAAAGTAAAAAAACGAGAATAGTTTTTTTGTATTTCAAGCAAAAATGTCACTTGAGATATACTTTTAAGAATAGAATGCCGTTTGAGGCATGAAGGTACACTTTTTTCTAAAAATATTCTAACAAAAGTAATAAAATTGAATATATTTTAAGCAAATGCTTCTGAAATGTTCATGGTCAACAAGTTATTTGAGATGTATGTTTTAATTATAAAATGCTGTTTTGAAGCTTTTCCGAAAGGTACATTTTTCAAAAAAAGTCCTAACATTAGTATTGAAAACGGATATATTTTAAGCAAATACGTCTGAAATATTAAAGTAAATCAAGTTACATGAGATATATTTTTTAAGCATAGGACGCTTTTTTGAGGCATGAAGGTGAATATTTTTCTCAAAATTTTCAAACAAAAGCAATAAAAATCTGATATATCTTAAGCAAATGCATCTGCTTACATTTAGGCATTATTAAAAAAGAACCTTAAAACTCTAGACATTAACACAGTTAATGAACCTCTCAGATAAAATTAAGTGAATTAACCGGAAGTAATTATTTTGTTATTACTAAATATGTTAATCTGAATTTTAATCATTTATTATTTCTGCTGATGAAGATTGTCGTATATGTCAAAATATCCAGACTTTTATATCTGTTTTCACTGTCTTATAATTGGACCTATCCCATTTGAACGTTTAGTTGTTCGTCATGGAAAGTCACACTAATTGCGGGATTGTGTAGACAAAGTAATAAGAGAAGAACAGTGCGGTTTTAGAAACGGTACTGGATGTGTTGACCAAATTTTTACTCTTAGGTTAATAATTGAGCAGGGCCTGAGTTATCAAACACCCTTGGTCCCCAGTCATAGAGATTATGCGCAAGCGTTTTATTCTGTTGGTAGAAGAGCTTTAGCGAAGATCTTATCCTTGCATAGTATATTAGAAAAAAAGTGACTAATATTTCCCATGTAATATTATTTAAAAGGTTGTAATTTTGCATTCTGATACATCTGAATTTACTTTGTAATTATGAGAAGAGGTATTGAGAATAAAAATAAATTTGATGCCACTACAAAATTACGACATTAGTAAATTAATATTTTTTTATCCAAGTTATATGCAAAAACAAAACTTATGGAGTAAAATAATACAAAACGAGAGAGAATATTGCAACTATACAGCAATGAAATTAATTAAAGAGATGAAATCAAAAGTAATGGTGCAAAAATCAGTAAAAACTAGAATCTGATAGCTCTTCACGCAGTACGACTGTCTTTGCTAGTGGCTGTACTTGAATGACTTCTCACCAGTGTGGATCTTCACATGTTTAATGAGATGACTATTTTGAGAAAAGCTCTTGTTACATGTATTGCACTTGCATGGCTTTTCACCGGTGTGGGTTCTCATATGTATGGAAAGATTAGCCTTGACATTAAAACTGCGCTTGCACACGTCACACTTGAATGGCTTCTCACCAGTGTGGATCCTCACATGTCTGATAAGACTACTACTTTGAGAAAAGCTCTTGTTACATACGTCACACTTGAATGGCTTCTCACCAGTGTGGATCCTCACATGTTTGGTAAGATTACTATTTAGAGAAAAGCTCTTGTTGGATGTATTGCACTTGTATGGCTTTTCAATGGCGTTGGTTCTCATGTCTATGGCAAGAGTATTCTTAAGATTATTGCATATAGATCGTTTCTCGTCATTTTGAAAAGATATTTCATTATTCTGATTTGCATCGTTCTCCTCTTTTTTGTCAGGTAGTTTCTTCTTCTGGTTAGTCAGCATCTTTGTGTCTGGATTTTCATCAAAAATGTCTACTGGTGAGATATTTGTATTAGATAGCTCAGTTACAGTACAGTCCGATAGAAACCGATTTGACTGACTGGCTCCATTTGCAAAAATGATCGCATGATCACAGTCTTGTTCATTCAGTGAATTCATCTTTGAGGGTTCCAACCTGTAAGCTTAATGACGTATCGAGTTGTTTTTGATCCAGTGAAAAACAAACTAATTTTCAAATGTCAGGTATTTTTCTAATTTGAATTAAAATATTAAAATTATTGCTCAGGTACCATAGATAATTTTGTAGTTTACATAATAACTTTATCGATTCTGAACTGAACTTGAAACTTTGTTCATCTTTTTTTTCATGCCTTTAAAAACATTGCGTGTACCTTAAAAATATCGTTAATAATGTTTCTGGAATATGAAATGAAAATGGTATACGTAAGCTGCTCGGGATTTTTTTTTTAGAATAACAACAGTTGTAGACGTGTTATTCCTTAATTTAAAACGCTTTTTAAATTTTTGGTAACGATGGGTTGCGGTTCGCCTTTTACTAGGTTGCAGCTAGAAGTGCAACCATGATTATCTGATTAATTGCATCGTGTCCGAAGAAATCTTTGGGAATTAATGCTCTAACTTGGAGTAACTTTTTTTGGACAAGTTATTCTTCGAAGAACAAATTCTTGTAGAAATTTGTATAGTAAGAAAAGAATGAAAAAAAATATTATATATAAAATTTTTTAAATTAAAGAATACTGAGGAAAGTATCTAAACCGACCAACCAACAAATTTACTTCAAAGTAAATTTGTTGGTACACAACATTACAGAAAAAGATATAGATAGCATTATGAAATATAATTTTTGGTTTTGTTTACTATGGACTGCGGACCGCAGTCCAAAATATGAATGTTTCTACTTTTATAACTTCAATAAATCAAGTAATATTAACATTTTGATTACTAAATATCAGTATATGTATATTAAACTGACAATGAACATTAATTTGTATTTTTTTCAGTAAAGTGCGAATTATTTTCTGGCCTTGGGAAGGCATAGGGGTTTTGAGCCCAACTTATGTTAATTTCTACTCGTTTTGAGTTTGACTCGGTTATTTATTGTAATTTCTCAACGTTTTGGGTTTCATTTATTTATCGATGCTGATTTGCGGTAGTTTCGCACTTGGTAGATTATTTGATTTTATTTTTGCTCATTTTTTGTTTAATGGAGTTCTTTACTTTTCTTTGAAAAACTTACTTTGTGGAAAAGTTTTTTTAATTAATTTCTGTTCGTTTTATATTGACATAGTCTTTTCAGGGAAAAAGAAAATAATACTTTAAATCTTTTCATTTTTCTAAGACTTTATAGTTTGGCCTGCTATTTGTATGCTGGAGAAAAGTTTTCAGCAAATTTTAACAATATATAAATGTTTTTATTTTTATAATTTTAATAAATCAAATAATATTAACATTTTGATTACTAAATATCAGTATATGTATACTAAACTGACACTGCACATTCATTTGTATTTTTTCAGTAAAGTGCAAATTATGTTCTGGCCTTGGGAAGGCATAGGGGTTTTGCGCCCAACTTATGTTAATTTCTGCTCGTTTTGAGTTCTACTAAGTTAATTATTGTAATTTCTGTTCGTTTTGGGTTTCATTTATTTATCGATGCTGATTTGTGGTAGTTTCACGCTTGGTAGATTATTTGATTTTATTTTTGCTCATTTTTTGTTTAATGGAGTTCTTTACTTTTCTTTGAAAAATTTATTTTGTGGAAAAAGTTTTTTAAATTAATTTCTGTTCGTTTTATATTGACATAGTCTTTTCAGGGAAAAAGAAAATAATACTTTAAATCTTTTCATTTTTCTAAGACTTTATATTTTGGCCTGCTATGTGTATGCTGGAGAAAAATTTTCAGCAATTTTTAACAACTTACACCCTTTTAAAAATCTGGACACAAATATTAGTGTTTAATTTCGTTTAATACCTCCTCTAGTTGACCTGAAATGGAAAACTTGATAGCATTCACAAAAAAATCTGCTTACTTTCTTTGATAGCTTAAATACACTTACGCTATTTTGACTTGGTTAAATTTTAAGAGCAGAAGTAACCCCGAAAGTTTGAACATAATACCCTCAGTCGTTCTTGGGATACTGCTGAGATGCCTTATTGAGAATTAGCATTAACACAGTGCATTTTGATTTAGTCCTAAGGCAACATTTAGTTTTTAAACATAAAGGCAAATGGGAGGGTGGGCCTGGGAGGGGGATTAGTTTCCCTCCAATCACTTTCGACTATTAAAAAGGTCATCAGCCCTTTCTATTTTCAATCGAATTAGCCCTTTTCGAAGTTCCTACGACAAAAAAAATCGTACATTATACCTACATCGATCTTTACTATACACCTTATATGCCCCCAGGGCATAAATTACAACCCTTCCCCTAAGGGCTGTGAGGGTGGTTATCATCTTCTAAGACGCAATTTCCAGAACTTTCAACTACGTTAAACGAAATGGCTATCTCGAAATTTTGATTGGATGTGTTTGGGAAAATGGTGGGCGTGAGATGGGCGTTAGTCACTCTCCCATCACTTTCAACTATTAAAAAAGGCACACTATTTCCAATCAACTGAGCCCTTTTGAAGTTTCTACGACAACGCTTTCAATAAAAACCTTATATTCCCCCAGGGCATAACTTACAACCCTTGCCCTGAGGGCTGGGGGTGTCATCCTCAAGGACCTAATTTCCAGAACTTTCTACTACGTTGAACAAAATGGCTATCTGAAAATTTGAATTGGATGTGTTTTGGGGAATGGTGTACGTGAGAGGGTTGTTAGTTACCCTCCAATCACTTTCGACTATTAAAAAGGGAATTAACCCTTTCAATTTCCAATTGAATGAGCCCCTTTTGAAGTTTTTACGACATCGCTTTCTATAAAAACCTTACATGCCCCCAGGGCATAACTTACGACCTTTGCCCTGGGGGCTCTGGTGGGTTTGTCATCCTTAAATACATAATTTCCAGAACTTTCAACTACGTTTAACAAAATAGCTATCTCTAAACTTTTATCGAATGTGTTTAGGAAAATGGTTGGCGTGAGGGGGGTCAATTACTCTCCATTCACTTTCGACTTTTAAAAAGGACAAACTCAATTTCCAAACAAATGAGCCTTTTTTGTAATTTCTACAACAACTTTCTTTATAAATCTTATATTCCCCCAAAGCATAACTTAAATTCTTGCACTGAGGGCTCTGAGGGGGTTATCATTCTAAAAGACCCAATTTCTAGAATTTTCGACTACATTGAAAAAAATGGATATCTCAAAATTTTGATTGGATGTGTTTGGGGAAATGGTGGGCGTGAGAGGGGGGTTAGTTGCCCTTCAATCACTTTCGACTATTAAAAGGGCACTAGCCCTTCCAATTTCTAATTGAATGAGCCCTTTTTGATGTTTTTACAACATCGCTTTCTATAAAAACCTTACATGCCCCCAGGGCATAACTTACAACCCTTGCCCTGAGGGTTGTGGGGGGGAGGGGATGTCATCCTTAATGACCTAATTTCCAAAATTTTCAAATACATTGAAAAAAATAGTTATCTAAAAATTTTGATTGGATGTGTTTGGGGAAAAGGTTGGCGTGTGAGGGGGGCTAGTTGCCCTCCAATCACTTTCGACAATTAAAAAGGGCACTATCCCTTTGAATTTCAAATCGAAAGAGCTCTTTTTCAAGTTTCTACGACAAAGATTTCAATAAAACTTATATGCCCCCAGGGCATAACTTATAACCCTTGCCCTGAAGATTTTGGGGGGAATGTCCTTCTCAAAGGTATAATTTCCTGAGCTTTAAACTGCGTGGAACAAAATGGCTATCTCAAAATTTTGATTGGATGTGTTTGGGGAAATGGTGGGCGTGGAAGATATGTTAGTTGCCTTCCAATCACTTTCGACTATCAAAAAGGGCACTAGCCATTTCAATTTCCAATCGAATAGGCCCTTTTTAAGTTTCTACGACAACGCGTTCTATAAAAACCACATGTGCCCTCAGGACATAACTTACAACCCTTGCCCTGTGGGCTTTGGGGGGAGTTTCCTCCTCAAAAATATAATTTCTATCTGGAAATTAACTACGCTGAACAAAATAGCTATCTAAAAGTTTTGACTGGATGTGTTTGGGGAAAAGGTGGGTGTGAGAGGGGGGTTAGTTGCCCTCAAATCACTTTCAACTATTAAAAGGGCACTAGGTCTTTGTATTTTCAATCCAATGAGCCCTTTTTCAAGTTTCTACGACAAAGATTTCAATAAAAATTTAACTCTTGCCCTGAAGACTTTGGGGGGAGTGTCCTGCTCAAAGATATAATTTCCTGAACTTTAAATTGCGTGGAACAAAATGGCTATCTCAAAATTTTGATTGGATGTGTTTGGAGAAATGTTAGGCGTGGAAGGGTTGTTAGTTGCCTTCCAATCACTTTCGACTATTAAAAAGGGCGCTAGCCATTTCAATTTTCAATCGAATGAGCCCTTTTTGAAGTTACTACGACAACGCGATCTATAAAAACCTTATATGCCCCCAGGGCATAACTTAGAACCCTTGACCTGAGGGCTGTGGGGGGGGGGGGGTTGTCATCCTCAAAGACCTAATTTCCAGAACTTAAAACTACATTGAATAAAATGGCTATCTCAAAATTTTGATTGGATGTGTTTGGGGAAAAGGTGAGCGTGAAAGGGGGGTTAGTACGTGTTGTCGTAGAAACTTCAAAACAGGCTCATTTGATTAGAAGTTCAAAGAGCTAGTGTCCTTTTTAATAGTCGAAAGTGATTGGAGGGCAACTACCCCACCCCCTCATGCCTATCATTCCCCCAAACATATCCAATCAAAATTTTGAGATAGCCATTTTGTTCAGCGTTGTTGATTTCCAGATAGAAAATATGTTTTTGAGAAGGACAGTCTCCCAAAGCCCTCGGGCAAGGGTTTTAAGTTATGCCCTGGGGGCATATAAGGTTTTTATAGAAGGCGTTGTCGTAGAAACGTCAAAACAGGCTCATTCAATTGGAAATTAAAAGGGCTAGTGTCCTTTTTAATAGTCGAAAGTGATTGGAGGGCAACTATCCATCCCCCATGCCCATAATTCCCCCAAGCACACCCAATCAAAATTTTGAGGTAGCCATTTTTTTCAGCGTAGGCTAGTTGATTTCAAGATAAAAAATACGTTTTTGAGGAGGAAACTCTCCCACAACCCTCAAGACAAGGGTTTTAAGTTATGCCCTGGGGGCATATAAGGTTTTTATAGAAGGTGTTGTCGTAGAAACTTCAAAACTGGCTCATTCGATTGGAAATTCAGAGGGCTTCTGACATTTTTAATAGTCGAAAGTGATTGGAGGGCAACTACCCCCCCCCCACAACGACCATCATTCTCCCAATCAAATCCAATCAAAATTTTGAGATAGCCATTTTGTTCAGCGTAGTTGATTTCCAGATAGAAAATATGTTTTTGAGGAGGACACTCCCCCAAAGCCCTCGGGGCAAGGGTTTTAAGTTATGCCCTGGGGGTATATAAGGCTTTCATAGAAGGTGTTGTCGTAGAAACTTCAAAGGGAGCTCATTTGATTAGAAATTCAAAGGCCTAGTGCCCTTTTTAATAGTCGAAAGTGATCTGAGGTCAACTAGCCCCTCCCCCCGGGCCCATCATTCCCCCAAAAACATCCAATCAAAATTTTAAGATAGCCATTTTGTTCAGCGTAGTCGATTTCAAGATAGAAAATATGTTTTTGAGGAGGACACTCCCCCATTACCCTCAGGGCAAGGGTTTTAAGTTATGCCCTGGGGGCATATAAGGTTTTTATAGAACGTGTTGTCGTAGTAACTTCAAAAAGGGGTCATTCGATTGAAAATTTAAATTAGTAGTGCCCTTTTTAATAGTCGAAAGTGATTGGAAGGCGCCTCGTCCCCCCCCGCCAATCATTCCCCCAAACACATCCAATCAAAATTTTGAGATAACTATTTTGTTCAGCGTAGGCTAGTTGATTTCCAGATAGAAAATATGTTTTTGAGGAGGACACTCTACCCCAACCCTCAGGGCAAGGGTTTTAAGTTATGCCCTGGGGACATATAAGTTTTTATAGACGGCGTTCTCGTAGAAACTTCAAAACAGGCTCATTTGATTGGAAATTCAAAAGACTAGTGCCCTTTTTAATAGTCGAAAGTGATTGGTGGGCAGATAACCAGATAGATTTTATGATTTTTATGATTTCCAGATAAAAAATATGCTTTTGAGGAGGATACTCCCTCACAGCCCTCAGGGCAAGGGTTTTAAGTTATCCCCTGGGGGGATACGAGGTTTTTATAGAAGGCGTTGTCATAGAAACTTCAAAAACAGCTGATTCGATTGGAAATTCAAAGGGCTAGTGCCCTTTTCAATAGTCGAAACATATTAGTAATATTTTTTGTTGTTGTTTAGACCAGGGCACTTCGTATCGAAGGAGTTGTCGTGAGAACTTCGAAAGGGGCTCATTCGATTGAAAATAGAAAGCGCTGGTGCTCTTTTTAATAGTCGAAAGTGGCCGGAGGGCAACTAATCCCCCTTCCACTCCCACCCTCCCACGTCCACCCTCACATTTGCCCATTATGCTTAAAAACTAAAGGTTGCCTTAATAATAAATCAAAATGCACTATGATAATGCTAATTCCCAATAAGGCATCTCAGCAGTATCCCAAGAATGACTGAGGGTATTATCTTCAAACTTTTGCGGCTACTTTTGCTCTTAAAATTTAAGCAAATCAAAATAGCGTAAGTGTATCCAAGCTATCAAAGAAAGTAAACAGATTTTTTGGCGAATGGTATCAAGTTTTCCATTTCAGTTCAACTAGAGGAGGTATGAAACTAAATTAAACAGTACTATTTGTGTCCAGATTTTTAAAAGGGTGTATGATATTAAAAATTGCTGAAAATTTTTCTCCAGCATACAAATAGCAGGCGAAACTATAAAGTCTAAAAAACAAAAAGATTTAAAGTGTTATTTTCTTTTTCCCTGAAAAGACTATGTCAATATAAAACGAACAGAAATTAATCAAAAAAACTTTTTCCACAAAATAAGTTTTCAAAGAAAAGTAAAGAACTCCATTAAACTGAAAATGAGCAAAATAAAACCAAATAATCTACCAAACGCGAAACTACCACAAATCAGCATTGATAAATAAATGAAACCCGAAAAGAACAGAAATTACAATAAATAATAACCGAGTCAAGCTCAAAACGAGCAGAAATCAACATAAGTTGGGCGCAAAACCCCTTTGCCTTCCCAAGGCCCGAACAAAATTTGCACTTTACTGAAAAAGTACAAATGAATGTGCATTGTCAGTTTAATAAACATATACTGATATTTAGTAATCAAAATGTTAATATTATTTGATTTATTAAAGCTATTAAAGTAAAAACTTTAATATTTTTTTCAGTAAAGTGCAAATTTTGTTCTGGACACGTCCTGGCAGACTTATAAAAAGGGTGTACTAGAGGTTGCCACTAATACCGTCGGTTGTATGATGTATTCAAAGAAGCCCTGGCTATCGCAAAAAGCTCTGCAAAATCATTGAAGAGCGCCGGAAAGCGCGGTTGGCCGGAGATATGCCCTCCTACAGACGCCTAAACGGGATTAGAAACAATATTATTCACCGTGATAAACAACAATTTGTTGATAAAAAAGCTGAAGAGCTAGAAGATGTGGCACGAAAAGGTGACATCATGTCGCTTTTCAAGCTTGTCAGAGATCTTAGCGATGGGAAATCACCAAAGATAAGCGCAGTTAAAACCGTCTCTGGCGAAATGCTCGAAGATAAAAATGCGCAACTTGATCGATGGAGGGAGCACTTCGCATAGCTATTAAACGCCGAAAGAATCGTCGTTGACCCCAACCTAACTAAATCCACTCAGCAATCAACATATAACAATCTACCAGAGTCTGAAAATGAATATCCTCCCTCTGTAGAAGAGATACAAAATGCCCTGCGGAGAATGAAGAACAAAAAGGCACCAGGAACCTGCGGGATCACCGTCAAGCTGCTATATTTTGGAGGACTGGCAATGCTACTTTGGCTGCACATGCTGTTCTCCCTCCTCTGGTCAACCGAATCGATACCTGAAGAATGGAAGGAAGGGATAATCCTTCCTTTATGAAAGCGGAAAGGTAACAGTAGCGATTGCTCAAATTATAGAGGATTCACCCTCCTGTCAGTGTTTGCAAACTATTCACCATGACGTTGCTTGATAAGAGTATCCAGTTCATTTGTAAGTGCCGCCGGATTCAGCATGCAGGTTTCATGCCCAACAGAGCCACGACCGAGCAGATATACACTATTCGACAGGTCATCAAGAAAGCCCGCGAGTTCCAGCGCACAGCATATATTACATTTGTTGACTTTAAAGCAGCTTTCGACTCGATCGACCGTGAGTCCCTTTGGCTGATACTAAAACGAACGAGACTCCCTGATAAATATTGCCACCTGTTCAAGGCTCTCTACACTGGTACAAAAAGCTCTGTCCAGGTTAATAGTCGCCGAAGCCCACTATTCGAGATAGATACGTAAGGCAAGGCTGTGTTGCTGCTCCTGAACTTTTCAACGCAGTGATTGATTATGTCATGGATCGAACCACGAATCTGCTCCAATTTGGACTGAAATATGGCGATAGAGTCCTAGCTAATTGCGAGTTTGCAGATGATATTGCCCTGGTATGCACTTCTGCAGTTGAAATCGAGGCAGTTCTCAATACATTGTTGGAAGAAGCCCTGAAAGTTGAACTACATATTAGCTGGCCGAAAACAAAAATAATGATCGTCGACCCGGCAGGAAATACCGCCAACTCACCATCATTCAACGTTTTAGGGTACACTATCGAAATTGTCAAGTCTTTTTAATTACCTTGGATCTGTCGTCTCGGATAAGAGCTCAATTGAAATGGAAGTCCAGTCGCGCATCGCGAAAGCTGCGTCTATTATGGCTCGATTATGCCGTTCCTTGTGGTCAAAGCCCAATATTAGCGGAAAAACAAAAATGCAGATCTACAACATAACCGTAACACAAGTCCTTCTCTACGGTGCTGAAACTTGGCTGGCAGCTGCTTATGTTCGTGATGCCATAGATGTGGCCCAAACAAACTTCCTAAGACGAATAGAAGGGATCAATTGGTACGACTTCGTATCAAACACCCGATTGCTGACACTAATGGATCAGACCCCCAACTCTCGTCAGCTCGCCATAAGAACTCTACGGTGGTTTGGCCACGTAATTCGCATGCCAGAAGAAGCACCTGCCAGCATACTTTTCAATTTTGATCGTCCTCAACATGGCTGGAAGCGCCCCCGTGGAAGACCCCGGTTCAGATGGAGGTACAGTCTTACCCAGTACTTCTCCATGATCGGTACTGATCTCCAAGAAGCAGTCACTCTTGCGCAGGACCGTTCGGAATGGAGGCAAAGAGTCTCATCTCTCTCTACGCTGGACCACCAGCAGGAGCCTTAAGTCAAAGTAAGTCAAGACATGAAGCTGGAAATCAATCTATTGTGAGTGAAAGACTAAAACCTGAAATGAGCAGAGACAACTACCAAAAATGAAGTCAAGCTTTTAACAAATGAAAATTACCACAAGTAGTTGTAGTTTTTATACCCCCCCAAAACTATCCAAAAGGCTAAAGTCTTATTTGTCCTTTATTAAAAATAAAATACCTTAAATTGAAAGTTCGTTTGGCCATTAATTTTCATAATACATGAAAGTAACAAAAATATGAAGCCCCCCTGGCAAGGTCGCTATTAATAGGCGTGTATATCAAAGAAATAATTCACCCTGTATGAAAGAATAATTTGTTTTAACCAAAATATGAGGGGATTATAAATAAAGATAGAAGATATTAAAGATAATATAAGAAGTAGATGAAATTGATAAATATAAGCTATTAAATAGGCTCGTCAGAAATATATCACCAATTTTTCAAATTATCGGTTCGTTTTTGTAGCTAATGCTAAGAAGAAATGATAAATAATCTTTTCTTTATTTTAGGTTGTCAAGAAAAAAAATTTCGATGACTGTTCAGACGCGAAGTACTATAACAACATTACTCCTCCTGTTTTAGATGCAAGCCGGGTGCCTCCTACTGTGAAGGAGATATTCTAGTAAGTCCCTTTCCAACTTTGTTAGATCTCTGTCGTTGCAATGAATATAACCTTTCCTCGAATAAAAAGCTTAACTTTTTGGTTGCAAGGAGAAAAAAAAGGTGGATAATTTTTAATATTATTAACATTAACTTATTGAAAAACTACGGCTCCCGTAGTTTATATAAACATACGTTATATAAATATTAATATAAATATAAATAAATATTAATATAGACAATACATTTATATATTAAATTAAAATTCACGTGCTAATATAAATATTAACATATTGAAAACTACGGCTCGCGTAGTTTATATAAATATATGCTACATAAATATTAATATAAATAAATATTAACATAAATAATATATTTATATATTAAATAAAAACTAACATATTAATATACATACTAACTTATTGAACTACGGCTCCTTCGATTTAGTTCTGGCCAATTTTTCACAACAAAATTTGTTTAACTATTGGAAGAGGTAAAAAAAGAATTATTCCAATTTAATAATTGTCTCACTATACAGCTGTAGCAGGTTGGTTTTAGCTTATTCTAATCTAATGGACATTAAAAACTGTAATTAAAATCAGAATTAAACATGAATAATTTTTATATTTATCTCAGTATTTTTGTTTGAGTTTCTTCGCTGATCGTGTTTAGAAGTTAAAATTTTTTTTGACAATTCTAATAACCTTTTCTATTTTATTTAATACTAGCTTACCCGTTGCGCATTGCTACACTCTCAAAGGAAAGGAAATTCAAGGAAAATTTCCCCTGAAAATTCTTCCCAGGAAATTCTGCTTGCAAACTATCCTCCCGTGCGGAAAATCCCCTCCATCCTGCAGAAAACTTCTCCTCTGCGGAAAATCCCGCTGTGGAAAATTATCTCCTGGATAAAACTTCTGCTCAACGAAAAATACTGCCCCTCAGGGAAAACAAGCATTTGATTACATATATATATATATATATATATATATATATAGATATAATATATATATATAATATATATATATATATATATATATATATATATATATATATATATATTATATATATATATATATATATATATATATATATATATATATATATATATATATATATATATATATATATATTATATATATATATATATATATTACATATATATATATATATATATATATATATATATATATATATATATATATATATATATATATATATATATATATATATATATATATATATATATATTATATATATGTATATATATATATATATATATATATATATATATTTATATATATATATATATATATATATATATAATATATATATATATATATATATATATATATATATATTATATATATATATATATATATTATATATTACATATATATATATATATATATATATATATATATATATATATATATCTATATATATATATATATATATATATATATATATATATATATATATAATATGTATATATATATATATATATATATATATATATATATATATATATATATATATATATATATATAATATATATATACATATATATATATATATATATATATATATATATATATATATATATATATATATATATATAATATATATATATATATATATATATATATATATATATATATTTATATATATATATAAATTGTTGGAAGAAAAAGAAGTTTATGTCCAACCCTCTGAACAATTAAAAGAAACAAAGGTTCGGCGATATGTCTTTCATCAAACAGTTCGTGGTAACGAACTGTAAGTAAAGAGCGACCCGGCTCAATGGTAACCGAAACTCTAGAAAACGGGTTTTTGATACAATAGATATATCAAAAGAATCAGATTTCAATGCTAATTTCAAATATATAACTTTCATCAAGTTTAGTGCTACCCATCAAAAGTTACGAGCCTGAGAAAATTTGGCTGATTTTCAAAAAAAAAGGAGGAAAGACCCCCTAAAAGTTATAGAACCTTAATGAAAATCACACCATCATATTCAGCGTATCAGAGAACCCTACTGTAGAGGTTTCAAGCTCCTATCTACAAAAATGTGGAATTTTACATTTTTTGCCAGAAGAAAGATCACGGATGCGTGTTTATTTGTGTTGTTTTTGTTTGTTTGTTTGTTTTTTTTTTTTTCCAGGGGTGATCGTATCGACCCAGTGGTCCTAGAATATCGTGGGAGGGCTCATTGGAACGGAAATTAAAAGTTCTAGTGCCCTTTTTAAGTGACCAAAAAAATGGAGGGCAACTAGGCCCCCTCCCACGCTTATTTTTTCCCAAAAGTCACCCGATCAAAATTCTGAGATAGCCATTTTGTTCAGAATGGTCGAAAATATGATAAATATGTCTTTTAGGATGACTTAATCCCCTGAAGTTCCCAGAGGGAGGGCTAAAAAAGTTATGAACTTTACCCAATGTTAACATATAGTATTGGTTATTGGGAAGTATACAGAAGTTTTCAGGAGGTTTTTTTCTGGTAGTTGGAGGGAAGGGTGGGTCGGTGGTTATGTTGGAGGATCTGTTCATGAAGGAAGTTTTCATGGGGGAAGGGAAATTGCCATGAAGGGGGCGCCGGACTTGCCAGCATTAATTATTGGTTATTGGGAAGTATACAACCATTTCAGGAAGGATTTTTTCTGGAGGGGGGGGGGCTAGACGAGGGGGTGTAATCCGGAGAATATTTCCATGGAGGATGTTGCTTTGGGTAAGGGAAATTTCTATGAAGGGGGCGCCGGATTTCCAAGCATTATTTAAAAAACGATCAGAAATTAAATAAAAAAAAAAACAAGTTTTTTCAACTGAAATGTAAGAAGGAAATTAGAACTTAAAACGAACAGAAATTATAACGTATGTGAGGGGGTTCTCCCCCAAGTCAATACCTCGCTCTTTATGCTACAGTTTTTTTTTTAGTGCTTTCAAAAGAGCTATCTATTCTAATTAAACGGCCTTTGTGATTCAGGGTTTGTGAATCAAATTTTTTTTTAACTTTTAACGTAAAGAGCGTGGTATTGACTAAGGGGAGAACCCCCTCATATACGTAATAAACATATACGTAATAAAAAAACAATAAAAAAAAACAAGCGATACGGCTCAATAGTAATCGAAACTTTTAAAAAACGGAATTTTGATGTCAATAAATGTATCAAAAGAATGTGTTTATAATGCTGATTCTAAAATATATAAATTTTATTAAGTTTAGTATTACTCATCAAAGGCTACGAGCCTGAGAAAATTTAATCGATTTTTTTTAAAAAGGGGGGAAACATCCCCTGCATTAACTAAAAAACGATCAGAAATTAAATAAAAAAAACAAGTTTTTTAAACTGAAAGTAAGGAGCGACATTAAAAACTTAAAAACGAACAGAAATTATTCCTTATATGAAAGGGCTGTCCCTCCTCAACGCCTCGCTCTTTACGCTAAAGTTTTTTTATTGTTTTAAAAAATAAAGTTGTGAGACAGAGTCAAACTTTAGCGTAAAGAGCGAGGCGTTGAGGAGGGGACAGCCCCTTTCATATACGGAATAATTTCTGTTCGTTTTAAGTTTTAATGTCGCTCCTTACTTTCAGTTAAAAAACTTGTTTTTTTTATTTAATAATGACAAAAGTCAAGCAGCCCAACCATTGTTTCTTTTATTGTTCAGGTGGTGGGACAAAAACTTCTTTTTCTTCCAACGATTTATCTAGTACAGATTTTTTATTTTCAAAGGTGTGGAAGGCATTGACGACCACCTCTGTTTCTTTAATAGTTCAGGTAATGGGACAAAAATTTTTCTTTTGCCTTGGCTTGTATCTTGTCATTATGAAAGATATATGACCGAACGATTTTTTTTAATAGTTCATGCGGTGGGAAAAAACACTTCTTTTTCTTCCAACGATTTATCTGGTCCGTATTTTTTGAATTTTGAATGTTGGGTAGGCATGGGTGACCTTATCCTTGTCAAAATCCCAAACCCAATCATCATCGCTATCATTTCCAATTTTTACAAATTTTGATTCTCGCTGTCCAGGTTGATTTTCATTGATTCGCTCACATGTTCAGTGTCGCATATTTTCTAATCGCGTCTGTCATTGCTCTTCATTTTAATTTTTGACTTGCTCAAATGCTCGGTGTCCCATGTCTTCTAACCGCGTGTCTTTAATCTTCATTTTTATTTTTAACAAGTCGCCGCTGTTCTTCTAACCGCGTGTGTTTCGCTCTTCATTTTCATTTTTGACTTGCTCACATGCTGAGCGTCGCATGTCTTCTAATCTGTGTGTCTTTGCTCTTCAGTTTTCTTAATGACGTGCCGCCAGTTTTTCTTCTAACCGTGTGTGTCTTTAATCTTCATTTTCATTTTTGAATCGCTCACTTGCTCGGTGTCGTATATCTTCTAACCGCTTGTGTCTTTGCTCTTCATTTTTATTTTTAACATGCTCTAATTGTCGTTTTCGCATATCTTCTAACCGCCCGTGTCTTTGTTCTTCGTTTTCATTTCTTACGCCATATATGATTTCATGTAGAAATGCTTATATGATGTACTAAAATAGCACGTGACGTCATTTGCAAAAACCAAATTAAGGCTCTTAACGAATCGTTTTTTTATGCTAAAATATCCCATAAAACCAATTTTCCCGAAAAAACATGGAGCCGTTTTCTAGAAAACATACATATGTATATATATATATATACATGTATATATATATATATATATATATATATATATATATATATATATATATATATATATCTCTATATATATATATATATATATATATATATATATATATATATATATATATATATATATATATATATATATATATATATATATATATATATATATATATATATATATATATATATATATATATATATATATATATATATATATATATATATATATATATATATATATATATATATAACCTCGCCCGGGGTAATAAATGCAGGCGGAGGAGGAAAAAGGCCCCTCGGACGCACACTGAGCAGGGCCCACCGGCGTGTGGACACGTCCCGCTAGTTGTAAATCTTCTTCCAGAAATGGGTTAATTTGTATGGTACTGTAGGATACCATCGTGGGAGGATCCTCTCAAGGAGGACCACTGCGAAAGGGCGAAAGATCCAGAATTGTACAACGGCCTCTGCAAGTTGACGGAGAGGAGTGGCTTGCCGCCGTCAATGAATCAGCAAAGAAACCATATCTTTTCAAAATATGAACAAAGGCTCAAAAGATCAAAGTAGAAATGCTACCGCGTCCGTGGAAACCCACGACATATGTGATTTGATGCTAATAAGGAATGTTATTAATGATAATGAATTTGCTACCGCGTACGGGGGAAGCCGATGACCATCATATGCCTAAGACCACTCCTAGACGGGATGAGAGTTTAATATCGGCGAAAAACACTCTCAATATTGGTACACTAAATACCCGGACATTAGCTAAACCTGGCAAAATTAATCTGGTGTTGAAAGAAATTGATAGATACAAGTGGGATATAGTCGGTATGTCTGAAACGCACCTTCCTCGAATCGGAGATGAAAACATGCTTGGAACCACTTTCCTACTGTCGGGACGTACTGATGGTGTTCATTGGCAGGGTGTCGGCTTCATCCTCTCTCCTACCGCCAAAAGGTCATTAATGACCTTCACTCCTGTATCAGAAAGAGTAGCAACCATCCGCCTGAATGGGCCCATCAAAAAAATCTCTCAGTCGTCAGATATATGCCGCGGATTCAGTCCAAAGTGAAGAGGAGTGCGACAAATTCTGCTTCCAGCTACAAAGCGTCACTGACCAGATCCCCAAAAATGATATACTTATCGTGTTGGGCAACTTTAATGCAATAGTATCTCCATGTTGAAAGGTATCATTGAGATCCCCTGATAGAGTCAACTAAAATGTGATCGACTACGTCCTGATATTCAAACTTTGGAAGTCATCTGTAATGGACACTGTCTCACTCCCCGGTAGAAATTCTGACTCGGACTACACACTCCTGATGTCCGAACTCAAGCTGAGGTAAAATGTCTCCCAAAAAAACACAAAAATCCTAAGATTTCGAACGGAACTCCTCCGAGACCCACCAAAAAGCCACATATAACTTAAGCCTGTCTAGAAAATTCCGTGACATCCTTAGTACATCCACTCTGCTGCAACTCCCGAAGAGATCGATAAATTGGCTGAACATGCTACTTCTGCAATCCTCGAGACTGCAAGCGACATCCTTGGTAGAAAATCCCAAAGACGAAAAGCCTTGG
>CM051268.1:52125933-52141533 GCA_027921565.1 Artemia sinica
GTAAATTTCATAATATGAATGCAAATAGTATCATTGACTATACAAAGAGATATGACAAGAGTGAAGTTACATTGTACTGTAGAAAATGTGACCCTGACTTTGCAGTCAATCAAGATCAATATACAGTGAATCCAAAATGATTTACCGGCATTAGTGGTACACGACAGTTGCCTATACATCGATGAAGAAGAAGAAATCTAAAGTGAAGATTTAAAGACATTGTTGTATATATATATATATATAGCATTTTATTAATAAACAAATTCACAAACATTTTTTAAGCACTTTACTCTTAGGGCACTGAAATCAATACTGTATAGGTCTGAGAGGATATTTTCCACTAGAAAGTCTTTCAGACGAGGATTGTCACCATAAATGTGGAGAAACTGCTTGTAAGTATAACCGCGACATTGGAACACAAAATATAATAGTGCATGGAAAGCCACAGCTTTTAGTCGTTAGATCCTGCACCCTCTTCCGCTTTTGAATAAGGGATTTCCACTGCTCTCAATATAGTTGCTGATGTGGGGTGTGTAGAATGTATAGGGTAGACCAAGAGGATCAAAAAATTCAATCGTCTTCGTTGTTTGAAAGATGCACAGCCAATGACCCGTCAGCACAGTCGACGGACTGCTATTAACACATAATCAAGGTATTGTTGACACTTTGAATTTTTCCAAGAAAGTCCGAGGGTAGACAATAGGATTTGTACTGGGACATGTAGGGATCCATATTAAATACATTGATTATTTGACTGGTGTTCATGGTGCCAAGTCTAGTAGAACACTGCCTTCGGGAGTGATTTCCCAATAGGTTTCATATTGATTTAGTGAGATTAGTGCAATACTCTCAGCCAATGGGTCGGCAAATGTACACTCTAAACGCACACTCCCCGTACGTACTATACTCATATCCTGTGTGCCAGACAAATCCAGTACAATGATACCATGTGTTTTAGTAAACATATCTTCGGTTATACCATTTTCAAATAATTGAGAGTCATGATATAGGGTTGCTTTTTTTTGCATGGTCAACTCATACAATGTTCTATAGGATTTATCAAAAGATAGATTGTAGAGTGGGATACCCGTTTACTTTGCACACAAGAGATGAAAGTCCAAACATCTCAAATTTATGTGGGCATTCAGTCCACGATCCTATTGCACTAGCGCTTTTTACAAATGCCAAAAGCGAGTTTTGATGGAATTTCGCCATTGATAAAGGATGAATCGGGTGAAGGTGCGTGAGCCCATGGCAATATGACGTTGATTGGTGATTGTATGAGGAACAAGTAGTTTAACATTATTTCCATTGGCTCTCAGTTTTTCCACTGCCAAAGCAACAGAATTCATGACCTGTTGTTTACGTACATGAAGTATTGCCGAGGTGAGGGAGAGACTTACATCAGGATTGGCAGCAAGTTCTTTTCCTCTCAATATGAAATTGGAGGGTAAAAGCGTCAGTTTTATATCCACTTTAACATTGGGCGGCAGCCATTGGGGTATATTAAATATTTCATGATATATTTTTCCAACTAGATGTAATTCACTAGTAGTTTGTAGCATTTTTAAGTGCATCTGTACTATCAGTATTAGTAATATATTCATATCCATTGGAGGTGCCTCTCAATTCCTTGTATGACTTGGGTGTCATCAGCATGAATTGCATATAGCTTGTATAATTTGAGAGAATGTGGCTTGTGTCTCACCAGTGTGCCATTGATGTAGACACTAATTTGACGAAATAGATTATGTAATATACATTTTCATAGGATATTCCATCGGCCCGAATTGGCATTGTATTATCGGATTTCCGGACTTTCTTTTGTAAATCTATAAATGTAGAAGACATGTCCATAAAGTAGTCTTCATTGGAATAAAAGTTGAAATTGGATATTATCGGAGAGGGGTTGTTGTGGATAAAATGGTTCATAGTATCCATGCTTGACACTCACATCAACATTTTCATTATTCTGCATTGAATAGATTCAATGAGGCGGTGATTGAAGGTTGAGAATCCTGTGCGGCAGGTAAGACATCTTAAGAGAAGAAAATCTAGGTTTCGATCTAACAATTTTCTTCCTGGGGCTTACTTCCTTCTGTTTACACTACGTGTCGGCTTTTTCCTTCTTTTCTTTGACAAGAGGGATGATGTCTTTCGTTTCCGACCTGAGTGGAGACTGATGGGTGATGCATTGTTTCTTGACCTTTTTAAGCCTTTACCATTTTGTTTTAGTTGCTCACCAAGGGTTCGCGCACTGGACCTAAGATTTTCCGAAGCGCTTTTTTAAAATCCTTGCCAGAGCCTAAATCGTATAGTGTAGAGGATGCAAAATCTGTCGCAGGCCGGTACAAGATATTTTCCTAGCCAGTGGTAGTGAAGAGTGAAAGAGCTTAGCAAAACCAAACTGCCAAGACCGTAGCCAGACATTGACGAGCGACCCTTTGTAATAGTCCATTCCATTGCCCTGTTGTCTTGGTCCAAGAGTATTAACATAGCAGTCAATATCAGGACAAAGTGAATACCACTTTTCTATTAGACATCTTGTTGTTGAACGATGGACGAAAATGGCATGTAATCACAGCCAAACCTTTTGAAATTGCTATGGGATCACCCAATTCGTTCTTAGTGTTAACTGACAGAGTTCCAAATAGGAAAGTGTTTACGGGAATATACTGCAGTTGCTTTATATTGTAGTGGTGAATATGCTCTTAATTGGTTTTTCATTTCAAGAACTCGTAGGAGGGGAACATTTGAATTACCAACCCGAGATGTTTCCACAAATGAAGCGTAGCGAATATATACAAGTGTCTGTGGAGAAGGCAGGTTGGGTAGTCAGCAAAAATGAAATTAGTGTTTCCGGCACTTTTACCATTGGATTATATTGAGCTTAAAGCCAAGAACATCCTTTAGGTTATCATTGAGAATAACCTTTTCGTTTGGCAATAGGTGAACTAATGTAGATCTTACCCTCCTCCTTTGAATAGTTGAAATGAAAAAAGCTCCTTTTTTACGAGTGGAAATTCTTTTATTAATAGAACGACATAAATCATTCATACAGGTGAGTTCTTCGTAGGGTAATTCAATATATTGGATAATCCATCCAATTGATTTTTTGAATTTGTTTCTTGATCACTTGAGGATGGTGGTGGCGGCAATCATAGGGTCTAATTTTATATTCATATTTACGATCTTTTCTCAGGATGTCGTAGGTATTTTTCAGAATACAGTCGACAAGAGCCACTTCATACTTTCCCGTCGTCGAATTTGATGGTGGGGAGAGTTTCGTCCAAAATCACTTGTTTCTATTCAAGTCATTGTAGAGAGGATCGGAACATTGGACATGAAAGTCACATTAGAAATCATTGGGCATTGTCAATGTCTTCAGCACTGACCCCAAGAATCAAAATCTGAGTTGTATCCTAGCCAGCGAACAAGCAACTGTCTCTTTTGCCCCTACGAGTACGACTCTTTAATATCTTTTCAATTTTGATAAATTTCACTAGTGTTTCTAACTTTTTTTGCAGTTCTATATTCATAAAAACCGCCGAGAATCTCATCATCTTTGGTGTCTCGCAGTCGATATGTCGGGCTTCGATGTCCAGGATTTTTGGACACTTTAAAAAGTTCGGTGCTCCATAAATAATTCCCCCTTTATCAAAAATAATGGTGGTTCTATTAATTCGTACAGTATCACCAACATTGAATTTCTTCTTCACATTTTTTTTTTTTTTTTTTTTTTTCTTTTTCACCATTGAAATATTGCTTTAGAAAAGCATCAAATGTATTTCATTGTAGTGAAATCCCGAGGGCTTGAGTTGGACAGAGATCGATGAGGTCGATGGTTGTAATATCCGCATGATTTTATCTAAATCATGAATAAAAGCCGGTGTATTTTTCAGTGTGCCAATATCTTGAAATTAATAGACGAATCGTTCTTATTAATCGTTCAGCCAATGCAGCCTTTATCGGGCTGTGACTATGATAAAGTGTTGTATTATATTTCAATAGAACCTCTTGCACATGGGGATTACTAAACAAATTCACATTGCCACGATCCGATTGAATTTTTCTATATGAATCCTGTTCAAGAATACTTTCAATGATACTGAGCAACTTCAACACCTCTCTTTGATCGCAGTGGAATGGCATAGGCATATAGCGACTAAAGACACTGATTGCCACCAGAATATATTTGTAGGGTGCATTGTGACGCTGTTGAACTGCGTCTAAAGTTAAAAGATCCGTTTGCATTATATGCAGAGGGAAAAAGGCTTTAGTTTGTCGATATTGTTTGCCGCGCGAAGCCTGTGATTCCGATGCAGTGTGTAACTCGATTCATTCTCTAGATACTCTTTTGCTTTTTTCAATGTGATGCCGGAGACAACTTTAGAAAGAAAGCGTTTTTGGAGAACTTAAACTTCCCGCTCACCAATATTTCATAGACACCTTTCAGAACTTTCATCCATTTTGAACGCAAGCACGTAGTATAATGTCCATTCCCCTTTTGCACACTGGAGGGTGAATCAATTCGTCTTCGCTTTTGACTAGCATCCACAGGTGTTGTAAAATCATTGCTGCTGATAGTATTTTCAATATTGAATCTTCTTCTTCTTTTTTTAAATGGTGTTGGGTGTTGATGTTGTTGGAGGACTATATTCTCTTAGTTTCTTTAGCAAAAATTTTTTTGCTTATTGCCAATAAGACTTTTTGGGAAAGTTTGATACACTTAGAAAGGTGTATAGATTATTGTCAAAGGATAAAAGTCCCTTTACGATTCGTCACCATATCACAAATTAGATCAACTAGATTATAACTTTTTCCCTGAATTATAATTCGTTTCCTGTGCTATCGACTTGAACTTGATCAGCAGTTTCCAACATGAGATAGATTAATACTCTTTTTACTTGTTCTCGATAGGTCACTGGCAATAGGTTTTTCCAATTTTCGATACAATTGAATTCAATTCCTTCTCCTTTGATTGTGCAGAATCTTGAGGAGATGTTTCCTGTTTAGAGGGATCTGTAACAGTGGCGGGGTGGGTCTCTCACGATAAGGTTTATGTTTGTCCACACGTCGCAATGCATCTTGAAGTAAAAGCAGTTTTTTGTCATCGGCAATATTCTCATCATTAATGAATTTGCTTAGATTGTCTTCAAAATGTTCGACGGGCGAGAGGACAAGTTCAAATGGTGTCAATTTATAGGGTTTTGCCATTCTCTAGAGAAAACTGTTTACAAGTCCTGCAATTATTGGCAGTAAAAGTGTGAAAAAGCTACCGCCCGCTTGAAGGAGTCGCTTTCTTTTAAAATTTTTTTCCCTTGTTTTTACAAAGCCAAGGCACGTACAGTGGAACGATGTTGCTTTGTCTGTTGTCTAACACCTTCTGGCAGTTGAACATTGCCCTCAGTTAAATTTAAACAAAGTTCAGATATTAGATTAATGAAATCATTGTCAACAGCATGTTTGAGTAGGCCTTCCTAAGCCAAGGGTTTTGAAGTGACTTAAAACGGAAAATAAATGCCGTTGTTCGTGTAGTTTCTTCAGTGGTCATAATGGCAACTAATAGCCTTTTTTTCTACTGTTCACCGGAAGATATACTGTAAATTTCATTGTTGAAAATGTCGGTGACTACACGTAGATCCTCGGTTGTGCTCTGATTTAAGATCCATCAAAATGTAACCGTAGGGTTTATTAGTCGCCCTGAGTGTACAGCTGGATGACAACAGAAATTTAGGGGCGCCCGGGGTATATCTGTTTATTGAGAGTTATGAGCGAGCTAGAATCACGAACAACTCGATAGATAATATAGATAGTGCAATTCAAAGCAAGGGTTCGCATACATTTGCTCTGATGAAACAGATTGTTTAGTAACTAGGGTTATGGAAATGTGTTCATGGTGGGAGCGAACAGTGAACAGTTGTAGCATTTCATGTGAGAACTGTTCAATGGATTCAGCCAAATCATCAAAGTAATCACCGCGAGTTCGATTCAATACTATTGAAAACATCAAGTCCCCGTATGAATTGTATTGGGTATGGTTGTGGCAATTGCTTTTATTTATCATAGGACTCCTGCCAACTACTATAGCAATAGTAGATTGTTTTTCCTCGGTTTTCGCATTTTTTTTCTTTTCCAAAAACATTTTATCGCAATTTTTAATTATTTTATTTAAAGAGTGTTGTTTTCCCCCCGACATTGAGGGCCCACACAGAAACGATCTGAAGGGGTGGTTTTTATATTGATACATGCTGCTGCTGCTGTTTGAACAACAGTTGGACTACAACTAACTGTAAATCATACGTGTCCAATGAATAAGTAGTAGTATAATTTTTCCCATAGATCTATCTAGTAACGTTTTAACAAGAGTAACAACAAAAAAAATCAATATTTCATGGCAGCATTTATTTCGGTAACATGAAAACAAATATTTTTCAACATGAACAAAAACGATAAAATAACACTTGTTTCAACAAGAACAACAACAATATTTCATGGCAGCATTTATTTCGGCAACATGAAAACTCTAGTTTGATCAACATGAACAACAACGATAAAAATGACACTTTATGCTACAACATAAAAATGACACTCTTTTGGTGTCCACAACATGAAAAAACTTATTGTCTTTTAAACACTTTTTTGTCCATCAACAATTTCCTCTACAAAACAAAATTGTCTTTAAACCCCTTTTCTATACAAGAGCACTTGACTTCGAACACTTTTTGTCCATCAACAGGAACAACACTTATTGTGTTGCAACACTTTTTGTGTCCATCACACCACTTTTCTGTACTTACAACACTATTGGTCTTGAAATTCTAAAACACTTTTCTATCAGCAAGAGCACTTGAAAACAACACTTGGAAAACAAACAGAAAAAAAAACCTTGAAAAATGAACTAACACAGTTGAACCTTATGAATTTAAAAGTGGGCCACCCCCACCCCCACCCCCCGGGCCGCGGGGCCGAAGAAGCTGGCTGTGGACGGGACCCCCCACCCCCCGGAGCTGCGGGTGGGACACCCCCCGGGAGCTGCGGTGGCTAAAACAGTACAATAGTTGTTCTTTGTCGTCACTGGCTGCTACAAGGTTAGTGGGTTAGTTGAGGTTAGTTAATTTATGAATGGGTTGGTGGTGGTGGTTAGTTAATTTGTGAATGGGTTGGTGGTGGGTGGTTAGTTGATTATTCAGATCAGGTTAATTTATCCAGACCAAGTTGATTGCGATAGTCTATGCATTCAACTCGTCTGAAATACGGTAGTGGCCATGAGGCAGGACACTCACACCATTCTCCGAGCACATAGACTTTGTCAGATATACATGACATTGCATTCTTTTCCGCTCTCACCAGTATAATTTCTATACTGTAGAGAGTGAATTGCAAGCACCTTGTGCTCTCGGCACTAGGCTACTTTCTACACAGTCTCTGTACACGCTCATGTTGAAATTGCTCTTTACAAAATTTGTAGGCACCCCTTTACACGCCTTCTTTTCATCCCCACTATGAGTTTTAACGCAATTAACTTTAGACCCGTGGAACACCCCCCTGGATATAAATCACTCCCCGTCTCTGATTTTAACATTAATAGTTTGGTTGGGGGCTTGACGTTTCACCAACTTGGGGTAGAAGTGATGGATTCCAGTTGGGTGAAATCCATCCGCGAGCTGATGTGTTCCCCCTTTTCTAAATCACCCAATAAATCTTCGGTCCAATTTACCGTTTAACAGCAGAGAATCTGTATCCCCATAGGGTAAACTTGAACCTCCCCCCTACCGTGGCCATTGCATCCTTGCACACATTGTAAAAAGGAACGACAACATGAGCTTTTTTGGAAATTTCTGGTACGAGAACTGCCGCCCGCTATAAATTCTTGTTCAGATACCACATTTCGCTTTCGCCTGTGTAGAAGAATCATGCCAGTCTCTATGCTCGTGAACACGATTGTAAAATTGGGATTGGCATAAATTCGTGCACACTCTAGAAGGTCAGTCACGAACACGTTCAGCAGCGAGATCTGTTACGTACGCTTTCACACAATTTTGCCAAACGCTGATTCAGGATGAGTTTGTACATTTCCTTCTCCACCTTTTGAGTTTGGTCCCTAGAGCGTTTATCGACAAAGTGTCAATAAACGTTTTTAATATGGTCGCTGATTGAACTGCAGGCTTAAAATTACCCTCTGGTATTTTGTGATTTTTGAAAACCATTGTTCACCATTCCCAGTGCAAAAGCACATGGTGAACAACGATATCTCCTTAGGGTTCCAAATCAGCAATCAGTTTTTGCTTAGAGGGAGTCCAGTGCATCCCCATATCCTCAACCGCATGATCGATTGTAGGGGCTCAATGAGTCCCTGCGCTCACGGGCCGATTGATACAGGAAAAACAAAATCTTTGAGACAGAGTCGGTGAAGCGCCAGAGGAATGTGACCCGTCCAATTCAAAAAGAACCGTCCTTGTGGCCCATTGTCCTCGACGGTGGTAATGTTCGGGGAACTCACAAGGATTCTCAAGCCCTTTGATAGTTCCCATACGGCAAAGAGTAGTGAGACATTGCCGAGGGGTACAAATGAGTTCATGTCCTTAAGAACACTGCATTTGACTTTACACCGGTTGGCTGTTTTGTCCGCTCGGATCGGTTGATAAGACGCTGGTCCCCATGAAAAAACATACCCCCCCTCAATTGAACGCTTCTACAAAAAGGTGCTGATCTACATCGGTGATTAGTGCCTATTTCCTCCCTACTAATTTTTAAAAATCAAATCCCATCAACACCAAATGGGGTGTGGAAAAATAGTAGCCTATATCTTAACCCGAACTCTGAATAGATTTGGTCTGTGTTCTTACAGACATATTCCAACAGAGTTAAAACGTCACTGGCCAAGTACAGTCTACATAATCCCATCCATTTTTACAATCCCCCTTAGACCACACCTTCTTGGCCAACTCATACTGCCTCGGCTGTGCATTCACTGCTGGTAGTGAATTGTAAAAAAGCTCATTCAATTGGAGGTAGTTTCACCTCACTTAAGCGAGGCATCCAGAACAGTAATAGTCGTATGCGTATCTAGTACCTTTGCAGGTCAACAGGTCATACATTTCACTGTCTGGAAAGTGCTGTGTAAGCAAGGGAAAGCTATCAAAATTGTCGCTTTTCTGCACGTTGATTCAATTGACGCAATGCCTTGGGAAAAAAACTAAGGAATCTAAAAACCATAATTTTATTTCCAACACGTATGCCCATTATCCACATGCCTGCCATTTCACAGCTCGAGAAGCAACAACTTCTCGGGCCGATTTGGGAAATAATGTTATAGGTAAATGAACTGTTTACCCATGGACTATCTACTCCCCCTCCCTCCCTATGCATTACCGTCCAGTGCCAGTAAAAAAATTTTTAAATCGTATTTGAGTTGTGTGAATAAAAACAGGAATAAAAAACTGCTGTTCTAACATTTAAGTTACATGATTTGATGCGCAACCCCTCTAAAATTACTACCCCCCAGAAGATATTTCCTGCCCCACAAGTGATTATGGTCTCTGACTTTCCCCTCCACCACCGGCCCCTCTTTTACCTTTAGTCCCTTATCCTCCTCTACAAACTCCCCCTTATTTTTAACCCAACATATTTTTGATCTTTAATCGCGAGAACGAACCGAGATCCTGAGTCCAGCCACACCAACCATAGGATAATGGGTATTTCTCAAAACGAGAAATAGAACCATTAGCGTGCAATTAGTTTAGTCAGTGCCTTGACCATACACTCGTTTCTCATCCAATGTTTTCTACTATTTCTAACGACCCGCATGGTGATTGTGTTAGAACTGTCTCTTTGCGCAATGAGCATAGGACAGCTTGCCAATAGCTTGATGTTCTTTGACACGGTTTGGAAATGGGATCATTCACCTCCACCAGCTTAGCTTCACAGTCCAAAGATATTTTGTTGCATGCGGAGGAGGGTATTCTGGAAATTTTTAAAGCGTAAAATGGCCCATAGCCCCTGAAAACCGTTTTCCAACTGTCTGGTAGCCATGTCGTCTACAATGCATCATGTGATTTGTCAACTTTAATTCAGCTACCATAATCTAGGACAGGCATGTAGTTGGACAGTAGAAACGTGGTCCTCACCTAGTCTTACCCTCCCCCAATAACTCTACTGATGTCTGTGATCGGGTTAAAAATGGCCAATTGATACTCGGTTCACTAGGTGGTTGTGTACAACAACCAAACCCAGTGTTTGACCAAATCAATTGACGGTCCAAATTACAGGGGAAGCACCACCCCTTCTTTTTTTAGAACGAACCCCCATCTTCAAATTCAGTTCCCCCCCCCCCATACTGAACCACAGTAACGCCCGATATGTTAAATGGGCATTAGCCCTTTCAAAAATATCAATAGATCGTATGCGTTACTGGGTATTTTCCTTCTAAACAAGAGAAATCTACAATGGGAAAAAAAATTGGAACCTTCCTTCCCATGTACAGCCCAATCGTCTAAAATTCGTCTTGGTAGCGTTCACGTGCTAGAGGCTCGAATGCTGATATGAGGAAACATATACCTGACACGATATTTTTGACTTCTGTTTCAAAACAGATCCGCTGGACACCTTTACAAACCTTCTAGATCTGGATTATATTTTGAAAACTGTATCCCTTTCATACCCACCTGTCCCCTCTTTAAAATAAAATCTTTCTTAAATTTACAATATTCACACTTAAATTTTCAGTAAATAAAAAAACTACAGACCCACCACTCCGTTTTTTCGTTAAAGTTCTCAAGATGCGCTATAATTTGACCTATCCACTCCGAAAAACACCCTCAAAATTTTCTAAATTCGAATGAATCAACGCATCTCGGAAATGTATAATGATAATAAACTGTTCGCTTTTCCCCTCATTTAAATAGAAAATACCTTTAAAACAATAGAAACCCTTAATTGAATCCCTGCCCCCCCCCCCCCCACAACTGAATTTGGTTCTCCAGCATTGCACGAATTTATCTACATATTCATGCACAATTTTCTACAGGATCAAACACAAATTTCCCCCCATAAGTGAATTAAATGGGTCCCCAAAAGTCGACAGTGTAAACAACTATTGCATTTAAAATTGAATTTGACAATTGAAAATCGGGAAATTGGGTAGCCCCCCTCCCCCTCTTTTGTATATCATCAACACTCCCTCCCCCAAGCTGTTCAACATATTGGGGTATGCGAATGTTCCACTTCAGTTGTTTGAAGTGGGAAGTAGGTAATCAGACTTGAGGGGCTAGAGGAGGCATTCCCTGTTAATCGTCTAAAATTAACATCGTATTTAGGACCTTAGCAATGGCAAGTTCTCTGAAACTAGGACATTACCAAAAACCCTCACAACTCAGCCGAACATTACGGCTCCTTGCTCAACTGTGGCTAGGTTCTACATTGAAATAATTACTTTTAGAAAATCATCAATATTAAAAGGTATTTCATCGTGAATTAACAATACCATCACCTTCATGATATGTGAATTGCCCTGAAGTGACACTGAAATTCCCTAGATGCGAGTTCTTCCTCTCCTTCACCAACTGA
The DNA here is from genome assembly GCA_027921565.1 of Artemia sinica. Classification (NCBI taxonomy): domain Eukaryota; kingdom Metazoa; phylum Arthropoda; class Branchiopoda; order Anostraca; family Artemiidae; genus Artemia; species Artemia sinica. The sequence goes on from CM051268.1 coordinate 52,137,502, forward strand.
TGAGGACGATGGTGACACTGAATATCGGCTACCAATGCTCCAATCTATAAATGAAAAAAATTGCTTATTTTCAAAAGGTGTTCAAATCACCCCTACTGGGATTATTTTAACAGAGTCTCTTAGTAGTAGTAGTAGTAGTAGTAGCCAGTATGCAACATAGTATGCCTTTTTGGTTAATTCAACTGAAAGTTCCAAAATATCAAACTTAATACTAAGATATTTACAATCTAAACTGACCGCTTTACATAAAATTGACAATTTGATTTTGTTCAAACACTCCCCTTTCCCAATTTCCACTATTAATGCTCCCCCTTCCGAGCCGGCCATTGCGGCGCTTTCCCCGCAGCGCTTCCCGCGGCGCTTCTCTCCCGGCGCTCCCCAGCGCTTCTCGGGCCCAGCCGGCGCTTCCCGACCCCTAAAAACAGCGTGCCTCCAGCCCCTTTACATAATGTCAAAAGTTGAAATATGGTTAGACGGCATAAGTTGCTATTTCTCTCTCTAATTCCAGTTCTACAGGTTCGGTGAACTCCTCATTAGCTCACAATTATTGTAAGCCGCCGCGCGAGTTGTTCTGCAGTCCAAGACCGAACTTCAACAGGTAGGAAAATACACAATTAAATGCTGTAAACCGTTAACTCAGTATATTGTCAACATTTTCCCTCGCTAAAATCTTGGCAAGGGTTTGTATGATTGAAAGCTATTTTAAAAATATCCCTTGCGCAAATTTACGGGATCATAGTGACAGATAGATAAATGAGATAATCTCACATTTTCCTTCTCTTGAAAACTAGATAATATTCAATTGTGAAAAAATAGCATTTTGAGTTTCAAATGGTGAGCAGTAATTGACTAGAAAATTACCATGAAAAATATTCGCTTATGAGATATCGGCGAAGCGATAGAGCAACAGAGAAAATAGCAAAGATTAGAAAAAAGAGCGGTTTTCTTTGCAAAACAAAAAATTACATTATATTTAGATATCTCTGAGGGAGGGCCGAGCAGAGAAATTTAAAACAATGGTTGGGGGCGAGAAGTTAATATTTTAATATCCCGGCTGAGATACAGTTTATATTAGGTTGAAAAAATGAAAGGAAAAGACTAAAAAACATTGTTTTTAGATATTTCTATAAGGAGATAGTTTTTGAGAAAAAAAATGCTCACATTTGCAAATTCCGAGGGCTGTATTTTAATGCCCGAAAGGACCCAGGCGCGAAAACATGTTGTAGCTATCGGTGGCGGACCTTGTGTATGTCGGGCAGGTCTTCCATAGAAAGCATCTGTCCATTTACTCTTTAGTTTTTTTGACCTGGTTGCATTGCAGCCTGCACAGATGGTTGCACTTGGGCAGTCAACACTTGTTTTGGGGTCGGCCAGCATACTTAATATGATGTTGTCTTGCACTCATCCACTCTCGCTTTCTTAGTGGGATGCGGCGCGCATACATTCTTCATAATTGTCCTTAAAAGAAGAAGAGAAAAAAGTTAGTATCGAAAATAATTTTCCCCTTTTTTACAGAAGAAAATTAGTACTCTCATCCATATAATTTTGTCCTAGAAAAGCATTTATCACTAAGAAAGCAAAACGTAAAAAAAATTCGTGAAATATACTAGTCGGCATCCTTTTGAATCTGAGAAAGATGAATTACGGCTCACTGCAACCGTTCAAAATTAAGCCTATAAAGTCGAACCTAGTTTTGTTTCTAAGCTGTTTGAAGAATTTCTTATTTTAGTGCGTTTCCTGTTCTTTTCTGGTTTTAATCAGCATTTGAGCATGCCTCGTTTGATGCATTTAAAGTATTAGCCGGTATTTTTTTTTTATCTTTCCTTATCTTTTTTTCGGTAGCTGTATTTACCCCAACCCCAGAAAAACCGCCCGAGGAAAATAATCCCCACGGAAAATATCCCTGAGAAAAGACGTGGAAAAAATACCCCCTGCCCCCCCGAAAGATTCGCAATCCTTTTGAATCTGAGAAAGATGAATTACGGCTCACTGAGCCGTTCAAAATTCAGCTATAAAAGTCGCCTAGTTTGTTTCTATGCTGTTTGAAGATTTTCTGAAAATCTCTTTCTTAATACTAAAAAAACGTTTGAATGCATTTAAAATGTGAATATCTTTCCGTCCTTTACTTATTTAAGCCAAACATCGAAGCATTGATACTAATGCTATGGAAAAAAATAGTCTTGTTCAGAAAAGTTATCCAATATCCGCCCCATAACAACATGATTTTAGTCGCATCCTTTGAATAATCCGTGAAAACTTTGGAAACTAAACTGCTAAGGCTAACGAAACAGGAAGTGCTTTAAAAAAGGGTCTCAGAGCTAATTAATAAGGCTTCGCTTTTGACTTGGAGCCTTGTGGTCAACATTAGGAGAGGGTTAATCAAAAACAGCGACGGATATCTCATTAAGTTAGAGAAAAGATTACAATAGAGAAAAGTCGAAAAATTTATCGAGAAAGATAATTATTCTTATTTTGCGAGAATTTTGTTTATACACAATGGGGGATGGGTTAGGTTTTGAGGCGTAAAAAGAACATATTTTATGTTTTCTATCGAATATAAAAGATTGCATAGTGATGTTTGTATTGTGGAGTGGGAGGGGGAAGGGATTTACCTGATATACTGGAGGGTGACCAAGGAAAATAATTTTATTTGAAAATAAAAATTAAAATGTCACTCACATTGCTAAATTGTGGTTGGTCAAGGCTTTCAAACTCAATCACTATAATCCTTCAAGTTGTTTGATCATTGTGTCACAAACTTTCTGATACTTTAATCACATTGCCATGTTCCGTTTATATACGAAACTCTCAAGGGTGCAATTGTTATGTAATGGGGAAAACACATATGTAAGCAGCCCTCTGATTGCCGAGAAGCTGAAACACGTGATCTACTGGTTTCCTATTCCTGGAACTCGCTAACTTCGCCCGAGCATGACACTTGCCCAAAACAACACAACAACAAATGCTGTTTTTCCTATTTCTGGCATCCTTGACATTCGCTTCTCGGAGGGGGGAGACGTGGCACTTACAACAACAGCAACAAATAAATCGACCTTGGAAAAAAGAGGTCATTGACCCCATTAACCCGTGGTTCTCCCTAGGGACTCTATGCCCATATTTGGTGTACTGACGATTAGACTAAATGTAGATTGCAGCAGGGGTGAGTGTCAGCGAGCTCATAAGGGCCTTTCTACTTATATTGATATATATATATATATATATATATATATATATATATATATATATATATATATATATATAATATATATATATATGTATATATATATCTATATAGATATATATAATATATTATATATATATATATATATATATATATCATTTATATATATATTATATATATATATATATTATATATATTAGTATATATATATATATATAATTATCTATATATATATTATTATATATATTATATCTATATAGTATATATATATATATCTATATAAATATATATATATATACATATATATATATATATATATATATATATATATATATATATATATATATATATATATATATATATATATATATATATCTATATATATATATATATTATATATAAAAAGTTCGTTACGCGAAGTTAATTCGTAAGTTACGTATATTTATCACTATAAAAACGTTCGTCAATAAAATTAAACAAGTTTCGAGAAAGCTATTTAATCTCCAAATAAAATTAACATAATACGCAAAGTTTGTTTAATTATTCATGGACGGTGAGCAAAATCAAACCTGCATTATTCAAAAACGTTCAAACTAAAAAAAAAAACAAGTTTTTTTTAACTGAAAGTAAGGAACGACGTTAAAACTTAAACGAACCGAAATTATTCCGTATAGGAAAGGGGCTTGTCCCCTCCCTCAAGGGACGGTAGTCACTCGCCAATCACTTTCAACTATTAAAAATGACCACTATACCTTTGTCAATTTCGAATCAAATGAGCCCTTTTAAAGTTTCTAACGACAACACTTTCAATAAAATCTTATATGCCCTTCCAGGGCATAACTTTACAGACC
>CM051268.1:52141633-52169133 GCA_027921565.1 Artemia sinica
ATATATCTATATATATATATATATATATTATATATATATATATATATATATATATATATATATATATATATATATTATATATATATATATATATATATATATATATATATATTATATATATATATATATATATATATATATTATATATATATATATATATATATATATATATATATAATATATATATATATATATATATATATATATATATATATATATATAAAGTTCGTTACGCAAGTTAATTCGTAAGTTACGTATATTTATCACTAATAAAAACGTTCGTAAATAAAATTAAACAAGTTTCGAGAAAGCTATTTAACCAAATAAAAGTAAAATTAATACGCAAAGTTTGTTTTAATTATTCATGTACGGTGAGCCAAAATCAAAACCTGCATTAATTCAAAAACGTTCAAAACTAAAAAAAAACAAGTTTTTTTTAACTGAAAGTAAGGAACGACGTTAAAACTTAAAACGAACCGAAATTATTCCGTATAGGAAAGGGGCTGTCCCCTCCTCAAGGGACGGTAGTCACTCTCCAATCACTTTCAACTATTAAAAATGACACTAGACCTTTCAATTTCGAATCAAATGAGCCCTTTTAAAGTTTCTACGACAACACTTTCAATAAAAATCTTATATGCCTCCAGGGCATAACTTACAGACCTTGCCTTGAGGGCTGGGGGGGTGTCATTCTCAAAGAACTAATTTCCAGAACTTTATACTAATTTGAACAAAATGGCTATCTGAAAGTTTTGATTGGATGTGTTTGGAGGAATATTGGGCCTGAGAGAGGGGTTAGTTACCCTCCAATCACTTTCAACTACTAAAAAGGGCACTAGCCCTGTCAATTTCCATTTGAATGAGCCCCTTTTGAAGTTTTACGACAACTCTATCTATAGAAACCTTATATGCCCCCAAAGCATAACTTACAACCTTTGCCCTTGGGGCTCTGGGGATTTGTCATCCTTAAATACATACTTTCCAGAACTTTCAACTACGTTGAACAAAATGGCTATCTCTAAGCTTTGATTGAGTGTTTTTAGGGAAATTGGGGGCGTGAGAGGAGGGTTAATTACTCTCCGCTCACTTTTGACTTTTAAAAAGCGCAATTTCAATTTCCAATCAAATGAGCTCTTTTTGAAATATCTACAACAACTTTCTATATAAGCTTTATATACCCCCAAGGCTTAACTTAAAACCCTTGCAATGAGGGCTCTGAGGGGGTTATCATCCTAAAAGACATAATTTCACGAACTTTCAACTACGTTGAAAAAAATGGATATCTCAAAATTTTGATTGGATGTGTTTGGGAAAATGGTGAGCGTGAGAGGGGCTTTAGTCGCTCCCCAATCACTTTCAACTATTAAAAAAGGCACTAGCCCTTTCAATATCCAATTGAAAGAGCCCTTTTGAAGTTTCTACGACAATGCTTTCAATAAAAACCTTATATGCCCCCAGGGCATAACTTACAACCTTTTCCGTGAAGGCTGTGGGGGAGGGGGAGGGGTTGTCATCTTTAAAGACCTAATTTCCAAATCTTTCAACTACGTTGAAAAAAATTGCCATTTAAAAATTTTTATTGGATGTGTTTGGGGAAAAGATGGGCGTGATAGGGGGGTCAATTACTCTCCACAAACTTTCGACTATTAAAAAGGGCAATTTCAATTTCCAAACAAATGAGCCCTTGTTGAAGTTTTTACAACACATTTCTATATAAAACTTAAATGCCCCCAGGGCATAACTTACAACGCTTGCATGGAGGGCTCTGAGGGGGTTATCATCCCAACAGACCTAATTTCCAGAAATTTCGACTACGTTGAACAAAATGAATATCTCAAAATTTTGATTGGATGTGTTTGGGGAAATGGTGGGCTTGAGGGGGGGTTAGCTGTCCTTCAATCACTTTTGACTATTAAAAGGGCACTAGCCCTTTCAATTTTCAATTGAATGAGCCCTTTTTGATGTTTTTACAACATCACTTTCTATAAAAACCTTACATGCTCCCAGGGCATAACTTACAACCCTTGCCCTGAGGGTTGTGGGGGGGGATGGGTTGTCATCCTTAAAGACCTAATTTCGAAAACTTTCAACTACGTTCAATAAAATGGCTATCTAAAAATTTCGATTAGATATTGGGAAAAAATGGGCGTGAGAGGAGGTTAGTTGCCCTCAAATCACTTTCAACTATTAAAAGGGGCACTAGCCCTTTGAATTTCCAATCGAATGAGCCCTTTTTCAAGTTTCTACGACAAAGATCTCAATAAAAACCTTATATAACCCCAGGGCTTAACTTATAACCCTTGCCCTGAAGATTGTGGGGGGAGTGTCCTGCGCAAAGGTATAATTTCCTGAACTTTAAACTGCGTGGAACAAAATGGCTATCTAAAAACTTTTAATTGGATATATTTGGGTAAATAGTGGGCGTGGAAGGGGTGTTAGCTGCCTTCTAATCACTTTCGACTATTAAAAAGGGCACTAGTCATTTCCATTCCCAATCGAATGAGCCCTTTTTGAAGTTTTTACGACAACACGTTCTATAAAAACCTTATGTGCCCCCAGGGCATAACTTACAACCCTTGCCCTTAGGACTGTGAGGGGGTCGTCATCATCAAAGACCTAATTTACAGAACTTAAAACTACGTTGAATAAAATGGCTATCTCAAAATTTTGATTTGATGTGTTTTGGGAAAAGGTGGGCATGAGAGGGGGGTAAGTTGCCCTCCAATCACTATCGAATATTAAAAGGGGAACTAGCCCTTTGAATTTCCAATCGAATGAGCCTTTTTTGAAATTCCTACGACAACGCCTTCTATAATAACCGTATATGCCCCCATGGCATAATTTACAACCCTTGCCCTGAAGGCTGTGAGGGAGTGTCCTCCTCAAATACATAATTTCTATCTGGAAATCGACTACTCTGAACAAAATGGCTATCTTAAAATTTTGATTGAATGTGTTTCGGGAAATGGTGGGCGTGGAAGTGGTGTTAGTTGCCTTCTAATCACTTTCGACAATTAAAAAGGGCACAAGCCAATACAATTTCCAAGTGAATTAGCCTTTTTTGAAGTTTCTACGGCAACTTCTTCGATACGAAGTGCCCTGCTCTAAAGGAAAAAAGTAATGAATAATATATTGCGCCAACATCGTTCTTATATGCCCTCAGGGCATAACTTAAAACCCTTGCCCCGACGGTTTTGGGAGAGTTTCCTCCTCAAAAATATATTTACTTTCTGGAAATCAACTACGCTGAACAAAATGGCCATCTCAAAACTTTGATTGGATTTGTTTGGGGGAATGATGGGCGTAGGAGGGGGGGGGCTAGTTGCCCTCCAATCACTTACGACTATTAAAAGGGCAATAGCCACTCCAAATTCCAATCGACAGAGCCATTTTCGAAATTTGTAAGACAACTCCTTCGATACAAAGTGTCCGGTTATGGAAAAAATAAATATTACATTGTGCCAACATCGTTCTTTACTTAGGCAGCGCTATTGCGCTGCCTATGAAAGGTGGGCGAGAGAGGGGGGCTAGTTGCCCTCAAATCACTTTCGACTATTAACAAGGGCACTACACCTTTGAATTTCCAATCGAATGAGCCCTTTTAAAGTTTCTACGACAAAGATTTCAATAAAAACTCATATGCCCCCAGGACATAACTTATGATCCTTGCCCTGATGACTGTGGGGGGATTGTCCTGCTCAAAGGTAGAATTTCCGGAACTTTAAACTGCGTGAAACAAAATGGCTATCTCAAAATTTTTATTGGATGTGTTTGGGGAAATGGTGGGCGCGGAAGGGGTAATAGTTGCTTTCCAATTACTTTCGACTATTAAAAAGGGCACTAGCTATTTCAATTTCTAATCAAATGAGCCCTTTTTGACGTTTCTACGACAACAAATTCTATAAAAACCTTATATGCCCCCAGGGAATAACTTACAACCTTTGCCCTGAGGGCTGTGAGGAGGTTGACATCCTCAAAGACCTAATTTACAGAACTTAAAAGCACGTTGAATAAAATGGCTATTTCAAAATTTTGATTGGATGTGTTTGGGGATTAGGCGGGCTTGAGAGGGGGGGGGTTAGTTGCCCTCCAATCACTTCCGACTACTAAAAAGGGCACTAGCCCTTTGAATTTCCAATCGAATGAGCCTTTTTTGACGTTTCTACGACAACGCCTTCTATAGAACCTTATATGGCACCTGGGCATAACTTACAACCCTTGTCCTGAAGGCTGTGGGGGAGTGTCCTCCTCAAAAACATAATTATTATCTGGAAATCAATTACGCTGAACAAAATGGCTATATCAAAATTTTTATTGGACGTGTTTGGGAAAATGGTGGGCGCGGAAGGGGTAATAGTTTGCTTTCCAATTACTTTCGACTATTAAAAGGGTACTAGCCATTTTAATTTCTAATCAAATGAGCCCTTTTTGACGTTTCTACGACAACAAATTCTATAAAAACCTTATATGCCCCCAGGGAATAACTTACAACCCTTGCCCTGAGGGCTGTGAGGAGGTTGACATCCTCAAAGACCTAATTTACAGAACTTAAGAGCACGTTGAATTAAATGGCTATTTCAAAATTTTGATTGGATGTGTTTTGGGGATTAGGCGGGCTTGAGAGGGGGGTTAGTTGCCCTCCAATCACTTCTGACTACTAAAAAGGGCACTAGCCCTTTGAATTTCCAATCGAATGAGCCTTTTTTGACGTTTTTAACGGCAACGCCTTCTATAGAACCTTATATGCCACCAGGGCATAACTTACAACCCTTGTCCTGAGGTTTGTAGTGGGAGTGTCCTCCTCAAAAACATATTTTCTATCTGGAAATCAACTACGCTGAACAAAATGGCTATCTCAAAATTTTGATTAGATATGTTCTGGGAAATGGTGGGTGTGGAAGGGGTGTTAGTTGCCTTCAAATCACTTTCGACTATTACAAAGGGCATAAGCCGCTCCAATTTGCAATTGAATGAGCCCTTTTCGAAGTTTCTATGACAACTTGTTCGATACGAAATGCCCTGCTCTAAAGGAAAAAAAAATAAATAATACATTGTGCCAACATCGTTCTTATATGCCCTCAGGGCATAACTTAATACCCATGCCCCGAGGTTTGTAGTGGGAGTGTCCTCCTCAAAAACATATTTTCTATCTGGAAATCAACTACGCTGAACAAAATGGCTATCTAAAAATTTTGATTGGATGTGTTTTGGGGAATGATGGGCGTGGGGGGGGGCTAGTTGCCCTCCAATCACTTTCGACTATTAAAAAGGGCACTAGTCCTCTGAATTTCCAATGGAATGAGCCTTTTTTGAAGTTTCTACGACCACGCCTTCTAAAAAAAACCTTATTTGCCCCCAGGGCATAACTTATAACCCTTGCCCTGAAGGCTATGGGGGAGTGTTCTCCTCAAAAACATACTTTCAAATTGAAATCAACTACGCTGAACAAAATGGCTATCTAAAATTTTTATGGGATGTGTTTCTGGAAATGGTGGACGTGGAAGGGGTGTTAATTGCCTTCCAATCACTTTCGACTATTAAAAAGGGCTCAAGCCACTCCAATTTTCAATTGAATGACCCCTCTTCGAAGTTTATACGACAATTTCTTCGATGCGAAGTGCTCTGCTCTAAAGGAAAAAAAAATGCTATATAATACATTGTGCCAACATCGTTCTTATATGCCCTCAGGGCATAACTTAAAACCCTTGCCCCGAGGGTTGTGGGGGAGTGTCCTTCTCAAAAACATATTTTCTATATGGAAATCAACTACGCTGAACAAAATGGCTATCTCAAAATTTTGATTGGATGTGTTTGGGGGATTCATCGGTGGTGGAGGGGGGGGGCTATTTTCCCTTCAATTACTTTCGACTATTAAAAATAACACTAGCCCTTTGAATTTCCAATCGAATGAGCCTTTTTTGAAGTTTCTACGACAACGCCTTCTATAAAAACCATATATGCCCCCAGGGCATAACTTACAACCCTTGCCCTAAAGGCTGTGGGGGAATGTCCTCCTCAAAAACATAATTTCTATCTGGAAATCAACTATGCTGAAGAAAATGGCTATCTCAAAATTTTGATTGGAGGTGTTTTGGGAAACGGCGGGCGTGGAAGGGGTGTTAGTTGCCTCCCAATCACTTTCGACTATTAAAAAGGGCACAAGCCACTCCAATTTCCAATTGAATCAACCCTTTTCAAAGTTTTTACGACACATTCTTCGATACAAATTGCCCTGCTCTAAAGGAAAAAACAATAAACAATACATTGTGCCAACATAGTTGTTATATGCCCTCAGGGTCTAACTTAAAACCCTTACCTTCAGGGTTGTGGGGGATTGTCCTCCTTAAAAACATATATTCTATCTGGAAATCAACTACGCTGAACAAAATGGCTATCTCAAAATTTTAATTGGAGGTGTTTGGGGGAATGATGGCCGTGGAGGGGGGGCCTAGTAGCCCTCCAATCACTTCCGACTATTTAAAAGGGCACTAGCCACTCCAATTTCTAATCGAACGAGCCCTTTTCGAAGTTTCTACGACAACTCCTTCGATACGAAGTGCCCGGGTATGGACAAAAATAATACATTGTGCCAACATCATTCTTTACTTAGGCAGCGCTATTGCGCCACCTATGATAATTTCTTTTCGTTTTAAGTTTTAGCGTTGCTCTTTACTTTCAGTTGAAAAAGTTTGTTTTTTTTTTATTTTCGCTGGCTCGTTGCTTTTGATGGGCAACATACAGCTTAATTGATTTCCTAAGTAAGTAAGCAATAGCAATTTATTATCCAAACAATAACAGAGACAAAATAAATCGGTAGCACACCAAAAGTTCCGCTTACGAGGGTGTGCTACTAACAAAAAAAATAGAACAAAATAGAAGAAAAATAACAAAATTAAAAAACAAGAACAAGCATAATCCATAATAAGTAGGAGGATGAAACCATATGAAGCAGGGTAAGTAACCTATATAAAGTAAAATTACATGGACTAATAAGTGGGCCCATGAATAAGAGAACCTAGAGAATAAAATAATAAGTAGGGAGGCCTCTGTGGACGCCGGGGATACATGATTCGGTTATCAAAACAATGTATCTCCACTAACGGGTCAATGCCCCCTTTTTCAAGGTCGATTTATTTGTAGTTTCTAGGTGTAATGACTCTGGGGCGAAGTTTGCAAATGCGCATAGAATCCATCTAAGTGTATTGATCCACACGACGGGAACTGGATTTCTGAGAAACTGATTAAATAATCGGCGGTGAATGTATTGATTGAGTCTAACGGTACCTAACCACATAGACAATGTATTGATCCACTAGAGGGAACTAAATTTCTGAGAAATTGATTTGCATAATCGAGGGGAATTATTGATTCACGAAAGGAGAATTAAGAAACATTATGGCTTCTTTGATCTTTAGGTCTGAGGGATAAATGGTCTTTAGTGACAGAGATAAATGAATATTCTATTTTTTAAATATGGCTTCTCTGATCTTTCGTGACCGAGATAGTAGCTAGCCATAATAGTGTAGCTAGGAACACCTATGAGATGAGGAGATTAACCCGGGAAATGGTTACATGGGAATTTCAAATGTGACAGCGCAGGGATGCCAAAACAAAAGGAACACGCAGAAATTACGTTTAGGGATTATTTGGGCGAAACCGTTTGAGACATTTTAGGGGATTAATTGGACGAAACCGTTTGAGATATTTTAGAAGATGATTTAGGCGAAACAGTTTGAGACCTTTTAGAAGATGAGTTTAGAAGATGATTTAGAAGATGATTTGGGGTGAAACTCTGTGGTCGTTATAATACACAAGTTCCATTTGAACAGTGTTGTGAGGTCCCCTGCCCCAACCCCAAAGAGCCCCCTACCCCAACCCCAAAGGGCCCCCGGGGCCCCCAAAAGGGCCTCTGGTGCTCCCAAAGGCCCACCCAGGGCCCCCAAAGAACCCCCCTCCCCATTTATTAATACTTTTTTGTGCACTTGAGACACGAAAGGGCCCCCACATTTCAAAAGGCTTTATTAAATATTTTCAGAACAAGTTCTTTACGTAATATCCCTCTTAAACCCATTTTACAACTTGAAGAACTCATCCTTTTCACCCACAACTTTACTTTACGACTTTTTGAATACCCCAACACCAAGGAATACTTTTCAAAGGGCTATATTATATCTTTTCAGGAATAGTTCTTTATGCAATATCTTTCCTAAACCAATTTTACAAGTTGAAGCACTCATCTTTTTCACCCACAACTTTACTTTACGACTTTTTGAATACCCCAAGGGCTTTCAAGGGCTTTTTTTTATATCTTTTCAGAACAAGTTCTTTTCTTAATATCCCCCCTAAACCAATTTTACAACTTGAAGTACTCATTCTTTTCACCCACAACTGTACTTTAATGGCTTTTTGAATACCCCAACACCAAGCAATACTTTCAAAAGGCTTTTTTATATCTTTTCAGAACAAGTTCTTTTCTTAATGTCCCCCATAAACCAATTTTATAACTTGAAGTACTCATTCCTTTCACCCACAACTCTACTTTAATGGCTTTTTGAATACCCCAACACCAAGCAATACTTTTAAAAGGTTTTTTTATATCTTTTTAGAATAAGTTCTTTTATAAATGTCCCCCCTAAACCAATTTTACAACTTAAAGTGCTCATTCTTTTCACCCACAACTTTACTTTATGGCTTTTCAAATATTATTAATAAAATCACATGTATTTTAAACATGAGCGTTCTTATTTCTGAAAACTAAAATCCAACTTTATTAAAAATTAAATATTATTAATAAAATCACGTGTATTTTAAATGTGGGCATCAAAGTAACAACATTCTTCCTTAAAACTAACATACTTTTACTGAACACACACAAATTTATCTTAGAAATAATATTTTTCATCAGTGATAAAAAATTTTTAGTTCGAACTAGCAAGTTTTCTACCAAAGATACCAAATTTTTTCTTAGAAGTAACAATTTTTTGGTTGTGATAACAACTTTTCTGTCAAGAGTAGCAAGTTCTGCTTAGCACTAACAAATCTTCTCATCAAAGTAACAACATTCTTCCTTAAAACTAACATACTTTTACTGAACACACACAAATTTATCTTAGAAATAATATTTTTCATCAGTGATAACACTTTTTCTGTTCGAACTAGCAATTTTTCTACCAAAGATACCAAATTTTTTCTTAGAAGTAAAAATTTTTTGATTGTGATAACAACTTTTTTGTCAGAAGTAGCAAGTTCTGCTTAACACTAACAAACCGTCTCATCAAAGTAACATCATTTTACCTTAAAACTAACATACTTTTACTGAACACACACAAATTTCTCTTAGAAATAATATTTTTCATCAGTGATAACACTTTTTCTATTCGAACTAGCAAGTTTTCTACCAAAGATAACAAATTTTTTCTTAGAAGTAACAATTTTTTAATTGTGATACCAACTTTTCTGGCAGAAGAAGCAAGTTTTGCTTAACACTAACAAACCTTCTGATCAAAGTAACAATATTTTACCTTAAAACTAACATACTTTAATGAACACACACAATTTTCTCTTAGAAATAATATTTTTCATCAGTGATAACACATTTTCAGTTCGAACTAGCAAGTTTTGCTTAACACTAACAAATTTTTCTGTCAAAGATACTGTTTTTCTTAGAAGTAACAATTTTTTGCTATGATAAAAAGTTTTCTGTTCCAAGTAGCAAGTTTTCTGTCAAAGATACCAAATTTTTTCTTAGAAGTAACATTTTTTGTTTGTGTTAACAAGGTTTCTGTCAGAAGTAGCAAGTTCTGCTTAACACTAACAAACCTTCTCATCAAAGTAACATCATTTTACCTTAAAACTAACATACTTTTATGGAACACACACATATTTCTCTTAGAAATAATATTTTCATCAGTGTAGCAAGTTCTGCCTAACACTAACAAATTTTCTCATCAAAGTATGAATATTTTATCTTAAAACTAACATACTTTTACTGAACACACACAAATTTCGCTTAGAAATAATATTTTTCATCAGTGATAACACTTTTTCTGTTCGAACTAGCAAGTTTTCTACCAAAGATATCAAATTTTTTCTTAGAAGGAACAATTTTTTAATTGTGATACCAACTTTTCTGGCAGAAGAAGCAAGTTTTGCTTAACACTAACAAACCTTCTGATCAAAGTAACAATATTTTACCTTAAAACTAACATACTTTAATGAACACACACAATTTTCTCTTAGAAATAATATTTTTCATCAGTGATAACACATTTTCAGTTCGAACTAGCAAGTTTTGCTTAACACTAACAAATTTTTCTGTCAAAGATACTGTTTTTCTTAGAAGTAACAATTTTTTGCTATGATAAAAAGTTTTCTGTTCCAAGTAGCAAGTTTTCTGTCAAAGATACCAAATTTTTTCTTAGAAGTAACATTTTTTGTTTGTGTTAACAAGGTTTCTGTCAGAAGTAGCAAGTTCTGCTTAACACTAACAAACCTTCTCATCAAAGTAACATCATTTTACCTTAAAACTAACATACTTTTATGGAACACACGCATATTTCTCTTAGAAATAATATTTTCATCAGTGTAGCAAGTTCTGCCTAACACTAACAAATTTTCTCATCAAAGTAACAATATTTGATCTTAAAACTAACATACTTTTACTGAACACACACAAATTTCTCTTGGAAATAATATTTTTCATAAGTGATAACACTTTTTCTGTTCGAACTAGCAAGTATTCTACCAAAGATACCAAATTTTTTCTTAGAAGTAACAATTTTTTATTGTGATAACAACTTTTCTGGCAGAATTAGCAAGTTTTGCTTAATACTAACAAACCTTCTCATCAAAGTAACAATGTTTTACCTTAAAACTAACATACTTTTACTGACCACATACAATTTTCTCTTAGAAATAATATTTTTCATCAGTGATATCACGCTTTCTGTTCGAACTAGCAAGTTTTCTATCAAAGATGCCAAATTTTTCTTAGAAGTAACAATTTTTTGATTGTGATAACAACTTTTCTGTCACAAGTAGCAAGTTTTGCTTAACACTAACAAATTTTCTCATCAAAGTAACAATATTTTATCTTAAAACTAACATACTTTTACTGAACACACACAAATTTCTCTTAGAAATAATATTTTTCATCAGTGATAACACTTTTTCTGTTCGAACTAGCAAGTTTTCTACCAAAGGTACCAAATTTTTTCTTAGAAGTAAAAATTTTCGATTGTGATAACAACTTTTCTGGTAGAAGTAGCAAGTTTTGCTTAACACTAACAAACCTTCTCATCAAAGTAACAACATTCTTCTGTAATACTACCAAACGTTTACTTAACACACGCAATTTTCTCTTAGAAATAATATTTTTCATCAGTGATATCACGCTTTCTGTTCGAACTAGCAAGTTTTCTATCAAAGATGCCAAATTTATTTTTAGAAGTAACAATTTTTTGATTGTGATAACAACTTTTCTGTCAGAAGTAGCAAGTTTAGCTTAACACTAACAAATTTTCTCATCAAAGTAACAATATTTTATCTTAAAAGTAACATACTCATACTTAACACACACAAATTTATCTTAGAAATAATATTTTTCGTCAGTGATAACACGTTTTCTGTTCAAAATAGCAAGTTTTCTGTCAAATATACCAAATTTTTTCTTAGAAGTAACTTTTCTTTGATTGTCATAACAACTTTTCTGTCAGAAGTAACAAGTTTTGATTAACACTAACAAATCTTTTCTTCATAGTAACAACATTCTTCCTTAATACTACCAAATGTTTACTCAACACTGACAGATTTTCTCTTCGAATCATCAACTTTTCCATAATACTAACATACTTTTACTTAAACACTCAAATTTTTCTTAGAAATAACACTTTTCGTCAGCGATAACACGTTTTCTGCTTGAAGTAAGAAGTTTTCTGTCAAAGATACTTTTTTTCTTAGAAGTAACAATTTTACGTTATGATAACAAGTGTTCTGTTCGAACTAGCAAGTTTTCTGCGAAAGATACAAAATTTTTTCGTAGAATTAACAATTTTTTGATTCTGATAGCAACTTTTCTGTCAGAAGTAGCAAGTTTTGCTTAACACAAACAAACCTTCTCATCAAAGTAACAACATTCTTCTTTAATACTATAAAAAGTTTACTTAACACACACAATTTTCTCTTAGAAATAATATTTTTCATCAGTGATATCACGTTTTCGGTTCGAACTAGCAAGTTTTCTACCAAAGATACCAAATTTTTTCTTAGAATTAACAATTTTTTGATTGTGATAACAAATTTTCTGTCAGAAGTAGCAAGTTTTACTTACACACACAATTTTCTCTTAGAAATAATACTTTTATCAGTGATAACACTTTTTCGGTTCGAACTATCAAGTTTTCTACCAAAGATACCAAATTTTTTTCTTAGAAGTAACAATTTTTTGATTGTGGTAACAACTTTTTCTGTCAGAAGTAGCAAGTTTTGCTTAACACTAACAAACCTTCTCATCAGAGTAACAACATTCTTCTTTAATACTACCAAAAGTTTACTTAACACTAACAGATTTTCTCTTCGAATCATCACCTTTTCTTTAATACTAACATACTTTTACTGAAACAACCAAATTTTTCTTAGAAATAACACTTTTCGTCAGCGTTATCACGTTTTCTGATTGAAGTAGCAAGTTTTCTGTCAAAGATACTTGTTTTCTTAGAAGTAACAATTTTTCGCTATGATAACACGTTTTTTGTTCGAACTAGCAAGTCATTAGCTTATCATGAGCGCTCATGATAAGCTAACCTAACCTAACTTAAACATGGAGAAATGTTTCTATTTATTTATTAATATTTATTTACAGCTAACCTAACCTAACCTATAGTTTTGGAGGTTAGATGAACCTAACTTAAATGTAGAGAAACCTAACTTTGAAAGAAAACTTGTTAAAAACCTGTTACTTCTAAGAGAAATGTTAGCTTATCATGAGCGCTCATGATAAGCTAACCTAACCTAACTTAAACATGGAGATATGTTTCTATTTATCTATTAATATTTATTTACAGCTAACCTAACCTAACCTATAGTTTTGGAGGTTAGATGAACCTAACTTAAATGTAGAGAAACCTAACTTTGAAAGAAAACTTGTTAAAAACCTGTTACTTCTAAGAGAAATTTGATAGTGTTAAGTAAAAGTTTATTAGAATTAAGAAAAAATTATTACTTCGATGCGAAGATTTGTTAGTGTTAGGGATAGTTCGCTACTTCTGACAGAAAAATGGATTTCATCAACGAAAAAATTGTTAATTCCAAGAAAAATTAGGTATGAATGACTTAAAACTTGTTATTTCTAACAGATAACTTGTCATCATAACGAAAATTGCAACTTCTAAGAAAAAATTTGGTATCTTTGAGAGAAAACTTGCAGGTTCAAGCAGAAAATGTGCTATCACTGATGAAAAGTGTTATTTCTAAGAGAAATTTGAGCGTGTTCAGTAAAAGTATGTTAGTATTAATGAAAAGTTGATGATTCGAAGTGAAAATCTGTTAGTGTTAAGTAAACGTTTGGTAGTATTAAGGAAGAATGTTGTTACTTTGAAGAGAAGATATGTTAGTGTTAATCAAAACTTGCTACTTCTGTCAGAAAGGTTGTTATCATAATCAAAGAAAAGTTACTTCTGAGAAAAAATTCGGTATCTTTTTCAGAAAACTTGCTAGTTCGAACAGAAAACGTGTTATCACTGACGAAAAATATTATTTCTAAGAGAAATTTGAGTGTGTTAAGTAAGAGTATGTTAGTATTAATGTAAAATGTTGTTACTTTTATGAGATAATTTGTTAGTCTTAGGCAAAACTTGCTAGTTCTGATAGAAAAGTTGTTATCACGATCAAAAAAATTGTTACTTCTAAGAAAAAATTTGGTATCATTGGCAGAAAACTTGCTAGTTCGAACAGAAGACGTGTTATCATAGCGAAAAATTATTACTTCTAAGAAAACAGGTATCTTTGACAGAAAACTTGCTACTTCAATCAGAAAACGTGATAACGCTGACGAAAAGTGTTATTTCTAAGAGAAATTTGAGTGTTTAAGTAAAAGTATATTAGTATTAAAGAAAAGTTGACGAAAAGAAGAGAAAATCTGTTAGTGTTAAGTAAACGTTTGGTAGTATTAAAGAAGAATGTTGTTACTTTGATGAGAAGGTTTGTTAGTGTTAAGCAAAACTTGCTACTTCTGACAGAAAATTTGTTTTCACAATCAAAAAATTGTTTACTTCTAAGAAAATATTGGGTGTCTTTGGAAGAAAACTTGCTAGTTCGAACCGAAAAAGTGTTATCACTGATTTAAAATATTATTTCTAAGATAAAATTTTGTGTGTTAAGTAAAACTTGCTACTTCTGATAGAATAGTTGTTATCACAATCAAAAAATTGTTACTTCTAAGAAAAAATTTGGTATCTTTTGTAGAAAACTTGCTAGTTCGAACAGAAAGCGGGATATCACTGATGAAAAATATTATTTCTAAGAGAAGATTATGTTTGTTAACTAAAGGTTTGATAGTATTAAAGAAGAATGTTGTTGCTTTGATGAGAAGGTTTATTTGTGTTAAGCAAAACTTGCTACTTCTGACACAAAAGTTGTTATCACAATCAAAGAAAAGTTACTTCTAAGAAAAAATTTGGTATATTTGACAGAAAACTTGCTATTTCGAACAGAAAACTTGTTATCACAACGAAAAATTGTTACTTCTAAGAAAAAAAGTATCTTTGACAGAAAACTTGCTACTTCAAGCAGAAAACGTGTTATCGCTGACGAAAAGTGTTATTTCTAAGAAAAATTTGAGTGTTTAAGTAAAAGTATGTTAGTATTAAGGAAAGGTTGATGATTCGAAGAGAAAATCTGTCAGTGTTAAGTAAAAATTTGGTAGTATTAAGGAAGAATGTAGTTACTTTGAAGAGAAGGTTTGTTAGTGTTAAGCAAAACTTGCTACTTCTGACAGAAAATTTGTTTTCACAATCAAAAAATTGTTACTTCTAAGAAAAAATTTGGTATATTTGACAGAAAACTTGCTATTTCGAACAGAAAATGTGTTATCACTGACGAAAAATATTATTTCTAAGAGAAATTTGTGTGTGTTAAGTATGAGTATGTTAGTTTTAAGATAAAATATTGTTACTTTGATGAGAAAATTTGTTAGTGTTATGTGGCCCGCTGCCTCAAATGCTGATTTTTAATATAAAGTAGCATAAACACTACCAGTTCAAATTAATAAAGTCATAAATGATATTTCAATGAATCACGCAGAGTAAAGTTTAGCATAACAAATATGACCTTACAGAGTCAAAATCTGTTCAAAATTGCGTGCAACTGAATACCACGATACGAGGGGCTGTTAGAATGGTTCTTGGTTCACCTATTAGATAGAGCATCCTATGCTGGGATGGAAGGTTGGGGAAGTGGAGGGTTGATAGGTTCTGCAACATTAGTGGTGAAGCCTGTTGAAAAAAGACAAATGTATATAAATTTCACCTTAGCCAACGTAAAAGGTTTTTTAAACTATACTACTGTCACCTGAAGCAACCCATCACTGATAATCTTAGTAAAGGCTTGATCACCAGTACTTAATTTTATGTTTTTTTAATGTGTCTTAATTTTTTATTATGTGTTGTATAATATTTTGAACTTAAATAGCGACGAAGACCACGCTGCCTTTCCAGCACAAACATCAAAAACAAGAGATTAATTAGGAATTTTTTCGTAAGACAGTGGAATTTTTTTTAATGAATATTCCGGCCCTATGTCCAAGGGCTGTCCTCAGAAACACATAAATATATAAAAGATGAAAGACCTAAAACAAGATACTAACAATAAAAACGATAAATAAAAGTTCAAATAGGGATAATCGTTTTGATAGACAGTGTTTCACAAACAGTGATAGAAACAAACAAAAAATACCAGATATTTCGGTCACATATGCATTGACCGTCATCAGTAGTAAAACTGCTGATGACGTAAAACTACAGTTTTACTACTGATGACGGTCACTGTATATGTGACCGAAATATCTGGTATTTTTTTGTGGATTTCTATCACTGTTTGTGAAACACGGCTATTAAAAGGATTTTATCCCCAGTTAAACTTTTATTTATCGTCATGGAAAGGCAGTGTGGTCTCCGAAAGTATCTACATCAAACTAAAATGAAATTTGTTTTAAACAATCCCAGCATCCTTACTTCAGAGAAGTTCAACTAGCACTGATAAATAAAGTGAGATGAAACAAGGCAACTCATTAAAATGAAAAAAGGATAATTAAAAACACATTCTTATTGCTAATCTTGCCTTTTTGGAAACTAACCTAAAAGGTCTATTTGTGACTGGTTCTGTGTTAATGTCTACTTGTTTCTTTAAATATTTTGTAAGATAATTTTTAATTAAAATTGTGTATTGAGCATTTAGTAAATATTCCCCCAAGTCCCTATTTAAGGAAATGTTACAACTAATCTTAAGTGTCATTTCAACTGCTTCTCAAACTACCCGCTCTATACCTAGGTCATTGCTAATAAGGGTGAATTCTTCAAAAAAGTATTTTGTGACTAGGATGTTGTTTTAAGTCTTTCTTCTTTTATATCATTATGTTTTGCTGAGGATGACCCTTGGACATAGGGCCGAAATATTCACTCAAAAAATTTCAACTTTGATACGAAAAGAATTCCCTATTATTCTTCTTGTTTTTAATGTTTATTTTGAATTTAACCTAGTAGCGTCTTCGGTAAATAGCAGCTTTTCTTCTGTAGTACTCAAATAAAATTCTCCCCCCCCAATAAAATACTGGCGGTACGCCCCTGATTATGTCTGCACTGTCCTAGAACGATATGAACAAATCTTTTAGGGTGTTCTCATTTATTCTTTGCTTACACTGTACTCTGCAGTCTTTTAGATTCTCAAACTATCTGGCGTCATGATTTTTGCGTCTAATGCTTTGTACTACTTTCAAGAATAATTAAGTTTTTTTTTCTTCGCACGAGTGATGCCTTTTGCTTTCCTTCCTCGGTTTCTTGATTCTTTTGTTAGGGTGAGTAATACAGCCTGGTTCTTTCTTAAGCCCTGTTCCTTCAGACGCTTTAAGGAACACAAATTCTTAAATATTTTCTTCCAGCATTTCTTCATCAAACAGTTCGTGGTAACGAACTGTAAGTAAGGAGCGACCCGGCTCAGTGGTAACCGAAATTCTAAAAAACGGAATTTTGATACCAATAGATACATCAAAAGAATCAAATTTTTTTTGTGATTTCAAATATATAAGTTTCATCAAGTTTAATCCTACCCATCAAAAGCTAAGCGCCTGAGAAAGTTTGGCTTATTTTCGAAAAAAAGGGGAAAAGAGACCCTAAAAGTTATAGAACCTTAATGAAAATCACACCATCATATTCAGCGTATCAGAGAACCCTACTGTAGAGGTTTCAAGCTCCTATCTACACAAATGTGGAATTTTTCATTTTTTGCCAGAAGAAAGATCACGGATGCGTGTTTTTATTTTTTTTTTTCCAGGGGTAATCGTATTGACCCAATGGTCCTAGAATATCGTGAAAGGGCTCATTCGAACGGAAATTAAAAGTTCTACTGCCCTTTTTAAGTGACCAAAAAAATTGGAGGGCAACTTGGCCCCCTTCCACGCTCATTTTGTTCCCGAAGTCACCCGATCGAAATTTTGAGATAGACATTTTGTTCAGCATAGTCGAAAATCTAATTAATATGTCTTTAAGGATGGCTTAATCCCCCACTGTTGCCGGGGGAAGGGCTGCAAGCTATAAACTTTGCCAATTGTTTACATATAGTGTTGGTTATTGGCAAGTATACAGGCGTTTTCAGGAGGATTTTTTTTCTAGTGGGGGTCAGGTTTAGAGTAGGCGATACGTGGGAGGATCTTTCCATGGAGGATATTTCCTTGGGGGAAGGGACATTACTATGAAGGGGGCGCCAGATTTCCCAGCATTATTTAAAAAACGATCAGAAATTAAATAAAAAAACAAGTTTTTTTCAACTGAAAGTAAGAAGCAACATTAAAACTTAAAACGAACAGAAATTATTACGTATATGAGGGGGTTCGCTCTCTAGTCAATACCTTGCTCTTTACGCTACAGCTTTTTTTAGTACTTTCAAAAGAACCATCTATTCTAATTAACCGGCCTTTGTGATTCAGGGGTTTGTGATTCGGACAAAATTCGAACCTTAGCGTAAAGAGCGAGGTATTGACTAGGAAGTGAACTCCCTAATATACGTAATAAAAACATACGAATATAGAAATTCGTTACGTAAGTTAATTCGTAAGTTACGTCAGAACAAAATTTCGAGAAAGCCAATTAGCCAAAAAAAAGGAAAATTAATATGCGAATTTCGTTTTAATTATTCATGTACGGTGAGCCAAAATCAAAGCTGTATTAATTCAAAAACATTCAGAAATTAACTAAAAAAAACAAGTTTTTTTAACTGAAAGTAAGGAGCGACATTAAACCTTAAAACGAACAGAAATTATTCCGTATATGAAAGGGGCTTTCCCCTCCTCAACACCTCACTCTTTATGCTAAAGTTTTTATTGTTTTAAAAAATAAAGTTGTGAGACAGAGTCAAAGCTGTATTAATTCAAAAACATTCAGAAATTAACTAAAAAAAAACAAGTTTTTTTAACTGAAAGTAAGGAGCGACATTAAAACTTAAAACGAACAGAAATTATTCCGCATATGAAAGGGGCTTTCCCCTCCTCAACACCTCGCTCTTTACACTAAAGTTTGACTCTGTCTCAAAACTTTATTTTTTAAAACAATAAAAACTTTAGCGTAAAGATTGAGGTGTTGAGGAGGGGAAAGCCCCTTTCATATACGGAATAATTTCTGTTCGTTTTAAGTTTTAATGTCACTCCTTACTTTCAGTTAAAAAAACTTGTTTTTTTTTAGTTAATCCCTCTCAAAGACAGGTTTGTATTCTAGTTCATAATCTGAACCTGGTCCGTTCAGGCTATGGAATTCTGGTCCATTCAAGTTCATATTCTCTGCTCAGTCCGGGGTTAGGATTTCGTTTCCGTGTACGAAGGCCTTACCCAGGAGGGGGGGGGGGGGGTGGTAGGGGGTTTGAACCCCCCTCCCCCCCCCGAAATATTGGTCTGATTCGTAAAAAACGTAACAAAAATGGATATAAAAAAATTATGCGTTTTTTTGTGTACCCCCCCCCCCCCCCCGAAAAAATCTTTGTGTAACCCCCCTCCCCCCCCCACAAAAAAAAGAATACTGGGTACGGCCTTGACGTGTACTGAACAGGTTTATGGTTAATTACAGGTTGCTGAAATGGGACTGGGTGCGTAAATGCAAAATCTTTAGCTTTTTTATAAAGCTAACTAGAACGTGACTAAAAAAAACTTGTAGAATATACAAATTGACGCAGAAAAAAATTTATTCAAGATGGCACTCATACCTCCATTTGCAATAAAGTAGACTGAACACGTTTATACATAACGGTACGCATTTAGATTGTCGACTTTTCTTATGTTTTTTTATTTATTTATTTATTTTTATTTAGTTTTTTTTTAGCGAGGCAGCTAAATAAAGGCAAGGCAGAAAAAAATATAATTCAGTTTCGTTAGTTTCTTAAAAATTTTTGGATGTTAAACTTTGTCTGTTTTCTTTAACCTTGTTTTAACTATAAATCAACGGCTGTCAAAAGTTATTATATGTTGAACAAAATTCCATGCACGACTTCTTTGAATTTCCTATTTTACCAAACGATTTCCTTGATAAAGGAAAATGGTTCTCAATCTAATTTGGTCCTTATAACTTTTTCGATTTCCGTCCCATCTATCAACGTGAAGAAAAAATAACAATATGATTCTTTCGGTTAGTATTGCGAGGAGAATTTTATCAGGATACGGAAAAAAATTGGTAATTCTCAAACCCAATATACTTACACGGTATGTTTGCTGTAGTAACTGTTTGATTTTACGAAATGCATATAATAAGGGGAAAAATCTCCTAAAGGGATAAATCTTAGCTCCTAGCATGTCTGAGAACCTTGTATAGTGGACTCCAAGCTTCTATATTTGAATGCGGAAACATTTTATTTTTCCAAGAAGGTTGGTCATTGATACATCTTTATTTATTTGATTTCTATCCTTCCGCTACGGGTGACCATACCAAACCCGTCTATGTAAGATATCGGAAGAGATATTATTCGTATGGAGACCTAGGGTTTTAATTTCCCTTTAAGTGATGAAAAAGACTGAGCTGAAGCAAAGAACTGATATCTGTCATTTTTTTGTGAAAGACCATTCACCAATTAGATTCGGCAAGAATTCTTTGTTTAGCGATTGAATAGCTTGCTTACTGACCGATTTTTATTTAAAACGCAGTCAAATCACCAGTGGCGTTGTTGAGGGGGGAGAGCAAGAGGAGCAGTAACCCCCTCCAATAATTTAGAGAAAAAAAAAATTATGGAGTAACTTGAAAACTGTTGCTCGTTTTAAGTTTATACTTTGTTCTTTACTTTGAGCAGATAATTTTTTTGGAACTAGTCCATCCTTGTTCTTAATATTATTTGAAAAAAACTACGTTTTCTAAAGAGCTAAAGAGGCTGAGTTACAAGGTCGAACCTTAAAACGTACAGGGATTAGGAGGCACAGTTGGGGGGCTGCCGCCCCCCAAACCCCCCGCTTTCGCAGCCTTTAAATAAAAAAAAAGTTCTTTAAACTGAAAGTAAGGAGCGACATTAAATCTTAAAACGAACAGAAATTATTCCGTATATGAAAGGGGCTGTGCCCTCCTCAACGCCTCGCTCTTTACGCTAAAGTTTTTATTGTTTAAAAAAAGAGTTGTGAGAAAGTCAAGATTTAGCGTAAAGAGCAAGGCGTTGAGGAGTGCACAGCCCCTTTCGTATACGGAATAATTTCTGTTCGTTTTAAGATTTAATGTCGCTCCTTACTTTCAGTTTAAAGAACTTTTTTTTCATTTAAAGGCTGCGAAAGCGGGGGGTTTGGGGAGCGGCAGCCCCCCAACTGTGCCTCCTAATCCCTGTACGTTTTAAGGTTCGACCTTGTAACTCAGCCTCTTTAACTCTTTAGAAAACGCAGTTTTTTTCCAAATAATTTCTGCATGTTTTTGTACAGTTTATTACTTATTATTGCTTGACTAACTGTTAGCTGATCGTGTCAGGAGTTAAAGTTGGGGGGCTGCCGCCCCCCAAATCCCCCGCTCTTGAACATTCTTGTTTTAAGGCTTTTAATTCCTGAATACTCAAATCACGTCGTACAGGGTGCCTCCCAATCCCTGTACGTTTTAAGGTTCGAACTTGTGACTCAGCCTCTTTAACTCTTTAGAAAACGTAGTTTTTTTCAAATAATTTCTGCACGTTTTTGTACAGTTTATTACTTATTATTGCTTGACTAACTGTTAGCTGATCGTGTCAGGAGTTAAAGTTGGGGGGCTGCCGCCCCCCAAACCCCCCGCTCTTGAACATTCTTCTGTTAAGACTTTTAATTTCTGATTACTCAAATCACGTCGTACAGGGTGCCTCCCAATCCCTGTATGTTTTAAGGCTCGAACTTGTGACTCAGCCTCTTTAACAGCCCCCCAACTGTGCCTCCTAATCGCTGTACGTTTTAAGAGTCGACCTTGTAACTCAGCCTCTTTAACTCTTTAGAAAACGTAATTTTTTTCAAATAATTTAAAAAAGAAACTGAGTTTCTTTTTTAAAGTTTAAATTCAGTATATAAAAAATTTGCTCTGACGGTGAATCGAACCCGGGTTTTCCACCTGAGAGTCTAGAGTATCAACCGCTGGACCAAAGAGACACAATTGTAATTGTTTTTTAGTAAATGGAATCTACTTTTGACGCAAGCAAATTCCCACAAAACTTGATATTTGGTTTTTTGAAAACAGGGAAGGAGTGATTAGATTGAGCTGAAATTTCGAAAATAAGCACCCAGGCCCCTGGAAAGCTCATCCTCTAAATTTCAGCCCGATCAGACAACGTTAAAGGGGGGTGGTGGGAAAAATTAACATGGGCTATTATACGAAAACGAGGTTTTTCGTAAATGTAAATTCGGGGGATAATTTTTTCGGTCTGAAAATATCAAAAGGCCCTAACAGGTCGAATTCTGCTTCGAATGAGTCCTCATTCACCCGGATCAGTTGCCAACTGTGGCCTGTAGGCGTGGATAAGAAAAAAAAGAAATGAATTTTAAGTGGCTATATTTGGTTTTTTTGAAAACAGGTAAGGAGTGATCGGATTGAGCTGAAATTTCGAGGATAAGCTCCTGGGCCCTAGAAAAACCTAACCTCTAAATTTCAGCCCAATCGGACAACGTTAAAGGGGGGCTGTGGTGGGAGGGTCGAAACTTCCGGCGCAGTTTACCCCATGAAGATAAAGTCAGAGGAGGATGAAATTTTGCCAGTTTCTTAGTTTGAGCTTGGGCTACAAAATGCGATTACCGCCGTCTCTCTGCGACCTCTAGGACCTGAAATCGCTTAGCATTGTGGTGGGTCGCCTCTTTATAGAGGCACAAGTGTGCCTCCTTGATAAAAAAAACAGAGGTTACACTTACTAATTGGTTCCACATTAATATTTATACAAATATACCACATTCAAAACCTTATCATCGAGTAAATAGGTGAACCTAGTTAATAGCAAAATTGCGAAAATGTACTATACTTCCTGTTTCGCTACGTTTGCTCAAGTCAAATTGTTTCCCCTGACTGAGAGGTAAGGGTCTTTTACTTCCTAAAGTCTATCAGTTCAATATCAGAATTTTTTTGTTTTAAAACTTGAAAAAATAGATATGAATAAACCCTCTAAATCTACAAATAGGACAGACGTGGGATCACTGAAAAACAAGAAATCATTGGAAACCAGACTTTTTCTTCATTGAAAAAAAATCATAAAAAAAGACTGTGCTTTTTAAAACAATATTTGTACTGTAGCTAAATAGGTCAAATCGGTTGTGGCTAAGTCATAGAATTTAGTTGGAGGGGGTCAGCTCCAGCAATCTTTTAATTGTTTAAATTTTTACTTCGAATATTTAAATCAAAACTACATTATAGCTCCAAATTATCTTATCAAGGAGGCACACTTGTGCCTTTATAAAAAGGCGACCCACCACAATGTTAAGCGATTTCAGGTCCTAGAGGTCGCAGAGAGACGGCGGTAACTGCATTTTGTAGCCCAAGCTCAAACTAAGAAACTTGCAAAATTTCATCCTCCTCCGACTTTATCTTCATGGGGTAAACTGGGCCGGAAGTTTCGACCCTCCCACCACAGCCCCCCTTTAACGTTGTCCGATTGGGCTGAAATTTAGAGGTTAAGCTTTCCTAGGGCCCGGGAGATTATCCTCGAAATTTCAGCTCAATCCGATCACTCCTTCCCTGTTTTCAAAAAAAACAAATATAGCCACTTAAAATTCATTTCTTTTTTTTCTTATCCACGCCTAAAGGCCACAGTTGGCAACTGATCCGGGTGAATGAGGACTCATTCGAAGCAAAATTCGACCTGTTAGGGCCTTTTGATATTTTCAGACCGAAAAAATTATCCCCCGAATTTACATTTACGAAAAACCTCGTTTTCCTATAATTACCCATGTTAATTTTTCCCATCACAACCCCCCTTTAACGTTGTCTGATCGGGCTGAAATTTAGAGGATAAGCTTTCCTGGGGCCTGGAAGCTTATCTTCGAAATTTCAGCTCAATCTGATCACTCCTTCCCTGTTTTCGAAAAACCAAATTTTCAAGTTTTGTGGGAATTTGCTTGCGTCAAAAATAGATTCCATTTACTAAAAAACAATTACAATTGTGTCTCTTTAGTCCAGCGGTTGATACTCCAGCCTGTCAGGCGGAAAACCCGGGTTCGATTCACCGTCAGAGCAAATTTTTTATATACTGAATTCAAACTTTAAAAAAGAAACTCAGTTTCTTTTTTAAATTATTTGAAAAAAATTACGTTTTCTAAAGAGTTAAAGAGGCTGAGTTACAAGGTCGACCCTTAAAACGTACAGGGATTAGGAGGCACAGTTGGGGGGCTGTTAAAGAGGCTGAGTCATAAGTTCGAACCTTAAAACGTACAGGGACTAGGAGGCACCCTGTACGACGTGATTTGAGTATTCAGGAATTAAAAGCCTTAAAACAAGAATGTTCAAGAGCGGGGGTTTGGGGGCGGCAGCCCCCCAACTTTAACTCCTGACACGATCAGCTAACAGTTAGTCAAGCAATAATAAGTAATAAACTGTACAAAAACGTGCTGAAAATATTTGAAAAAAACTACGTTTTCTAAAGAGTTAAAGAGGCTGAGTTACAAGGTCGAACCTTAAAACGTACAGGGATTAGGAGGCACAGTTGGGGGGCTGCCGCCCCCCAAACCCCCCGCTTTCGCAGCCTTTAAATAAAAAAAAGTTCTTTAAACTGAAAGTAAGGAGCGACATTAAATCTTAAAACGAACAGAAATTATTCCGTATATGAACGGGCCCTCCTCAACGCCTCGCTCTTTACGCTAAAGTTTGGTTTTCAAATAATTTGTAATTGAAACGCGTAGTGAGCGCTGATAACATCCCATTCATTGCGTTGTGGATTCATATACTAACCCATAAGTGTAGAACTGCTTCTATGTACAATACCATGCTAACTTCCTGCTATTTTTGCTTTTCTAAATATTTCTTTTAACGAGCTAAAAAAAAGGAATTGACATAAATTTCCTCAGGATTATTACTGTTATTAATCGTATTTTACGTAACGCCAGCGCTACTTATGTGACATTCATTTCCGCATCAACATGCTGTACGAAATGTCAGCTGCAAGTAGGATAAAGTAAATCCAAAAGAACATATGTATGTTTTCTCACAATTTAGAAATTTTATGCTCACAAATAAACGGTACCAGTCCATACTCTTTATCTATTGTTATCAGTTTTAATATGCAGCACTAGGAGACCAAGCTTCTCTCGGTGAAAGGAATTTTAGACATATAAAATATATTCAGCCTCCTCCCTTGTGGAAATATATTCCTCCCATACCCTGATTTACACAAGACAGCTCTTGTGTTATTTTTCTAGACTTTTTTTTAAACAAAAATACAAGAGGGAAAGTAATTTTCAAACTCCAAGTGTCAATTTTTCCCATCCGATTGGCATCCTTGGTATGTTTTAATTGATATAAGGTTCCTGCCACAATGCTGACAATAATTGTTCAGACTTTCTGGACATTCTTAATCAAACAATGCAAAACAAGTAACTTAATAATTCAGACATTTTTTTTACAAATACTTTAAATTAAAAATACTGTCGCTATTTCAAATGTAAATAAAATTTGCAGGGGGATTTTCCATAGAGGAGAATTTCTGCAGGGGTGGAGGAAAATTTATCCCGCGAATTTTTTTAATAGACAACAACCTTTTTTTGTTATTTTTTATTTTTAAAATGAAAAGACAGCCCAAAGCGCAATTTTTTGGTGCCATGTGTCACTTTACGATTGCCTTAAAAGTCAAGTTTATAAATATAAAACTTATAAAACTTAGTTTATATAAAACTTATAATATAAAACTTATATAAAACTTATAAAACTTTATATAAAACTTATATTATTATATTAAACAATAAATATAAAACTTAGTTTATAAATGAGCGTATAATTAGCTCTGTATGGTGTCCAAACCAGCCTTTCCATTCCAAAAATGTCACCCAAATTGCACTTTTAATGTACCAGGCGGCGCTTTATGACGGCCTTATCGAGTCTATGCAAATTACAAAACAATAAGATTTAAGATTTATTTCTTATGAGTCCTTGAACAACTCTATATGATGTTAGAGTGCCTCAATTGCGATGAAAAAAATCACGAGGACAAATTACTGCTGCTCATGCAAAATACAATTTCTGATTTTTTTTTTTTGTTCAATGAGGGGGGTTGCGATTTTCCTGAATAAGGTTTCAACAATGATAATTTAAAGGATGTACAGTTTGATTTGGTAAGACGTCATTTTCAAATCAAATGCAGCTGAATGACGTGAAGCACGGGGCTGTTGCAATTGCGTAGTTGAACTGTAAGATTTTGTCTCCTATAATAGGTGCGGCCGTTGAAGGAAGTGGAAGAGGGATATACACTACAAGGCCGTACCCAGGATTTTTTCGGAGGGGGTTTTACTCAAAAAATTTCCGGGGGGGGGGTACACGAAAAACCTCAAAAAACGCATACACAATTTGTTTATATCCGTTTTGTTACGTTTTTACGAGTCAGACAAACATTTCGGGGGAGGGGAAGGTTCAAAAAGGATAACCCCCCCCCCTGGGTACGGCCCTGAGGCACTATAATATTAACGGCAAAGAATCCAAGATTTTTAAACATAACCATCACCCACCAAAAAATGTTTACACTGCACCACTATCGTCTGCGCAAACTCATCGCTGACAGCCTCAGTAAAAGCTCACTCCACTACTTAATTTATGTTTGTTTGATGCGTGTACATTGTTTATTTATTTATTCTGTAATGTATTTGAATTTAATCGAGTAATGTCTTTACTAAATAGTAACTTTTCTTTGTTATCACTTATAGTAAAATGTGATATTGAGGACTTAGGGAAGGAACGGGCCAATTTTACTTTTTAACCGCTAGGTTAATCACCCTCCATCAGGTGGAAGAGTGCACATATGGTCCCAGGATCGGGATAGCTAGGCAGCTACATATTGTTTAAATTATAAATTCAGAATAAGCAAGCCCTTAGGCTCAGCGATGTAAGATGGCCAAACTTTTGGTTCTTTAACCAGTTCCGTAAGAGCCAACTTTGTCCAGCTCTCAACTTTGATGTGTTTTATAACGTTAATAAAATTTGTGTCAATTTTAATTGGTTCTAACAGGCTATTAAAACCAATAAAGGGCAAAACTCCTTACTTTCTTTCTTTGGTTCAGAACTAACTTTATAAGGCAACGGTAACCGAACAAGAAGAAGAAGGAATCAAAAGGGATTTGATTCCCATCTATATCTTCTTATACTAACACAATAGCAGAAAGTGAAGATAATCTTAATAATGAAAGCAGCTCAACTTTGACCAAATTAATTAAAGTGATCTAATTATGGTCCAACCTCAGCTTTGGCTCATATATGCGATGGCTCCTTTCAACAGAGAGACTTGATTTTCCCTTAGACTAATAGGGGAAAATTCGGAAAAGAATCATCAGAATTTTCAGACATCTTTAAAATAGGAAAATTT
Organism: Artemia sinica; assembly: GCA_027921565.1. Taxonomy (NCBI): domain Eukaryota; kingdom Metazoa; phylum Arthropoda; class Branchiopoda; order Anostraca; family Artemiidae; genus Artemia; species Artemia sinica. The sequence continues at coordinate 52,168,856 of CM051268.1, forward strand.
TAACTTTATTAAAATAAAGTAGAGGTTTTGGCGTAGAGGTTGACGGTTACTTACTTACACTGATACTTATATAAGAATGCTTAATACTTACTGTGAGTATAAGCAAATTGAAGTGACTAGAGCCACCACAGCTTTCCCCTAAAGGATAGCCCACGCTCAAGGACCCTCCGGATATGAACTCCTCTTGCTACCACAAAATAAAAATTCTGGAACTACGCTCCTAAAAGTCATTTCAATTTAAACTGGGGAGGAAATTTAGTTGAATCATTTCATATTAA
>CM051268.1:52174133-52419133 GCA_027921565.1 Artemia sinica
GTGGCGTGTAGAATGTATAGGGTAGACCAAGAGGATCAAAAAATTCGATATTCTTCACTGTTTGAAAGATGCACAGCCAATGACCCGTCAGCACAGTCGATGGACTGCTATTAACAATAATCAAGGTATTGTTCGCACTTTGAATTTTTCCTAGATAGTCTGAGGGTAGACAATAGGATTTGTACTGGGACATGTAGGGGTCCATATTAAATACACTGATTATTTGACTGGTGTTCATGGCGCCAAGTCTAGTAGAACACTGCCTTCGGGAGTGATTTCCCAATAGGTTTCATATTGATTTAGTGAGATTAGGGCAATACTCTCAGCCAATGGGTCGGCAAATGTACACTCTAAACGCACAGTCCCCGTACGTACTATACTCATATCCTGTGTGCCAGACAAATCCAATACAATGATACCATGTGTTTTAGCAAACATATCTTCGGTTATACCATTTTCAAATAGTTGCGAGTCATGATCTAGGGTTTGCATGGTCAACTCGTACAATGTTCTATAGGATTTATCAAAAGATAGATTGTAGAGTGGGATACCGTTTACTTTGCACACAAGAGATGAAAGTCCAAACATCTCGAATTTATGTGGGCATTCAGTCCATGATCCTATTGCACTGGCGCTCTTTACAAATGCCAAAGCCAATTTCGAGGGGATTTCACCATTGATAAAGGATGAATCGGTGAAGGTGCGTGAGCCCATTGCTATATGACGTTGATTGGTGATTGTATGAGGAACAAGTAGTTTAATATTATTTCCATTGGCTCTCAGTTTTTCCACGGCCAAAGCAACAGAACTCATAACCTGCTGTTTGCGTACATGAAGTATTGCTGAGGTGAGGGAGAGACTTACATCGGGATTGGCGGCAAGTTCCTTTCTCAATATGAAATTGGATGGTGCAAGCGTCAATTTTATATCCACTTTAACATTAGGCGGCAGCCATTGGGGTATATTAAATATTTCATGATATATTTTTCCAACTAGATGTAATTCACTAGTTGTAGCATTTTTAAGCGCATCTGTACTATCAGTATTAGTAATATATTCATATCCATTGGAAGCGCCTCTCAATTCCTTATATGACTTGGGTGTCATCAGCATGAATTGGATATAGCTAGCATAGTTGGAGAGATTGTTGCTTGTGCTCACCAGCGTGCCATTGATGTAGACACTAATTTGACGAAATAAATTATGTAGTATACAATTTTCATAGGATATCCCATCAGCTCGAACTGGCATTGTATTATCGGATTTCCGCACTTTCATTTGCAAATCTATAAATGTGGACGACATGTCCATAAAGTAGTCTTCATTGGAATAAATTTGAAAGTGGATATTATCGGAGAGGGGTTGTAGTGGATAAAATTGTTCATAGTATCCATGCTTGACACTCACATCAACATTTTCAGCATTGAATAGATTCAATGAGGCGGTGATTGAAGGTTGAGAATCCTTATGCGGCAGGTAGGACATCTTAAGAGAAGAAATCAAGTTTCGATCTAACAATTTTCTTCCTGGGGCTTCTGGTTACACTACGTGTCGGCTTTCTTTTCTTTGACAAAAGGGATGTCTTTCGTTTCCGTCCTGAGTAGAGACTGATGAGTGATGCATTGTTTCTTAACCTTTTTAAACCTTTACCATTCTGTTTTAATTTCTCGCCAAGGGTTCGCGCACTGGACCTAAGATTTTCCGAAGCACTTTTTTTAAAATCCTTGCCAGAGCCCCAATCGTATAGTGTAGAGGATGCAAAATCTGTCGCAGCCGGTACAAGATATTTTCTAGCCAGTGGTAGTGAAGAGCGAAACAGCTTAGCAAACCAGCTACCAAGACCATAGCCAGACATTGACGAGCGACCCTTGTAATAGTCCATTCCATTGCCCTGTTGTCTTGGGCCAAGAGTATTAACATAGCAGTCAATATCAGGACAAGTGAATACCACTTTTCTATTAGACATCTTGCTGAATGGGTCGAAAATGACATGTAATCACAGCCAAACCTTTTGAAATTGCTATTGGATCACCCAATTCAGTTCTTAATGTTAACTGACAGAGTTCCAAATAGGAAGTGTTTACTGGAATATACTGAAGATGCTTTATATTGTAGTGATGAATATGTTCTTGATTGGTTTTTCGTTCAAGAACTCGTAGGAGGGGAACATTTGAATTACCAACCCGAGATGTTTCCACAAATGAAGCATAGAGAAATATACAAGTGTCTGTGGAGAAGGCAGGCGGGTAGTCGGCAAAAATGAAATTAGTGTTTCCGGCACTTTTACCATTGATTATATTGAGCTTAAAGCCAAGAACATCCCTTAGGTTATCATTGAGAATAATCTTTTCACTGGCAATAGGTGAACTAATGTAGATCTTGCCCTCCTCCTTTGAATAGTTGAAATGAAAAGCTCCTTTTTTACGAGCGGAAATTCTTTTATTAATAGTACGACATAAATCATTCATACAGGTGAGTTCCTCGTAGGGTAATTCAATATATGGATAATCCAACCAATTGATTTTTTGAATTTGTTCTTGATCACCTGGTGGTGGTGGCCAATCATAGGGTCTAATTTTTATTTCATATTTACGATCCTTTCTCAGGATGTCATAGGTATTTTTGAGAATACAGTCGACAAGAGCCACTTCATACTTTCCGTCGAATTTGATGGTGGGGGAGAGTTTTGTCCAAAAATCACTTGTTTTATTCAAGTCATTGTAGAGAGGATCAGAAACATTGGACATGAAAGTCACATAGAAATCATTGGGCATTGTTAATATCTTCAGCACTGACCCAAGAATCAAAATCCGAGTTGTATCCTAGCCAGCGAACAAGCAACTGCTTCTTGCCCCTACGAGTACGACTCTTTAATATCTTTTCAATTTGATAAATTTCACTAGTGTTTCTAACTTTTTGCAGTTCATATTCATAAAAACCACCGAGAATTTCATCATCTTTGGTATCTCGTAGCCGATAAGTTATGGGTATGGTGTCTAGGATTTTGGACACTTTAAAAAGTTCGGTGCTCCATAAATAATTCCCCTTTTCAAAAATATTGCTGGTTCTATTAATTCGAACAGTATCACCAACATTGAATTTCTTCTTCTTTTTCTTCTCATTGCCATTGGAGTATTGCTTTAGAAAAGCATCAAATGTATTCTCACTGTAGTGAACATCCCGAGGGCTAGAGTTGGACAGAGATCGATGTGGTCGATGGTTGTATATCTGCATGATTTTATCTAAATCGTGAATAAAAGCAGATGTATTTTTCAGTGTACAATATCTTGAAATTAATAGACGAATCGTTCTTATTAATCGTTCGGCCAATGCAGCCTTTATCGGACTGTGACTATGATAGAGTGTCGTATTATATTTCAAAAGAACCTTTTGCACATGTGGGTTAACAAATTCACTGCCACGATCTGATTGAATTTTTCTATAGGAATCCTGTTCAAGAATACTTTCAATGGCCCGAGCAACTTCAACACCTCTCTTTGATCGCAGCGGAATGGCATAGGCATAGCGACTAAAAATACTGATTGCCACTAGAATATATTTGTAGGGTGTATTGTGACGTCGTTGAACTGCGTCTAAAGTTAAAAGGTCCATTTGCATTATATGCAGAGGAAAAAGGCTTTAGTTTGACGATATTGTTTACTGCGAAGTCTATGATTCCGATGTAGTGTGTAACTTGGTTCATTTTCTAGATACTCTTTTGCTTTTTTCAATGTGGCGTCGGAGACTTTGGAAAGCGTTTTGGGAGAACTTAAACTTCCCGCTTCACCAATATTTTCATAGACACCTTTCAAAACTTCATCCATTTTGAACGTAAACACGTAGTGTAATGTCCACTCCCCTTTTGCACACTGGTGGGTGAATCAATTCGTCTTCGCTTTTGACTAGCAGCCACAGGTGTTGTAAAATCAGTGGTGCTAGTATCTTCTTCTTCTTCTTCTTTTTTAAATGGTGTTGTTGAATGTTCATTTAATTTCTTTAGAATTTGCTTATTGCCAATAAGACTTTTGGGAAAGTTTGATACACTTAGAAAGGTGTATAGATTATCGTCAAAGGATAAGAGTCCTTTACGATTCGTCACCATATCACAAATTAAATCAACTAGATTATAACTTTTTCCCCGAATTATAATTCGTTTCCCTATGCTGTCGACTTGAACTTGATCACCAGATTCCGACATGAGATAAGATAATACTCTTTTACTCTGTTCTCGATAGGACAGTGGCAGTAGGTTTCCAATTTTCAATACAATCGAATTCAATTCCTTCTCCTTTGATTGTGCAGAATCTTGAGATGTTTCTTGTTTAGAGGCGACGGGTCTCTCGCGATAAGGTCTATGTTTGTCCATACGTCGCAATGCATCTTGAAGTAAAAGCAGTTTTTTATCATCGGCAATATTCTCATCATTAATGAACTTGTTTAGATTGTCTTCAAAATGCTCGACGGGCGAGAGGACAAGTTCAAATGGTGTCAATTTATAGGGTTTTGCCATTCTCTAGAGAAAACTGTTTACAAGTCCTGCGATTATTGGCAGTAAAAGTGTGAAAAAGCTACCACCTGCTTGAAGGAGTCGTTTTCTTTTAAATTTGTTTCCCTTATTTTTACAAGCCAAGGCACGTACAGTGGAACGATGTTGCTTTGTCTGTTGTCTAACACCTTCTGGCAGTTGAACATTGCCCTCAGTTAAATTTAAACAAAGTTCAGATATTAGATTAATGAAATCATTGTCGACACCATGTTTGAGTATAGCCTTCCTAAGCAAAGGTTTTGAAGTGCTTAAAACAGAAAATAAATGTCGTTGTTCGTGTAGTTTCTTCAGTGTCATGATAGCGACTAATAGCCTTTTCTACTATTCACCGGAAGATATACTGTAATTTCATTGTCGAAAATGTCGGTGACTACACGAAGATCCTCGGGCGTGCTCTGATTAAGATCCAATAAAATGTAACCGTAGGGCTTGCTAGTCGCCTGAGTGTACGCTGACAACAGAAATTTAGGGGCGCCGGGGTATATCTGTTTATTGAGAGTTATGAGCGAGCTAGAATCACGAACGACTCGATAGATAATATAGATAGTACAATTCAAAGCAAGGGTTCGCATACATTTGCTCTGATGAAACAGATTGTGTAGAACTAGGGTTATGGAAATGTTTTCGTGATGAGATCGGACAGTGAACAATTGCAGCATTTCCTGTGAGAACTGTTCAATGGATTCAGCCAAATCATCAATAATCAGCCACGAGTTCGGTTCAATACTATTGAAAACATCAAGTCCTCTTATGAATTGTATTGGTATGGTTGTGGCAATAGCCTTTATTTTATCATAGGACTCTTGCCAAATACTATAGCAATAGTAGATTTTTTTCGGTTTTTCCAAAAACATTTTATCGCAATTTTGAATTATTCTAGCTAAAAGCGTTGTTTTCCCCGACATTGAGGGTCCACACAGAAACGATCTGAAGGGTGTTTTAAATTGATACATGCTGTTGACAACAGTCGGACTATGACTAACTGTAAATCATATGTGTCCAATGAATAAGTAGTAATTTTCCCGTCTATTCAAGAACAACAAAAACAATATTTCATGGCAACATTTATTACGATAAACACTTCTTCAACATGAACAATGATAACACTTTTTGTACAACACTTATTGTCTTTAAACACTTTTTGTACAACACCTTTGTCCATCTACAGCACTTTCTGTACAACAAACACTTTGTACAACACTTTCTTACAACACTTTTCTATACAATAAAATACACTTGGAACTAGCACAGTTGAACAGTAGAGTGATTGGTGGCCCCCACCCCCCGGGAGCCGGCCTTGGGAAGGGTCCCCCACCCCCCTGGAGCTGCGATGGAAAAATAGTTGTCGTCACTGCTATGGGTTAGTGGTGTGGTTAGTGGTTGGGTTAGATGAGGTTGGGCGGTTAGTTGGTTAGATTAGTTTATCCAGACCAAGTTGATTACGATAGTCTACGCATTCAACTCGATCTGAAATACGATAGTGGCCATGTGGCAGGACACTCACACCGTTCTCGAGCACATAGACCTTGTCAGATATACACGACATTGCATTTTTTTCTACTCTCACAGTATAATTTCTATACTGTAGAGAGCGAATTGCAAGCACTTGTGCTCTTGGCACTAGGCTACTTTCTACACAGTCTTTGTATACGCTCATGTTAAAATTGCTCTTTACAAAGTGTGTAGGCACCCCTTTACATGTTTTCTTTTCATCCCCACTATGTGTTTCCACGCAATAAACTTTGGGACCCGGGAACACCCCCCTAGATATCAAGTCACTCCCCGTTTCAGATTTTAATTTTAATAGTTGGTTGGGGGCTTGACGTTTCACCAGCTCGGGATAGAGGGATGGATTCCAGTTGGTGAAATCCATCCGCGAGCTGATGTGCACCCCATTTTGCAAATCACCCAATAAATCTTCAGTTTTTACTTTTAGCAGTAGAGAATCGGTATCCCCATAATAAACTTGTACCTCCCCCTCCCGTGGCCATTGCACCTTGCACACATTGTAAAAGAACGACAACATGAGCTTTTTTGAAATTTCTAGTACTGAACTACCTCCTGCGATATTCTTGTTCAGTACTACATTTCGCTTTTTCCTGTGTAGAAGAACCATGCCGGCCTCTATGCTCGTGAATGATGTGAAATTAGGGTCGGCAATAATTCGTGCACACTCTAGAGGGTCAGTCACGACGTCACAGCGAGATCTGTTACGTACGCTTTCGCACATTTTGCCAAACGCTGAATTTAGAATGAGCTTGTACAATTCCTTCTCCACCTTTGAATTTGCCCTAGAACGTTTATCGACAAAAGTATCGATAAACGTTTTCAAATAAGGTTTCTGATTGAAACTGAAGGACCCTATGTATTTTGGTGATTTTGAAGCCATTGTTCACCATCCAGTGCAAAAGCACATGGTGAACAACGATATTCTCTTTAGGGTCCAAATCAGCAATCAGTTTCTGTTTAGAGGGAGTCCAATGCATCCCCATATCCTCAACCAATGACCGATTGTAGGGGCTCAGCGAGTCCCTGGTCACTGGTCGATTGATACAGGGAAAAACAAAATCTTTGACTGAGTCGTGAAGGGCCAGCGGAATGTGACCGTCAATTTCAAAGAACCATCCTTGTGGCCCGTTGTCCTCGACGGTGTTAATGTCGGGGAACTCACAAGGATTCTCAAGCCATTGATAGTTCCCACACGGCAAAGAGTAGTGGGACATTGCCGAGGGGTACAACGAGTTCATGTCCAAGAACACTGCATTTGACTTTACACCGGTGCTTTGTCCGCTCGGATCGGTTGATAAGACCCGGTCCCCGTGAAAAACATACCCTCCCCGCATTGAACGCTCTACAAAAAGGTGTTGGTCTACATCCGTGATTAGGCCTATTTCCTCCCTGCTAATTTTTAAAATTAAATCCATTACTAAATGTGGTGTAGAAAAATAATATCCTATATCTAGTCCAAACTCTGAATAGATCTGGTCTGTATTCTTACAGACTATATCCAACAGAGTTAGAACGTCACTGGCCAAGTACAGTCTACAATAATCCCACCCATTTTTACAATCCCCCTTAGCCCACACCTTCTTGGCAAACTCGTACTCCTCGACTGTGCATTCACTGTTGGTGAGTGAATTGTGAAAAGCTTCAATTGGAGGTAGTTTCTCCTCGCTTAAGCGAGCGCCAGAACAGTAATAATCATATGCATATACACCTTTGCTGGTTAATAAGTCATACATTTCACTGTCTGGAAAGTGCTGTTTAAGCAAGGGAAAGCTATCAAAATTGTCGCTTTTCTGCACTTGAATTAGTTGACTAAGGGATTTGGGGAAAAAACTAAAAGAATCTAAAAACCTAATTTTATTCCAGCACGTACGCTCATTATCCACTACCTGCCATTTCAGTTCGAGAAGCAACAACTTCTCGGCTGATTTGGGAATGATATTGTAGGTAAATGAATTATTCACCCATGGACTATCTACTCCCCCTCCCTCCCTATGCATACGTGCCAGTGCTGGTAAAATAAATTTTAAGTCATAGTTAGAGTTATGAATAAAAACAGGGATAAAAAACTGTTGGCTAACGTTTAAATTACACGATTGATGTGCTACTCCCCTAAAATTACTACCCCCCGAGGATATTTCCTGCCACAAATGGTCGTGGTCTCTGACTTTCCCCCTCCCCCCACGTTTCCCTTTAGTCGCCTTATCCTCCTCTACAAACTCCCCCTTGCATACCCAACATATTTTTTGATTTTTAATCGCGAGACGATCCTCTGCAGACAGCACCATTGGATAATGCGTATTTCTCAAACGAGAAATAGCACCATTAGCCGTGCCAATCAGTTTAGTCAATGCCTTGACCATGCACTCATCGCCCTCATCCAATGTTTCTACTATTTCTAACAACCGCATGGTATTAGAATTATCTCTTTGCGCATGGGCATAGGAGACTGCAATGGCCTGGTGTTCTTTGATACGGTTTGGATATTGTGGGTCATTCACCTCCACCAGCTTAGCCTCACAGTCCAAAGATATTTTGTTGCATTGGAGAAGAGTATTTTGAAAATTTTTAAAACGTAGAATTGCCCTATCCCCTGAAACCGTTTCCACTGTCTGGTACCCATGCCGTCTACAATGCTTCATATGACCCCGTAGTTTCATATCACTACGGAATCTAGACAGGCATGTTGGACAGTAGAAACATTCCCCCCTACGCTTACCCTCCCCCAGAACTCTACTAATGTCAGTGATTGGGTTAAAATGACCGATTGTATTCGGTTGACTAGGTGGCGTGTAAAGCAACCAAACCCAGTGTTTAACCAAATCAACTGACGGGCCCCTTACGGGGAATACCACCCCCTTCTTTTTTGAACGAACCCCATCTTCAAATTCTGTTTCGTATTGTACCACAGTAACGCCTATATTTAAATGAGCATTGGCCCTTTCAAAAATGTCAATGGATCGAAGCGTTACTGGGTATTTTCCTTCTAAACATGAAAAATCTACAACTGGGAAATCGGACCCGTCCTTCCCATGTACAGCCCAGTGATCTAAATTCGTCTTGGTAGCGTCATCTGCTAGAGGCTGAAAGGCTGATATGAGGAAAGCATATCGGAAACACATTTGATCTGTTTCAAAACGGATCTTCTGGACACATTTACAACCCTCTAGATCTGGATTATAATTTAAGACTACTGTCCTCCCTCCCCAGCTCCCCCTCTTAAAATAAAATCTTTCTTAAATTTACAAATATTTACACTTAAATTTTCAATGAATAAAACTACTGACCCACTTCCATTTTCATTATAGTTCTCGAGATGCGCTATAATTTGCCCTACCCACTCACTAAAAACACCCTCAAAATTTTCTAAATTTGGATAAATTACACGCATCTCGGAATGTATAAAATGATAGTAAACCTCACTTTTCCCCTCATTCAAATAAAAAACCTTTAAAACAATAGACACCTTAATTGAATCCCTACCCCCCCACAATTGAATTTGGTTCTCCAGTAGTGCACGAATTTTATCTACATAGGCATGCACTATTTCTACAGGATCAAAAACAAAATTTCCCCCCATAAGTGAATTAAAAGGATCCCCAAACGTTGCAGTGAAAACAACTATATTATTCAATATTGTATTGGACAGCTGAAAGTCTGGGAATGATGTATCCCCTCTCCCTACTTGTTCAACAATATTCGGACTCTGTTCCACTTCACTTGTTTGAAGTGGGTAATCGGAGGCTGGAGGAGGGTTCCCAGTAAAATCGTCTAAAATTTGCAAGGTATTTGGGCTCAAGCCCCCCTGTTCAACTGTGCTATTATCTACTTTAAAAAAATCATCTAAAAACTCATCAACATTGTCAGGTACTTCAATAGAGTTGTCCCATGTTAAATTGTTGGGGGACTCCAAAGATGCATCTTCTTCCCCTTCTTCACTAGACGGCGAGTAGGGGACCAGGACAACCTATAAATGAAAAATAGCTTATTTTCAGTGTTCAAATCGCCCCTACTGCTTTTAAAATTTGGATTATTATTGCTTAATAACATTTGGTTAATTCAACTGAAAGAAAATCTAAGATATGACGTAGGAGTTTTTTTTTTTTTTTTTTTTTTTTTTTTTTTTTTTTTTTTTTTTTTTTTTTTTTTTTTTTTTGGGGGGGGTGGGGGGGGGGCATCCCCGTGGCGCTTCCTTGACTCGTGGCACATCCCTGTGGCGCTTCTCGGGGCCCGCATCGCTTCCCGCGATGCTTCTCGACCCCGTGGCGCTTCCCTGACTCGTGGCGCATCCCTGTGGCGCTTCTCGGGGCCCGCATCGCTTCCCGCGATGCTTCTCGACCCCGTGTCGCTTCCCTGACCCGTGGCACTTCCCCCGGCGCTTCCCCCGTTGCTTCCCAGACCCACTGGCTCCGCCCGTTTACATAATGCCCCAAAAATATTTGCTTAGACTGCATAAGTCCAAGTTTCTCTCTAATTCCATTCTATAGGTTCGGCGAACTCTTCATTAGCTCACAATTATTGTAAGCCGCTGCGCGAGTGTTCCAGGATTGAACCGTTAACTTGGTTTCCCCTCACTAAAATAGAAATATTCAGTGTAAATTAGAACGTCAATATGTGACAAATAGAATAATCTCTCTCTCAAATTACGTGAAAAAGAGCAGTCGGTGTTTCAAAGGTATCTAAAATATATATGATAGCAACAGAGAAAATAGTAAAGATTAGAAAAAATAGTATTTGGGTTTCAATAGTATCTAAAACTATATGTGAAGCAACAGAGAAAAGAGTGGTTTCTCTGCAAAAAATATATTTAGATATCTCTGAGGGGAGGGCAGAGAAAATAAGGGTTGGGAGGGGGGTTAATATCTCACAGAGATATACTTTTACACAGTGTTGAAAAATCGGTTTGTTTAGATATTTCTTGGTCCTGAATGATAGAAAAAAGTGAAAAGACAAAGGTAAAGGCTCTCTAACAGCTAAAAAATAGCTTACTTGATTGAAAAAAAAAAATACTCACGTCTTCAAATTGATCAATCACTTGACAGAAAGCTGGAGGCTTGACCATTACATGATAGGGAGCCATTGGTTGGTCTATGACTTGCTTGAAGGAGCCAACCCTTCTATCTTGCATGGAAGGCTCAGGACTTGACGGAGAGTGCACTGACGCTTGATGGGGAGCTGATAGCTCAGATATTGCGTGAGAAGGAGCCAATGTTTGGCCTACGGCTTGTCTTGAAGGCCCAGGTAACGTCTGTTGGAGGGTGGAGGGGCCGACGTTAATTTCTTGTGCAGGAGCTGTGACTTGCGTGGCCGGGACAGGGGCTTGCATGGATGGCTGCACTTGGGCAGGCAGTGTGGAGCTGGGGGGCTTCGGCCAGCGACCATATTGGACAACTGTCGCCTTTGCAGGGGGCGCATTATTGGCCCTCGCTTTCTTGGATGGTGGGGGCACGCATTCTTCGCTATTTGCGTCAGCCATAGGGTCCGCAAATTCTTGATAATTTGCCTTAAAGAAGAGAAGAAAAATCAAAATAATTTCCCCCTTTTTACAGAAAGAAAGTTATTAAACATAATTTTGTTTAGTTTATCACTAAGAAAGCAAAAATTTCGCGAGAAATATAGTTGACTTAGAAATCAAACGTTTTTATTAGACAATCAGTAGTCTATATCCATAGGTTAGAAATCATTGTTTCTATTTTTACCATTTAAATGTTCCAGTCTATATGCTTTAAATCAAATCGTTAACCCATCGACCTGTATGCCTATATTTTGCAAACATAGGTTAAAAATGCTATTCAATTTACGCATAATATAAGCTTTATGCAACTCCTAAAGACTTTTCTTTCTAGCCTTGCATATCAAAGTTAAAAAGCATAATTTTCACGCACCCCGCCTGGGAATATAAAGAAGTTTTATTGAAAGCTTGAAAAAATTATATATTTACACATTAGTTTTCTTGTCAATGGGCGTATATGTCTACACACAGAATCCCCCTTCACATAATTTACTTACTATGAAGCTGTTAGAAGCAATGTATTGCCCCCTTTCACATAATATTCTATTGTTAGATCTTAATTTGTTTCTATCCTTTCATATAGCGCATTGCGTCTGCGCCTAATTATTACAATTGCCTCAGTGTTTTAATTTGACAGAGAAACCCTTTGGCTGCCGCGTTTGTAAACCGGAAAGAGGGGACGACAAACTAATTTTAACCCTGCGGAAATGTATTGTCCAAACCAGAGCGAGCTAAAGCGCTGGATGTCTCAGTTAGAGAAAAGATTACAATTGAGAAAAGTCAAACTTTAACGAAATGCTATTTCTTTTTGCTAGAATATGATTGTAAAACAATGGTGGAGGGATTTAGGTGGAAATATAGAGGGAAGGAATTTATTGAAATGCTATTTCTTTTGCGAGAATTTGGGATTGTAAAACAATGGTGGGGGGGGGGATTTAGGTGGAAATATAGAGGGAAGGAATTTATTGAAATGCTATTTCTTTTTGCTAGAATATGATTGTAAAACAATGGTGGAGGGATTTAGCTGGAAATATAGAGGGAAGGAATTTATTTACATTGAGTATAAAGATTGTATAGTTTGTTGGGGGGGGGGGGGGGGATTTAGCTGGAAATATAGAGGGGAGGAATTTATTTACATTGAGTATAAAGATTGTATGGTTTGTTGGGGGGGGGGATTTAGCTGGAAATATAGAGGGGAGGAATTTATTTACATTGAGTATAAAGATTGTATAGTTTGTTGGGGGGGGGCTGGTGTGGTGAGCTGGAATATAGAGGGAATGGAATTTATTTACATTGAGTATAAAGATTGTATAGTTTGTTGTGGGGTGGGGGGGGGTGGATTTAGTTGGAAATATAGAGGGGAGGAATTTATTTACATTGAGTATAAAGATTGTATAGTTTGCTGTGGGGGGGGGGGATTTAGTTGGAAATATAGAGGGGAGGAATTTATCGAAAAAAGTATTTCTTTTTGCGAGAATTTGGGGTTGTATAGTTTGTTGGGGGGGGGGGGGATTTAGCTGGAAATATAGAGGCGAGGAATTTATGTTTTAGCTGAATATACTAGAGGGTGACCAAGGAAAATTCATTTGAAAATAAAAATGTACTTACATTGCTAATTGCGGCTGCCAAGATCTCAAGCTCATCAAATTTATCCATTGTCAGGTTGTTTGCACTGTGTCAAAATACTTTCTGATAAATTAATCGCATTGCATGCCCGTTATATACGAAATATCTAGGTCAAATTGTTATGTAAGCAAGCCCTCTGATTGGCTGAGAAGGAAACACGTGATCTAGCTGTTTCCCGGGAACTCGTAACATTTGGCACGGAAACAAATACTATTTCCAGATCATAAACATCTGCCTCGAATAACAATAACAACAACATCTGGCTCAAATAACAACAACAAATTGGATCATAACATCTGCCTCGAACAGGAAGGAAGTGTCATTAACTTTGCTTCGAACGACAACAACATCTGGCTCAAATAACAACAACAAATTGGATCATAACATCTGCCTCAAACAGGAAGGAAGTGTCATTAACTTTGCTTCGAACGACAACAACATCTGGCTCGAATAACAACAACAGATACTATTTTCGGATCATAACATCTGGCTTGAACAAGAAGGAAGTGTCAAAGTTCCTGTTTTTCCATTCTCACTGACAAAATCCATAAAACCATCAAATAATCAACACACATAACCATCCATAAAACCATCCATAAATGTGACAAACTTTCTGTTTTTTCATTCTCACTGACAAAGCCCATAAAACCATCCATAAATGTGACAAAATTCCTGTTTTTCAAATTCTCACTGACAAAGTCCATAAACCACGTGGTTCTATGCCCATATATGGTGTGGTCGTAGGAGTCAATAAGGCATCTCTACTATTGCCTTATATTCTCTTTGCCAAATTTTTAATCGGAGATGTTCTGGGGAACTATCCAGGGGTTTTTTCAGCACGTTTTGTTTTCTGAGAAATAATTTCCACGAAGGGGACATTTCTGGAGTGATCGAGAAACCAATTGGGGGTTAAATTCTTATTCCAGTGAAAAAATGCTAAGGAGAATTTTTCAGGGTGACTCGTCCACAAGTAATTTGATAGAGAAGGGGATTCTAAGCGAGGAAGGAAATGTCTGGAGGGAATTTGACGGGGGAGGGGCACTTTATGTTGGATGAAATTTCCACGGAGGAGTTTTCCGTGAGGGGGAGGGGTGTATTTTATAGAGGGTGAGCCAGATTTACCGCTATTATTTGAGAAACGAACAGAAATTATGCCATATATGAAGGGCTGCCCTCTCCTCAATACCTTACGCTTTACGCTCAAGTTTGACTGTTTACTAAAAATTGAAACACAGAGGTCGTTTAATTAGAATAGGAAGCTTTTTTAGAAGTTCTAAAAATTTTAGCGTAAAGAGCATGGTATTGAGGAGGGGGCGACTCTTTTAATCCGGAATAAATTTGTCAAAATTGATTTGCAGATTGTGTTTTAATTTTTCAAGTACGGTGAGCCAAAATTTAGCATGCGTTAGTTTTAAAACTTTCAGAAATTAAATAAAAATATAAGTTTTTTTTAACTGAAAGTAAGGAGCGACATTAAAACTTAAAACGAATAGAAAATATTCCGTATGTGAAAGGGGCTGTCCCCTCCTCAACGCCTCACTCTTTACGCTAAAGTCTGTCTCTTTTTCAAAACTCTACTTTTTAAAATAATAAAAAAACTTTAGCGTAAAGAGCAAAGTGTTGAGGAGGGAACATCCCCTTTCATATACGGAATAATTTCTGTTCGTTTTAAGTTTTAATGTTGCTCCTTACTTCCCCTTCAGTGAGATTTATAAGCGATAGCAAGAAAGCGGGCATCAGGAAGTGTCAAAAATGAAGTGAAGAACAAAGCATTGTGCTGTTAGAAGGCAAAAGACAATGAAAGTCCCAACGAGTAAAATGAAAGCGAAGAAGAAAGAAATATTACGTCAGAAGAACAACGACATCACAATCATCGACGCCAACAAAATGCGGCATAAAACCCCTTACAGACCTGCAAAGATGCTATAAACTATGCATATTTTGATTACAGGCTCTTGGGACCCTTCAATAATAAAATGTATTCCCTGGGAATCCCTCCATTTTCCCTAGGAAAGAGTAGTAAACGAAGGAGATTCATTTGGAGGTTGCTGCTTACAACGAGAATCAATATATACAACCCTGCCACACGCCGAATGCCGGTGCCTTACCTCGAAACCGGATATTTTTTTTTTCTTAATACTGTCATATTGACTTTTCTGGCCACAATAACGATCTAAAAAGGTCACAACTTTCAGACAGAATTTGTATTTTTCCCAGGGCGGTTGTATGGAACCTATGGTGACGCCAATGACATCAAGAAGAGGCTCACATTGTCTGTGGTTAGAAGTCAAGTGACAAGGAGAATCAAAATAAACAAGCTTGCCACGCAGCCAAGCCGTGGCCCGGTCTTGAAATCGGCAACATAGTTTTTTTCCTAAAATTGTCAGATTGACATCTTTGGCCAGAAAACAATCTAAATAGGTCACAACTATAAAGAAAAAATTGTATTTTCCCAGGGTGGTTGTGTCAAACCTACAGTGACACGAATGACATCAAGAAGAGGCACGCATTGTGTGTGGTTAGAAGACAAGCGACAATACGAATACATACATAGAAGCCTGCCGCTTAGCCGTGCCGGGCCCAGCGGTGAAGCCGCTGTTCTGCCGGTACTGCATATGTAGGATGAAGCATGCAGTACGAGTGCAGAGGGGTGAAAGGTTCCCTTTTATTTTGCAGACAATACTTCATTTTGGGCAATTTTACTTTATATAGAGAAGCAAAGGATTTTCTGAGTTCCCCAGGAATTAAAAAGAATGGATTACTTACATTTGCAGACTAAATTTTGGTTTGATGTGCTCCATTGGCAAAAATTTTAGTGAGATTGGGCATTATTACTTTTTATCCCTTCCTGCCAAAAGAAAAAAAAGGGCAATAGAAGTTCTCACATACCACTTGCAGTATTTGATTTTCCTTAGTCGGAGGTAATGATGCTCGTCCGGAGTTAGTTCCCATGCAAATTGGCGCATGAAGAACGACCTCCACGTGCCTCTGGATACCTGGCTAGCCACCAGAGAACCAAATGCATCTAGGGACGGTTGGGTTGGCAGCCCTCCTCCCGAAACTTCTATTGCTACGAATGGAACCAGAAATTCAGCCTCGGATATATCATCTCAAACCCCGTATCGACCTCGGACCGCCCAAGGAAAATCCCCTCTGAACATCGTTGACCAAGGTGGCACCAATGTGGCCACCTGGAACGTCCTGACGCTGAACCAACCTGGTTCGAAGCTTCTTTTAGCAAAAGAACTAAAAAAATATAAAGTCACAATAGCTGGAGTCACCGAAACACACCTCCCTGGACATGGTGAAGAGGACATAGGTGAAGGACGCACATTGCTGTGGTCTGGCGGTAGCCAAAGAAGAGGAGGCGTTGGCCTAGTATTGAACAGTGCTGCACGTAGGGCCCTCCTGTCATTCAAACCAGTATCGCCTAGACTCCTGACCGCAAGACTGGATGGGAAGCACGGCAAAATAACTGTCATTACGTGCTATGCCCCCACAAACGACGCTGATGAAGAAGACAAAGACGATTTCTATAACCTGCTTAGTTCTGAACTATCTTCTGTACCTCCACATGACTACCTCCTCCTCCTAGGAGACTTGAATGCAAGTATTTCAAACGAATCAGGCCTGTGGGATCTCGCTGTTGGACCTGTTACAGTGGATAGCCTAAACGATAATGGAGAGAGGCTGCTGAATTGTTGTCTGGCCCACAATCTAACGATTGCGAACACATGGTTCCAGAGACCAAATATAGCCAAGTACACCTGGTATAGCAATGATGGATCAACAAAGAAGATGCTCGACTACATCATCGTACGTCGGCGATGGCTGTCGTCTGTCCAGAATTGCCGCACCTACCGTGGCGCCGAGCTCGGGAACACCGACCACCGGCTGGTAGCAGCCAAAATTAAGCTCCGCCTCAAAGCTATGAAGAACAGCCAGTCTTCTCGGAAAATTGATGCCGGTCGCATCCAACAGGACCCCGCTCTGGCTGAGCGGTACCATGTGGAGATATCCAACAGATTTGAGGTCCTTGGCCAATGCGATGATAGTGAAGTTGCATGGAAGTCCTTCAAAGAGAACACTCTTGCGGCAGCAACTGACGTTGTTGGAATGAGGCAACGGAAGAAAAAGGACTGGATCAGTAATCACTCCCTTGCCATCATAGAGCTCAGGCGAGAAGCACGTCTTGGCGGGGACATGGCTACATACAGACTGCTAAACAAAGAGCGCAATTCCATGTTGCATAAAGACCGCAAGGCTTTTATTGACAGCAAGGCATCCGAACTGCAAGAGGCCGCCAAGAAAAAGGACAGTGGAGCCACCTACAAGATTCTTCGTGAGCTGTCAGGTCAGCACACTCAAACTACGCCATACCTTCGAAGCGCTAGCGGTGAGAATATCTACGACCAATCACAATGCCTCCGCCAGTGGGAGGACCACTTTGAGAATCTGCTCAACTCAGATCCACCAGACCAGACGGACCATGAGCTAGCAGCTGCTGCGGCTACTACCATACCTGCTCCTGATGGTCCTGAATTTACAGCGGAGGAGATAAAAGCTGCCACCCGCAAGCTAAAGAATAACAAAGTGCCAGGAATATGTGGCCTAACATCGGAATTCCTTAAAAATGGGGGTCCAGCCATGATCCTCTGGCTACAAATGCTGTTTAACCTTGTGTGGCACTCTGAAAAAATCCCCTCAGACTGGAAGAAGGGCCTACTTGTGCCAATCTACAAGAGGAAGGGGAGCAAAGCAGAATGTATCAATTATCGTGGCATAACTTTACTCTCAGTTCCTGGAAAGCTCTTCGCTATGCTGCTTCTCAAACGGGCAACAAGATACCTCCATGCCCTGCGTCGCCCCCAGCAAGCTGGCTTCATGCCAGGCAGGTCCACCACCGAGCAAATCCATACGATTAGACAGCTAGTAGAGAAAACTCTTGAATATAAGAGGAAGGCGTACATTGCCTTTGTCGATTTTCGATCTGCCTTCGACACTGTCGATAGGCAGTCACTATGGCTAATCCTTCAGTCTGCTGGCGTACCCACGAAAATCGTCCGTCTCCTCAAAGAACTGTATAATAACACTGAAAGTGCGGTGATTGTAAATGGACGGCCTTCTGGATATTTCAAAATTAAAAATGGTGTCCGGCAAGGATGTGCCGCTGCACCTGAGCTCTTTAACTGTGTAATAGACCACATCCTGAATAAAACACAGCAGGTGCAGCCGTTTGGCATAGGCTTTGCTGGAAGAGTTCTTTCAGACGTCGACTTTGCCGACGACGTGGCGCTAATATGCGAAAACATTAGTGACCTCAAAACTACACTGGAAACACTGGCCTCTGCCGCTGAGAAATTCGGTCTGAAAATAAATTGGTCGAAGACCAAGATAATGCCCGTTGAGAAAACGCCGTCCAACCCCCTGTCATCTGTGGAAATTTGTGGCCAGACTGTAGAGGTAGTCAAGCAGTTTACCTACCTTGGTTCAATTGTCTGCTCAAACGGAAGCCTAGATGCCGAAATATCAGCAAGAGCGGCAAAAGCAAACTCTGTCTTCGGTCGCCTTCTAAAAACAGTCTTCCATAAGCCCCAGATCAGCCGTCTCACCAAAGCACGAATATACTCTGCTTCGGTTGCCAGCATTTTACTCTATTCTGCTGAGACTTGGTCGCTGACTCAGACACAGACGCTGAAGGTAGATGCCATCCAGACGAAACACCTCCGAAAAATCGAACGCTCCCGATGGCCCGACAGGGTACGAAATTCAGAAATCCTCAGGTGCTTCAAACTCCCACCCCTGTCCGAGCAGCTTGAGTCTCGCTCGCTGCGTTGGTATGGTCATCTGCTCCGTCTGCCTGCCCAAACACCCGCCCGGCTCATCTTCGATTTCGACCCAGCTGCAAACGGCTGGAGGCGTCCTAGGGGAAGACCACGCACCAGATGGGCGGACGTCATCCGTGATCGGCTCGCCTCCAGAAACATCAACCCGTCTGAAGCGACAACCCTCGCCCTGAACCGACCACTCTGGAGAAGACTGACGGCACTGACGACTGGTTCCCTCTACGCTGGCGACGCTGCCGAGCAAGAGCTTTAAGTAAGTAAAAAGTAAGTTAGTTGCGCGCTTGGAGATTATGTTTGGCAGTTTTCAAGCATTTAAAATTTGCGGGTGTGATTTTCATCAAATACAGATCACTTTTAAGAAGTATTTTTTTCGTTTTATTTAAATACAAGTTTTCTTGTACTAGTTTGTTAAATATAATACATATTATAAAAAAACATCTTATAAATAATACTATCCAAAGAGTTGATTTTAAAAACTTCTGGCATAGAAGATTTTAAAATGGACTTTTAAAATTGAATTTAAAATTTTTGGCACATTGGACTTTCAGCCTTTGAAAATGAAACCTCCCAAGACTGTATTCCCAGTCAATTTTTCCGTTTGTTTTATTTTCAATGCCATTTTCATTAGAATTGGATAGCCTAATTAAATTCTCTGATATCTTTAATTTATAATTTTTTTGGATTTTTGTGTTTAGTTGACCGACTGAGAAGGATAAGGTTAAACATGTTGAATGCTGAGAATTGATGAGTTGAGAACAAGTAGGGGTTGTATAGTCGCTTATTAGTGATTTTTATAAGATAGTTTTTTTTTTTTTTAGGCCTAGTTGGGGTAGTGAAATCTTTCTGGATTTGTTATTTTTGGTTGATGAATAAACCCTAATTTAACTTAAAAAAAATAGATGTATTAAAGACTAATCTGCATGAAAACTCAAGTTTCCAGCTTAAGTTGGCTTACTTTCTAAATTAAACACTAAGCTTATCTTTTTCCCCAGCAACAAACCGAAATAAACAGCTTTGTTTTAGTAAGGAGCGAGCCGGCTCAATAGTAACCGAAACTCTATAAAACGACAGAGAATAAAACTCTAAAATAGACAGAGAATAGGGCTCAAAATATGACAGAGACTTTGAACTCAAAATATGATATAAAATCTACTACAATATTCAGGCAATATTTTTGTAACTTTAAAATTTTTTTCACAGAGTTCCTGTAAGATCCTGATAACTTAAAGAAAAAAATCTGTTTACTTAAAACCCCAGTCAAACAAGGTGTTAAACTGCTCTTGTATCATAGGATAGCAAATTGGAGCAGGGAGTAAATTTCAACTAGTTAAGAAGGGTAAAGCAAATACGGTTTAAGTGTAAATGGATAAGTAGAGTTTAAGTGTAACTGGATAAATGTAACTGGAAACTATTCTTTGGCAGTTTTGTATACAGATTTTGGAAAACAATAGAATTGAAAACAATTCCTTTGCTATAGGTAGAAAGATGTACTTTCCTGAAGTAAATAGAGGAATAATATTTTACCTTTTTTACAATTTCAACTATGGCCAAATGAAGCATGGAACCAGATTTTTAAGGTTTCTTACTATATCTCATATCAATATCTCCTCCTTGCAATCCTTCCAGCGTTGCGATTCTTTCTTCTAGCATTGCTATCTATGTTTCAAGTTCCTCGATTTTAATTTTCTTTTTCATTGTATATTTTTTGGCGGCTATTTTATTATCTTCCTTGCGTTTGACTTCTTTTTTTTCTTTTACTAAGGCAATTATTCGTATCTTTATATATATCAAAACACCCATCATTTTTTCCTTCTTCGTTTTTCGCTCTAGTAATTCCAAAAAATTTTTGGGTTGTTGTAAAGCACTTAAGGAGTTCGGCTCGGCAATATCTGTCTTTACTGTTTCCAAAGCTAGAGTGTTGAGAAAGATGCGTCACCAGCTTGTGATCTAGCTGATAAATTCAAAGGTTCTGGCATCTCACCTCCTGAATTATTTTGTGACCGAAAAGACTCCCGTTTTCTTAATACATCAATTGTGTTTCCTCCTCTAACTAATTCTGCTCTAATATATTTGGCTGAAAGGCCGATGTTTGCTGTGACTAGGCGCTCAAGTTGAAGAATGTAATCTTTTTTTCTCCTTCTGTAAGCTCTAGCAGCTTCGTTATTACGCTCTCTTCTCAATTTTGTTTCAAATAAAAGAGCTTGAATCTTTTTTGATTTGATTTGCTTTTCAAGTTTTAGAGCATTTTTTGTTCGCCCAGTTTGATGTACATCCCTAAAACGATATTCAAACACTTTATTTTTCTTAGATGTATGTGGTTCCAAGATTGCTGTAGAATCTGAGCTAAAAGAATGAGAATCCCTTGGACTTTGAAAAATATTGACGTTTGAAAGCGGTTCTGAACTTCCCTCATCTTCAGCATTTTCTTGGCTGGTACATGACCCATAATCAACAAAATTATTTTCGACTCTTTTTCTTTTATTATCTTCCGTTGGTTGATACCTATGATGTTGTTGATGGGCCTCTTTTAGTAAGACTGTTTCACAACTAATTTCATTAGCATCCCCTACCATCTTAGAAATTAAGCTTCGTATCCCACAGCTTAAAAGATTATCAGCCACTGTACTTGGAGGCTCCTTATCTTCATATCTTTGTTTTCCTTCGAACTTAGTATTTGGTTCATAGTTTTCGTTACTCAGTGTCGGCGTCTCTTTGTCGTCAAATATTTCTTCTGTGACTTGTAAAATCTTAGCTTTTCGAGATTGCCTTCTCAAAAATGAGTTGGAAACATCATTGTAATCCAAATTCTCTGAACTGAAAACATTTTTGTTTCGGGATCTAGACTTTACTTTTCCTCTTAATGATTCTTTTTTATTTTCCTGGACATCTACTTGAGAATAGCCTGTCTTTGTCTGAATTTCAGTCGTGTATTGGCTACCAGATAGTTCTCTTTTGATCAATGGTGTACATTCCTTGCTACCTACTATTTTAAGATCCTCACGTGTGATGGTCTTTGAATCTGCACCAGCCTGGGAATCAGTTTCACAATGGACGGTTGAACATGACTCAGTTTTGGCATCCAAATACATGACGGCTGGTGAACTGCAACGTATCCGACCGTCCACTCTATTCATTTCGTACTCGTTTCCCCTCTTTATAGACGAACGTGGCTTGTTATCTACCAGTAGATCATCAAAACCCCTTTTGGCTTCCTGACTTGTTACTTTCAAATCTGATGTTATTTCCATTGTCTTTTAAAATGTTTCGCATCATTAATAACAAAATATTTGTCTTACTGTTTGACATGCCCCAACTATTCTAATAAAGTTATTTATTGTAAGAGCTCAATTTTGAGAGCTATAAATAAACTAAACTGTCAGTGGTATATTTTTCCTATTTGGTTTTCAAAGTTAAAATTGACTTACAAAATAAACCGTAACTAAATTGTTTAGTAGCTTAGTATTGCGTCATCTTCTGTGTTATTTTTTCTTATAGAAATACGTCATTCTCAAAGTGACAGTAGGCAATGATTTCGTTTATGTCAATAGAATCAGTGTGAATCAAGCAAAACCATCCATTAAAACAATAAGATCTACTTCCTTCAAGATATCTTGAAACAGGGGTAGTTACAAATAGAGTTGATATAGGTTTTTGTATAGAGTTTAAAAGAGCAGCATGAATCCTGAGAGGATGCTAGTATAACAGAGTAATCTGGTTACATCTGGGGAATCTTTGTAATCTTGGCTTTCTTATGATCAGATGATGGGCCAAGTTGCAAGTCAATACCAGTACTACTATCAACTCATTGCAGCACCGAGCCGTCTGAGACCAACACAGCTATGCACACCCCTCCTCCATCCGCATCTATTCGAAACCTCCCTCTTTATATCCTCTCAGAGAGTTCCAATTTTGCTTAAATCCTTTCTTACGACCTCTTTCCATTCAGTTCTTGTAAAACATGCTTATTGTTTGGCCCTACATGGTTCGTCAGAAAGTACAATCTCGGCAATCTGCCATGCTTCATCTGCAGAACATGTCCAAGCCATCTCAACCTTTCCCTTATTATAGCTCTAGAAAGCAGGATAGAACCAAAATTTTTCATACAGCTTACTTTTGGAAATATGGTCAGTCGGATGCATACCCAAAAGAATGCATAGGCAAGTCTTCTGGAAAACATCTAATAAAACATCCTCCTTGTTTTTAGCACTCATGTTTCAAAACCACGCTTGAACCCTTTCATCACTGTAACCTCCAATATTCTAATCTTGTTTTGTAGACTTATCTTCCTATTTTTCCAAACTTTCTCACCTGTAAAAAAAAAAAAAAAAAAAAAAAAAAAAAAAACCCTGGGCCTTGGCTATTCTGCTTTTAACATCATTACTGCATCCACCATCTTTACTAATAATACTATATAGGTAAATGAAGGTGTCCACGTTTTTGACAACATCAAGTCTTCATCACAGCATCACCTCGTAAATAGCTTTTGATAAGCATTTTAATATTAATGATGTTTCATGTTCAGAATAAAAGAATAATACATTTTGTTCTTGCACATATTATCATCAAAAGTTCAGTTTATTACGTTTTGTTTTCTATTAGCAAGAGTTGCTCTTTACTCACAGCTTAGTACTATGAACTGTTTGATCTAAGGCTCTATTTAATATCACTGTGAATATATGGAGGCATAGCTGTCCTTTACTTAGTTTCGGCTTTATTCGATGATCGAGCCTATATGTACTAACTACATCCAACGACTATGACGTCATTGATCAATATTGTACATAAAAAATTAAGTTTTTCGTAAAAAATAAATTCTATTTAAAATAAAACTAAGTACAAAATGCACTAGATCGAGAGATTTCCTTTAAAATGAGCCATTGAACAACTCTCTACGATATTCCCGTGTCAAGCTATCTGTGGAAAAGAAAGAAAGAAAAAAAGATGCCGTTTAGGCAGAATGTTGTAGAAGCTGCCACTTTTCTTGATTCTCAAGCCAATATATTTCCCTTGCTGTTCAAGCCAAGGGATAGAAAGTTATGGAAGTTATGGGTTTTTATATTTCTTAACATTGGACGTGATCGTCTCTTACTAGGTTCCTAGCTACCGCTGCAACCCGGATGTTCTTTTATATACATGAGATCCTCTTTACTGACACATTTTATGATGAACTAAGCCGATCCTTTATGTAAATGTTTCACTTAACATGGGCTAGATGTCGTTCTTTACTATATTTCTTTAATATATTGAATTTAAAGTAGTTTCTCTTAAATTTACAATTTAAAAAAGAAACTCAGTTTTCCTACCTCTTAGCTAAATATAATAGCTTTAATATAAATTAATAAAGGCAAGAGGTCGTTCTTTATTATAAAATACTGTAAAAGAAACATGGCTCAGCATAAAATATGTCTGCATCATCTACTGTTTGAACAATTTCTGATATTAAGGTTTTATGGTGTAATGGCTAGCACTCCTGACAATGAATCTTGAGATCCGAGTTCAAATCTCGGTGGAGTTTTTTTAAAACTTGTAGCTCACTTATAATAACATATAAGTCTCTGCTGTAATTCCTTGTTTTCAAGATTGAATGAATTATTATTAATTCAGCAGAGTTGGTTCTTTACTATAATCGTCTTTAATATAACATGGGCAACAGTTCGTTCTTTAATGTAAAAAAAATATCCCGTTTGGGGAGAATAACGTGGTTAAAGTCAATTTTCTTGATTTTCAAGCCAATATATTTCCCTTGCTGTTCAAGCCAAGGGACAGAAAGTTTCCTATACAGGGGTTTCGGACAAGGCGGTTCTAATGGTGTACTTTTTGTTTTGATCTGACTCCTTTGTTAGGAACTATGGGTTTTTATATTTCTTAACATTGGACGTGATCGTCTCTTACTAGGTTGCTAGCTACCGCTGCAACCCGGATAGTAAAGCCTGAAGTTCATTCTTTATTATAAAATAAATTACAAACAGGAAAAAGCCTACGGCTTTTTCTTCTTTGGAATAGTAAGAGACGATCCTCAAATAATCAGGCAGCTAACTAGATTTATAATTTGTTCTTTAACATAAACTTCATTAATCGGATATTTTAATATATCCTATATGGTCTAGAGGTTGGGATAGCTCTCACCCAGTAGGCTTGAGTTCAATTTCTGTATGGGAAATTTTTACGTATGATGATTTCTTAAGGAACATATAAAATTTCTTAATGTAATAAAAATAATTTTTTTTAATTACAAAAGGTTTTTAACCCCATTAATTTCCTTCAAAATGAGCCATTGAACAACTCTCTACAATGTTGCAGTGACATGCTATCTGTTGAATTACTAACCTATTCTATAATTAAGTTGCGTATAGAATTTATTATAGGTAAGAGGTCGTTCTTTATTATAACTACTCTATAGTTAAGCGACCCATACCAGTTAGTATAGGCAAGAGTTGGATCTTTGTTATAAAAAAGAAAAAAATATCCCGTTTAGGCAGAATGTTGTAGTAGCTGCCACTTTTCTTGATTTTCAAACCAATATATTTCCCTTGCTGTTCAAGCCAAGGGACAGAAAGTTTACTATACAGGGGTTTCGGACAAGGCGGTTCTAATGGTGTACTTTTGAATTTGATCTGACTCCTTTTTTAGGAACAATGGGTTTTTATATTTCTTAACATTGGACGTAATCGTCTCAAACTAGGTTGCTAGCTATCGCTTTAACCCGGATACAATGCACGTATCTTTTGACAACGGTATTATGTCATATACCTACTTGAATGGTCCTGTTACCTGACTCCCCGAAATGTCGTCATATCTTGCTAAGTGCCTTTTATAATAGCTTTATATTCGTTCTTTATTATAATATACTCTATAGTTAAGTGGCCTTTAAAATTTAGTATAGGCAAGAGGTCGTTCTTTATTATAATTTGAAAGACTGCAGTGTGAAAAGACATCAAAAATGCAGTTTTCGGTGGAAAATTTTTTTCTCTTTTAGAAATAATTTATTTTAGTTACTATAGATTTTTAACCCAATTAATTTCCTTTAAAATGAGCCATTGAACAACTATCTACGATGTTCCAGTGCCAAGCTATCTCTGGATACAAAGAAAAAAAAATATCCCGTTTAGTCAGAATGTTGTAGTAGCTGCCACCTTTCTTGATTTTCAAGCCAATATATTTCCCTTGCTGTTCAAGCCAAGGGACAGAAAGTTTACTATACAGGGGTTTCGGACAAGGCGGTTCTAATGGTGTACTTTTTGTTTTGATGTGACTCCTTTTTTTAGGAACTATGGGTTTTTATATTTCTAAACATTGAAAGTGATCGTCTCTTACTAGGTTGCTAGCTACCGCTGCAACCCGGATAGGACTCTTACTAGGTTGCTAGCTACCGCTGCAACCCAGATCTGTGGAATTACTGACCTATACTATAATTAAGTGGCGTATAAAATTTAGTATAGGCAAAAAAGTCGTTCTTTATTATAAAATATCTTTGAAAAGACTGCAGTATGAAAAGACATCAAAAATGCAGTTTTTAATTGAAAAATTTTTCTCTCTTTGAAATAATTTATTTTAGTTAATGAAGATTTTTAACCCAATTAATTTCCTTTAAAATGAGCCATTGAACAACTTTCTACGATGTTCCAGTGCGAAGCTATCTGTGGAAAAGAAGAAAAAAAAATATCCCGTTTAGGTAGAATGTTGTAGTAGCTGCCACTTTTCTTGATTTTCAAGCCAATATATTTCCCTTGCTGTTCAAGCCAAGGGACAAAAAAGTTTACTATACAGGGGTTTTGGACAAGGCGGTTCTAATGGTGTACATTTTGTTTTGATCTTACTCCTTTTTTAGGAACTATGGGTTTTTATATTTCTTAACATTGGACGTGATCGTCTCTTGCTAGGTTGCTAGCTACAGCTGCAACCCGGATATGGGCTGCAGTTGGACTTTTACTAGATTGTATCTATAGCTACTACTATGATGATAAACCACTCCTCACGCCTATACACACCTTTCAGTTACTATAGATTAGAGTTCGCTCTTTATTATAATTCTCTTTTAGAAATAATTTATTTTAGTTACTATAGATTTTTAACCCAACTAATTTCCTTTAAAATGAGATATTGAAACACCCTCTACGATGTTCCAGTGCCAAGCTATCTGTGGAAAAGAAAGAAAAAAGAAAAGAAAAAAAAATATCCCGTTTAAGCAGAATGTTGTAGTAGCTGCCACTTTTCTTGATTTTCAAGCCAATATATTTTCCCTTGCTGTTCAAGCCAAGGGACACGATGTTTCCTATACAGGGGTTTCGGACAAGGCGGTTCTAATGGTGTACTTTTGTTTTGATCTGACTCCTTTGTTAGGAACTATGGGTTTTTATATTTATTAACATTGGACGTGATCGTCTCTCACTAGGTTGCTAGCTACCGCTGCAACCCGGAAATTTATTATAACTATTCACGTCATAGCTCTAATATAAAACTATGATGACATTCATTATTTATCTAGTAGGGTTTCAGACAAGGTAGTTCTAATGGTGTACTTTTGTTTTGATCTGACTCTATTTTTAGGAGTTTTGGGTTTTTATATTTCTTAGCATTGGACTGATCGTCTTTTACTAGGTTGCTAGCTACTGCTGCAACCCAAATTCACATATATATATATATATATATTTGAGAGGCAGCCTGACCGAGTGGTCCAAGGCAATGGTGTTAGCCACCAGTCTCTTCGGAGGCGTGGGTTCAAGTCTTACCGCTGGTATACGATTATGTTTGAAAGACTGCAGTAAGAAAAGACATCAAAAATGCAGTTTTTGGTAGAAAAATTTATTGTCTTTTAGAAATAATTTATTTTAGTTATTATAGATTTGTAACCCAATTATTTTACTTTAATTAAAATTAAAGGTTTCTATATACAGAAGTTTCCTTTAAAATGAGCCATTAAACAGCTCTTTTTTATGACCACGAACTGTATGATTTAATTCTTAAGTTACTATGGGTTACAGTTCGTTCCTTATTGTAATTTCCTATACAGGGGTTTCGGACAAGGCGGTTCTAATGGTGTACTTTTTGTTTTGATCTGACTCCTCTGTTAGGAACTATGGGTTTTTATATTTCTTAACATTGGACGTGATCGTCTCTTACTAGGTTTCTAGCTACCGTTGCAACCCGGACTATGTTCCAGTGCTAAGCTATCTAAGGAATTACTAACCTATACTATAATAAAGCGGCGTATAAAATTTAGTATAGGCAAGAGGTCGTTCTTTATTATAACACTTCATAGCTCTAATATAAAGCTACGACATTCATTATTTATCTAGTAGGGTTTCAGACAAGGTAGTTCTAATGATGTACTTTTGTTTGATCTTACTCTATTTTTAGGACTTTTGTTATACTTCTTAGCATGGGACTGATCGTCTCTTACTAGGTTGCTAGCTACTGCTGCAACCCAAATTCACATATATATTTATTTATGAGAGGCAGCCTGGCCGAGTGGTCCAAGACACTGGTGTTAGCCACCAGTCTCTTCGGAGGCGTGGGTTCAAATCTTACCGCTGGTATACGATTATGTTTGAAAGACTGCAGTGTGAAAAGACATCAAAAATGCAGTTTTTGGTGGAAAAATTTATTCTCTTTTAGAAATAATTCATTTTAGTTACTATAGATTTTTAACCCAATTAATTTCCTTTAAAATGAGCTATTGAACAACCCTCTACGATGTTCCAGTGCCAAGCTATCTGTGGAAAAGAAAAAGAAAAAAAAAGAAAAAATATCCCGTTTGGGGAGAATAACGTGGTTAAAGTCAATTTTTTTGATTTTCAAGCCAATATATTTCCCTTGCTGTTCAAGCCAAGGGACAGAAAGTTTCCTATACAGGGGTTTCGGACAAGGCGGTTCTAATGGTGTACTTTTTGTTTTGATCCGACTCCTTTTTTAGGAACTATGGGTTTTTATATTTCTTAACATTGGACGTGATCGTCTCTTACTAGGTTGCTAGCTACCGCTGCAACCCGGATTGGAGGCGATCGTCTCTTACTAGGTTGCTAGCTACCGCTGCAACCCGGATAATTGACAAACACCATTTATAATGAGCTATATCGGTCCTTTGTGTAAATTACAAAAGATTTTTAACCCCATTAATTTCATTTAAAATGAGCCATTGAAAAACTCTCTACGATGTTTCAGTGCCATTCTATCTGTTGGATTACTAACCTATACTATAATTAAGTGGCGTATAAAATTTAGTATAGGCAAGAGGTCGTTCTTTATTACAAAATCTCTGGAAAAGAAGAAAAAAGAAAAAAATATCCCGTTTAGGCAGAATGTTGTAGTAGCTGCCACTTTTCTTGATTTTCAAGCCAATATATTTCCCTTGCTGTTCAAGCCAAGGGACAGAAAGTTTTCTATACAGGGGTTTCGGACAAGGCGGTTCTAATGGTGTACTTTTTGTTTTGATCTGACTCCTCTGTTAGGAACTATAGGTTTTTATATTTCTTAACATTGGACGTGATCGTCTCTTACTAGGTTGCTAGCTACCGCTGCAACCCGGATTTGTTTTGCTTTTTCAATTATTACTTCTCGATACGCCTTGTCCGTTGAATACCTTTGCTTTTTTCTTTTCAAGAGGTTGTCTCTGTTTTTTGTATAGTACTGTTTTTTTAACTTGAGTGTAGCTTGCTTGATTGAAACCATTATGTAACCATTAGTT
The DNA here is from genome assembly GCA_027921565.1 of Artemia sinica. NCBI lineage: Eukaryota > Metazoa > Arthropoda > Branchiopoda > Anostraca > Artemiidae > Artemia > Artemia sinica. Next base: position 52,203,854 of record CM051268.1, read on the forward strand.
GAATGTTAAAGTCACGTATCAGGTATCAAGAACCTAACAAAAAATTAACAAATTTTTAAATTTTCCGGTATTTTTCTAGTCTAAATTAAAAGATTAAAACTATTGTTCAGACACCATAAATATTTTTGCAGTTTATAACTTTAGCAATTCTGAACTAAAAACGAAAATAAAATAAAAATTAATTTTTTTAATTTTTACGTCACGTCACTCATTAAGTCATATATGGTTATTAGTACACAACAGGTTTTAGATATTACGTCATGTCACTTATTACGTCATACATGGCTATTAGTAGATAATCGGTAAAATATTCGTTCTTTATTATAAATATAGTGAAGTTGCCTATGCAAGTTAGTATAGGGAAGAGTTCGATCTTTATTAAATACTATGTTCCAGTGCCAAGCTATCTGTGGATTTACTGACCTATACTATAATAAAGCGGCGTATAAAATTTAGTATAGGCAAGAGGTCGTTCCTTATTATACCTCAAACGATCAAGTAGCTAACTAAGTCCAATGTATGCAATAATTTCTTATTCCAATGATCGTCTTTTAATGTATAAAATTGCTATAAAGTTCGTTAAAACGATCTGATAGACAATACTGATGGTTAGAGTTTGGTCTTTAAGTTATCATATACTGTTAAAATTCTTTCTTATGTGAACATTTCTTGGTGTAGTGGTTAGCACTTAAGACTTTGAATCCTGTGATCCGAGTTCAAATCCTGGTGGACGGTCGTTATTAAATGTAGCTTACTTATACTACCATTTAGGTTTCTGCTGTAATTCTTTCTTTTCAAAATTAAATTAGTTGCTATCGCCTAGAGTTAGTTCTTTACCACATCGTAATAATTTGTTTTTATAATAATAATTAATTTTTTTAATTACAAAAGGTTTCTATATACAGCAGTTTCCTTTAAAATGAGCCATTACACAGCTCTTTACTATGACAACGAAACCGTTTGATTTAATACTTAAGTTACTATGGGGTAAAGTTCGTTCCTTATTGTATCCATTCTTAGGAACTATGGGTTTTTATATTTCTTAACATTGGACGTGATCGTCTCTTACTAGGTTGCTAGCTACCGCTGCAACCCGGATGGTATACGATTATGTTTGAAAGACTGCAGTGTGAAAAGACATCAAAAATGCAGTTTTTGGTGGGAAAATTTATTCTCTTTTAAAAAAAAATTATTTATTTACTATAGATTTTTAACCCAATTAATTTCCTTTAAAATGAGCTATTGAACAACCCTCTACGATGTTCCAGTGCCAAGCTATCTCTGGATACAAAAAAAGAAAAAAAATATCCCGTTTGTGGAGAATAACGTGGTTAAAGTAAATTTTCTTGATTTTCAAGCCAATATATTTCCCTTGTTGTTCAAGTCAAGAGAAAGAAAGTTTCCTATACAGGGGTTTCGGACAAGGCGGTTCTAATGGTGTACTTTTGTTTTGATCTGACTCCTTTGTTAGGAACTATGGGTTTTATATTTCTTAACATTGGACGTGATCGTCTCTTACTAGGTTGCTAGCTACCGCTGCAACCCGGATCTGATTTTCAAGCGAATATATTTTATTTGTTATTCAAGCCAAAGGGCGGTAAGTTTCCTTTATAGGGGTTTCGGATAAGGCGGTTCTAATGATGTACTTTTTGTTTTGATCTGACTCCTGTTTTTGGAGTTATGGGTTTTTATATTTCTTAACATTGGACGTGATCGTCTCTTACTAGGTTGCTAGCTACCGCTGCACCCGGATTATTGCTCAGATATCAAAAATATACTTGCAGTTTACATAATAACTTTAGCGATTCTAAAATGAAAAACTAACTCAGTCCAATATATGCAATGGTGTGCTTTTCTAATGGTCGTCCTTAATATAAACTATGGACTAAAAACTCGTTCTTTAATGTAAAAATTCGATGATCGAGCCTTTATGTAAAACCGGATTAAAAAATTATTATCATATCTTATATGTAACTTTATTTTATAGGTCTTCGATAGTCTAATGGTAAGTATGCCCACTTGTTACCTGGGGAGAAGGGGGTTCGATTCCCCATCGGGGAGAACTTTAATATGTTGAATTAAAGCACTATCTTTTCAATTTAAAATTTAAAAAAGAAACTTGTTTATTTACATTCTAGCTAAAATAACGAAGATAAACATGAATGAACCACAGTATTCAATTTCTTGGTCTTGAGTTCGTTTTTTAACTATAAATACAAACAGGAAAAAGCCTACGGCTTTTTCTTCTTTTAAATAGTAAGAGACGAAACTCAAACAATCAAGTAGCTAACTAAGTCCAATGTATGGAATGTTATTTCAGTGATCGTCTTTTAATGTAAATCTATTTAAAAATAATTTGTTTATAAACTACAAAAAGTTTTTAACCCCATTAATTTGCTTTAAAATGAGCCATTAAACAACTCTCTACGATGTTCCAGTGCCAAGCTATCTGTGGAATTACTAACCTATGCTATAATTAAGTGGCGTATAAAATTTAGTATAGGCAAGAGGTCGTTCTTTATTATAACTTCAGAAACAACAATATAATTTCGTGTTTGTCTATTCACATCATAGCTCTAATATAAAACTATGACGACATTCAATATTTATCTAGTAGGATTCAGACAAGGTAATTCTAATGATGCACTTTGTTTTGATCTGACTCTATTTTTAGGAGTTTTGTTATATTTCTTAGCATTGGACTGATCGTCTCTTACTAGATTGCTAGCTACTGCTGCAACCCGGATTCACATATATATTATTTATGAGAGGCAACCTGGCCGAGTGGTCCAAGGCACTGGTGTTAACCACCAGTCTCTTCGGAGGCGTGGGTTCAAATCTTACCGCTGGTATACGATTATGTTTGAAAGACTGCAGTGTGAAAAGACATGGAAAATGCAGTTTTTGGTGGAAAAATTTATTCTCTTTTAGAAATAATTTATTTTAGTTACAAAAGGTTTTTAACCCAATTAATTTCCTTTAAAATGAGCTATTGAACAACCTCTACGATGTTCCAGTGCCAAGCTATCTCTGGAAACAAAGAAAAAAAAAAGAAAAAAATATCCCGTTTAGGAAGAATGTTGTAGTAGCTGCCAATTTTCTGATTTTCAAGCCAATATATTTCCTTTCTGTTCAAGCCAAGGGACAGAAAGTTTCCTATACAGGGGTTTCGGACAAGGCGGTTCTAATGGTGTACTTTTTGTTTTGATCTGACCTTCTTTTAGGAAACTATGGGTTTTATATTTCTTAACATTGGACGTGATCGTCTCTTACTAGGATTGCTAGCTACCGCTGCAACCCGGATAATAACAAAATTTAATTAGAGTTCGTTCTTTATTGTTATGTTAGCATTGGACGTGATCGTCTCTTATTGTGATATTCATGAATGAGACCATTTACAGTTTTGACGTTTCTTATATAGTAATTATGACGTCACTGCATCAAAAATACAGTTTTTATTGGAAAAATTTATTCTCTTTTAGAAATAATTTATTTTAGTTACAAAAGGTTTTTAACCCAATTAATTTCCTTTAAAATGAGCTATTGAACAACCCTCTACGATGTTCCAGTGCCAAGCTATCTCTGGAAACAAAGAAAAAAAAAAAGAAAAAAATATCCCGTTTGGGGAGAATAACGTGGTAAAAGTCAATTTGCTTGATTTTCAAGCCAATATATTTCCCTTTCTGTTTAAGCCAAGGGACAGAAAGTTTCCTATACAGGGGTTTCGGACAAGGCGGTTCTAATGGTGTACTTTTTGTTTTGATCTGACTCCTTTTTTAGGAACTATGGGTTTTTATATTTCTTAACATTGGACGTGATCGTCTCTTACTAGGTTGCTAGCTACCGCTGCAACCCGGATTATTTTATTTTTGTTTTCAGTTCAGAATCGCTTAAGTTATAAACTGCAAAAATATTTATGGTATCTGAGAAATAATTTTGATATTTTAATTTATACTAGAAAAATACCTGAAAATTTTAAAATTAGTTTATTTTTGTTAGGTTCTTGGAACTCAATACGTGACTTAAACAAAAACTGTTTGATAATATTTATTTCCATAAGAAAATAATTTATTTTAATGGTTTCACAAGTAAGAAACAAGAAACTGAAGGAGAAGGAAAGATTTGAAAGTCGAGCTAAGCATGTTGCTGGCAGAAGATCAATAATGTATATAAAAATTAAGTTTTTTCGTAAAAAATAATTAATAAAAAAAATAAGACAAATAGCGCTAGATCTAGAGATTTCCTTTAAAATGAGCCATTGAACAACTCTCTACGATTGTTCCAGTGCCAAGCTATCTGTGGAAAAGAAAGAAAGAAAAAATATCCCGTTTGTGGAGAATAACGTGGTTAAAGTCAATTTCTTGATTTCAAGCCAATATATTTTCTTTTTTATTCAAGCCAAAGGGCGGTAAGTTTTCCTTTATAGGGGTTTCGGACAAGGCGGTTGCTAATAGTGTACTTTTTGTTTTGATCTGACTCCTTTTTTAGGAACTATGGGTTTTTATATTTCTTAACATTGGACGTGATCGTCTCTTACTAGGTTGCTAGCTACCGCTGCAACCCGGACAATATAACCAATGGTTTGTTCTTCTAATGATCATATTTTAATTTGGGTTTCTTACTAGGTTGCTAGTTACCCTGCAACCTAGATATCTTATTTCTGCTACAATAGGCTAAGCTATTCTTTACTGTATCTTTAAGAAGAATAGTTGGCGTCTTTATTATCTTCTTTGCGTAAGCATTTATCTAGTATAGGCAAAAGGTCGTTCTTTATTATGTGTTGTTCCTTACTAAAAATACTTTCAACTTGAAGGGTACATTCTATAAGTTGTTCTTCTTCATTTTTGGTTAATGGAAATGCACTCCAAATATCATGTACGGGCTGGGGTGTCTTCATCTCTACTATTTCTCTTTTCAAGACGTTGTCTCTATTTTTTGTACTAACTCGCTTCTTATGACTCGTCATAATACTTTATTATGAAGTCAAAACACTTCTTATGACTCGTATCAAATGTCCATAACCTAACAAAAAGTAAAACTAATTTTTAAATTTTCAGGTATTTTGTTAGTTTGAATGAAAAGATTAAAATTATTGCTCAGATATCATAAATATTTTTGCAGTTTACATAATAACTTTAGCGATTATAAACTGAAAAATAAGATATATTAAAAAATGGAATTTTTTGGTCTTAAACTACATAGTCAATCTCACATCGGGTAGTTAGAACCTAACCAAAAATAAAACTAATTTTAACATTTTAAGGTATTTTTCTAGCTTGTATTGAAATATTCAAACTATTGCTCGGATACCATGGATATTTTTGCAGTTTACACAAGCTAATAAGAATATTCATTTATATAATTTATAAAGAATATAAATTAATATAGGTAAGAGGTCGTTCTTTATTATACATTTTTTCTACAATTATTTTAGAGTTTGTTCTTTGCTATGTACTATCAACTAAGATTCCAATTATTGTGAGCTAGCGTTCGTTCTTAATTATATCAAGCCAATATATTTCCCATTTTCGTAAAAAACCGGTTCTATTTTAAAGATAATTTGTTTTAGTTATAAAAAATTTTCAACCTCATTAATTTCCTTTAAAATGAGCCATTGAACAACTCTCTACGATGTTACAGTGCCAAGCTATCTGTGTAATTACTAACCTATACTATAATTAAGTAGCGTATAAAATTTAGTATAGGCAAGAGGTCGTTCTTTATTATAATTTGGTCTTTAAGTTATCATATACTGTTAAAATTCTTTCTTATATGAACATTTCTTGGTGTAGTGGTTAGCACTTAAGACTTTGAATCCTGCGATCCGAGTTCAAATCCTGGCGGAAGGTCGTTATTAAATGTAGCTTACTTATACTACCATTTAGGTTTCTGCTGTAATTCTTTCTTTTCAAAATTAAATTAGTTACTATCGCCTAGAGTTAGTTCTTTACCACATCGTAATAATTTGTTTTATAATAATAATTAATTTTTTTAATTACAAAAGGTTTCTATATACAGCAGTTTCCTTTAAAATGAGCCATTACACAGCTCTTTACTACTGACAACGAACCGTTTAATTTAATACTTAAGTTACTATGGGTTAAAGTTCGTTCCTTATAGTAAATATTGTGATATTCATGAATGATACCATTTACAGTTTTGACGTTTCTTATATAGTAATTATGACGTCACTGCATCAAAAATACAGTTTTTATTGGAAAAATTTATTCTCTTTTAGAAATAATTTATTTTAGTTACAAAAGATTTTTAACCCAATTAATTTCCTTTAAAATGAGCTATTGAACAACCCTCTACGATGTTCCAGTGCCAAGCTATCTCTGGAAAAAAAGAAAAAAAAAAAGAAAAAAATATCTCGTTTGGGGAGAATAACGTGGTAAAAGTCAATTTGCTTGATTTTCAAGCCAATATATTTCCCTTGCTGTTCAAGCCAAGGGACAGAAAGTTTCCTATACAGGGGTTTCGGACAAGGCGATTCTAATGGTGTACTTTTTGTTTTGATCTGACTCCTGTTTTTGGAGCTATGGGTTTTTATATTTCTTAACATTGGACGTGATCGTCTCTTACTAGGTTGCTAGCTACCGCTGCAACCCGGATTAGTACTGATTTTTAACTGCGTGTAGCTTGCTTTGATCTAGCCATTATGTATTCATGAATGAGACCATTTACAGTTTGACGTTTCTTATATAGTAATTATGACGTCCTGCATCAAAAAATACAGTTTTTATGGAAAAATTTATTTTCTTTTAGAAATAATTATTTTACTTACAAAAGGTTTTCAACCCAATTAATTTCCTTTAAAATGAGCTATTGAACAACCCTCTACGATGTTCCAGTGCCAAGCTATCTCTGGAAAAGAAAGAAAAAAAAAAAGAAAAAAATATCCCGTTTGGGGAGAATAACGTGGTAAAAGTCAATTTGCTTGATTTTCAAGCCAATATATTTCCCTTGCTGTTCAAGCCAAAGGGCGGTAAGTTTCCTTTATAGAGGTTTCGGACAAGGCGGTTCTAATGGTGTACTTTTTGTTTTGATCTGACTCCTTTTTAGGAACTATGGGTTTTTATATTTCTTAACATTGGACGTGATCGTCTCTTACTAGGTTGCTAGCTACCGCTGCAACCCGGATACCACTGCAACCCAAATTCACATATATATATTTATGAGAGGCAGCCTGGCCGAGTGGTCCAAGGCACTGGTGTTAGCCACCAGTCTCTTCGGAGGCGTGGGTTCAAATCTTACCGCTGGCATACGATTATGTTTGAAAGACTGCAGTGTGAAAAGACATCAAAAATGCAGTTTTTGGTAGAAAAATTTGTTCTCTTTTAGAAATTATTTATTTTAGTTACTATAGACTTGTAACCCAAATAATGTCCTTTAAAATGAGCTATTGAATAACTCTCTACGATGTTCCAGTGTCAAGCTATCTCTGGAAAAAAAAAAAAAAAAAAAAAAAAAAAAAAAAAAAAAAAAAAAAATATCCCGTTTAGGCAGAATGTTGTAGTAGCTGCCATTTTTCTTGATTTTCAAGCCAATATATTTCCCTTGCTGTTCAAGCCAAGGGACAGAAAGTTTACTATACAGGGGTTTCGGACAAGGCGGTTCTAATGGTGTACTTTTTGTTTTGATCTGACTCCTTGTTTAGAAGCTATGGGTTTTTATATTTCTTAACATTGGACTTGATCGTCTCTTACTAGGTTGCTAGCTACCACTGCAACCCGGATGAAAGAAGCTACGACTCCCTCCTCCAACCTAGTTATTTTACACTGTGCCAAGTATAGCTATATGCAAAGAGCTTCAATGTTCGTATAAAAGTGTGTCAAGAATGACAAATATCCTTTGAGAAGTGCAAGATCCTTCTAAATATTCCCTGAAAGTTTCAGCATTCAGCGAAAATAAAAAGCTCTTGAACATAAGAAAAGTTCTAAAAGACAAATGTCCAACCTAAATGAGAAAGAGTTACTCGCTAGTTATCGAATAGCTTTTCGTTTGACTAAAGCAGGAAAATCCCACAGTATTGCCGAAATTTGATTTTAGCAGGGACTTTAGATATAGCAGAGGTAATGTTTGGCAAGCAAGAGGTCGAAAAGCTCAAAGGTTTTTGATAACATCTTTCTCTTTCAACATCAACTCTTTCTGAAAACATCATTCAACGCAGGATAAGCCCTATGACGACTGACGTTTGTGATTAAATAAAAGACAAAAAAGAAAAGTTCTTTTGTGTCCTTGTAATTTGATGAATCAACGGATATTATGCGCAGTTTGTAGCTTTTGTGCCCTTTGAATCGAATGGAATATTAATGGAAGAAATACTATTTTGCTAGACAGTTCACAAAAATATTAAAGGCCAGTGCTTGCGTGACATGTTCCTTGAGCTATGCAAGATATGAGTATCGACAGGGCACAAAAATGCATTGATATTTGTAGAGACGGAGCAAAAGCCATGAGAGGTTCGAAGAGTGGATTTATTGCTAGACTGAAAGAGCAGATGCCAAGCACTTTTTGGATCCAGTGCTTTCTCCATTGCCAAGCTTTTGCAGCCAAAACTTTGCCACAAGAATACAGTCAAGTTCTAAATATTATTATCAACATTCTAAATTTTATTCAAGGAAAAGTGTTGTAGACTCGATTGATTCGAATCATTTGTGATGATATTGGGCGCTACACCTCAATTTTATTTGCCACAGAGAGGTTAAGTGGTTATCAAAAGGTGAAGTACTGACAAGAGTTATGGAACTTCGCGCTAACTATAAGTATATTTACAGCAAGCCAAGTCACATTCTTCCTGACTTAATTGAGCAGTTAAATAACTTGAATAAAAGTCTTTAAGGACGGAATGAAAATGTCATTGCAGCAAAAGAGAAACTGCATGGTCTTATAAAAAGAAAGTTGAATTGTGGTCACCACCTATAAATCAAAACAACTTTGACTCATTTTCGTCGATAGAATCTTTCACTGAATGGAAGACGTCGCAAGTAAGATAAACATCAGCTCATATATATCTGGTATGAAAATGGTGCTAGATAATTTGAAGAAAGAACTGCACAACTACATCTCAGTGCATGAGATCACACTGGATTACACTGATCCAAGATGGATCTTAAATCCGCTTTTAAATAAAGCTATAAATGAGGCAAATTTAGCAACTAAGCTCAACGAGAATCTGCTGGAACCACTGCCAGCGGGTTGTAACGCTTCGAATTCAAGTCTTAAAACTTGAAAACCTTTCGGTTAAAAAGAAAACCGAATACCCGGAATTTACAACCGATGCTTTAAGATTCCATTTTCTACCTCTATCTTGTGCGAGGTAGGATTTTTATTAATTACCCAAGTCTACTAAGAAATCGTATAAATTTGGAGAAGATTTAATACTTAATGTTTCAAAAACGGATCCGCGATAGAAAAAATTGATTGAACAAACTCCACCGCAACCTTCGCAATAAAATGAAAGAGATCTTGAAGATTTTTTTTCGGTTAGTGTCTATATAAAATTTTATAAATAAATAACATAACGAGCATCATATTTACTTCTTCTTAATTTACCTACCTTTTTAAAATTTATTGATTTCTTTACAGCTTTCTCTCGACCTTGTGACCCACCCACAGAGGCTTCGAGACCCCCAGGGGGTCGTGGCCTACAGGTTGAAAAACACTGCTCTAGACCAATTTCGGCTGTTTATCCTGTTTGCAAGTGTCACTTTTTGCATCGCGTGGAATAAGATATTGCACAGTATTAAATGAAGGTTATTAGATATAGTCTTTTGGGATAGAAATAATACATTTTTACACAATTATTCAATTAATTTGTTCATTAAATTCGTCTTGCAGCTGAAAGATGAAGAACTGAATAAAAGACCAAAAATATGTCTAACTTGCAGAAATTTCTGCCTAGGTAAAGGATACGAAACAATTTTAGCAAACTCTCTTTCGAGAAAGTAATATTTGTATCATTATTACCCCTTAACTTTTGGTAAAGCCAAAGAGTTTGCAAACTTTTAATGAGATTTCGTTTCAGGAAATGTCTATATATTAAAAATCTTCTGTCTTTTATTCCGGAGACACTATTTTGTTGTAAATATGAGGAAATAGAAGAGATATCATTTCCAAATGATTGATTTAAAGTTACTGATTATTGGCAAGCACTGAAAAATACAATAAACGACTTAAAAAAGTTTCCTTAGGAATATTTTCAAACAGTTCGTGGTAACAAACTGTAAGTAAGGAGCGATTCGGATCAATAGTAACCGAAACTCTTAGGGACAGAGTCTTGATAAAAATAAATATATAAAGGAGTCGAATTTTGATGCTTATTCAAAATATGTAATATTCATCAAATTAAAAGGTACCCATCAAAAATTAGGAGCCTGAGAAAATTTGTCCAATTTTTGAAAAAGGGGGAAACAGCCTCAAAACACTAAGTGGCCTTAATGAAAATCGCTCCATCAGATTCAGGGTATCAGAGAACCCTATTTTAGAGGTTTCAAGCTCCTATAAACAAAAATGTGGAATTTGTATTTTTTTTTTTTTTTTTTTTTTTTTTTTTTTTTTTTTTTTTGCCCAAAGAAAGATCACGGATCCGTGTTTTTTTTATTTTATTTTTTTTTATTTTACTTTTTTCAGGGGTAATCATATCAAACCAGTGATCGTAAAAGATCGAGAGGGGGCTAATTTGATCGGAAATCAAAAGTTCTAGTGCCCTTTTTAAGTGACCAAAATATTGGAGGGCAGCTAGCCCTCTTCCCACGCTCATTTTTTCCACAACGTCACCAGATCAAAATTTGGAGATAGCCATTTTGTTCAGCATAGTTGACAAATGTAATAACTATATCTTTGAGGATAACTTAAACCCCCTAAAGCACCCAGGGGAAGGGCTACAAGTTATTAATTTAGCACATTGTCAAACAGTTCGTGGTAACGAACTGTAAGGAGTGACCTGGCTTAATAGTAACCTAAACTCTAAAAAGCGTAATTTTGATACCAATAGATACATGAAAGAAATTAGATTTTTATGCTGATCTCAAATACATAAGTTTCATCAAGTTTAGCCTTCCCACCAAAAGTTACGCGCCGGAGGAAATTTGCCTTATTTTTGAAAAGGGGGAAATACCCCCTTAAAGTCATAGACCTTTATTGAAAATCACACCATCAGATTCAGAGTATCAGAGAGCCCTACTATAGAAGTTTCAAGCTCTTATGTGCAAACATGTGAAATTTTGAATTTTTTGCAGGAAGAAAGATCACGGATGCGTGTTTATTTGTTTTTTTTTTTCCAGGAGTGATCGTATCGACCCAGTGGTCCTAGAATTTCGCGGGAGGTCTCATTCGAATGTAAATGAAAAGTTCTAGTGCCCTTTTTAAGTAACCAAAAACATAGAGGGCAATTAGGCCCCCTCCCACGCTCATTTTTTAATCACCCGATCAAAATTTTGAGATAGCCAATTTGTTCAGCATGGTCAAAAATACAATAACTTTGTCTTTGAGGATGACTTAATCCCCCACAGTCCCCGGGGAAGGTCTGCAAGTTATGAGCTATGCCCAATGTTTACATATAGTATTGGTTATCGGGAAGTATACAGAAGTTTTCAGGAGGGTATTTTCCTGGTATTTGGGGAGGGGGCTCGGGTGTTAAGTGGGAGGATTTTTCCACGGAGGAAGTTTTCATGGGGGAAGGGAAATTGCTTTGAAAGGGGTACCGGATTTCCCAGCATTATTTAAAGAAACGACCAGAAATTAAAAAAAAAAACAACAACAATTTTTTCAACTGAAAGTAAGGGGCAACATCAAAAATTAAAACAAATAAACATTTTTACGTATATGATTGGGTTCGCCACCTAGTCATTAATTTTTTTTACGCTAAAGTTTTTCTTCTGTACTTCCATCTTAGCTATTTATTTTAATTAACGGCCTTTGTGATTAAGGGGTCATTCTTGAAGAGTCGGAACAAAATTTGAACTTTAGCGTAAAGAGCAAGGTATTTACTAGGGGCCAAACCCCCTAATATATGTAATACAAATATACGAATATAGAAGCTCGTTACGTAAGTTAATTCGTAAGTTAAGTGAGAAAAAACTTTCTTGAAAGCCATTTAGCCAAAAAAAGTAAAATTAATATGTAAAAATAAAAGTAAAAAAAGTCACAAATTTCGTTTTAGTTATTCATGTGCGGGGAGCCAAAATTAAAGCTGCATTAATTCAACAACGATCAGAAATTAAATAAAACAAATAGGTTTTTCAACTGAAAGTAAGGAGCAACATTAAAACTTAAAACGAACAGAAATTATTCCATATATGAAAGGGGTTGTCCCCTCCTCAACGCCTCGCTCTTTACGATAAATTTTGACTCTGTCTCACAACTGTATTTTTTAAAACAATAAAAAAAAACTTCAGAGTAAAGAGCCAGGCGTTGAGGAGGGGACAGCCCCTTTCATATATGGAATAATTTCTATTTATTTTAAGTTTTAATGTCGCTCCGTACTTTCAGTTTAAAAAAAAACTTGTTTTTTATTTAATCAAACAGTTCGTGGTAACGAACTGTAAGTAAGGAGCGACCCGGCTCAATGGTAACCGAAAATCTAAAAAACAGGATTTTGATACCAATAGATACATCAAAAGAATCAGATTTTAATTCTGATTTCAAATATATAAGTTTCATTAAGTTTAATCTTACCGATCAAAAGTTACGTGCCTGAGAAAATTTGGCTGATTTTCGAAAAAAGGGGGAAAGACCCCCTAAAAGTTATAGAACCTTAATGAAAATCACACCATCATATTCAGCGTATCAGAGAACCCTACTGTAGAGGTTTCAAGCTCCTATCTACAAAAATGTGGAATTTTCCATTTTTGCCAGAAGAAAGATCACGGATGCGTGTTTATTTGTTTGTTTGTTTGTTTTTTTTTTTTCCCCAGGGGTGATCGTATCGACCCAGTGGTCCTAGAATATCGTGGGAGGGCTCATTGGAACGGAAATTAAAAGTTCTAGTGCCCTTTTTAAGTGACCAAAAAAAATGGAGGGCAACTAGGCCCCCTCCCACGCTCATTTTTTTCCCAAAGTCACCCGATCAAAATTTTGAGATAGCCATTTTGTTCCAAACTTTCTTACATCAAGTGAAAATGTTAGTGAGAATAAAAAATTAGCCTTATAGTACTAAAAATGCAAAGAATCACTGAAGAAAACTGGCCTGTTTCTCTGAATTTAGCAGGCTTATTTTAGTTTTGGCAAGATTTTGAATAAACGAAATTTCAGCTGGGGGGAGGGGGCAAACTGGGGTCAAGGGGGAACTGGGGTTCGGAGGGAGCAGTTGCCACCTGTCCTATAAAAAATTACACCCCGACAAAAAAAACAACACTTTTGGATCCACTTCTTAATTAGATTAAATAAAAAAAAAAGTTTTTTAAACTGAAAGTAAGGAGCGACATTAAAACTTAAAACGAACAGAAATTATTCCGTATATGAAAGGGGCTGTCCATCCTCAACGCTTCGCTCTTTACGCTAAAGTTTTTTATTGTTTTAAAAAATAAAGTTGTGAGACAGAGTCAAACTTTAGCGTAAAGAGCGAGGCGTTGAGGAGGGGAGAGCCCCTTTCATATACGGAATAATTTCTGTTCGTTTTAAGTTTTAATGTCGCTCCTTACTTTCAGTTTAAAAAACTTGTTTTTTTTACTTAATTTCTGATCGTTTTTTTAGTTAATGCAGCTTTTATTTTGGTTCACCGTCATTGAATAAGTAAACAAAATTTGCATAAAAATTTTACTTTTCTTTTGCTAAATGGATATCTCTAAATTTGGTTATGACGTAATTTACAAATTAACTTACGTAACTAACTTCTATATTCGTATATGTTTCTTCTGGCAAAAAATACAAAGTTGCAGATTTTTGCAGATATGAGCTTGAAACCTATGTAATAGGGTTTTCTGATACGCTGAATCTGACGGTGTGATTTTCATTGAAATTCTTTCACTTGTAGGGGATGTTTCCCCCCTCTTTAAAAAATCGGGTAAACTTTCTCAGGCTCGTAGCCTTTGATGAGTAATGCTAAACTTAATAAAATTTATATAATTAGAATCAGCATTATAAACACATTCTTTTGATACATTTATTGACATCAAAATTCCGTTTTTAAAAGTTTCGATTATTATTGAGCCGTATCGCTTGTTTTTTTTATTGTTTTTTTTTTTTTTATTACGTATATGTTATTACGTATATGAGGGGGTTTCCCCTTAGTCAATACCACGCTCTTTACGTTAAAAGTTAAAAAAAAATTTGATTCACAAACTCCTGAATCACAAAGGCCGTTTAATTAGAATAGATAGCTCTTTTGAAAGCACTAAAAAACTGTAGCGTAAAGAGGGAGGTATTAACTTGGGGGAGAACCCCCTCGCATACATTATAATTTCTGTTCGTTTTAAGTTCTAATGTTGCTTCTTACTTTCAGTTGAAAACAACTGGTTTTTTTTATTTAATTTCTGATCGTTTTTTTAAATAATGCTTGGAAATCCAGCGCCCCCTTCATAGAAATTTCCCTTACCCCAAAGAAACATCCTCCACGGAAAGATTCTCTAGAGTAACCCCCTCCTCTAGCCCCCCCCCCCTCCAGAAAAAAATCCTTCCTGAAAATGTCTGTATACTTCCCAATAACCAATAAATAATGCTTGGAAATCCGGCGCCCCCTTCATAGAAATTTCCCTTACCCCAAAGAAACATCCTCCACGGAAATATTCTCCAGATTAACCCCCTCCTCTAGCCCCCCCACTACCAGAAAAAAACCCTCCTGAAAACTTCTGTATACTTCCCAATAACCAATACTATATGTTAACATTGGGTAAAGTTCATAACTTTTAGTCCTCCCCCTGGGGACTTCGGGGGATTAAGTCATCCGAAAAGACATATTTATCATATTTTCGGCCATGTTGAACAAAATGGCTATCTCAAAATTTTGATCGGGTGACTTTGGGAAAAAAATAAGCGCGGGAGGGGGCCTAGTTGCCCTCCATTTTTTTTGGTCTCTTAAAAAGGGCACTAGAACTTTTAATTTCCGTTCCAATGAGCCCTCCCACGATATTCTAGGACCACTGGGTCAATACGATCACCCCTGGGAAAAAAAAACAAATAAACACGCATCCGTGATCTTTCTTCTGGCAAAAAAAGCAAAATTCCACATTTTTGTAGATAGGAGCTTGAAACCTCTACAGTAGGGTTCTCTGATACGCTGAATATGATGGTGTGATTTTCATTAAGGTTCTATAACTTTTAGGGGGTCTTTCCCCCTTTTTTTGAAAATTAGCCAAATTTTCTCAGGCGCGTAACTTTTGATGGGTAGCACTAAACTTGATGAAAGTTATATATTTGAAATTAGCATTGAAATCTGATTCTTTTGATGTATCTATTGGTATCAAAAACCTGTTTCCTAGAGTTTCGGTTACCATTGAGCCGGGTCGCTCCTTACTTACAGTTCGTTACCACGAACTGTTTGATAATGCAAATATTGTAAATCAAATCTACAAACGAATTCATCGAAATGATTTTACATCCAACTTTTGTGTAATTATCTTAACTTTTAGTTACTATGTGCCGTGTTTTGTTCTTTACTAGGTTTTAGCTATATCCGCTCATGATCATTTTCGTATAATTTCAGGTCCCCGGAGGACATCTTTATGGATGAATTTTGCATGGGGGAAGGAAATTTTTCATGGACCATTTCAGGTTGCAGCGGTAGATGCAACCTAACAAAGAGCAAACAATAGCCCATAGTAACCAAAAGTTAAAAAACGCGTTTTGAAAAAATAAACTACCTAGTGAAAAAAATGCCATCTAGCACTGACTCAGGGGTGGTAACAATTTTATCGGTTCGTCTTAAAAGTAAATGTTTATTGCAAAAAGAAATATATGGTGATTTCGGAAAAAAGCCTGAAACCCCTTGAAAATGATTTCAGATCAAAATGAAAAGTGTACCATTGGAATCAGTATGGTCAAAAACCTTGTTCAGAGAAATTACAGTCTCCCTCTTTGAACAACAAGGAAAATCACTTTTTTGCATTGGTAGCACTGGTCTGTCTCCCTTTTTTTTCTTTTTTTTTCAGCAGACCAAGCGGGTCACCAGAACATCATAGAGAGATGCTTAATGGCTCATTCAAAAGCTATTTCTTATATCTACGTGCTTTTTATAAATTCCGTCTTCTGCAAGTGCCATATGACACTAAAATGACACTTTTTGTGCCATTTCTCAAGGGGTGGCGCTAACAGGCTACCAGAACATCGTAGACAGATCTTTATAGCTCATATAAAAGATATTGCTCATATCTACGTTCTTCCTATAAATTTCACCATCTGCAAGTTCCAAATGTTACTAAAAACGGCACTTTTGGTGCCATGTCTCAAGTGGAAAAGCTGGGGCTACTGGGCTAGCAGAACTTTTAAGATTTATGTTTAATGACTCATTTGACAGCTATTGCTCATATCTAAGTGCTTTTTATTATTTCTACCCTTCGTAAGTGCGATATAAACACTGAAAACAATATTTTTGGTGCCACTTCTTAAGTGGAAATGCTCTGAACTAAAAAACAAGTACTGTTGTAATAGTTATGTTCCAGAACCCTTAACTGGAGGTTTACCAGAACCCCTCCCATACACTCCCCCTCCCAGCCCCCTAGTAAGTTTCATAAATATTCTGCTCACCAGTAAGCTACAGCAACGTTAGCAGGCTACCACACCATAGTGGATACATGTCTAATAGCTCAATTAAAAGCTATTGCTTCTATTTACTTGGTTTTTACAAATTCTACCATCTATTAGATTTCACAGATGTCAATGTTAGCTAGTTTTTTGGACAATCTGCAATGAACTCTTTGTCAGGGTTGAAGCATTAGCTGCAACCTAGTAAAGTGCGGACCAAAGCCCATAGTAACTGAAAGTTAAAAAACGTTAAAACGGTTTTTTTTTCCAGGCCTAGTGGGTTACTAGAACATCATAGAGAGATGCTTAAGAGCTCATTGAAAAGCTGTTTCTCATATAGACGTGGATTATACAAATTCCGCCATCTGCAAGTGCAACACGGCACGAAAAAAGGCACTTTTTATGCCATTTCTCAAGGGCTACCAGAACATCCTAGATAGATTTTTGATAGCTCATATAAAAAATATTGCTCATATCTTCGTTCTTCCTATAAATTCCACCATTTTCAAGTTTCAAATGGGATTAAAGACGGAACTTTTTGTGCCATGTCTCAAGTGGGAAAGCTGGGGCTAGTGGGCTACCAGAACTTTTTAGAGTCATGATTAATATCTCATTTGAAAACTTTTACTCGCATCTACGTACTTTTTATTAATTCTACCATTCTAAGTTTGGTATAGCACTGGAAACAACACTTTTGGTGCCACTTCTTAAGTTGAAAATCTTGGAAGTATAAAACGGAATCATTGTAACAATTATGGTCCAAAACCCTTAATTGGAAGTTTGCAAGAACACCTACCGCATGTTCCTCCTCCAGGCCTGCTTAGGAAGCTATGTAATTACAGTCCTACAAACAGCAATAGATTAAATTATGATATTAGAGGCGTGGTTCTGTTAGTAAAGCGCTGGACTTCAAATTAGATTATCATGCGTTCGATTCCTGCTTGAATTTTTTTTTCAATGATGTTTTGTCCCTTCTTATGATTACTTTTCAGATAATTCAATATTTTTGCAAATGTGATGCACTCATTTTTTAAAGCATTAGCCGGGAAGGCTCATTTTATACCTATTGCTCATATCTACGTGCTCTTGATCAATTTTACCACCCATAAGTGTCATATAGCACTATAAACAGCATTTTTCGTGCCACTTCTTCAGTGGATGAGTTTGGAAGCATAAAACGGTACTATTGCAATAATTATGGTCCTAAGCCTTTAACTGGAGGTTTATAAGAACCCCTCACCTGTACTGCCCTTCCAAGCCCTCTTAGTAAGTTTCATAAATCGCCTACTAATCTTAAAAGTAAAAAATTATTGCAAAAATAAATTAACTAAAACTAATAACTTTTCAACTAAAATTCTACCAAAAATTAAGCTTGAATGATCAACAGTTCTGAATTGAACTTTCAAACTTCACTTTGCCTCGATCAGTAATGATCAGAATTTTATTAAATAATAAGTTTTCAACTGAAACTAAGGAGTGACATTAAAATAAAAACGAACAGAAATTATTCCATATAAATAAAAAAAAATTCTGGCAGCGTTGTTTCTAAATCAAATTTTAATCAAAAATGAGCAAAGACTAATTAAAAAAACAAAGTTATTCGAGGGAAGTAAAAAACGAAGTTGAAACTTAAAACGGACAAAAATTATTACTTCACAACCTATCTAACATATACCGATAAAACTAGTACAAATAAACCAACTAATTATGTTTCCCTAAGTTTCTAGGATTATAGAAAACTAGCGCTTTACTGAAAACACAAAATACTATAGGAGTTTCGGTACAGTAACAGCCAACCAATTAAGGACACTTTTTACGGAATAAAGATAAAGTGTCTTAGGATTGTTCCTTTTTTTCCTTTAATTTGGTATCTCTTCTGCACAATCGCTCAGTTCAATGACTGGCTCTCGTTTTGGTTCTGAAAAAGACATGTCATGATTAGTTTGTAGACAAGTTCGAAGTAAAGCCATCTTGATAGTATTAGGACTATAGACTAGCTTTAGAGTTTATATCCTCATATTATATCTTATTTGATCTTCATTTCATGCAATACTTAAGCACATTTCTTACAATTTAGGATTGTATATTACTCACTATTGGTATTATAGCTGGCGAGACCAAAATGCTACCTGATAAATCAATTCAATATTTCTGTAAACTGAACGTTATTGTTGTCACAACTGGTGTAAGACTATAAGAAACTTTAAAGATCAGTTTATTTTTGTCAGGCTACATACTCACTTTTGACTCCCAAATCAATATTCCTCTTTTTTATACTTGACTTTTGTGTTTTCAGTAAAGCGCTAGTTTTCTATAATCCTAAAAACTAAGGGAAACATAATTAGTTGGTATATTTGTACTAGTTTTATCGATATATATTACATAGGCTACGAAGCAATAATTTTTGTCCGTTTTGAGTTTCAACTTCGCTCTTTACTTCCCTCGGAAAACTTCGTTGTTTTTTTTTTAAATTAACTTGTGTCAAGGGCTGGCACTTCTTTCAGTCATCTGGCCTTTTTGCAAAAATTTTAAAAGTGCTTTCCTGGAAGCATTATATAGTACGATACAATAAGAAATTCGGAAAATTTTACATATTGTTCCTGCGTTAGAATACAGCGTCCATTGAAAGGAAAAGTCAAACTCTAGTTTAATCAAATAAAAAAAAAAACAAGTTTTTTTTAAACTCACAGTAAGGAGCGATATTAAAACATAAAACGAACAGAAATTATTCTGTAAATGAAAAGGACTGTCCCCTCCTCAACGCCCCACTCTTTACGCTAAAGTTTTTATTGTTTTAAAAAGTAGAGTTGTGACAAAGAGTCAAACTTTAGCTTCAAGAGCAAGCCATTGAGGAGGGGATAGCCCTTTTCATATACGGAATTATTTCTGTTCGTTTTAATTTTTAATATCGCTCCTTACTTTTAGTTAGAAAAACTTTTTTTTATTTAATTCTGAACTTTTTTTATTTTAAAAATCAGGCAAATTTTCTAAAACTCGTAACTTTGATGGGTAACACTAAACTTGATGAATCTTATATATTTAGAATCAGCATAATAAGCTGATTCTGTTGATGGATCTATTGGTATTAAAATTCCATTCTTTGGAGTTTCGGTTTCTTTTGAGCCGAGTCGCTCCTTACTTACAGTTCGTTACCACGAACAGTTTGAAAAGGTGGGACTGTGGAAGGGGTGGGAGTGTATAAATTCCTGAAGCATTGACATGAAAAGTCAAACTTTGAAGTAAAAAGCGTGGGGACTGTGGAGGATGATGGGTTAGGCCACCTTCCTCTTGGAGAATAATTTTTCACAGCTCCGAAATTTGTCGTTGTTCTTTAGTTTCTTCTGATAATATTGTTTATTTTTATTAGATTGTGTTCTTTATTAGATTGTTCAATATCCAGGAATATCCTAAATATAACGTTGTTACAGCTTTGCTCAATGCCCTTAAAATAACAGTTAAAATTTTACATAACAACGATTCAGGAATACTGACTCATCAGTAAGGACTTCGCCTCTTGATCTATCTGTACGGATTTTTGCAAATAAGAGGAAGGCAGCCAAACCACCAAATTTTTATTTAGGTTTTGAATTTTAATCACGACTCTTCCATAATTAACTGATTTTTTTTTTAACCCTACTATTTTCGAATTAAGACACATTCGCCCCCTTATTAAAATTAAATAAGGAAAAACAAGTGTTCTTCAATTGAAAGTAAGGAGCTACATTAAAGCTTAAAACTAACAGAAATTGTTACGTATATGAGGGGGTTCACCCCCTCGTCAATACCCCGCTCTTTACGCTAAAGTACGAATTTTTTTCCAATTCTTTAATGACCCCTGAATCACAAAGGTTGTTTAATTAGAATAAATAGCTCTTTTGAAATTGCTAAAGAAAGCATTAGTGTAAAGAGCGAAGTATTGACGAGGGGGCAAACCCCCTCATATACGTAATAATTTCTGTTCGTTTTAAGTTTTAACGATGCTCCTTATTTTCAATAGAAAAAAATTATTTAATTTCTGATCGTTTTTTAAATAATGCTGGGAAATCCGTCACCCCCTTCATGAAAAATTCTCTTCCAAATGATAAATTCCTCCATGGAAAGATCCTGCCACGTAACCCTCTTCCCCCGAGTCCCGCGCCAGAAGAAAAAATTCCCCCTGAAAACGACTGTATACTTCCCAACAACCAATACTATATGTAAACTATGGGCAAAGTTCATAACTTGCAGCCCTTTCCTGGGGGACTGTGGGGGAATAAGTTGTCCTCAAAGACATAGTAATTAAATTTTTCGACTATGCTGAACAAAATGGCTGTCTCAAAATTTTGATCCGGTGATTTTGGGAAAATGAGGGTGGGAGGGGGCCTAGTTACCCTTCAACTTTTCGGTCACTTAAAAATGGCACTAGAACTTTCAATTTCCGTTCAAATGAGCCCTCTTGTGACTTTCTAGGAACACTAGGTCGAAACGATCACCCCTGGGAAGAAAAAACAACAACAAAAAACAATAAACACGCATCCGTGACCTGTCTTCTGGAAAAGAAAAATACAAAATTCCACATTTTTGCAAATAGGAACTTAAAACCTTTACAGTAAGGTTTTCTGGTACGCTGAATCTGATAGTGTGATTTTCATTAAGCTTCTATTACTTTTAGGGGGTTTCCCCCTTTTTCGAAAATAAAACAAATTTTTTCAGGCTTCTAACTTTGGACGGGTAAGACTAAACTTGATTAAACTTATGTATGTAAAATCAGCAAAAATCAAATTCTTTTGATGTATTCCATTTTTTAGAGTTTCGGTTACTATTGAGACGAGTCGCTCTTATCGATACAGTTCATTACCACGAACTGTTTGATCAATCAAGGGTAGCTAATTTTTTTGTATCAAACGAAATAATTTAGCAGTAACTGGAGCTATATAAATGTTTTTTTGGTTTCGTAGGAACACTGAACCAAATCTTCTCATTTTTAATCTGATATAGCATAATTAGTTGTACAGGAATTTATCTTACTTCTCATTGGAAAACTTTCTTAGTTAAGTTCTTACATAAGACCGCAAATTTTGTCAAGCAAAAATGAACAGGCTAACTCGCTACGAGAGCTTCAGCTGGTATTTCTGATTGCCAAAAAAACTTCTTAGAAAGTTAAAAAAGAAATCTTCAAAACAACTATCCAAAGGACTCTAAACAACTTTTCACAGATCTTACAAAACTATAACTCAAACCTAGGACCCAAGTCCCTTTATTGTTAGGGCCTATCTAAGGCCCTAAAATTTTTTTTTAAAGCCGTATTTAATGCTTAGTAAGCTTTTCAATCTACTATAATACTTCACCCTCCAAATAGGTTAAGATGTCATTCTGTGTAACAATTTCAACTAACAACCAGAAGTTTGTTTTTGTAAGCATCACAATTTCTTATGATTTATTTATGCAGTTATTAAGTTATTAATGATGCAGATGAAGACATTTTTTTTTCTGACAGGAAATAATTCACTGGATGAGGCATTTGAAAATAAATCACTGGTATTTATGATTTCCTTTTAAAGCACTGACTGTATTTCTTTCCTTTCAGAGAGCTTCATCAACAAGATACAAAATTTGCTCAGGAGTGTCATATAGTTTCCCGTTATCCGTCTTCAATTTTAACCCATTCATTTCAAGCCCTTGGGGGGTACGCACGGAACAAATCCACGCCATTACTAAGCAAGAAGCTTTTATATTCGAAGCTAAAGAAGATTGTTCCCCAGAAGACGGCTACAGTCTGATGAAAAATGTGGGAGAGCCGCTTCTTTATAATTTTGTGGGAAATCCTTACAAGGAGCTGACAGAAAAGCTAGAAAAATTCACGGATGATGTTTTCAAGAATAGTAAAGATAAAATTATTGATTATATCGTTGAGTTGGGTGATAACTTGATCCATCATGACATAGAAAAATGGAACAAACTTATAGAAGCAGCAAAGAAAAATGAAGATGATTTTCAAAGGTATAGTTTCGTTTTAAAGTTTCAGATTTAGAGTCTTTGAGCTATGTTTCTTGGGAAATGATTTGATGTTTTGAGCTACGTTGAATTTAATTTTTTATTTCTTTTGTTAAAGCAAAACTTTGTTCATTGTAATTCAAGGAAATACACAGGATTTTATGTAAGAACATACCTTAATTATACGTGGAGGAGGACTAGAATTAATAGATTGAATAAAGACTGGGGGAAATTGTTGTCAGAAAAATTGTAGTAAATTATAGAAAAAACTTACACGGTAAATCGTGAGATTAGAGAAAGGGAGGCAGGTAATGATATCTCCCTGCGTACATCCATGGTTAAATCTTTTGCTGTGTTCATTTTGTCATTAAAATAGATAATAAAGTTTTATTGTTTTAAAGTATGTTTAATAAATTGAAATATTTTTCTAAGCTTGACAACAAAAATAACATAATTATATTAAATCATAGAAAGACTGAGTAAGTTTACTAACGTTTCAGTTGAGCATTGGTTTCCTACTGATACTGTTTTATTTGTTCTTATTACTTACAGTTTTTGATGAAATTTTATACCTTACTTGATCTTAGTATGCTGGCTTGCCAGGATTAGTAGCATGGGCACTGTTACGGAGAAGGGGGGGGGGAGGGGGGCATGGCTACCCTGAAAATTTGGGACTATAAAGTAGTTATAAGGAAACCAAAGGAAATAGAGCAGAATGGGGAAAAACCAAAGAAAAATGTGTGTTGCCCCATTGTTGGCTGCTTGCCAATAGATTTTGACCCTTAACAAGGAAAACATAAGTTCTAATTTTTGACTGAGTGACCTCTTTCCAGTTTTCCACAAACATTTTTTCTATATGATTTGGTTGGAGCAAAAAAAAAAAAAAAAAAAAAAAAAAAAAAAAAAAAAAAAAAAAAAAAAAAAAAAAAATCTTCATAGTAATCAATGGTAAGTAAATAACGATCCTAAATAAATAACGAAAGTATAAGATTCTCACTAATAATAAAATTCAGTCAAAGATTCAGCTTTTTATGGTGATCCTAAATATATATTTGTTTATTAGTAATTAATGCAGTTATTAGTCATAGGCAGCGCGCTGGCGCTGCCTAAGTAAAGAACGATGTGGGCACAATGTGTTTTTTTTGTTGGTTCTCCATACCCGGGCATTTCGTATCGAAGGAGTTGTCGTAGGAACTTCAAAAAGGGCTCATTCGATTGGAAATTGGTGTGGTTAGTGCCCTTTTTAATAGTCGAAAGTGATTGGAGGGCAACTAGCCCCCTCCCCACGCCCATCATTCCCCCAAACACATCCAATCAAAATTTGGAGATAGCCATTATGTTCAGCGTAGTTGATTTCCAGATAGAAAATACGTTTTTGAGGAGGACACTCCCAAACAACCCTCAGGGCAAGGGTTTTAAGTTATGCCCTGGGGGCATATAAGGTTTTTATAGAAGGCATTGTCGTAGAAACTTCAAAAAATGCTCATTCGATTGGAAATTCAAAGGGCTAGTACCCATTTTAATAGTCGAAAATGATTGGAGGGCAACTAGCCCCCCTCCACGCCCATCAATCCCACAAACACATCCAATCAAAATTTTGAGATAATCATTTTGTTCAGCGTAGTTGATTTCCAGATATTTAATATGTTTTTGAGGGGGATACTCCCTCACAACCCTCAGGGCAAGGGTTTTAAGTTATGCCCTGGGGGCATATAAGGTTTTTATAGAAGGCATTGTCGTAGAAACTTCAAAAAATGCTCATTCGATTGCAAATTCAAAGAGCTAGTGCCCTTTTTAATGGTCGGAAGTGATTGGAGGGCAGCTAGCCCCCCCCCCTCACGCCCATCATTTCCCTAAGCACATCTAATCAAAATTTTGAGATAGCTATTTTGTTCAGTGTAGTTGATCTCCAGATAGAAAATATGTTTTGAGGAGGACACTCCCCCACAGCCCTCAGGACAAGGGTCTTAAGTTATGCCCTGGAGGCATACAAGGTTTTTAAAGAAGGCGTTGTCGTAGAAACTTCAAAAAAAGCTCATTCGATTGGAAATTCAAAGGGCTAGTGCCCTTTTTAATAGTCGAAAGTGATTGGAGGGCAAGTAGCCCCCCCCCACACCCATCATTCTTCCAAACACATCCAATAAAATTTTGAGATAGCCATTTTGTTCAGCGTAGTTGATTTCCAGATAGAAAATATATTTCTAAGGAGGACAATCCCCCACAACCCTCAGGGCAAGGATTATAAGATATGCCCTGGGGGCATATAAGGTTTTTATCAAAATCTTTGTCGTAGACAGTTGAAAAAGGGCTCATTCGATTTGAAATTCAAAGGGCGAGTACCCTTTTTAATAGTCAAAAGTGATTTGAGGGCAACTAACCCCCCTAACCTAACCTAACATAAACCAGAAACGACACACACACAGAGACGATACACACATAGAGACGACACACATACAGAGACGACAAACACACAGAGACGACACACACACACAGATGACAAACACACAGAGACGACACACACACAGAGGCGACACACACACACAGACGAAACACACATAGAGACGACACAAATAGAGATAACACACATAGACACATATAGAGATAAGTTTTTATTGAAATCTTTGTCGTAGAAACTTGAAAAAGGGCTCATTCGAGTTGAAATTCAAAGGGCGAGTACCCTTTTTAATAGTCAAAAGTGATTTGAGGGCAACTAACCCCCCTCTCACGCCCACCTTTTCCCCAGACACTCCCCCACAACCCTCAGTGCAAGGATTATAAGTTATGCCCTGGGGGCATATAAGGTTTTTATTGAAATCTTTGTCGTAGAAACTTGAAAATGGCTCATTCGATTTGAAATTCAAAGGGCTAGTACCCTTTTAATAGACGAAAGTAATTTGAGGGTAACTATCCCCCCTTCTCACGCCCACCTTTTCCTCCAAACACATCCAATCAAAATTTTTAGATAATCATTTTGTTCAACGTAGTTTAAAGTTTTGGAAATTAGGTCTTTAAGGATGACAACCCCTCTCCCCACAGCCCTCAGGGCAAGGGTCATAAGTTATGCCCTGGGAGCAATATAAAGTTTTTATTGAAAGCGTTGTCGTAGAAACTTCAAAAGGGCTCATTCAGTTGGATATTGAAAGGGCTAGTGTCTTTTTTAATAGTTGAAAGTGATTGGAGACTAACGCCCCTCTCACGCCCACCATTTTCCCAAACACATCCAATCAAAATTTTGAGATATCCATGTTGTCCAACTTAGTTGAAAGTTCTGGAAAGTAGGTCTTTTAGGATGATAACCCCCTCAAAGCCCTCATTGCAAGGGTTGTAAGTTATGCCCTAGGGGCATTAAAGTTTATATCGAAAGTTGTTATAGAAATTTCAAAAGGGCTCATTTGATTGGAAATTTAAATTGCCCTTTTTAATGGTCGAAACTGAGTGGAGAGTAATTAACCCCCCTCTTACGCCCACCATTTCCCCAAAAACATTCAATCAAAGTTTAGAGATAGCCATTTTGTTCAACATAGTTGAAAATTCTGAAAATTATGTATTTAAGGATGAAAAACCACAGAGAGCCCCAGGGCAGAGGTTGTAGTTTATGCCCTGGGGGCATATGAGATTTTATAGATAGAGTTGTCGTAAAACTTCAAAAGGGGCTCATTAAATTCAAAATTGAGAGGGCTAGTGCCCTTTGTAATAGTCGAAAGGGATTGGAGCGTAACTAACCTCCCTCTCACGCCCACCATTCCTCCAAATACATCCAGTCAAAATTTTCAGATAGTCATTTTGTTCAACGTAGTAGAAAGTTCTGGAAATTAGGTCTTTGAGAATGACCTTAGGGTAAGGGTTGTAATTTATGCTCTGGGGCAAATAAGGTGTTTATAGAAAGCGTTGTCGTTTCCAAAAGGGCTCATTCGATTGGAAATCGAAAGGCCTAGTGCCCTTTTTAATAGTCGAAAGTGATTGGAAGGCTTGACATTTTTATATTAAAGATCGATGTGGGTATAATGTATTATTTTTTGTTGTTGTTGCTGTTTAGACCAGGGCACTTCGTATCGAAGGAGTTGTCGTGGGAATTTCGAAAAGGGTTCATTCGATTGAAAATAGAAAGGGCTGATGCCCTTTTTAATAGTCGAAAGGGATTGGAGGGCAATTTTCCCCCTTCCACTCCCACCCTCCCATTTGCCCATTATGTTTAAAAACTAAATGTTGCCTTAAAATTAAATCAAAATGCACTGTGATAATGCTAATTCCCAATAAGGCATCTCAGCAGTATCCCAAGGACGACTGAGGGTATTATGTTCAAACTTTCGGGGCTACTTCTGGTCTTAAAATTTAACCAAATCAAAATAGCGTAAGTGTATCCAAGCTATCAAAGAAAGTAAACAGATTTTTTTTTGCGAATGGTATCAAGTTTTCCATTTCAGGTCAACTAGAGGAGGTATGAAATTAAATTAAACAGTACTATTTGTGTCCAGATTTTTAAAAGGGTGTATGTTGTTAAAAATTGCTGAAAATTTTTCTCCATAATACAAATAGCAGGCCAAACTATAAAGCCTTAAAAAACAAAAAGATTAAAAATATTATTTTCTTTTTCCCTGAAAGGACTATGTTAATATAAAACGAACAGAAATTAATTAAAAAAACTTTTTCTACAAAATAAGTTTTTCAAAGAAAAGTAAAGAATTCCATTAAACAAAAAAAGAGCAAAAATAAAATCAAATAATCTACCAAGCGTGAAACTACCACAAATCAGCATCGATAAATAAATGAAACCCAAAACGAACAGAAATTACAACAAATAACCGAGTCAAACTCAAAACGAGCAGAAATTAACATATATTGGGCGCAAAACCCATGTGCCTTCCCAAGGCCAGAACAAAATTTGCACTTTACTGACAAAATATGAATGTTTTTAATTTTATAACTTTAATAAATCAAATAATATTAACATTCTGATTACTAAATATCAGTATATGTATATTTAACTGACAATGCACATTCATTTGTATTTTTTCAGTAAAGTGCAAAATTATACTAATGCACAAGAAAGTATAATTATAGAAAACACAAGGAAAACAAATTAATAAGGGGCAATTTCGGTAAAAATATGCCGTCAACTTTTCCTTGCATTGCAAGAGCATCCATGAGCTGATATATGAAGCCACTATAATCACAGATGTTTCCCCTGAAAGAAATGCTGGGAATTTCTGTATATTTCCCCTGAACGGATACGTTTTTTGTGCTTTATAATCATTTTGTTTTTTAGGAGTGATTGTATTTATCTAGTTGTCACTTTGATAAAGATTTAATTTTTTACAGTTAATAAGTATAAAGGTGTCAAATATACTGACTTTTGGCATTCAAAATTAAATAAAAATATTGAATTAAACATTTTTGTTTTATTTTCTTAATCTTAGTTTTAATGTTTGGCTTTGAAAAAACTACTTTGATAATGCGTTACTTTTTATAAACACTGAGTCTAAAGGTATTAAATATTTTGGAGTTTGACAACCAAGTTCAAAACTGTCGATATTGTTTAAAAATATCTGTCCAACGCTTCGGAAATGCTCAACAGAACGGAATGCGGGGAGTTTATATCTTAGTTTTTGTAACTAGGCAATTGCTTTGTGTATTTTTTGTATTTACTTAATATTTTCATTTTTTTACACTTTTACTTTAATTGACATACTTTTTCCATTGTCTTTAGAAAAATATTAATTAAAAAAACAAGTTTTTTTTAACTGAAAGTAAGGAGCGACATTAAAACTTAAAACGAACAGAAGTTATTCCGTATATGAAAGGGGCTGTCTCCTCCTCAATGCCTCGCTCTTTACGGTAAAGTTTTTTATTTTTTTAAAAAATAAATTTGTGAGACAAAGTCAAACTTTAGCATAAAGAGCGAGGTGTTGTGGAGGGGACAGCCCCTTTCTAATACGGAATAATTTCTGTTCGTTTTAAGTTTTATTGTCGCTCCTTACTTTCAGTTAAAACTTGTTTTTTTTTAAGTTAATTTCTGAAAGTTTTGAATTAATGCAGCTTTGATTTGGGCTCACCGTACATGAATAATTAAAACGAAATTCGTATACTAATTTTCCTTTTTTTGGCTATTTGGCTTTCCCGAAATTTTGTTCTGACGTAACTTACGAATTAACTTACGTAACGAATTTCTCTATTTGTGTGTTTTTATTACGTATATTAGGGAGTTCGCTCCCTAGTCAATACCTCGCTCTTTACGCTAAAGTTCGAATTTTGTTGAAATCACAAACCTCTGAATCACATAGACCGGTTAATTAGAATAGATAGCTCTTTTGAAAGTACTAAAGAAACTTTAGCGTAAAGAGCGAGGTATTGACTAGAGGGTGAACCCCCTCATATACGTAATAATTTTTGTCCGTTTTAAGTTTTAATGTTGCTTCTTACTTTCAGTTGAAAAAAACTTGTTTTTTTATCTAATCTCCTTCCCCCAAGGAAATATCCTCCATGGAAAAATCCTCCCCCGTAACCCCTACTTTGATCCCGACCCCCCACTAGAAAAAAATTCCTCCTGAAAACGCCTGTATACTTCCCAATACCCAACAATATATGTATACAATGAGCAAAGTTTATAACTTGCAGCCCTTCCCCTGGGAACAGTGGGGGATTAAGTCATCCTCAAAGACATATTAATTAGATTTTAGACTATGCTGAACAAAATGGCTATCTCAAAATTTTGATTGCCGGTGACTTCGGGGAAAAAATGAGCGTGGGAGGTGGCCAAGTTGCTCTTCAAATTTTTTGGTCTTAAAAAGGGCACTAGAACCTTTAATTTCCGTTTTAATGAGCCCTCTCACAATATTCTAGGACTACTGGATCGATACGATCACCCCTGGAAAAAAAAAAAAACAACAACAAACAAATAAACACGCATCCGTGATCTTTCTTCTGGCAAAAAATACAAAATTGGACATTTTTCCAGATAGGAGCTTGAAACCTCTATAGTAGGGTTCTCTGATATGCTGAATCTGATGGTGTGATTTTCATTAAAGTTCTATGACTTTTAGAGGTTGTTTCCTCCTTTTTTTGAAAATAAGACAAATTTTCTCAGGCGCGTAACTTTTGATGGATAAAACTATACTTGATGAAAATTATATATTTGAAATCAGCATAAAACTCTGATTCTTCTGATGTATCTATTAGTATCAAAATTCCGTTTTTTAGAGTTTCGGTTACTATTGAGCCGGGTCTCTCCTTAACAGTTCGTGACCACGAACTGTTTGATTCGTCTCTAAGCCTCATTAAATAAAGAAAAAAACAAGTTTTTTCAACTGAAAGTAAGGAGCAACATTAAAACTTAAAACGAAGAGAAATTATTACGTATATGAGGGGGGTTGCCCCCCTTCTCAACACCTTGCTCTTCACGCTCCAGTTTTTCGGCACTTTAAAAAAGGTTACTTATTGTTCTAATTAAATGACCATTGTGTTTCTGGAGTCGTTTTTAAATAATTTGGGTAAAATTTAAACTTTAGTATAAAGAGCGAGATGTTGAGAAGGGGAAAACCCCCTCGTATACGTAACAGTTTCTGTTCGTTTTAAGTTTTAATGTTGCTCCTTACTTTGAGTTGAAAAAAAAATTTTTTTGTTTAATTTCTGATCGTTTTTAAATAACGCCAGGATGCCTGGCTCCACCTCTACGGAAATATCCCCCTCCTCATAGAAATATCCTCTGGACAATTCAGTTCTGGCGAAAATTCACCCCAGACAACTACCCTCAACATCTCCACGCGTAAAATTGAATCGGTAAAAAGAAAGCAAGACATGTCAAACAACGGGCAAATTTTATAACTTAGAAAACTTTCCCAAGGGGCTGTAGGGGGTTATTTCATCTCCAAAGGCATAGTTACTGGGCCTTTCAACTATGCTGAACAGAAAAGGTATCTCAAAATTTGAACAGACGATTTTGGGAAAAAAGTGGCATGGGAGGGGGCCTACTTACCCTCTAGTAATTTTGGTCACTTAAAGGGCACTGTAACTTTTCATTTCTGTTAGAATGAGCCCTCTCCCGACGTTCTCGGCCCACAGGGTCGATACGATCATCCCTGGGAAAAAAAAACAACAACAAATAAACACAAATCTCAATTACAAAATTCCACATTTTTGCAGATATGAGCTTGAAGTATCTACAGTAAGGTTTTTTGATACGCTGAATTTGATGGTGTGTTTTTCATTAAAATTCTATTACTTCAAGGGTATCTTTTCCCCTTTTTTCAAAAATTAATCAAAAAAACTTTTTGCACAAAATAGGTTTTTCAAAAAAAGTAAAGAAGTCCATTAAACCAAGATTGAATAAAAATAGAATCAGATATTTGCCAAGCATACAACTACCACACATCTGTATTAATAAAACAAATGAAACCCAAAACAAACAGAAATTAAAATAAGTCAAACTCAAAACGAGCAGAAAGTAATCTGAGTATGGTTCTAAACCCTATGCTTTCTAAAAGCCAGAATATAATTTGTACTCTACTGAAAAATATTCAAATGAATTTACCGAAAAAATGTGCATTCTCAGTTTATTTATTTATTACTTAAAATATTAATTAATTTTTGATTTCTAAAGTTATAAAAGTGAAAACATTTAAAATAATTTTTTTCAGTGAAGAACAAATTATTTTCTGGCTTTTAGAAAGCAAATGGTTTAGAACCCTACTCAGATTAATATCCGCTCGTTTTGAGTTTGACTTATTTTAATTTCTGTTTGTTTTGGGTTTCATTTATTTATTAATACTGATTTGTGGTAGTTCTATCCTTGGTAGATTTTTTGATTCTATTTTGTTCATTCTTGGTTTAATGGAGTTCTTTACTTTTTTTTGAAAAACTTATTTTGTACAAAAAGTTTTTTTGATTAATTTCTGTTCGTTTTATATTGACATAGTCTTTTTAGGGAGAAAGACTGAGCCTCTTCTGAAGTTAAACAACCATCCCTTCCATAAAACCTTAAATACCCCCTGGATATTCTCGCTCTGATTAATTTCGACTAATAAAAAGGGCAATAGCCCTCTCAATTTCCAATTGAAAGAGCCCCTTTTTTTAAGTTTTTACGACAACACTTTCTATATGACATTATATTCCCGCAGGGTATAACTTACAAACTTAGGTCTGAGAGATGTGGGGGGTTATCATACTCAAAAACATAATTACCGGAACCTTCAACTACGTTCAGCAAAATTGCTACACAAAAATGTTAATCGGAAGTGTTTGGGGAAATGATGGGTATGGGGGGGGATTTGCCTTCCGATTGCTTTTGACTATTAATAAGGGCACTCTACCTCTCAATTCCCTATAATAAAACCTTATATGCCCCCAGGGCATAACTTACTAATCCTTGAGGGTTGTGGGGAGGGGGGTTGTCATCCTCAAAGACCTAATTTCCAGAACTTGAAACTACGTTAAACAAAATGGTCATCTAAAACTTATGATTGAATGTGTTTTGGGAAATGGTAGGTGTGAGAGGGGGGTTAGTTGCCCTCTAATTACTTTCGACTATTAGAAAGGGCACTAGCTATTTGAATTTCCAATCGAATAAGCCCTTTTTGAAGTTTCTACGACAACACTTTCTATAAAAACCTTATATGCCCCCAGGGCATAACTTACAACCCTTGCCGTGAGGGCTGTGGGGGGATGCTTCATCCTTAAAGACCTAATTTCCAAAACTTTCAACTATGTTGAACAAAATGGCTATCTCAAAATTTTGATTGTATGTGTTTGGGGAATGGGTGGGGGCGTGAGAGGGGGGTTAGTTGCCCTCCAATCACTTTCGACTATTATAAAGAGCACTAGCCGTTTGAATTTCCAATCGAACAAGCCCTTTTTAACGTTTCTACGACAAAGCTTTCAATTAAAACCTTATATTCCCCAATGTTATATCTTATAAACCTTACCCTGAAGACTGTGGAGAGAGTTTCCTGCTCAAAGATATAATTTCGAAAACTTCAATTACATTGAACAAAATGGCTATCTTAAAATTTTGATTGGATGTGTTTGGGGAAATGGTGGGCGTGGAAGGGGTGTTAGTTGGCTTTCAATCACTTTCGACTATTAAAAAGGGCGCTAGTCATTTCAATTTCCAATCAAATGAGTCCATTTTGAAGTTTCTACGACAACGCTTTCTATGATAACCTTATATGACCCAGGGCATAACTTATAACCCTTGTCCTGAGGAATGTGGGGGTGGGTTGTCATTCTCAAAAACCTAATTTTCAAAACTTTCAACTATGTTGAATTCGGTTGCCATTGAGCCGGGTCGCTCCTTACTTACAGTTCGTTACCACGAACTGTTTGAAAAAATAATAATAATACATTGTGCAAACATCGTTCTTTGCTTAGACAGCGCGATTGCGCTGCCTATGATCAGACATATTTTTTCAGGCTCGTAGTTTGATGGATAAGACTAAACTTAATAAAACTTATATATTTGGAATCAAACAGTTCGTGGTAACGAACTGTAAGTAAGGAGCGACCCGGCTCAATGGTAACCGAAACTCTAGAAAACGGGTTTTTAATACCAATAGATATATCAAAAGAATCAGATTTCAATGCTGATTTCAAATATATAACTTTCATCAAGTTTAGTGCTACCCATCAAAAGTTACGTGCCTGAGAAAATTTGGCTGATTTTCGAAAAAAAGGGGGAAAGACCCCCTAAAAGTTATAGAACCTTAATGAAAATCACACCATCATATTCAGCGTATCAGAGAACCCTACTGTAGAGGTTTCAAGCTCCTATCTACAAAAATGTGGAATTTTCCATTTTTTGCCAGAAGAAAGATCACGGATGCGTGTTTATTTGTTTGTTTGTTTTTTTTTTTTTTTTTTTCCCAGGGGTGATCGTATCGACCCAGTGGTCCTAGAATATCGTGGGAGGGCTCATTGGAACGGAAATTAAAAGTTCTAGTGCCCTTTTTAAGTGACCAAAAAAAATGGAGGGCAACTAGGCCCCCTCCCACGCTCATTTTTTCCCAAAGTCTCCCGATCAAAATTTTGAGATAGCCATTTTATTCAGCATGGTCGAAAATATGATAAAAATGTCTTTTAGGATGACTTGATCCCCCAAAGTCCCCAGGGGGAGGGCTGAAAGTTATGAACTTTACTCAATGTTAACACATAGTATTGGTTATTGGGAAGTATACAGACTTTTTCAGAGGAGATTTTTTCTGGTAGGTGGGGGAAGGAGAGGGTCGGGGGCTATATGGAAGGATCTTTCCATGAAGGAAGTTTTCATGGGGGAAGGGAAACTGCCATGAAGGGGGCGCCGGACTTGCCAGCATTATTTATTGGTTATTGGGAAGTATACAACCATTTTCAGGAAGGATTTTTTCTGGAGGGGGGGGGGGGGGGGCTAGAGCAGGGGGTTACTCTGGAGAATATTTCCGTGGGGGATGTTTCTTTGGGGTAAGGGACATTTCTATGAAGGGGGCGCCGGATTTCCAAGCATTATTTAAGAAACGATCAGAAATTAAATAAAAAAAACAAGTTTTTTCAACTGAAATGTAAGAAGGAATATTAGAACTTAAAACGAACAGAAATTATAACGTATGTGAGGGGGTTCTCCCCAAGTCAATACCTCGCTCTTTACGCTACAGTTTTTTTTAGTGCTTTCAAAAGAGCTATCTATTCTAATTAATCGGCCTTTGTGATTCAGGGGTTTGTGAATCAAAATTTTTTTTAACTTTTAACGTAAAGAGCGTGGTATTGACTAAGGGGAGAACCCCTTCATATAAGTAATAACATATACGTAATAAAAAAAAACAATAAAAAAACAAGCGATACGGCTCAATAGTAATCGAAACTTTTAAAAACGAAATTTTGATGTCAATAAATGTATCAAAAGAATGTGTTTATAATGCTGATCCTAAATATATAAATTTTATTAAGTTTAGTATTACTCATCAAAGGCTACGAGCCTGAGAAAATTTACTCGTTTTTTAAAGAGGGGGGAAACATCCCCTACAAGTGAAAGAATTTTAATGAAAATCACACCGTCAGATTCAGCGTATCAGAAAACCCTATTACATAGGTTTCAAGCTCATATCTGCAAAAATCTGCAACTTTGTATTTTTTGCCAGAAGAAAAATATACGAATATAGAAGTTAGTTACGTAAGTTAATTTGTAAAGACATCCATTTAGCAAAAGAAAATTAAAATTTTTATGCAAATAAAAGCTGCATTAACTAAAAAACGATCAGAAATTAAATAAAAAAAAACAAGTTTTTTAAACTGAAAGTAAGGAGCGACATTAAAACTTAAAACGAACAGAAATTATTCTGTATATGAAAGGGGCTGTCCCCTCCTCAACGCCTCGCTCTTTACGCTAAAGTTTGACTCTGTCTCACAACTTTATTTTTTAAAACAATAAAAAACTTTAGCGTAAAGAGCGAGGCGTTGAGGAGGGGACAGCCCCTTTCATATACAGAATAATTTCTGTTCGTTTTAAGTTTTAATGTCGCTCCTTACTTTCAGTTTAAAAAACTTGTTTTTTTTATTTAATCAGCATAATAAGCCAATTCTTTTGATATACATATTGGTATCCAAATTCCGGTTTTTAGAGTTTTGGTTACTATTGAGCTGGGTCGCTCCTTACTTACAGTTCGTTACCAAAAACTATTTGATTACCCATCAAAATCCAAACAGAGATCATTGAAATTTTGATCGTTTTTTCTTCGTTACCAAAAGTATTGGATTCATAAAACTTTACAGTTTCATGAAATGTAATCAAACAAATAGACAAGGTTTTTCTACTAAAGTAAGGAGCAAGTTTCAAACTTAAAACAAATATAAATTACTCTGTATATAAGGGGGACTGTCCCCTTTTCAACACCTTACTCATTAAACGAAAGTTTTTAGTCCTTTGAAAAATCTTTTTTTTCCAATTGTAAATTTCTTTAAAAATGTGGAAAAAAGAAAAACTTCACAGTAAAGAGTAAGGAGCTAAGGAGGAGGCAGCCCCTTTCATACAAAGAATAATCTGTTCAAACAGGTTTCAAATCTGTTCCCTGCTTTCAGATGAAAAGCTCTTTTTCTATTTATTTTCTGATTTTTTTTTCTCAAATCATACCCAGGCCTAACCAAGATATAATTTGAGGTACCAGTCCCTTAAATCGCTGGTTATTTCTTTTAAAACATGCAAATAAACAATTGTACGTTGATTAGAACCGTCCTACGTTTAAATTTGCAACTTCAATTTTGGATAAAATTTGAATATACTTACAAAATTAGTGATGAATAGTAATTTTGGTGAAAAGTCCTTGTTAATATTAGTACTAAAGAATTTCGGTTGAATGAAAAGGAGTATTATTTTTTTGTATGGATGGAAATTCTGCGAGACTTTTGATCTTATAAATAACTGAAGCCATCACGTCCTCCACAATAGGATTTTCTTATTGATAAATAAATAACATACATTTGTTTAAATACATTGAAGTACTTCTTATAAATAAAAACAGAAAAATATTTCCGTTTGAAATTGCAGAAAACTAAGTTCTTGGCAGTACTTCCCAACCCAAAAAAATTTTCTGGTGGGGCTGATGATTACCTGCCTTGCCTTTTCCACCTCTGTGCTGATAGATATGGGAATGTAACATTTTAGCTGTATAGAGAATAATTTTAATTAATTCATACTCCCCCTAACTCTTTTAATATTTATCTGAAGTCTCTTGAAGAGTAAGCAGTTTTTCCATTAAAACGTACTTTTGTAGGAATCTAACCTACCCACTCCTAAGCAATGACTCATCCCCCCCCATTATTATAGCTGATAGCTGATACGCAATTACAGATCACCAAACATAGCCTAATTTCATTACAAGTTAAGTGAATCAACTTGGTTGAACCCAGTACTGCCACCATGTGGTATTACTTCTTTTGCAGCTTGGAAGCCTAAAATATTGTTATTGATACTTTTAAATCAATTAGCTTCTAAAGATTTAAAATTGATTGCAAAAGCATCCTCTTCTGAGTAAAATCGTAGTTTGGTGCCCTAAACCACCCAAACTGTCACCAACTACCATGGCTATTTTAGCGTCTAACCCCCCTCCCCTGGAAAATTTTCTTCCGGCGCCCTGGATTAGCAGCCAGAAAACTGGCTGCCCTGGCTGCCCAGGATTAAAAATCTTCTTGCAAATATGATTTTTTTTTTTTTTTTTTTTTTTTTTTTAAGGCCTCTGTAGAGGTTTGAAATCTTGGGAATAATGGCAAGGAAGTCCCTGACTTCTCTATGCCACAGAGGACGATTGCAAGTTTAGGGTGCTAGAATAGGTTTGAAAATTAAAGTTGAGACAACTAAGTCGCTAAGGCTAGGAATAAGTGAAGATGAGAAGGTGATGTTGGGTAACAAAAAGATTGATCAGGTAAACAGCTTTATTTACTTTGGTAGTATTATTAGTAAAGATGTGGGAACAGTGAAGATGTTAAAAGCAGAATAACCAAGGTTCAGGGTGCTTTTTCACAGTTGAACAAAAATTGGAAGAATAGGAAGATATATTTGCAAACCAAGGTTAGAATAATGGAAGCTATTGCAATGACAGTGGTCAAATATGGTTCTGAAGCATTGGCGCTCCGAAAAGCGGATGAAGATTTGATGTGTGTATTCCAGATAAATTGCTTACGGATTGTTCTGACTGCCCGGATGACTGACCGTATTTCAAACAGTAGGGTGTACGAAAAGTGTGGTTCAGTCCCACTTTCTAAGGCTATAATAAGAGATAGGTTGAGATGGCTAGGGCACGTTCAGCGGATAAAGGATGAAAGATTGCCGAACATTGTCGTTTTCGGCCAACAGTCTAGGGCTAAACGGAAAGCAGGTCGTCCGTGGTTGGGGTGGGAGGATGTCATAAAGAAAGATTTAAGGGAAATGGGAACATTCTAGGAGGGTGCAAAGATGGAGGCTTTGAATAGGTTGGGTGGAGGAAGAGCGTATGTAGCTATGTTGACTTGAGGCGGATTGGTGCTGCAGAGAGTTAGCCTGAGTAGTAGTGGTAGTAGTTGTATATCCACTTGTGCCACGGTTTGCCAAGCAAAGCAGCAAATACGCAGAAACACGTTATGGCCACATTAACCACAAGGATAGATAACTCGCACTTCTTACTTGAAAGACAGCATTGTGAGACACTACATCTCCATTTGGAATGGTTTCCCAAGTGATTTATCTCTGAAAACCCGCATGTTTATTTGTTTGAAAGGGAGTTCAACAGATACACCTCTATATTGAGAAAAGGAAGATAAATGGTTTAATGGTGGCCCTATGTTTTAGCAGCCTGGGACCCGTGAATTTTATCTTTTAAAGGGATTTATAGTGGTTCATGGTGCATGTTAAATAAATAAATATGGCAACAGTAGCAATAATAATATGGCTAATTCAGAGGACTACAGAAACTTGAGATTTATCTCACTTGGAAGACCGCGAATCTAAAAAAGTGAAGCGCTCTGCTATATTCAAAAAGTAAAATGAAACTGTTCTAGCGAAGGTTCTTTCTTAATACCCCCCTTCCATTAAAACGTCCCTCTTTCATAAAAATTTAGCCAGTTTACTCTCTCACTATGAAAGCATTCTTTTATTATTTCCTTGTTATGACTGCATCAATAATGAATATATTGGGTTTTACCACTTTGCAATAGAAAATTCTCATCCGAACTCAATACTTTTTTTTGTAACAGAAAGTGAAAGTGTTGGTACTTGTATTATATACGCTCTACCTAATGTTCTTCTAATAACTTTCTCTGACGCTCAATCCTAATGAAATATACTAAAATTGTTCATTAGCTACAAAAAAAGTGTTAGGACAAAAGTAATCTACAAATTAAGAGGAAAAAGATGGAAGTTCATTTTGTACGCTGAAGGGACAGAAATACTTCGACGGGAGATTTAAAAAATATTAACATCAAAAAAAGGAAGGGCAGATCCTAAGAATGTATAATGGAGCTTATTGACCTTCTTTTTCAAAATTAAGTTGCATAACAAACGAAAAATAATGCTCAAAGTTGTTGATATATGTTAAGCAGAAGACTAAAATTTCCCTGCAGCTTCATCAATTGGTAAATTCTTTTCAGTCTGTAATGGCAAGATTCTTAACCACATATTCTTTTATCTTCTGTCTATCTATAAGATTGTCAAATCATTATATCTGGAAGCTTCAGTTATCACCGTCTTTATCCCTTGTGTTTGAAAGTTGTTTAAATGGGTAAACGTCAATACCCAGGGACATATTTGACTAATCATCCTTTTTATGCGCAAAATCTTTTCTTAAAAATATATTAGACTGCTGAACCAGCGTAAGATTTCATGAAAAAAGAGGCTGAGAATCCTCTCCATACAATAATACCTGATGACCATCCTAAGAAAAGAAAAAGAGCTATGCACTCTGTGACTTCTTTACTAAAATTGGCGGAAAACTTTTCTGCTTAGAGGCTTCTTTGTTTCAATTGCTTTATATCTCAATTGCGGCAGTTCGATACCTTAATGGACCACCCTATTTCGTCCATCACAATCTATTTTAGTTTGTGAGGCAAAACTCTTAAGAACTGAATGGGTGGTCTTGCATAGCTTATACAGCTTTGACAGGAGATCCAAATAAACGACAGAAAACTAAAAGCCAGCACCTACTTTTCCGACAGAAAAACCATTAAACTTTGCCTGTTTGTACCACAGATAGAGATATTCACATTTAATGGAACTTATGTCATTAGAAAGCTTGATTTTTGTTTTTTTATTGAATAAAGCATATTTTTTTTAGTTCAAGAAGTGGTAGGGCCTAAAAATATTCTCCTATAACTGCTTGGAAAATCTTAAAAAACAGCTCAAAAGAAGTATCATTAAATAATTTGACAGCTTTGGAAGTTTCCTGTTGTGCTAACTGATTTGATTAAAATCTTTGCGGACAAAGGATGCACAATATTTATGCTCTATCTACATTGATTAGGCAGCGTTTGATCACACATTCTGAACTTCTGACACATTTAAGATCCCTCATCAATTCTTACAAAAATTGATTTTGAAGCTCCCTATAGTGCTGGGAAAATTTATAAATAGGCCCTTTGTCTTTAAGACTCTCAGCCAACGCTGAGACTCGCAAACAAGATTTACGGTATCAAACAACCTTCTACTGCATGTAATTTAAGAAACGCCCATCAAATTAAAACGATATTAATTCTAGTCGAACTGTTTTTTACTCCTATGTTCATTTGTTTCAAGGGCTATGTCCCCACTTTTTTGAAGATATAAAAGGTGGAATGAAAGGTGGGATGTTGGAAACCAAGATGCCAGGTCCCAACATAAACTCAACATTTTAATGCTATGTTTTAAATATGCCTTGGTGTATACAAAGCCTATTCTTTGGAGTAGTCTGTATTAAAAATGTTAACGGTAAAAATCTTCAAAAACATAAATTACACTAAACCAGTTAATGGTGGAGCTGTTTTCTAAATATTCCTTATATTGGTTTCCTTGTGAGGTTTTTTAGTTCATTTGTATTGTACATTCTTAAACGGCAAAAAATGGTATTATAACCATAACTAATGAAATATCTAATGCAAAAATCTTATAAATTAGTAGGTTTGAAAATATAAGTTACATTACAGTAAAAAAAAATTTAATCTGTTAACCATGTGAAGCTTTCGGAAAAGTTTACCTTATATTTTCTTCTTTTTTTCACGTATTCTTCGTTGTTTTTCGTCTGTAATGTTATTTTTTCTTCTTTTGGAGACTTTTC
Source organism: Artemia sinica (assembly GCA_027921565.1). Classification (NCBI taxonomy): domain Eukaryota; kingdom Metazoa; phylum Arthropoda; class Branchiopoda; order Anostraca; family Artemiidae; genus Artemia; species Artemia sinica. The sequence goes on from CM051268.1 coordinate 52,244,245, forward strand.
TCTAGATTTGCTTCTTAGATTTCTTGCTACTCAGGAATTATTTTCTTATTTAAACATCATAGTTTTAATTTTTGTTTTGAGCACATTAATTTATTATTACAACAGCAATGCTGATTATTTATCTTTTCAGATTTTTATTTCTCCTTTTTTATTTTCTTATCATCCCAAAAAAAAGGTCATGTTCCAATAATTTTAATCTAATCTATCATCATTCCCTGCTATTTTGAACCTACAACTTTTCAACTGACAAGTCAAATTAATTTATAATCGCTTTACCTTAGACTATAATATATAGCCGTTTCTTAAGCTCTTTCTGTACTCGGAAAGACATATTTTTCAGTATTCCTGTCCCAGTATTTTATAATTCTGAAATGAGAAGTGTTTTGTCTGGCGATATCAAATGAAAATTCGGGAAATGGAATATTTAAGAATAGTTTCTGACGATGCCACGCCAGTATTAAAGACTGAATGTAAGGTAGCAGGAATATCGAATTTCGATTTTTAAGAAAAACATTCAATGAAGGACAAATAAAGAAAAACCAGTGCTAGTTGATCTAAATAATGCATGTTTGTTTTAATTAAAGCAAAGAGCAACAGTAAAATTTAAAGCGGGAGTTTAGTATGGTTGATGTCTCTTTTTCAGAAAAAAGTTCTTTGTTTTTCAAGAAAGAAAGAAGCCTAAAGGAGTAATTCTCGGCAAATTATAATAAAAATTTCAATTTTTAATTCAGCCTCTTCATGCTTAGGATAATCCTGAAAATAATATCAAATAAAAAAATTCAACTGAAAGTAAGGAGCAACATTAAAACTTAAAATGAACAGAAATTGTTCTTTATATGAGGGATGCTGCCCCCACCTCAGCACTTCACTCTTCACGCTAAACTTTTTAGTACTTTAAAAATCTTTTTGTTTCGATTCAACAGCCCTTGCGTTTTAGCTCACGAGGAACTTTTTAGCTCATGAAGCTCAATTTTTAGCTTTTTAGCCCATTTTTGTGTTTTAGTTCATGAAGAGTTTTAGCTCACGAATTTAGATCACAGAATTTAGGTCACAGAAAAGAAGAATTTAGGTCACAGGCATTCTTGCCACAAATATGTCTTTTTGTGACTCCAAATATGTTTTTTTTGTGGCCAAATATGTCATTTCCGCGTAAAACATCTGTGACTTTTATATTATTTTTTTAATTATCCTCTCTTCAAGACTAAGAAAAATGGAAAAATGGAAGAGATGTGAAACCTAAGCTTGTGAAGCTTGCTTATTTACTTTTGCTAGCTTTTGGTGGAACCACACAATGTACTGCCCGACCGGCACCAGAAGACACTGGAATAACATCTGACGATCGTTTTGTTCTTTTGGCTGCAGCTTCACAGTCGATCTTGACCGTGGTGATAACACTTGATTACATATAGGATTGCTCCGTCTAATTAGACCTACTTGCTTTATGATCGCAATTTTTATGTAGAAAGAACAGAAGAGTAGGCAATCTGTAAAGATACGTTGAAATTCCAAAATAAAAACTGAAGAAACAGTGCCACCTATTGTTATGTGGAATAGTACCAATGACCTAATCGAAATGAATTTCATTCTGTTAAAAGTGACTCGTCACAATCCCTCTAAAACGACAAACAAGTATTCATCTCTGCTATTTCCAATTGAGAAGAACAAAACTTTCTGTATCCTGTAAGAATAAACAAATTGATTCTCAGAATAATCCTTTCTTAGGAAGGAGACAGGTTTGTTTTAAAAGAAGGATTTAATAAAATGAATCGAAAATTTTTGCTCAACCTCACAATAAAAGTAAAATAAGCCAGAAGGCTTTACCTTTTACTGCATAAAAAGCCCTTTTATATGCAAATATGCGTTTAAATTTCACTTTTCTTACCTTCTCTTTTTATAAATAATCCATTTATTATGTTGCATCTTTTAAATAATTATAAAACCCGAATTTTCTCTAGTCTCAAACCATTAAACCAAAGAATAAGCATAATGTAGTTTTGAGGCAAATTTGTTTATTAATTAAATTTATTAAAACCATGTTAATTAACATTTAACGTTAATTAAACAACTAACAGTCAGTCTGTTAGTGTTCTTCTAGATGACGATTAAATATTTTTTTTTCAAACGAATTTAAAGAGGGACATTAAAATTTTAAACAAAAAGAAATTATTGAGTAAACAATGAGTTTGTTAAACCCTTTTCCCTTTTTCTTCATGCTGAAGTTTTATAGGGCTTTACTACAAATATTTATGAATGCAAAAAATGAAGTCAACGGGTAATAGCAATTTTTTTATTTACTGATTACATTTTAAAACATTTGACCATAAATTGTTATCATTTAAAGCAAATGGGCATGGTTAAGCTGTTTGTTTCTGCTTTACTTTGCTTCTGCTTGTTTTCAATACCATAACAAGGTTTACCCTAGATATGAAGAGGGCTACCGCCCCCTTAAATGTACAGTCGTAAAAAGTTGAACTTCTGAAGAACAAAGCTTCAAGAAAAAGAGCTCTTCGGGATGTTCACTATCATTTGGTATGCTTTCAAGTCTCATTTCTCAAAATTAACTCACGTCACCGCGACAAGAGCTTTTGCCCGCTTAGCATCTATAAGGCACGCTTCATACTGTAATCATCCATATGGGCCTATATATATATTCTTCTTAACAAAGTGAAATCAGACTTTAAGTTCCATACTCATCACAATATTCACTCAATTCATTTGAAACACCTCTCATAGAAAGCATGTAAACATAGGCTTTCGATAAACAGTTTGTAATAGTGGGATGTTTTTATGAATAGCATGTATGTTTAAGGACGAAAGGTATACCGCACGCCAATACAACCCCTGAGACTGGGATACTGCATTGAATTATAAGGTCCTCATATTCAGGTTTTCCAAGGTCAGCTCCTTGAAAATATTTAGCTCATTTTTGTGTTTTAGTTCATGAAGAGTTTTAGCTCACGAATTTGGATCACAGAATTTAGGTCACAGAAAAGAAGAAAAAATATTGAAGATCTCTATCGTCAAGAAATTGAAGACATGTAGAAGAAAAATTTTTAGACCTTTTTTTCTCTTTTTTTGTGATTCATAGAGCAGTACTTCTCAAACTTGGAGGGACCTTTAGAGAGAAATCGTTTCTTTCAATCGTGCTGAGGAGAAAATGCCCCCATAGACGGTGAAACAAAGCGTGAATATAAAGTGGATGTCACCATTTTCTATCTCTCAGTCTTCACATTTTATTTAAACTTCTGTGAAACAAATCTTCGAAAATAAGAGCTCACCTAGGAGTATTTGCTTTGCACAATGCTACACAGCTTCCCAAAATAAAGGATGCTGTCACCCTCAACAAAGTCCTGTTCCTTACGCTTAAGTTAACTATTCATCGTGATATTTTGACATTCAAAAACAAACGCTTCCCGTTTAACTGTTTCTTAATAAGAAAAAACTGTCACCAGCCCTGAGTCCCCAAAATCCACGCTTAGTCTAAATATATTTATCCAAGTGAAACCAAGTCAGGGGTCAAATCTCTCCTCCGTACTAGCCTACTATGAAGGGATTCTTATAGAAGCTTTAAATTGTTGCCAAAGAATTTATTTTGAGGTAGCATACCACTTCGCTAAAAGATCGAGGGCCCATTCTCCAAATTGCTTGTGTACAACTATGTAATAGTATATTGTGTTAATGTCACTTAAAAAATGGTCTATAACAATCGATCATGCAGTATGGATTGCATTTGTGTTTGGAAACAAATGCACCACTCTGCGGATGTTTGGCTTTTAAAATTGAAAAGTTATGAAATTAGCTTTTTTACAGAGCCAAGCCGATGGACTATTCCATGATTTCCACCGGGTAGTTTGCTTGAAATACCAATTTTTCTTTTAAATATTTTAATCAATCAATTAATACTATCTCTAACTCTTCTATCTACTAACAATCATTTAGGTAATACATCTTTTGTATTTGCATTTTGCATTGCGTTATGTATTTTTCACTTTCTTACGAAACTGCGTTTGCATTTTGCATTTCGTTTGTATGTTGCATTTTTGCATTTTTCGTTTTACATTTTTCGCTTTGCACTTTCTTGCTTTTTAATTTTTTCGCTTTTTTGGGTTTTGCATTTTTCACTTCTTTAATACATAAAAAGAAAAGTTTAAGAATATTTATATTCTCAGTGATTAGATATAGTAAAGTGTAAAATAAAGACATGTACATGCTTCTACAGGAAAGCTAAAATAAAATAATTGAAAATCCATATTAATTTTCCCACCACACGCTGTTTCACAAGTTTTTAAAAGTTAAAGACTCATTTTATTTTAGTAAATTATTTACAAAACCCTTGAGACATTCTGGTATGTAGCATTTGAAGCTGCCCAGTACACCATACTTCAAAAATTTACAGGACAACTTAACAAAACTGATAAATAAGACTTGCTGACACGAAAACTGCAATATTCTCTCTCTCTCGTATTAGTTTTCTTTCCTAGATATAGATTCTTTCAAACATTTGGTGAATAAATCCAAAAAACTGATGATAGGCTTTAGAATGATAGTGCATTCTAGGAATTCTCTAGTATTAGCCACTTCCAAGCCCCCATCCCATCTTGAATCAAAACGAATCCCAACGGTTTAAGATAGTGTCTATCCATGCTGGGCTCTTTTTTGAAGGAAATTCGAAGAGTGAATTTTCTAATGAACCTATCCCTCTGGAAGAAATCAGGAAAATGCAATCAGAGAACAGATCTTACTTTTTGGGAAAGGATGCTACAATTTGGTCAATCTTTTTTGACATTATCTTCTTTCTCTTAATAGCGGATGTAATTACTTCGTTAAATACCTAATTAAAAAGGGAATTCTCTTTTACTATTGCTTTTGCTTTAATGTTTTATCACGTCTACTATGTATCACAAGAAGTCATGTGAATAGTATTGGTTCACACATCGTAGAAATTTTTTTTTTACAGGAATTCGCTTTTATGTTATTGACATAATGTAGATAAATGAACATAATGTTGACTGGCGTAGTATAATTTTTAATGGTAAAATTCCTTCAAAATTAAAGGGAAACATTCAAACTTACGAAATTTGCAGGGGGGTGGTAAGAACCAGTCAAACACCCGTGCGTTTGACTGCGACAAAAAAGTTAAACTTTAGCGCGAAGAGCAGGGGGTCGAGGAGGGGGAAACCCTCCTCATGTGTCAAGTAATTTTACTCTTTTTAAGCTACTATATGACTAAATAAGAGGGATGGCCATATCCACAGTCTATCATTCTTTACACTTAAATCTAAGATTTTTGTTACGATATTTTATAAATGAAATGGCTTGTTTAGATGTTTTCAGCTTTTGTATGTGAAGTTCTGATTTTGCTGTATAAACAATGAATAAATGAAAAAATTGCAAATTGTAAAATACAAAACACATCACATAATTTTTGTAGTATCCATGTTAGGAATTGTTGGCCCTATGTGGACCATGATTGTTGCTCTGCAACCGAAAAGGATGGAAAGTTGCAGTTTACCAAGGTCAATCTTGGTGAATCTTGCTTATGCATAAAAAGGGCAGTGAAATTAAAAAAAAAAAAAATCACTGAGACGAGCCTTCTCTGTATTTTCAATGACCATTAATGGATACGATTGTCCTCTTGGAGATGCACCTCTAAAACTTACTGCTAAGTCAAAGCTGTCAGAAAATTAATTTTCTGGTCATCATTTTCCAATTTTTAAGGAACTCTGACCATTTTTATTTTGGAGATATTCTAGTTAGAATCTTAGGGTATTTTTCCATTTAAGATTACGACAATAAGCATAAATGTATTCGTTTCAATGAAGCTTTTAAGATGTGTAGTATATGCTCTGTTTATTGATTTGAAATAGGAGTCTTCTGCGGGAGGGGTCTAAAGTAGCTACAAAGCAAATTTAAGGTAATAATTTCCATTTCTGAAGCTTGTGTCATTCTACTGACAAATTTAAATTGTTAATGGATTCTGTCTACAGTTCCCCCCCCCCCCCGCCTGATGAGGTAAACACGAATTTAATCTCTAATTTATTTTCCAAAATAAGGGAAAATGCACCCCCACCCCTTGACAACCATTTTAGACGCTTTAAAATGGAGGGGAATTAGTAGGTTAGTTGTTCCTCTCTTTGGGTTAGTCTGAATTAACGAAAATTTTGACCAAAAAAATGCATTTTTTTTTATGGCCCCATCCGCCCTTAGAACAATCTACTGGTCTCGTTCCATTAAATTTGGTTTTTAACCATACTATTATTCATTTTCTCAAATGGTTGTGTCGGCAAATTTTAGAAGTTAATCTCCCCCAAATATTTAGGATATAGCCCTTGGCTTTGTGCAAAATTGGCTGATTTTATTTTCAATGTGGAATTAATTGGTTTTATGGGGGAGCAACAATTGAAGAGAAACGAGCACAGAAATAATTTCAATCCAACATAATCAGCCAGCCTTTGCTCATAGCCTAGGATTACATGCAGGCAATAGGAGAGGGAGCAACAATGGAATTCCCCGATAGTGCCTGAAATATTTGAAAAGAATACTGAGATAGGGTAAATCTGTTCACTAATTTTTTTTTCTATTAACTATATAAAGTGAGATTTTCAACTTGGGATATTTGGAATAAACTAATTTTTTGGTGAGACTTTATCCCATTGTAACTGCTGGCAAAACATATTTTTACCATTCATCGTAAATGTCTTGATCCTGTGCCATATGATTTATTTTTGTTTACAACTTCAATTACGAAATTTATCTGATATCCATATAATACAAAAACCATATATATATATATATATATATATATATATATATATATATATATATATATATATATATATATATATATATATATATAATATATATATATATATATATATATATATATATATATATATATATATATATATATATATATATATATATATATATATATATAATATATATATATATATATATATATATATATATATATATATATATATATATATATAAAACATATTCCTCTTAATTCTCCTCCCCCACCCAAAACAATATCTAACAAGATAGACGAGGCGACGGAACATGAAATAGAATCATTAAACTAATTTAAGCTATTTAATTAAATTTATTGTAATTAATCAACAGACCCTTGCGCTTAACAAACAAATTCTTATATTTCTCTTACAAGTTATATTGTACTTTATCTTTACTTATTTACTTTTATATACTGTACTTCGACTATACTTTATACTATACTATTTTTTATGTATATACTACTCACTAACATACTATACGTATATTATATAGTATATACTATACTTTTTATACACTCTACTCAGTATATATTTTTATTTACTTTATGAATTTTGTATATTTACTTATAAACTATACACTATATATTTATTTCGTACTTTATGTTTATATTTAACTTATACTTTATTTTGCCTTTTTATTTTATTTTAGGAAGGCGATGTTCTACGCTCTAGCATCCCTGGGAACCGAAAAGACCGTCTTTTACTTTGCTGACCTCTTAGGAACTGGCCGATTGAGCAATGAGGAAACATTATTTTTCTTAAGTAATTTAGTGTTTAGTATCAAAGAGCCAAGTATAGCTCTTCTGGAGAAGCTAGTTGTAAGTAAGGAGTTTTATTTTCAATCCTAACTTTTTAACAAAAACATCTAAAATAAAAAGCAGCTAGAAAGTTCTTGCATCCCGTAGTTTAATTATGTAAAAAGTCGATGCACTTTTATTTGCTTTGAGTCTTTTGCTAAACTGGTTAGTTTGTGGAGATGTCTTTCCTCCTCGATAGCCTGAGAAGATTGTTTTTCTCAATTTGGTTGAGAGGAAATTTGATGATCCGAAAAAATTCAGCACTAGAGCTGACTGCGATTGAAAAATTTAATGGACTGAAATAAAAGGAATGTTAGTAAGAATATTGTACCCATGACGCATAGAAGGGGGGGGGGGGGGTAGACTATGACACAAAGACTTTTGAATAATAGTTTCTTTGAATTAGCAATTTAGCACCAACCATTAAAAATATCGAAATGGAATGAATATGAGTAAAAATAAAAGGGCTAAAAAGGGTTCTTAAAATCAGGAATTTTTTTATTGCAAAGATCAACCGAAAACTTAAGAAAAACTTAAAATTCTAAAGAATTATTCTTTAAGCCCAAAAAAACGTGTTTAAAACTTATTTGCCCTAAGGTTCTAAACTTTTAAAGAAATCTTCCACCCAACTCTTTGTTAAACTGACCCCCCCCCCCAAAAAAAAAAAAACTCTGCATGAGGCTCTAAAACTATTAATGATGTTTTGAAACTTTTCATAACAATAATATATACAAAGGGGGGTTGCAACCCTAAAAGGCAAAGCAACCCTAAAGAATCCATGGTGTGCTTAGACCCAACAAAAAGCTTGAAAGGGCTGTGTGGAAATCTACACTCACTTTTGACACGAGATCGACTCAAAGATTCACAAGGATGGAGCCAAGTTCCCTGTGTACCCGTGAAGTACAGAAGAAGGACGGATGACATGAGAATGACAAATAAATTTTTGAATAGTATGTTAGTCTTATTATTTTTTGTGTGTAAAAAAGCTACTAATTTTCGTAATTGCTCTTTCTTAATTGTGACACTACTCAGGTCAACTATACAAGTACAAAAATCCTTGCATAAAACTTGACGATATGAAAGATTTAGTGCTAAGCAGCCTGAGTTGGAAAAATTGAATGGATTAAAATGGTTTGAATTTAAGAAAGGGATATTGGGATGCAAAGGTTATTAAGGCGGGATAGTGGCTGAGTAAAAATAACGACCACGTAACGTCTAGAAGCAGAAGGGCTACATGACTGACGCATAAACTGTTGAGTTATGGTTAAATTGTGCAATTTTTAATCAAAAAGCCACTATGCGTCATGATAGCTCGCTGTCTGAATTCTGGCATTAATTTTGATGATTGTGAAAAATTTGGGATAAATGTGGCTATTAGTTGCAAAATCATTTGTACCAAAAAAACATTTCAAGCACTATAATCCTTCTTCTTACACTTTTTGGTATATGTCTTGTTCTTAACCAGTGTGCCTAAACCTGCGTGTATAATTCAACTACGAGGGATTCATTTGACTGTACTCTAATACCATAAAAGTGCTCCGCAGAAGCTATGCTGACCCACATCTTTCTATGGCTGATCACTTGCCCATCTCAATTTCTTTCATGGTTACTGAAAGTGTCCTAACAAAAAACACCAAGGACCAATGCGGTTTCTTTTTAACCGGAATAGAAGATGGTTGATGCAGAGACACAAAAACATGTCATACACCCCACTATGTCCCTAATCGAAATTCCGCTCTATCTTTTCATAAGGACCAATGGTTCCTGCTAGATTCAGGTCTTTGGTAAATGGACGGGTGCTCTTTGGCAATTTGATGTTGGATAGCAATTTGCTAATTTCGGCACCAAAAGGTCGGTGTAAAACGCCGGTGTAAAACGGTGTCGCAGCCTGTTAATCCTGGTGTCCTAAGGAAATAAAGAAAAAAAAATGATGGTACGATAGTATTAGTAGGGTGTATCTATGGAATTTGCAGAGACGTATAGGAATTACCATGCTATTTGCAGAGACATAGGAAATACTTTGCAGAGACGTAGAGGAAATACTTTGCAGAGACGTATAGGAAATACTTTGCAGAGACGTATAGGAGAAAAATTTCCAGAGCATGTACTTATGGATTTGGGTGGATTATGTTCCTTCCTATGCTATTCCAGGAGTTTCTGTTCCCTCCCATGCTATTCTAAGTCAGAACTCCCTCACACAGTTTGACGTAGACATTTTTTTTTTTTAAAGTTGGCAAGGTTTTTTGTTATTGATAAGAATTGCACATTGGAATGTGTGTCGTAAGTTCAAGTGGACATTTTCTTTTTTTTTTTTTTTTTTTTTTTTAAATCGAAAACTAGAGATTGTCAAATTGCGCATTTAGGAATGGTTTTGTAGGGAAAGCTGTCTATCACCCATGTGTTATCCACAGTTCCATTTCTTTGAAGTCTGTGCTATCAAGAGCGGTTCCTGATTTGTTTTGGACAATTGCCTTTAGCCAACAATAGTTTGATATGATTTTGTCGGTAGATAGGATTTGTGAATTTGATCCTATTAAGGTGGAGAAAAAAAAACAAAAGGGTTTAGCATTTGCGAATACTCTTAGAGTACTTATAGTGCTGTACGGTGGGCTTAGCTGCTAGCGAAAACCTCGTGTGGATGAGTTGAAATAAAAAATTTTAACAAGAAATGGCTGAAAAGTGTTTTGGGGGAGATGGGTTGATTGTGTACTGTATAATACACAAGTGATGTTTGGACAGTGTTGTCAATTTAAAATAGTTTAACGTTATACTATACGAAGAAGTTGATACTAAGAGGGGTCTAGATGACAAGAAAAGAATTGTAATAACGGATAGCTTTACTTTTCAATGTGTTCCGTATAATACACAAGTGGTGGAGTGATGGCAGAAGGATAGTGTCTCTTTGGGCTGTTTGAGTCCTTTTGGTCTGTTCGTTTCTCTTTGGGCTGTTTGTGTTTCTTTGGGCTATGTGTGTCTCTTTGGGCCGTTTGAGTCATTTTGGTCTGTGTGTGTTTCTTTTGGCTGTTTGTGTCTCTTAGGGCCGTGTGTGTCTCTTTGGGCTATGTCTGTCTCTTTGGGCTGTTTGAATCTTTTTGGTCTGTATGTGTCTGGATGGGCGTTTTTTGTCTCTTTGGGGTGTGTGTGTCTCTTTGGGCTTTGTATGTCTCTTCGGGCTGTTTGAGTCTTTTTGGTCTGTTTGTGTCTCTTTGGGCTGTTTGTGTCTTTTTGGTCTGTGTGTGTCTCTTTGGGCTGTTTGTGTTTCTTTGGGGTGTGTGTGTCTTTGGGCTGTGTGTCTCTTTGGGCTGTATGAGTCTTTTTGGTCTGTTTTTGTGTCTCTTTTGGGCTGTTTTGAGTCTTGTTGGCCTTTGTTTGTCTCTTTGGGCTGTTTGTGTCTCTTTGGCCTGTTTGTGTTTCTTTGGGCTATGTGTGTCTCTTTGGGCTGTTTTGAGTCATTTTGGTCTGTGTGTGTTTCTTTTGGCTATTTGTGTCTCTTTAGGCTGTGTCTCTTTGGGGCAGTTTGAATGTTTTTGGTCTGTGTGTGTGTCTCTTTTGGCTGTTTGTGTCGTTTTGGGCTTTGTGTGTCTCTGTTGGATGTGTGCGTCTCTCTTTGGGCTTTGTGTGTCTCTGTTGGATGTGTGCGTCTCTCTTTGGGCCGTGTGCGTCTCTTTTGGCTTTGTATGTCTCTTCGGGCTGTTTGAGTCTTTTTGGTCTGTTTGTGTCTCTTTGTGATGTGTGTGTCTCTTTAGGCTGTGTGTGTCTCTTTGGACTGTGAGTCTTTTTGGTCTGTATGTGTCTCTTTGGGCTATGTGTGTCTCTTTGGGCTGGTTGAGTCTTTTTGGACTGTGTATGTCTCTTTCGGCCGTTTGTGTCTCTTTGGACTGTGGGTGTCTCTTTGGGCTGTGGGTTGATTGGCAGAAGGATGTATTAGCGAAGTTATAGTGGAGGGCGAGTTGCTAGCGAAAAATCTAAGCTAATAAGGCTTTTTGAACCGTAAACTCTAGTTTTTTTAAAGAAAATTATGGAAAATACAATTTTTTGGTTCATAGGTGAAACTTAAGTCCAGGTATGGATCGAAAAATAAACTATTTCTGTAGAATCTGAGCTAATAAGGGTTTTTGACCATAAACTCTAGTCTCCTATAAGAAAATTATGGAAAATACAATTCTATCGTTTAAATGTGAAACTTAGGTTCATTCTCTGGTTCAAATGTGGAAAAACCCGTGTGGGTGAGTTGAAATAAAAAAAAATTAACAAGAAATGACTGAAAAGTGTTTTGGGGGAGATGGCTTCATTGGCAGAAGGATGTATTAGCGAAGTTATAGTGGAGGGCGACTTGCTAGCGAAAAACCCATGTGGATGAGTTGAAATAAATTTTTTTTAACAAGAAATGACTGAAAAGTGTTTGATTGGCAGAAGGATGTATTAGCGAAGTTATAGTGGAGGGCGAGTTGCTATCGAAAAACCCATGTGGATGACTTGAAATAAAAAAATTTGAACAAGAAATGACTGAAAAGTGTTTTTGGGGAGATGGGTTGATTGACAGAAGGATATATTAGCGTAGTTATAATGGAGGGCGAGTTGCTTGCGAAAACCTCGTCTGGATGAGTTGAAATAAAAAATTTTAACAAGAAATGGTGTGTGTCTCTTTGGGATATGTGTGTCTCTTTGGGCTGTTTGAATCTTTTTGGTCTGTATGTGTCTGTATGGGCGTTTTTTGTCTCTTTGGGCTGTGTGTGTCTCTTTGCGCTTTGTGTGTCTCTTCGGGCTGTGTGTGTCTCTTTAGCCTGTGTGTGTCTCTTTGGGCTGTGTGTGTCTCTTTAGGCTGTGTGTCTCTTTGGGCAGTTTGAATCTTTTTGGTCTGTGTGTGTCTCTTTTGGCTTTTTGTGTCGTTTTGGGCTTTGTGTGTCTCTGTTGGAGGTGTGCGTCTCTTTGGGCCGTGTGCGTCTCTTTGAGCTGTATGTGTCTCTTTGGGCTGTGGGTGTCTCTTTGTGATGTATGTGTATCTTTAGGCTGTGTTTGTCTCTTTGGACTGTGTGTCTTTTTGTGGTGTTTGAGTCTTTTTGGTCTGTATGTGTCTCTTTGGGCTATGTGTGTCTCTTTGGGTTGTTTGAGTCTTTTTGGACTGTGTATGGCACTTTCGGCTGTTTGTGTCGCTTTGGACTGTGGGTGCCCTTTTGGGCTGGGGGTTGACTGGCAGAAGGATGTATTAGCGAAGTTATAGTGGAGGGCGAGTTGCTAGCGAAAAATCTAAGGTAATAAGGGTTTTTGACTGTAAACTCTAGTTTTTTGTAAGAAAATTATGGAAAATACAATTCGTTGGGTTTTTTTGTAAGAAAATTATGGAAAATACAATTCGTTGGTTCATAGGTGAAACTTAAGTCCAGGTATGGATCGAAAAATAAACTATTTCTGTAGAATCTGAGCTAATAGGGGTTTTTGACCATAAACTCTAGTTTCCTATAAGAAAATTATGGAAAATACAATTCTCTCGTTCAAATGTGAAACTTAGGTCCATTCTCTGGTTCAAATGTGGAAAAACCCGTGTGGGTGAGTTGAAATAAAAAAAAAATTAACAAGAAATGCCTGAAAGGTGTTTCGGGGGAGATTCTTCATCTTAATTGGCTTTAGAAATATCATGCAAAATAAACTAGCCAAACCGTCGTTGCTTTGTTGAATTTTGAGCAAACAAAAGGATTGTAACACCTGATTGGGTCGTTTGTATGCAATTTCAAGCCAATGAAAAGAACGAAACATCTTTGAGTCACATTTTCTTAAAAAGTAAATTCTTTGTTTCTCTATGATTCAATCCCAACGTCCCTCTGCTCTGAGTGTTGAAAATGATTTCATGACATTATTTTAGTTTTTTTTTCTTGCCCCCAAACTACTTTTTTTTATCATGAAACGTTTAGAGAGCAATTTGATCAACTTGGAGAAAGTTCAAATAGAATCGTTACTGATATTGATATTAGTGCGTAAACTACAAACTGACAAAAAAATATCCAGAACTTTTTTTCTTCAGTAGTGTCTTGTTGTGCTTTACCTTGTCACTGTTACATTCTCCTCTGATTTTTCAAAGTTCATTTTGGATTTTCTTTTCGTTGAAAAGCAAGAGTTGGAATATATTTCAGTAGTGTTTTTGTTATGGTTTACCTTGTCACAGTTACATTCTCTTGATTTTTCAAAGTTCATTTTGAATTTCTTTCATTGAAATGCAAGAGTTGGAATATTTCAGTAGTGTTTTTTCATGGTTTACCATATTCACAGTCACATTCTCTTGATTTTTCAAAGTTCATTTTGGATTTCTTTCGTTGAAAATGCAAAAAGTTGGAATATTTCAGTAGTGTTTTGTCATGGTTTACCTTGTCACAGTTACATTCTCTTAATTTTTCAAAGTTCATTTTTGAATTTCTTTCGTTGAAATGCAAGAGTTGGAATATTTCAGCAGTGTTTTGTTGTGCTTTACCTTGTCATAGTTACATTCTCTTGATTTTTCAAAGTTCATTTTGAATTTCTTTCGTGAAATGCAAGAGTTGGAATATTTCAGTAGTGTTTTATCGTGGTTTACCATATCACTGTTACATGCTCTTGATTTTTCAAAGTTGATTTTGAATTTCTTTCGTGAAATGCAAGAGTTGGAATATTTCAGTAGTGTTTTACCATGGTTTACCTTTTAACAGTTACATTCTCTTGATCTTTCAAAGTTCCTTTTGGATTTCTTTCCTTGAAAAGCAAGAGTTGGAATATTTCAGTAGTGTTTTGTCGTGGTTTACCTTGCCACAGTTACATTCTCTTGATTTTTCAAAGTTCATTTTTGGATTTCTATCGTTGAAAAGCAAGAGTTGGAATATTTCAGTAGTGTTTTGTTATGGTTTACCTTGTCACAGTTACATTCTCTTGATTTTTCAAAGTTCATTTTGAATTTCTTTCATTGAAATGCAAGAGTTGGAATATTTCAGTAGTGTTTTTTCATGGTTTACCATATCACAGTCACATTCTCTTTGATTTTTCAAAGTTCATTTTGGATTTCTTTCGTTGAAATGCAAGAGTTGGAATATTTCAGTAGTGTTTTGTCATGGTTTACCATGTCACAGTTACATTCTCTTGATTTTTCAAAGTTCATTTTGAATTTCTTTCATTGAAATGCAAGAGTTGGATTATTTCAGTAGTGTTTTGTCATGGTTTACCTTGTCACAGTTACATTCTCTTAATTTTTCAAAGTTCATTTTGAATTTCTTTCGTTGAAATGCAAGAGTTGGAATATTTCAGTAGTGTTTTGTCGTGGTTTACCTTGTAACAGTTACATTCTCATGATTTTTCAAAGTTCATTTTGAATTTCTTTCATTGAAATGCAAGAGTTGGATTATTTCAGTAGTGTTTTGTCATGGTTTACCATGTCAAAGTCACATTTTCTTTGTTTTTTCAAAGTTCATTTTGGATTTCTTTCGTTGAAATGCAAGAGTTGGAATATTTCATTAGTGTTTTGTCGTGGTTTACCATATCACAGTTACATTCTCTTGATTTTTCAAAGTTCATTTTGAATTTCTTTCGTTGAATTGCAAGAGTTGGAATATTTCAGTAGTGGAATATTTCTTACCAACGTACGCGCGCGTACGTAGGAAAGAAATTCAAAATGAACTTTGAAAAATCAAGAGAATGTAACTGTGACATGGTAAACCACGACAAAACACTACTGAAATATTCCAACTCTTGCATCTTACGAAAGAAATCCAAAATGAACTTTGAAAAAATCAAGAGAATGTAACTGTGACAATGTAAAGCACAACAAAACACTACTGAAATATTCAAACTCTTGCATTTCAACGAAAGAAATTCAAAATGAACTTTGAAAAATTAAGAGGACAAGGTAAAGCACAACAAAACACTACTGAAATATTCCAACTCTTGCATTTCAATGAAAGAAATTCAAAATGAACTTTGAAAAATTAAGAGAATTTTCCTACGTACGCGCGCGTACGTAGGAAAGAAATTCAAAATGAACTTTGAAAAATCAAGCGAATGTAACTGTGACATGGTAAACCACGACAAAACACTACTGAAATATTCCAAATCTTGCATCTTACGAAAGAAATCCAAAATGAACTTTGAAAAAATCAAGAGAATGTAACTGTGACAATGTAAAGCACAACAAAACACTACTGAAATATTCAAACTCTTGCATTTCAACGAAAGAAATTCAAAATGAACTTTGAAAAATTAAGAGAATGTAACTTTGACAAGGTAAAGCACAACAAAACACTACTGAAATATTCCAACTCTTGCATTTCAAGGAAAGAAATTCAAAATGAACTTTGAAAAATTAAGAGAATTTAACTGTGACAAGGTAAACCATGACAAAACACTACTGAAATATTCCAACTCTTGCATTTCAATGAAAGAAATTCAAAATGAACTTTGAAAAATCAAGAGAATGTAACTGTGACAAGGTAAACCACGACAAAACACTACTGAAATAGCCCAACTCATGCATTTTAATGAAAAAAATTCAAAATGAACTTTGAAAAATCAAGAGAATGTAACTGTGACAAGGTAAACCATGACAAAACACTACTGAAATATTCCAACTCTTGCATTTCAACGAAAGAAATTCAAAATGAACTTTGGAAAATCCTGAGAATGTAACTGTTAAAAGGTAAACCACGACAAAACACTACTGAAATATTCCAACTCTTGCATTTCAACGAAAGAAATCCAAAATGAACTTTGGAAAATCCTGAGAATGTAACTGTTAAAAGGTAAACCACGACAAAACACTACTGAAATATTCCAACTCTTGCATTTCAACGAAAGAAATTCAAAATTAACTTTGAAAAATTAAGAGAATGTAACTGTGACAAGGTAAACCACGACAAAAAACTACTGAAATAATCCAACTCTTGCATTTCAATGAAAGAAATTCAAAATGAACTTTGAAAAATCAAGAGAATGTAACTGTGACATGGTAAACCATGACAAAACACTACTAAAATATTCCAACTCTTGCATTTCAACGAAAGAAATCCAAAATGAACTTTGAAAAATCAAGAGAATGTAACTGTGATGTGGTAAACCACGACAAAACACTACTGAAATGTTCCAACCCTTGCATTTCAATTAAAGAAATTCAAAATGAACTTTGAAAAATCAAGAGAATGTAACTGTGGCAAGGTAAACCCTGACAAAACACTACTGAAATATTCCAACTCTTGCATTTCAATGAAAGAAATTCAAAATGAACTTTGAAAAATCAAGAGAATGTAACTGTGACAAGGTAAACCATAACAAAACACTACTGAAATACTCCAACTCTTGCATTTCAACGATAGAAATCCAAAAATGAACTTTGAAAAATCAAGAGAATGTAACTGTGGCAAGGTAACCCACGACAAAACACTACTGAAATATTCCAACTCTTGCATTTCAACGAAAGAAATCCAAAATAAACTTTGAAAAATCAAGAGAATGTAACTGTGATAAGGTAAACCACGACAAAACACTACTGAAATATTCCAACTCTTGCTTTTCAAGGAAAGAAATCCAAAAAGAACTTTGAAAGATCAAGAGAATGTAACTGTGAAAAGGTAAACCATGGTAAAACACTACTGAAATATTCCAACTCTTGCATTTCACGAAAGAAATTGAAAATGAACTTTGAAAAATCAAGAGCATGTAACAGTGATATGGTAAACCACGATAAAACACTACTGAAATATTCCAACTCTTGCATTTCACGAAAGAAATTCAAAATGAACTTTGAAAAATCAAGAGAATGTAACTATGACAAGGTAAAGCACAACAAAACACTGCTGAAATATTCCAACTCTTGCATTTCAACGAAAGAAATCCAAAATGAACTTTGAAAAATGAAGAGAATGTAACAGTGACAAGGTAAAGTACAACAAGACACTACTGAAGAAAAAAAGTCCTGGATATTTTTGTCAGTTTGTAGTTTACGCACTAATATCAATATCAGTAACGATTCTATTTGAACTTTCTCCAAGTTGATCAAATTGCTCTCTAAACGTTTCATGATAAAAAAAAAATAGTTTGGGGGCAAGAAAAAAAAACTAAAATAATGTCATGAAATCATTTTCAACACTCAGAGCAGAGGGACGTTGGGATTGAATCATAGAGAAACAACGAATTTACTTTTTAAAAAAATGTGACTCAAAGATATTTCGTTCTTTTCATTGGCTTGAAATTGCATACAAACGACCCAATCAGGTGTTACAATCCTTTTGTTTACTCAAAATTCGACAAAGCAACGACGGTTTGGCTAGTTTATTTTGCATGATATTTCTAAAGCCAATTAAGATGAAGAATCTCCCCCAAAACACTTTTCAGTCATTTCTTGTTAATGTTTTTTTTTTATTTCAACTCACCCACACGGGTTTTTCCACATTTGAACCAGAGAATGGACCTAAGTTTCACATTTGAACGATAGAATTGTATTTTCCATAATTTTCTTATAGGAAACTAGAGTTTATGGTCAAAAGCCCCTATTAGCTCAGATTCTACAGAAATAGTTTATTTTTCAATACCTATTTTTTCAATCCACTATAACTTCGCTAATAGATCCTTCTGCCAATCAACCCAGAGCCCAAAGAGGCACCCACAGTCCAAAGAGACAAAAACAGCCGAAAGAGACAAACACAGTCCAAAAAGACTCAAACAGCCCAAAGAGACACACATAGCCCAAAGAGACACATACAGACCAAAAAGACTCAAACACCACAAAAAAACACACAGTCCAAAGAGACACACACAGCCTAAAGAGACACATACATCACAAAGAGACACCCACAGCCCAAAGAGAGACATACAGCTCAAAGAGACGCACACGGCCCAAAGAGACGCACACATCCAACAGAGACAATTAAGGCCCAAAACGAAACAAACAGCCAAAAGAGACACACACAGACCAAAAAGATTCAAACTGCCCAAAGAGACACACAGCCTAAAGAGACACACCTAGCCCAAAGAGACACACACAGGCTAAAGAGACACACACAGCCCGAAGAGACACACAAAGCGCAGAGACACACGCAGCCCAAAGAGACAAAAAACGCCCATACAGACACATACAGACCAAAAAGATTCAAACAGCCCAAAGAGACACATATAGCCCAAAGAGACACACATCATTTCTTGTTAAATTTTTTTATTTCAACTCATCCAGACGAGGTTTTCGCTAGCAACTCGCCCTCCATTATAACTACGCTAATATATCCTTCTGTCAATCAACCCATCTCCTCCAAAACACTTTTCAGTCATTTCTTGTTAAAATATTATTATTTCAAGTCATCCACACGGGTTTTTCGCTAGCAACTCACCCTCCACTATAACTTTGCTAATACATCCTTCTGCCAATCAAACACTTTTCAGTCATTTCTTGTTAAAAAAAAATTTATTTCAACTCATCCACATGGGTTTTTCGCTAGCAAGTCGCCCTCCACTATAACTTCGCTAATACATCCTTCTGCCAATCAAGCCATCTCCCCCAAAACACTTTTCAGTCATTTCTTGTTAAAAAAATTTTATTTCAACTCACCCACACGGGTTTTTCCACATTTGAACCAAAGAATGAACCTAAGTTTCACATTTGAACGATAGAATTGTATTTTCCATAATTTTCTTATAGGAAACTAGAGTTTATGGTCAAAAACCCTTATTAGCTCAGATTTTACAGAAATAGTTTATTTTTCGATCCATACCTGGACTTAAGTTTCACCTATGAACCAACGAATTGTATTTTCCATAATTTTCTTACAAAAAACTAGAGTTTACGGTCAAAAACCCTTATTAGCTTAGATTTTTCGCTAGCAACTCGCCCTCCACTATAAATTCGCTAATACATCCTTCTGCCAATCAACCCACAGCCCAAAGAGACACCCAGAGTCCAAAGAGACACAAACGGCCGAAAGAGACATACACAGTCCAAAAACACTCAAACAGCCCAAAGAGACACACATAGCCTAAAGAGACACATACAGACCAAAAAGACTCACAGCCCAAAGAGACACACACAGCCTAAAGAGACACACACATCACAAAGAGACACAAACAGACCAAAAAGACTCAAACAGCCCGAAGAGACACACAAAGCCCAAAGAGACGCACACGGCCCAAAGAGAGACGCACACATCCAACAGAGACACACAAAGCCCAAAGAGAGACGCACACATCCAATAGAGACACACAAAGCCCAAAACGACACAAACAGCCAAAAGAGACACACACACAGACCAAAAATATTCAAACTGCCCCAAAGAGACACACAGCCTAAAGAGACACAAACAGCCAAAAGAAACACACACAGACCAAAATGACTCAAAACAGCCCAAAGAGACACACATAGCCCAAAGAAACACAAACAGGCCAAAGAGACACAAACAGCCCAAAGAGACAAACACAGACCAAAAAGACTCAAAACAACCCAAAAAAGACACAAAAACAGACCAAATGGACTCATACAGCCCAAAGAGACACACACACCCCAAAGAAACACAAACAGCCCAAAGAGACAAACACAGACCAAAAAGACTCAAACAGCCCAAAGAGACACAAACAGACCAAAAAGACTCAAACAGCCCGAAGAGACATACAAAGCCCAAAGAGACACACACAGCCCAAAGAGACAAAAAACGCCCATCCAGACACATACAGACCAAAAAGATTCAAACAGCCCAAAGAGACAGACATAGCCCAAAGAGACACACACGGCCCTAAGAGACACAAACAGCCAAAAGAAACGCACACAGACCAAAATGACTCAAACAGCCCAAAGAGACACACATAGCCCAAAGAAACACAAACAGCCCAAAGAGACACAAACAGTCCAAAGAGACAAACACAGACCAAAAAGACTCAAACAGCCCAAAGAGACACAAACAGACTAAAAAGACTCAAACAGCCCGAAGAGACACTATCCTTCTGCTATCACTTGTGTATTATACGGAACACATTGAAGAAGTAAAGCTATCCGTTATTACAATTCTTTTCTTGTCATCTACACCCCTCTTAGTATCAACTTCTTCTTATAGTATAACGTTAAACTATTTTAAATTGACAACACTGTCCAAACATCACTTGTGTATTATACAGTACACAATCAACCCATCTTCCCCCCAAAACACTTTTAAGCCATTTCTTATTAAAATTTTTTCAACTCATCCACACGAGGTTTTCGCTAGCAGCTCGGCCCCCACCGTCCAGCACTATAAGTACTCTAAGAGTATTCGCAAATGCTAAACCCTTTTCTTTTTTTTCTCCACCTTAATAGGATCAAATTCACAAATCCTATCTACCGACACATTCATATCAAACTATTGTTGGCTAAAGGCAATTGTCCAAAACAAATCAGGAACCGCTATTGATAGCACAGACTTCAAAGAAATGGAACTGTGGATAACACATGGGTGATAGACAGCTTTCCCTACAAAACCATTCCTAAATACGCAATTTGACAATCTCTAGTTTTCGATTTAAAAAAAAAAAAAAAAAAAAAAAAAAAATGTCCACGTGAACTTACGACACACATTCCAATGTGCAATTCTTATCAATAACAAAAAACCTTGCCAACTTAAAAAAAAAAAAAATGTCTACGTCAAACTGTGTGAGGGAGTTCTGACTTAGAATAGCATGGGAGGGAACAGAAACTCCTGGAATAGCATAGGAAGGAATATAATCCACCCAAATCCATAAGTACATGCTCTGGAAATGTTTTTCCTATACGTCTCTGCAAAGTATTTCCTATACGTCTCTGCAAAGTATTTCCTATATGTCTCTGCAAAGTGTTTCCTATATGTCTCTGCAAATAGCATGGTAATTCCTATACGTCTCTGCAAATTCCATAGATATACCCTACTAGTATTTCCCAGCACATTTGGTAGTGTTTGGAAACTTTTAATTTGGAAAACCAGAGTGATCCAGCCGAATACATACCGCTAAATGAATCAAACAGTTCGTGGTAACGAACTGTAAGTAAGGAGTGACCAGGCTCAATAGTAACGGAAACCAAACAGAATTTTAATACCAATAAATACATCACAAGAATAAAATTTTTATGCTGATTTCAAATATATCAATTTCATCAAGTTTGGTCTTGGCCATCGAAAGTTACATGCCTGAGAAATTTTGCCTTATTTTCCAAAAAGTGGGAAACATGCCCTAACATCAGATTCAGTGTATCAGAGAACCCTACTATAGAAGTTTCAAGCTCCTATCCGCAAAAATGTGGAATTTTATATTTTTTCCCAGAAGAAAGATAACGGATGCCTGATTACTATTTTTTTTTCCAGGGGTGATTGTATCGACCCAGTGGTCCTAGAATATCACGGGAGGGCTCATTCAAACGGAAATTAAAATTTTCAGTGTCCTTTTTAAGTGAACAAAATGGAGGGTAACTAGGCCCCCTCTCACGCTCATTTTTTCCCAAAGTCACCCGATCAAAATTTTGAGATAGCCATTTTGTTCGGCATGGTCGGAAAATAAAATAACTATGTCTTTGAGGATGATTTAATCCCTCACAGTCCCCGGGAGAAGGTCCGCAAGCTATGAACTTTGCCGAATGTTTACATATAGTAGCCTATTGAAAAAAAACAAAAGGTGAAGAATACGGCATTGGACTTTATAGTCCCTACCGGCGTTGCTGATCTCCGTTTCTTGGCCCTTCAGCCAGGAAGTGCAATGGGAGGTTGGGGGGTCAACCCTCCTGTGATTTCGCACAGCCTTCCTGCTCGGTCGACTCTGGCTGAGCTTACAGAGCATTATTTCAAAAAACAATCATAAATTAAACAAAAAAATACAATTTTTTTCAACTGAAAGTAAGGAGCAACATCAAAACTTAAAAAGAACAGAAATTTGTTCAAGAAAATCACGAGGATAAAACCTTCACTAAAGCTTTTCAAAAAGCAAACTGTTCGTGGTAATGTGAGACCGTGGTAATGTGAACTGTAAGTAAGGAGAGACCCGGCTCAATAGTAACCGAAACTCTAAAAAACCAAATTTTGATACCAGTAGATACATCAAAAGAATCAGATTCTAATGCTGATTTCAAATATATAAGTTTCATTATGTTTTGTTTTACCCAACGAAAGTTACGAGCCTGAAAAATTTGTCTTATTTATGAAAAAAAGGGGGGAAACCCCTAAATGTCTTAATGAAAATGATACCATCAGGTTCAGCATATCAGGACACCCTACTGTAGACGTTTCAAGCTCCTATCTGTAAAATCGTGGAATTTTGTATTTTTTGCCAGAAGAATGATCACAGATCCGTGTTTATTTGTTTTTTTTTGTTTCTTTTTGTTTTTCACAGGAGTGATCATATCGATCCAGTGGTCCTAGAATATCGTGAAAGGGCTCATTCGAACGGAAATTAGAAGTTCTAGTGTGTTTTTTAAGTGACCAAAAAAATTGGAGGCCAACTAGGCCCCCTCCCACGGTCATTGTTTTTCCGAAGTCACTTGATTGAAATTTTGAGATAGCCATTTTGTTCAGCATAGTCGAAAATTTTATAAATATGTCTTTAAGGATGAATTCATCCCCCACAGTTCCCTGGGGAAGGGCTGCAAGTAATGAACTTTCCCCATTGTTTTCATATAGTATTAAATAAAAAAAACAAGTTTTTTATAACTGAAAGTAAGGAGCGACATTAAAACTTAAAACGAAAAGAAATTATTCCGTATATGAAAGGGGCTGTCCCCTCCTCAACGCCTCGCTCTTTACGCTAAAGTTTTTTATTGTTTTAAAAAATAAAGTTGTGAGACAGAGTCAAACTTTAGCGTAAAGAGCGAGGCGTTGAGGAGAAGACAATCTCTTTCATACACAGAATAATTTCTGTTCGTTTTTAAGTTTTAATGTCGCTCCTTACTTTCAGTTTAAAAAACTTTTTTTTTTATTTAATTTTTGAACGTTTTTGAATAAATGCAGGTTTTGATCTTGGCTCACCGTACATGAATGATTAAAACAAAATTTTCATATTGATTTACTTTTATTTAGTTAAATGGCTTTCTCGAAACTTGTTTAATTTATTTACGAACGTTTTTATTAGTAATAAATATACGTAACTTACGAATTAACTTACGTAACGAACTTCTATATTCATATATTTTTAATACGTTTATTAGGAGGTTCGCCCCCTAGTCAATACCTTGCTCTTTAAGCGAAAGTTCAAATTTTGTTCCAATTCTTTAGAAATGACCGCTTAATCACAAAGGCCGTTACTTAGAATAAATAGCTCTTATGAAAGTACTAAAAAATCTTTGGCTTAAAGAGCGAGGCATTGACTACGGGGTGAACCCAATTATATATGTAATATTTTCTGTTCGTTTAAAGTTTCGATGTTGCTGCTGTTGCAGTTGAAATACTTGTTTTTTTATATTAAATTTATGATATTTTTTTAAATAATGCTGGGAAGTCCGGCGTCCCCTTCATAGTAATGTCCCTTCCCCCATGAAAACTTCCTTCATGGAAAGATCCTCCAACATAACCCTGACCAACCCACCCCCCCCCCCACTACCAGGAAAAATCTCCCCTGAAAACGTCTGTGTACTTGCAAATAACCAATACTATATGTTAACATTGGGTAAAGTTCATAACTTTCAGCCCTCCCCCCGGGAACTTCGGGGGATTAAGTCATCCTAAAGGACATACTTATAATATTTTCGAACATGCTGAACAAAATGGCTATCTCAAAATTTTGATCAGGTGACTTTGGGAAAAAATGAGCGTGGGGGGGGGGCCTAGTTGCCCTCCATTTTTTTTGGTCACTTAAAAAGGGCACTAGAACTTTCAATTTCCATTCCAATGAGCCCTTCCATGATATCCTAGGACAACTGGTTCGATACGATCACCCCTGGGGAAAAAAAAAAAAAAAAAAAACAAATAAACACGCACCCGTGATCTTTCTTCTGGCAAAAAAATGCAAAATTCCACATTTTTGTAGATGGGAGCTTGAAACCTCTACAGTAGGGTTCTCTGATACGCGGAATATGATGGTTTGATTTTCATTAAGGTTCTATAACTTTTAGGGGGTCTTTCCCCCTTTTTTCGAAAATCAGCCAAATTTTCTCAGGCGCCTAACTTTTGATGGGTAGGATTAAACTTGTTGAAACTTATATATTTGAAATCAGCATTAAAATTTGATTCTTTTGATGTATCTATTTGTATCAAAATACCGTTTTCTAGAGTTTCGGTTACCATTGAGCCGGGTCGCTCCTTACTTACAGTTCGTTACCACGAACTGTTTGATATAGTATTGGTTATTGGGAAGTATGTAGACGTTTTCAGGAGGGATTTTTTCTGGTTAGTGGGGTGGGGGGAGGGGTTTACATGGGAGGATCTTACAGGGAGATTGTTTCCATGGGGGAAGGGACATTTCTATGAAGGGGGCACTGGATTTCCCAGCATTATTTAAAAAACGATCAGAAATTAAATAAAAAGCAAGTTTTTTCAACTGAAAGTAAGGAGCAAAATTAAAACTTAAAATGAGCAGAGATTTTTACGTATATGAGGGTGTTCAGCCCCTAGTCAATACATCGCTTTTTACGCTAAAGTCTTTTGAGTACTTTCAAAAGAGCTATCTATTCTAGTTTAACGGCCTTTGTGACCCAGGGGTTTGTGAATCGAACAAAATTCGATCGCATCGTATCCATCGTATTGTACGAAAAATCGTATAAAAGTAAAATTAATATGCAAATTTTGATTTAATTATTCGTGTAGGGTGAGCAAAAATCAAAGCTGCATTATTTCAAAACCGTTCAGAAATTAAATAAAAAAATATGTTTTTTTTAACTGAAAGTAAGGAGCGACATTAAAACTTAAAACGAAAAGAAATTATTCCGTATATGAAAGGGGCTGTCCCCTCCTCAACGCCTCGCTCTTTAAGCTAAAGTTTGACTCTTTCTCGCAACTCTATTTTTTAAAGCAATAAAAAGCATTAGCGTAAGGAGTGAGGCGTTGAGGAGGGGACTGCCCCTTTCATATACGGAATAATTTCTCTTCGTTTAAAGTTTAAGCGTCGCTCCTTACTTTCAGCTTAAAAAAAAAACTTGCCTTTTATTTAATCACCTAGATGAAACGTCTGTTCATAACCTATAAGACTCAATGCTAAATTAGATTGAAAGATATAATTTTAACAGTCTAATTTGCATTCCCATGGCTGCAGCGCTCTTGGCTCCAAAAATGATAAAAGGCAATTTTAGTCGGCCAAGTATATTTTTCTGTGAAGTTAACGTTTCCAACCAATCTCAAGACGGAACAAACAAGCAACACAAAAGCGAGGTCTAGGTGCGTGAACGTGCAGTTCAGGCACAGTTCTGAGGTGTCAGATTGTAAGCACAAAGGGGCCACCCTGTAATGCATAGAAGGAGGATACATTGGGTCTACTCAATTCTTGTGTTAATGTTTGACGAACTAGAACGATCAGATCTAACCGATTACTTTTGCCAATGTTGAACAAAAAAACTGTGACGGGCTTTTTTAATTGACGAATCAGCGTTAAACTAGATTCAAGCACGCTCCTGTTCACAAGTAGCAACGCATGATACGAGACTCAATTCTAAACTTCAGATGTGCCGAACAGACACTAGTAACTTCTCAGTTCCAGCAAAGATATGATATGTTGGGTAGCAATAAATTGTTTGCACTGAAACATTTTCTAGCTTAAACAAGGATAAAATGCCGATGGTTAGCGTCCTCTACTATGTAGATTAATTTCTGTCTGTTGCAAGTTTTACTACTACTACTACTACTACTACTACTACTACTAACAACTCACCGCAACACCAAGCCGTCTTAGGCTAACACAGCTAGGCATGCTTCTCCTCCATCCCCATCTATTCAAAGCCTCCCTTTTACACCCACCCACAAAGTTCCCATTTCCTTTAAATCTCTCTTTATGACGTCCTCCCACCCCAGACGAGCACGACCTGCTTTCCGTTTAGCCCTCGACAGTTGGCCGAAAAGAAAAATCTTCGGCAATCGGTCATTCCTCATCCGCACAACGTGCCCAAGCCACCTCAACCTTTCTCTCATTATAGCCCTAGAGAACGGTATTGAACCACATTTTTCGTATAGCCTATTGTTTGAAATACGGTCAGTCAGCCGGGTACCCAGAATAATCCTTAAGCAATTTCTCTAGAAAACATCTAGCAAATCTTCATCCGCTTTTCTGAGCGCCCGTGCTTCAGAACCATATTCGGCCACTATAATCACTGTAGCTTCTAATATTCTAATCTTGGTTTGCAGACTTATATTCCTATTGTTCTAAACTTTATTTAATTGTGAAAAAACACCCTGAGCCTTGGCTATTCTACTTTTAACATCTTCACTGCTCCCACCATCTTTACTAATAATACCACATAAAAAGATCCAGGAAGTAATCTATCAGACTTTATCATGCAACCCATTATATTGTCCAACTCAATGTTTTTTTTTTATTTTGTTCTCAAGATGATTTTAATTTTTTTTTATCTCAGACAGTTTGTTCTCTTTTAATCACTTGTAGAAAAGGTCAGAAATCAGATATTTTGGTGCTGAACCAACGTTGTCTGAAACAAGTCTTCACTCGTAAAGAAACAACAAAGTCTAATAGTCAAGAAAGTGTAAGATGACCGATGATTATTTGAAAATATACAAATTGACCCTTCTTCTGGATCTATCATATTACAAATGAAAAATCAAGTTAATTTCTTCACTTTGTCGGTTCCTAGTCCCCAGTTTTAATTTGTTGTTGCGCTTCTTAAGTCTTAATTTGTAATCTATTTATACATTTTCTTAGTTTGGCACTGAGAAAGCACCATGAATGTTGGTCCGAAGCATTTGCCAAGCGTCCTCCAAAACCCAAAGAGCATCCATTTTCTTTTTGAAAGTTCATGCTCAAATCAGCAGAGATGAAAACTTCACTGCTTTTCTTTTTTCTTTTAAAAGATTAACATTTCTTTTCGCTTGATGTTCCCTCACTTCTTAAGATGCAACTATATCTAAGTTATTCATAGAGCAAATCTTGCTTGTGAATTACTTCTCCCATTTTATTGTACCCTTGTTTCTAATCAAGTATCCACACCACAGAAGACTGCTGGAAAAGAAACAAATTAGGTGCTTCAACTGGAAAGAAATTCTTAGAACACTTTGCTCTATCCCCCTTGGGAAATTGTGGTGGTAGAGCTTCTTTGCAATTAGAAAGTTCAAAGGAAAAAGAAAAAGGTGGCCCCTTGCAATAATTCACTAAAGTTTTGACTGGCTCTTGACTCAGTAATCCCTGACCTAGATCTGAAAAAATGAGGCTACAATTTCGTAATAAATCTGTTACTCTGTCTTTAAAAAGCAAGGGAATATGTTGGTCGTGAAACAGCAGAGATGTTGTCTGAAAGATGTGACCCATTATACTCAGCGGGTCAGACTGTGTATCATATTTTTTATATCCTTGTTTATAATCCACATCACAGAGGGAAAATGCAAAAAAGCATGTTAGAGGCTATAACTCGAAACAAACTGTTGAAACACCGTACTGTTCGGCGCTTCGGGGAAATGTGGGATTACTTTACAATTAGTAAGTTCAACGATAATAAGGTGGACCGTTGTATTTATTTGTTGGGTCTTTAAGTGTCAATTTACGGAATATTTTCGAAGCTTTAAATTGGAAAATTTCGCAATTCTTGTTGTTTTTTCATTATTATTAAAACAATTTCCTGCCATTTCCTGCCTCAACGCCTCGCTCTTTACGCTGAACTTTTTTATTGTTTTAAAAAATAAAGTTGTGAGATAGAGTCAAACTTTAGCGTAAAGAGCGAGGCGTTGAGGAGGGGACAGCCCCTTTCATATACGGAATAATTTCTGTTCGTTTTAAGTTTTAATGTCGCTCCTTACTTTCAGTTTAAAAAACTTTTTTTTTTTATTTGATTTCTGATCGTTTTTTAGTTAATGCAGCTTTGATTTGGCTCACCGTCATCGAATAAGTAAACAAAAACTACATAAAAATTTTACTTTTCTTTTGCTAAATGGCTCTCTCTAAATTTGGTTCTGACGTAATTTAAAAATTAACTTACGTAACGAAATTCTATATTCGTATATTTTTCTTCTGGCAAAAAATACAAAGTTACAGATTTTTGCAGATATGGTCTTGAAACCTATGTAATAGGGTTTTTTGATACGCTGAATCTGACGGTGTGATTTTCATGAAAATTCTTTCACTTGTGGGGGATATTTCCCCCCCCCCTCTTAAAAAATCAGGTACATTTTCTCAGGCTCGTAGCCTTTGATGAGTAATACTAAACTTAATAAAGTTTATATATTTAGAATCCGCATTATAAGCCCAATCTTTTGATACATTTATTGACATCAAAATTCCGTTTTTAAAAGTTTCGATTACTATTGAGCCACATCGCTTGTTTTTTTTTTTATTATTGTTTTCCTTTATTACGGATTACCTATATGAGGGGGTTCTCCCCTTAGTCAATACCACGCTCTTTACGTTAAAAGTTACAAGTTTTTTTAATTCACAAAACCCTGAATCACAAAGGCCGTTTAAGTAGAATAGATAGCTCTTTTGAAAGCACTAAAAAAAAACTGTGGTGTAATGAGCGAGGTATTGACTTGGGGGAGAACCCCCTCATATACGTAATAATTTCTGTTCGTTTTAAGTTCTAATGTTGCTTCTTACTTTCAGTTGAAAAATCTTGTTTT
Organism: Artemia sinica; assembly: GCA_027921565.1. Taxonomy (NCBI): domain Eukaryota; kingdom Metazoa; phylum Arthropoda; class Branchiopoda; order Anostraca; family Artemiidae; genus Artemia; species Artemia sinica. The sequence continues at coordinate 52,273,519 of CM051268.1, forward strand.
TTTAATTTAATTTCTGATGGTTTTTTAAATAATGCTTGGAAATCCGGAGCCCCCTTCATAGAAATGTCCCTTACCCCAAAGAAACATCCTCCGCGGAAAGATTCTCCCGAGTAACCCCCTCCTCCAGCCCCCCCCCACCAGAAAAAAATCCTTCCTGTAAATGTCTGTATACTTCCCAATAACCAATACAATATGTAAGCAATGGGCAAAGTTCATAACTTGCAGCCCTTCCCCTGGGAAGTGTGGGGGATTAAGTCATCCTAAAAGATATATTTATTAGATTTTCGACTATGCTGAACAAAATGGCTATCTCAAAATTTTAATTGGGTGACTTTGAGAAAAAATGAGCGTGGGAGGGGGCCTAGTTGCCCTCCATTTTTTTAGTTACTTAAAAAGGGCACTAGAACGTTTAATTTACGTTCCAATGAGCCCTCCTACGATATTCTAGGACCACTGGGTCAATACGATTACCCCTGGGAAAAAGAAAAAAAAACAAACAAATAAACACGCATCCGTGATCTTTCTTCTGGCAAAAAATGGAAAATTCCACATTTTTGTAGATAGGAGCTTGAAACCTCTAGAGTAGGGTTCTGTGATAAGCTGAATATGATGGTGTGATTTTCTTTAAGGTTCTATAACTTTTAGGGGGTCTTTCCCCCTTTTTTCGAAAATTAGCCAAATTTTCTCAGGCGCTCAACTTTTGATGAGTGAGCTTAAACTTGATGAAACTTATATATTTGTCATCAAAATTAAAATCTGATTCTTTTGATGAATCTATTGGCATCAAAATTCTGTTTTTTAGAGTTTCGGTTACCATTGAGCCGGGTCACTCCTTACTTATAGTTCGTCACCACGAACTGTTTGAATACATGTTTGACAATAATCCCACTTGTCATTTTAGTCCATATATCTACACAAACAGCATCAAATACTAATAGTAGTCTTACGAAATTACTGGAATTCACGACAGTACTATAGCAGAATGAAAAACTCAGAATAATGCTATAAAATATTATCGTTAAATTTATTCCTAGAAAAATCTACTTAATCTACCAGGTACAATTTCAAAATGTGGTCGTTTTGTCGTAAATTAAAATGTTAAAATGGCAAGGGCAGAGAGAATGAAAGTTGTTTGTGTGAACTGGTCTAATAGAAACTTGCAAAACCCTATATCTCTTTAAGAAATTACGAAAACTGGAAATTATATTTATTTAAGAAAAATAAAAAAAAATTCTACAAATAGTTATGCAGTTTTTGATAATTAGGACCAGAGTTAGAAAAAAAATGCTAAAAAAAAATCAGCCAAAAATAAGCTAAACCAATATGCATCAACCAGCTGAACAAGGTGTAGCTCAGTTGGAGGTTTAGTTGCCTTTGAGAATCAACTGATTGTTAATGTTTGAATTTGTAGGGATGAAAAGCATTGTCAAATTTAACTAATTAGTTTTTCTTGTTTATTTTCACGGTTCGACGTGACAACTAACGAAAATTTAGTACTGTTTTAAAAGCTTCATAATTCTGAAGCAACCAAAAGAATTGTCTTAGAAACTAATGTTTTTCAGGTATGAATAGACCCAGGGGGCAGGTGGGCCCAAGGGGCAAAAATCGTTTTCATTTTGATGGCTTTGACATTTTAAAGAATTAAGTTTTAATCCGGCAGCCGAAGGGTTCGGCCCAAACATTTCCATTAAAGCTAGACCCAACACAAATCCGGTGCTTTTGAAACATTTATTGATATTCATTCCACTATTAACAGAGTATATCAAGTTTGATAATTAGCCTGAAATGTGCTTAACCCCTTAAAACATTAGGCGAAAAAAAGCGTGTGCATAGAGCTGTAACATAAATATTTGGTCTATTGAAGATCTGTCTTCGGTTCATACCTCATTTCCTGAATCTTTAAGTTTAAAATATTAATAATCTGCTAATTACTGTTCATCATGATGTAAATACTGTGTTATATATGTTATAAAAGTACCACATTTTTTTTGAGGGGGGGTCCTGTGTATTTATTGATTTTATATATTGTGTTATCTATTTTATATACCTTTGTATAAACACGGTGTATTTGTTGTATTTATTGATAATTATTGATTAATTATTTAAATTTGAGTTTTTGATTACACACTCTGATCCCCTTTGCTGTCCGTAGTTTTTTTTTCTTCAGCAACAATATTTCCTTCACTTATTAAAATGAAAAAAGCCGAAAAGGCGGAAAATAGTAGTGTGTTGCAATAATAGTTTCTTTGACAAGAAACCCTAATGTTTTCGTAATATAAAACTATGTTTTGTCTATATTAATCACTAGAAAAGCGGAAAATATTAACTTGATTGATGAAGCCTTCAAAGTCAAAGATACGTTTGTTCCCGGAGAACTTCTTGCAAATGATGTATTGATTGTTGTTTCTCACTTGTAATCGCATAGAATTTCTGGCTCAACTTTTTTCAAATAAAACTTTAAAATGGTATCTTTTGTTTTTTTTTTCTATTGCTGATGTTACTTCAGGCTACTCTGTTTCACTCATTGTATTGTAACTTGCATGGAACAAAACTTAATGGGGTCTAGAAAAAACCATCATTCACTAGCAGAATCAAAGATTACACACCAAGCTAAAAGTAGCAAAAAGTAAAAAAGGGAGGGGGAGTCAGGCTAAAAATAGGAAGTCCAAGAATTAACTAGGGCTAATAACTTGATAAGTCTTCCCTTGAATATTAAAATAAGAACAATAATTTGTTGTGTTCTTTACAACTAGACATAAGAAATTTTCTCTAGGAAAGTTTTATGCCTTCTTTTTAAGCCTTTCTTAGTTTCCAAGTACATAGTCACTTGATAGTCTGCACCAGATGCTGTTGGTGCTTAATAAATAGGAAATACAAGTCATTTAGCAAACTTTTTATCTCATATTATTTGAATTCAAAGGAAATATATAGGTAATATTTTATGTACTCATATAGAAAAATGTTCAATAAAACACTTGTAAAGATCACAGCTACAAAGAAACAAAAGCATAAAAGCAGCTACAAAGATACAAAGAAATAAAAACACGGGCAGCGCAATAGGGCTTGGTAGGTAAAGAACCTGGTGTGTGCAATGTATTTTTTCCCAGCCATATCGGATAAAACGGTGGGGTTAAAAACTTCAGAAGGGGCTCCTTCAGGAGTACGGTGTTAGTGGCATATAACATTGAGGTAATTTCCGTTTATTTAAAGTTTGAATTACTATATGAATTTATTTCTGCTCGTCTTTGGTTTTGATGAAGATTTTTAATTTTCTGTGAAAATATATTTTTTGGAAAATATTTTTTTTTATTTACGAGTAGCAAAGAACAAATGAATGTAGTTGCAGTCAAACATATCGTCCATTGGAAAAATTGCTTTTTCAAGGTTTTGATAAACGTCAGGAGTAGTAATGCCACTCTGCTTCCAACAGCAGCCCATCCCATTCGAATCAAGAATCGGACACTTTTTTCTAAGCTTGTAAGAAATGTAGGCGTTAGGTCATTCCATGGGAGCCAGCAGGTGTTACATCAATGTTAAAATTAGGTTGCTATGTAATATGGCTGACGAAATCTTGCTTCAGTATTAGAAAAGAGTTCAGTGTGTCAACACCGATGATATTGTAATGAATGCTTTTACACTATTGGGTATTTAAAGCGCTAGTATTGGCGAAGTGGAACCTAGAGTGCCTAAAGGAAATTACAGGCAGTTGCCGACTAACCCTAGAATGGAATGGAATAAGATGTCTGCATTATATGGCATATCATTGTGCAAGTTCAAGTCGGAAAAACAATTATGCTTTGCAGCAAAAGTGAATATAATGCATACGCAGAGATTACAAAACGGGTTAAATCCATTAGTTAAATATATTGAAGAAAACAATCTATAAAAAAGAGCAATTTTGTTACTATCGGAACTCTTAGTTTTGTAAGTGGTAGTGACAGTGTCAGGATTAAAAATGACTGGATTTGAGAACAAAAAAATCTTACGGAATCTAGAAAAATTGGAAAAGTGGTTAATTTTAGATGATGATTTTCTATAGTTATCTCTCCAAAGAAAAATATTTCCTCAAGAAATGCTTAAAATACAATAAGAACTAATTCCCCATCTTTGGACTAAGGCTTGAAACTTTTACATCGTGGCCCAGCTGCATTTACTCAATTTATAGATATATTATTTGAGACAAAACAAAATGAAATTGTGATTTTGCTTTTAACCACTACTCACACGACCATTTTGTAAGACAACAAGAAACCGTGTCTAAAACAGTTTTGTGACGTCACTCCTCCTGGAAGACATTCATTTTATTGATCGTGAGTTGTTTTTTTATGGCAGTGAGACAGTCAACATAAAAAAATGTTTCACACGTGTCCATTATGCTTTTATAAATTGGTCAGTTGGTCGCCCTGTGAGAATTGTACCCTTGGTGATGATCATAACAAAAAGTTTTGATTATACAATCCATGTAAATTGCTTAGAGGACATGCAGTACAAATTAAAGACTGCCATTCCTGTTGTCACAATGACAAATGTGGTCAGTGAGAAAACACTTACCCTGGCATGATTGCAAAAAAACCCTAAACGTGATTTTGGTTTATTTTTAAGAGACTGGTATCGCCCTGGTTTTAAATTATTTTGGAAAGAAGAACCTTATATACGCTTCAATTGCTGGAATAATTAAAGAATCAGGTTTTTACGTCATCGCTGTGAAGATTCTGGCTAATATGATTATAAAACTACAGAATTTTATTTTGATGTTAAAAAAGTGATTCTTCATATGTGAATTTTGTATTTGACACTTTTTCAAATAAGCAAGTTGAAAAACGTGAATTTTATAATATGAATTTGAAAAGTATTATTGACTTTACAAAGAGATTTAATAAAAATGAAGTTACAATATATTGTAGAAAATGTAACCCCGACTTTGCATGGCAAGACGAATACAAGTTAAATCCTGACGAACTACTACTGCCTATTGTTTTTGATGATTACCTATACGTAGAAGAAGAAATCTAAGAGGACACAGTGTTTTGTAAATACAAATTTTGTTGATAAGAAAATTTACATACATTTTTTAATCATTTAACGTTTAGCTTACCGAAATTTATATTATAGAGGTAGGAAAGACTATTTTTACCTAGAGAGTCGTAGAATCGAAGATTGTCACCATAAATGTCGAGGAATTCACTGTAAGTATGTCAGTTGAATAGGAAAACAAAATATAATAGTGCATGAAAATCATAGCTTTTAGTTGATAAATCTTGTACCCGCTTTCAATTTTGAATAATAGATTTTTCGCTTTGCTCAAAAATTTTTTTAATGTGATGCGTGTAGAACGTTTACGGTAGGCCAAGAGGATAAATAAAATTCAATATACTTTCTTGTTTGAAAGATGTATAGCCAATGTCCCGTCGTTACAGTTAATAGGCTACAGTTAAAAATAATAAGGGCATTGTTAACACTTTGAATATGCTCGAGGAGATCCGAAGGTATGCAATAGGATTTGTATTTGGGCATGTAAGGATCCAAATTGAATACATTCATTATTTGATTTGTTTCATGGTGCCAAGTCTAATAGAACACTGCCATCAGGGGTAGTTTCCCAATAGGTTTCAAACTGATTGAGCGAGATTAATGCAATACTTTCCTCTAATGGCTCGGCAAACATACACTCTAAACTTACAGTACCCGTTAGGACAATAGCTATATCTTGAGTACCAGAAAAATACAATACAATGAGTTTTCGCAAAAAATTTTTCGGTTATACCCATTTCATATAATTCTGAATCACGATCTAGGGATTGCATTGTCAATTCATATAAGGTCCTGCAGGATTTATCAAAGGATAAATTTTAGAGTGGAATTCCATTTACTAAGAGACGAAAGTCTAAAAAGTTCAAATTTATGTGCAGAATCTACCTATGATCCAACGGCATTAGCACATTTTACAAAAGCCAAAGCAAGTTTTGAGGGAATTTAATCATTAAAATTGAAGAATCAGGGTAGGTACGCGTAGCCTTAGAAATAAGTCGTTGATACGTAATTTTATGAGGAACGAGCAATTTCGTAGTATTTCCCGAGACTGTTACGTCAGGTGCATTTCCAATTACTTTTCGCAAAATAAAATTGGAAGGTGCGAGATGTAGGTTTATATCAATCTTAACATTGGGGGGGGCATCCATTGAGGTATATTAAATATCTCATGATTTAGTTTAAGAAGCAAATGTTAATCTTTCGTTGTCGCGTCTCTAAGTATAATGGCAGTGTCTGTGTTCGTTTTATATTCATATCCAATAGCCATATCTCTCAATTTTGTATAGGGCATTAGGGTCCTCAACATGAATTGTATGTAACTTTTATAATTTGAAAGATAATTGCTCGTACTCACCAAGGTGTCATTTATGTAGACATTGATTTGCCTAAATAAATTGTATAGCACACTATTTTAATAGGAAAATCCCTCGGCTGCACTTGGATTTCATTGTTAGATTTTTTAACAATGACGAGCAAATCTATAAATGACATCAAATCTTTGAAATAATCTTCATTTGAATATAATTGAAAATGGACGTTTTCAGAGAAGGGCTGTTGCGAGAAATGTTAATAGTAACCATGTTTTACACTAACATATATATTTTCTGCATTAAAAAGATTTAGAGATGAGTTGACGGAAGATTCTTTATGGGGTAGATTCCATTTGTAGCAAAAGAAATCCTTTCTTGATCTAATAATTTTTACTTTCCTTTTCTTGATCGATGCTTTACTCTTCCGGGCTGATGGACTGATGATTGTTGAGGTCTTTCTCACCCTTTTTAAACCTTTTCCGCTTTGTCATGATTTCAATTTCTCGCCGAGGAATCGGGTGCCAGACTGGAGATCTTGTGATTCACTTTCTTGAATATCTTTCCAGAGCCCCAGTCATGCAGTGTAGAGGGCACAAAATCCGTAGCAACCAGTGAAATATATTTTTTAGCCAGGGGAAGTAAAGAGCGAAACAGCTTAGCTAACCAACTGCCGAGTCCGTAACCAGATACTGACGAATGAACCTTGTAAAAGTCCTTTCCATGAACCAATTGCCGTGGTTCACGAGTAGCAGTAGAACAATCAATATCAGGAAAATCAAAATGAGTTATATTGGCCATCTCACTGAATAGGTTGAATATGACATATAATCACCGCCAAACCTTTTGTTATTGCTAGAGGATCACCCAATTCACTGCTTAATTTTAACCGAAAGACCTTCAAATGCGACGTGTTGATTAGAATGTATTGAAGGTGCTTCATATTATAGTGGTGAATGTGTTCCCTAGATGTTTCTCGTTCAAGAATACGTAGGAGGGTAACATTTCTGTTACCGACTCTCGATCTTTTGACAAAGGATGCACAAAGATATCTACAATCGTCAGATGAGAAGGCGGGTGCATAGTCCGCATAGATAACATACTGCTTACCGCTGAAATTCTTTACTTGAATAATAGAATCCTTAAAACCGAGAACCTCTCGTAAATCGTCATTGAAGAAAGCTTTTTCACTATCAAATGGATTGGTAATGTGAATTCTCCTATGTTCCGATGAATACTTGAATGTGAATCCACCCTTTTCTCTATATGCAATGTGTTTGTTGATGACTTGACACAAATCACTCATATTGCTGTATTCTCCATAGGGTATAATAGCAAAGGGGTAATCGTCAGAGTCAAAATTAGCCACTGTTCCTTCGTCGGAAAAGTCAAAGGGTCTTACTTTAATCCCATATGTTCGATCCTGTCTTAGAATATAATTTTAATTTCTACGAATAAAATCAACAAAAGCAACTTCATACCTTCCCTCGAGCTTAAAGGTGGGGGAGAGTATTGCTAAGAAATCCCTCCTTTTACTCAAATCGTCGTAGAGGGGGTCAGAAACATTTGACGTGAATGTTACACAGAAATCATTAGACATTATGAACGTCTTCTTCGGCAATCCAGGAAAGAAAATCAGAGTTTTATCCTAGCCAGTGAACAACCAACTGCTGCTTACCCTTGCGAGTTTGAGTCTTTAATACCTTTTTCAGTTTCATACACACCAATATTTCTAACTTTCTGCAACTCATAACCAAAAAATCACCAAGAATCTCGTCATCTGTCGTAGCACGAAGACGATTATTTTACAGGTTTAGCGCCTAAGACCTTTGACACTTTAAAAAGTTCAGGAGATTAAAGCAATTCCACTTTTCAAAAGTATTTCTTGTTCGATCGATTCGAACAGTAGCACCTGCATTATATTTTCTTTCTTCAAAGCCCTTTCGTTAGAATATTCTGTAAGAAAAATGTCAAGAGTATGATCTCCTCGATGAACTTCCTGAGGGCTGAAATTGGACAAGGATCGATGAGGACGTTGATTATAAATCAATATGATTTTATCTAAATCATGCTTTAAAAGATTTCAAGGTACAATATCTTGAAATTAAAATTCGAATAGTTTTATTCAAAAATGTTCAGCCAACACCAGCTTTAACGGACTATAAGTATGATAGAGTCCTGTATTATATTTCAGGAAAATCTTTTTCACATGGGGATTAACGAATTCACTTCCCCGCTCTGTTTGAATTAATCTATAACAATCTTGTTCAAGAATACTTCTATACCTTTAGGACCCTAATCGCCTCTCTTTGAACGCAATGGAACAGCACATGTATAGCGACTAAAAACACTTAATTCAAGTAAAATACACTTCTAATGTCTATTATGACGTTTTGAACCTCGTCTAGGGTCAAAATAACTGCTTGTAATAGATGCAAAGGGGAAAAGGCTTTGGTTTTTCAATAATCACGACCTCGTGTCCTATGAAGTCAATGGTGTAACAGGGTTTCTTTTGTAAATACTCTTTTGCTAACTTCTTTTTAACACCGACGACTTTAGAAAGCTTGGTGAGAGAACTTAAACTTCCGACTTCTCCAGTATTCTCATAAACCCGTTTCAAAACTTGATCTATTTTGAGCGTAAACGTGGCATGAAGCGTCCGTAACGCTTTTGTATATTAAATGAGGTGGAAAGATGCGTTCGTTTAATACCCTTACTAGGCCCACCTGCTGTGCTATTCAATGATGTATATCAGGATATTTCTCAATATTCCCTTAATCGTTTTAAAACATGTTTATTCCCAATACGACTTTCGGGAATATTTTACAACTTTAAAAATCTATATAAATGACTATCAAAGCATTCAAGTCTCTTACGATTTGCGATCAAATCTGATAAAAAATCAATAAAATTCTAAGGTTTTCCCTGGATTATAACTTTATTCTTTTTCTCGTTAATTTGTTCATTTTCGGCGAGATAGATCAAGAGTCTTTTACTTTAGTTGTGGTAGGGTTGAGGCAATAGGTCTATAACATTTGTTAATAAATCTTCTTCTTCTTGTTTTGGCCTTTTCAAAGTTTCAGAACTTTCTGTACCTTCAGAATTTTGATCAATGACATTTACCTTGAGCTGTCTTTCATGGTAAGGCTTATGTTTGTTGACACACCGAAGGGCATTTTGAAGCAAAATTAATTTTTCATCATCGGAAATTGTTTCATTGTTAATAAACGTATCAAGATTATATTCAAAGTGCTCATTTGATGAAAGAGTAAATTCAATTGGTATCAATTTATAGGCTTTAGCCATTTCTAGAGAATAGTGTTTACGAGTCCTGCGATTATCGGTAGTAACAATGAAAAGATACTACCACCTGCTTGAAAAAGCCGTTTTCTATTGTTATTTAATTGCTGGCTAGGGCACATACAAGTGAAGCATGTTGCATTATCTGTTGTCTAACACCTTCTGACAGTTGAACATTGCCTTTCGTTAAATTTAAACAAAGTTCAGATAAGAGATTAATGCATTCATTGTCAATACCAAGTTTGAGTTTTTAACTAACTAGGAAAGAAAATAAATGTTTGTTTTCATGTGGCTTTTTTAGCGTCATGATAGTGACTAATGAGATTTTTTTAACTACTCACGGGTAGATATACAGTAGTTTCATTATCAAAATATCAGTGACTACACGTAACTCTTCGAGCGTGTTTGGATTAAGATCCTGTAGAGTATAACCATAAGGTTTATTAGTAGCTGGATTGTACGCGGAAAGTAAATATTTTTTCGCCAGGATAAGAGAAGTTGAATCATGAACAACCCTAGAGATGATATAGTTAGTACAATTTAAAGCAAGTGTTCTCATATATTATGTATTTACTCTCACGAAAAAGATTATGAAGAACAACCGTTATGAAAATTTTTTCATGATGTGACCGGACCATGAATAATTGTAGCATCTACAGAGACTATTCTTCAATAGATTCAGCTAAATCATCAATAATCAACCACAAGTTTGACACAATACTACTTAACACGTCAAGTCCTCATATGTTTTTATCCTCGATGCAATACTCTTTATTTTGTCATTCGACTCTTGCCGCACACTACAGCAATAATAGATATTTTTTGGATTCTCTAAAAATATCTTATTACGGAGTTGAATTATTTTTGTTAATAGTGTTGTTTTGTCAGACATTGAGGGTCCGCAAAGAAATGATCTGAATTTTGTTTTAAATTGATACACACTCCTCCAATGTCAAAATACAACTAACCGAACCTAACGTCAGTCTGTTGAGTATATACTCAATGAAATAGAATATGCATGGTTTCTTTAATGGAAAATATTCACTATAAACTTTTAAAACATATTTACAATGTCAGTACAAAAACAAAGTGAAATAGACACTTGAACTTTAAAAAAAGCCCTTTAATATTCCACCTGGTGGGGGTGGCAGCTAAGAAGGCCAAAGGCCAGGCTGAAAGGCCCGGCGTCTATTGCGGTTGCGGGAAGGGCTGCGGTGGCTGAAAGGTCTCTATGGCGGGTGGTAACAAGAAACATAAAACTATTCTAAAATTCCACTTTGTTGAAGAAAAAATAAATAAATATATAAATCTAAAATATATAAATTAAAATATATAAATATGAAAACATGTAATAAATACACGCTGCTGAGCTGGAGAAGGGAAAAATGGCCCTCCTTTCCCTTATGCAAACTATAGGGCTTTATCCATACCGAGTTCTTTTCTATAGTCTATAAAATCAGCTCAATCTGAAGTAAGATAGAAACCGCGTGGTAATACCCTCACACCGTCCGCGCGGTCATTTTTTCCTATATGGCGGATATGGCATATTTTCGACTCGAAGTGCATAGTTTTTATATTTAAAATAGCGAATCGCCATGACTTCCGCTCTTGGAACTAAATTATTTTCTACACAGTTCCTTTAAACACTAACGTTGAAATTTTCATTAGCATAATTTGAAGGCACCCCCTTGTAGACTTGTTTGATAACCGCATTTTGCGTTTCCACACAGTAACCTTTTGGATGGGAAACACACCTTTGCGTACCAAGTTACTCCCCGTCCAGTTTTTAACTTTAACAACTGTGTAATCTCTTAATGTGTGTAATCTGATAATATGTTACACGATTTGGAAAATAGTACTTACATTAGCTCCCGAGTGGACTACAACAACTGGGATGAGGCCGTCTATTCGGAGCTAATGATTTCACTCCCTGTCTTGGATTTTAACTTTAACAACTGATTTGGGGCCTGGAACTTCACTAGATCGGCATAAACGGACTCAGCCCAGTTGGTGTAGTTTATTCGGGAGCTAATGTACGTACCGTTTTTCAAATCGTGTAACAGATTAACTGTCTTAGGTTCAACAATAGTGAGTCTGTATCCCCGTAATAAGCTTGGACTTGCTCCTCCCCCTGCTATCTAAGCTTACACACATTGTAATTAAACTCAAACCTGAGTGTTTTATATTTCTAAAGTGGCACTGCCAGCGGCAATTTTTATTTAAAACTATAATTCTTTTTTGCAATGTGAAAGAGCCGTATTGGAGTCTATGATCGTGAACGATGTGAATTTCAGATCTGCCATGATTCGGGCACATTCTTTTGGGTCGGTCATAAACCACAACAACCCCTATTGCGCACACTCTCGCACATCTTACCAAAAGACAAATTAAAAATGAGTTTAAAGGTCTCTTTTTTAACCTTTGTTTTCACTTCAGATTGTTTCTTGAGAAAAGTGTTAATAGACATCTTCATATAAGACTTTTGATCGAATTGGAGAGCTCTTTGAATCTTTTTTAACTTGAACCCATTGGCCAGCATCCACTGCAAAAGAATGTGATGTATAACAATCTTTCGTTTCGGATCAAAGTCGGCAACAAGCATCTGTTTTGAAAGTGTCCAGTGCATACCCCCTTACTCTAGCAAAAATAAATTATAGGGACTCAAGGAGTCCCAAGGATTCGGTCTATTTATGCACGGGAAACAAAATCCCTTACCGAATCATGAATTTCCAAAGGTATTTCACCATTAAATTTTACAAACCATCCTTGTGGTCAATTCTCCTTAACAGTGTGAATGTTGGTGAAATTTGGAGCAGCTGGATATTCAAGCAATTGGTAATTCTAACAGGGCAAATAAAAGTGAGACATTGCCGACGGATAAAGGGAATTCATGTCCAAGAAAACCACATTCGACTTTTCACCGGTGCGTTGTCCAGTCGGGTCAGTTTCAAGGATACGTACCCCTTGTAAAAAATACCCTCCCCGCATGGATCTCTCTATATATAAGTGCTGATCCATGTCGGTGATCAGACCTATTTTTGCATTACTAATATTTAGAATTAAATCTATAACCAGATGAGGATTTGAAAAATAATAAACTTTATCCAACCCCAATTTTCCGTAAATTTTATCCGTTTTTTTACTGACGATATCAAACGACGTCAATACAACACTTACCAGGTATATTTTACAATAATATTAACTGTTTTTACAATCTCCCTTAGCCAAAACCTACTTGGAAAATTCTTAATCGGCAGTGGTGCATTGACGTTCGTTAAGTGAGTGGTATAACTCTTTAATGGGTGGTAAGTTTTTCTTACCTCGCCGCAAGACGGAGTTATGGTACAAGTATGGGTTCCGTCCAAGCAGAAGGTCAATCATGCTTGAGTTAATCGATTGACAGAAGCTTTTGATCAAAATGATAGACTTTCTAGGCTCTCATTTGCCTTTTTATTGAACTTTGTCTGCTTAGGTACAAGGACGCTATAACGGACGGACAGTCTGCTTGTACAAGCTGCAAGTTTGGAAATAGCAGCATAGATAGTGTTAGGTTAATTTTTTGGGGCAATGTAAAAAAGTATCAGCTTTTTAACATGGTGCAGTTGTAAACTAGGACAGCGATCGGATATCAGGAAATAGAGAATAAATTTGATTGACCGTCTAAGAGCCTGTTCTATGCTTGAGTCAAGCGTTGACGGTGATTGATAGAACATATGAATGACTCAATCATTTTGATAAAAAGCAGTGTGTTAGATAAGCTTTGGTCAAGATTGAAGGGTCGAGGATGATTGAAGCACACATCAATCGATTGATGGAAACTACACCTTAAAAATTACAAACCTTACACGTTAATTAATCATACATTTCATAATTTTAAAAGTGCTGTTTGAAGAGGGAGAAACTATAAAAATCATCAGTTTCTTGCACTTGAATCAATTGACTTAAAGATTTGGGGAAACACTATAACAACCTAAGGAACGTATTTGATTCAAGCACGTGGTACCGTTTTCAACTGTTTTCCATTTGAATTATATGAATACCAACTTCTCAGATGATTTAGGTATGATGTTATATGAAAACGAACCATTTACCCATGTACCTTCTACATCTTAACCTTCCTGCAAACGTTCCAACATTGGAGATATAAATTTCAAATCGTAGTTGGAATTGTGCTGGTAAACCGGTTAAAAAGTATTGCTGATTAACGTTTACATTATACGATTTGCGTACAAGCCCCCGAAAATTAATCCCTCACAATTGAAGACTACCACCCAAATGATCATGATCCCCACTACCCTCAACAATTTTTTCTGACAAACCCAGCATATATCCCTATGTTTAATAGCCAACTCGTCTTCTGGTGATAGAGTCATTGGATAATTTGTCTTGCACAGCCTTGAAATTGCCTTATTAGCTTCTTTAATAAGTGCAGCCATAGCTGTGCCTGTACAACCCTCCCTATCCAATGTCTCAGCTTCATCTATTAATTGCATGGTATTACTAGAATTCCTTCGCGTATCGGCAAAAGAGACCGCAATGGCTTTGTGTTCTTTGACACGATTCAAATTTGATGGATCGCATGACGCTTGCAGCATCTGAAGTGATCTTTCATTTTTAACTCTGTATAAAATCTAGATAAACACATTGGACAGTAATAGTATGTTAACCCCCCTTGATTATATGTTGACTCCTCACTTAGAAACCCGACTAATATGTTGAATAGGAAAGAAATATCCAATTGAATCAGGATCTTTGGAAGGCTCGTAGATAGCCATACCCAGTGTTTCACTGGCTAAATGGACAGAGCTCTTACGGAATATAATACACCCTTTTTATTACTGAGCTCACCCTCTTCATATTCTGTATCGTACTGCAACACTGAAGCCCAAATCTTTAAATGCTCGTTTTCCTTCTCAAAAATGTCAATCCCTTTAAGTGTTACAGGAGAGTGCCCCTGTAAACAATTAAAATCTACTTTAGGAAACTCTGCCCCTCCCCAGCACCATTAACTGCAAACCGTCAAAATGCGTCTTAGTGGCATTATTTTTTGAGGGTTTATGGCCCATGAAAAGGACTGAATACTTGAAACACTCTAAGCCTGTATCGAAACGAAAGCGTTTTACGCCTCTACACCCCTCTAAATCCGCATTATATGTTGCACCCCCTGCCTCTTCCCACAACTTAAACCAAAATATTTTTAAAATTTAGTTATATTAACTTCTATTGGTTCAATAAACAATCTAACCAAATCACTCACAATTTCATTATACCCCTCCATCCTTTTAAAAAATTTCCCCACCCAATCCGAAAAATACATCATCAAAATTATAAAAGTCAGGGTGAAGCGTTTCCATCGTCGTTTGCAAGTGATACCTGCGCAAAGCTCCTGCACTTGCATTAAAAAAAATATTTTAAGTTTCATTGATGACTTTATGCTACCGCACCTTCCCCCCTCCCGAATATGATTTTCAAGAAGGGCCCGAATCTTGCTGACATAGGAGTGTATAATATCAATTGGATCCATATGGATACTTCCACTTGTAAGACCATTAAATGGATCTCCAAATTCAGCCTTAAAAACATGAATCTTGCGCAAATTGGTATTAGCTAAATACAAGTCAGACAATACAGGGGGTGAGCCGGCACCACTTTGTCCTGCTTCTCCCATATCGCTCTCAATGTGAAGGGTGGGAACTGCATCTTCTAAACCCCTCTCGACCTCTCTAGGTGATGATTGCGTTAATAGATTGTCTACAAAACTCTCATTAAGGCCAAGACCCCTCAAAGGTGTCTAAGTCAACATCAGGGGAGTCTCTACTAAGGGGGCTTACCCCTTCACTTAAATTCCCCTCGCGTTCTTTTTTAGTGAAAAGGCCTTAATGAGAGTTTAGATTTAGAAAAATTTTTAGTGAAAAGTCTCTCAGAACTATTAATCTGAGGAGCAGTGGCTCCTCAAAAGCCTTTAGAACTAACGAATAAGCACTTGTTGGCTAGAAAAGAATGGATTTTTTTTTAGGATAGGGCAATGCCATTAATATTCCAGTAGCCAGAGAAGTGCATCTAGTTTTTGTCATTAAATCATAAATTGAAGGAAAAATGAATGCCCTACGAGGAGGCTCTCATATAGTAAACTAAAAAGAATAAAAATTAGCTTTATGAAAGAAGAATTTAAAATTACATTTAGATCAGCAGCAGCTTGATTGCAGAGGATGGCGTCACAGTATTTTTCAGGTAGGGCAGCTGATTAAGCAGGGGTGCCGTCACGGTGTTGCGTGGATTGGCCGACATCGTTATGGCCTTGCGCAAATTGGGCTGCGGCTTGAGTGAGGATGGCGTTACGGGTTTGAATAGGCAGCACTGGAGCTTTTCTGGAAAAGGCAACAGCTTCACTAGCATGGGGGCCATAGAGGGGCCAGGCATCTCCAGTCGTTATACAGGGGTTACCTCGGTGCTCCTTGCCTTCTTTGATGGAACGGGAAGCTCTGGGAAATCCTTGAAAAGAAAACAAATAGTTAAAAAATAACCCTCCTTAATGGAGGGGACCTATACATGGGATGACTGCTCATTATCAGCATACTTTTTCCATAAACCTCCCCCCCCCCTCTCCAGCTTTATATGCAGGTATCTTAAGCCGTTAAAAATATGCTATTAATCGTTTAAGAATTTTTACTGCTTTCAATTCCAAGCCAAGAATTCAAAACCCAGATCGCAATTTAGAATACAAGGCTTATTTAAATGTTTATAAAATAGGCCTGGTACACGCCTTGGAGCTACTTTCTCAGCGTAAGTAAGTAGAGCCCTTTTTCAAGTTCGTAAAAAGTAGAATTTGCAAGAAATAAAATACACATTCACTAGTCTGTAGTCTAGGCTTATATTTGACCATGGGACAGAAAATAAATGCTCCGGTTTTACAATTTAGAAAAATCTTTCCTCGCCTTGAGACGTAAATAACACGCTATTAACTAAAGTCGTAAATTTTTCCTTGTTTACTTTGGAATTTAGTGTTTTGGGTTAATGAAGCAGCATGTAATAACTTACACTCACCCTCAAAATAAAACACTGACTAATCACATTTTGAATATAAAAAATAAATCACCTCTTCTCGCAAAATCAAACGACTTATTATGCGTCAATTTTGTAGACAAACGACCTTTTCCGAACTATTACGGCTATTAATAACAGCCTTGTTCATAGTAGGCAGGTTTTGCTAATTATAGACAACGAAAACGCAATTGGCTTTGACACTGTTCAAAACTGATGGATCGTATGCTACGGTTTAAACTTAGATCTGTCGGTATGGGCAAAAAGGCACTTTTGTCGAATAACAACATTTTCTGGGTGAAAAGATTAATTTTTGAATACGGAAATCTATCACCGATGGGGGAGGGGGAGGCTTTTAAATGCTAATTTCATATAGGAAATAATATAAGTGAAAAAAGCAATATGGTCATCTTAATGTGTGGAGGGGGATATAGAAAAAGAGGGTTGTGCCGTTTACTGACTTGATTGGACATGACTTGAAATAATAGGCTACAAAATTCTAATAAAAAATTAAGCGGGACTTACCCTCATGTAAGAAGCTGCTCATTCGCTTTTTAATTTTCTGGTACCATCAAGTTTTTTATAAATAATCTGTCACTCTAGAAATTCAAACTGAGACTGTTGCTCAAATCCCGTTCTATCTACTATTTATAGCGCCCCGGGCACAACGGCATTGCATAGGACTTCGATTTATAGTACCTTTGGGACAAAGAAAGGATACTAAAAATGATCTGGAATCCTGGGTGTCTTCCAGAAATTCTGATATAAAACAATAGACTCTATAACGGTTCTCCCTATACAAAAATGGCTACGAATTGTTACAAACAAAATGGCCGCCCTGATATATATGAAAATGCTAGGCTAATATTCTTTTTAATGGAAAAAGAAGGTTTTTAATGGAAAAGGAAGGGTTTTTAATGGAAAAAGATGGGTTTTAAATGGAAATGTAGGTTTTCAGGGTAAATCATTGGTTTTTCTAATACTAAAGCAAGATTACGTCATCCATATTACACATGTTCAAAGAAACAGGTTGTATCTCTCCTTAAAATATAAACATTATTGTAACACCTGGGACCGGTAGAAACAGGGACCGGTTGTATTCCAGGATGCCTTTAAAATCCTATGGGAATCTTGTATGGGTGCCTTTAAAACCACCTTGGCCCCACTACTGTCGGGGGTTTGAGACAACTAAAAAGTCTGAGCTTAGGCTAATTCATCTCCCTTATCTTTCAAACACATACTTCAACATGCCCTACAAGTTTTAATTTAATGCCTTCAGCCAATCATGAGCCGAACCACCATGCATATAGTGTGTTTTGATTTTTTCAATATTGTCCTCAACATTTTCTGATATTCTTTCCAAGTGGAGGTAGTCGTAGTCCCAAGTAGCTGCAGTTACAATCGTGATTAGTCACAGTTACAAGTAGCCATAGTCAAAGTTGCATGTAATTACAGTTATAAATAACTGTAGTCGTAAAGCTGCAAGTAACCATAATCGTAGTAGCGAGTACTCACAGTAACAAGTATCGTAATTGGTGCTGTCGTTGTGTTTAATTTTTTTTTATCAACAAATGTGACTGTAGTGTGACCCGGGTAATATTGAAAACAATTCATTTAGGCAAGTGTAAGGTATTTCTATACACTTCCTGAATCAAATCTAACTAGTTCTTTTGTTTCAAAATTCTTGAAACAAAATTCTTTTGTTTGAAACAAAATTGAAACAAAATTCTTTTGTTTCAGAGTATTCTGAGCTCTCACTTTGTCGAAAATTCAGCTTTTATACGAAGGACAGCCCTAGCGTCAATTTCTTCTTTAGTAAGAATGACGTGCGTTAGCCCTTCTCATGCTGCGGTTCGATTTCCAGTTGGTATGCATGGACCATATTGTAATTCTACAAATCCTGTTATTCAGCATCTAGTTCAACATTGTGCTCAGCGCCTGAAATACGGACCTGAAAAGGCGGATCGCATTGCAGCCTTATCTTCCCTCACAACCCTTGGTCATGAGGCGATTTTACCTGTTATAAGAGAGTTCTTATATTCTAAGGTATTTTATATTTGGTACTTTAGAAATACGGTTACTTATGGTTAGGTCCGGCTTAGGGAAGGAGTGGCTCGAAGCAAAGATGTAGGGGTATGAACCTTCTGACCTTAAGAACAAACTCTATTTTCTTGGTAGACTATAGCAAATTGTATATACGCCTGACATCATGTCTATCTTAATTTTTATTGATTCTAGTTGACATAAATTTTTTATTTATCTTATGTCATTATGTGTTATAGTAAATCATTTTGTGCTATATATCATTAATACTTTTAAATTTTAGTATAATGTATATTACATGAGTATAGGTTCTATATTAAATACAATAATGTGTTCTGATGTTATATTTGATTAGTTAATTATTACATTATATATTATTGATTTATGCTACTCGACTGACTGTGGCCAATACGTTAGAAAAGCCGTTTTTAATCCTTTGCAGGAAGTACTCAGCAGAGTTTTCTTCTGCGCAATTTTGAAAACTTCGATAGTCGGTTTTTGAATCTAAGAATAAGAACACATTTGATGTTAAAATAGTTAAATTTAATTTTTTTTATATTCAAATATTCATGCCTTGAAGATGTTTTAGATAGTTGAGCTTTTTAGTTTACCATTTTTTGTTTACCGAGGAATCGTTACTTTGATTTTTCTTCTCTTTTGTGTGGAGCCGACCTGCAAAATTGAAAAGAAACAGATATTCTAATACAAAGCCTGTATAGGTACGTTATATTAACATTTCACCCGCGTCTGTATCTCTGTTTATATCAACAAATATTTTCATCCGTTTTATCATTTTTCAATATGCACATTTGGTGAATCTTTCGTGAATACCTCAGGAAAAAAATTAGACAAGGGACCTGAGAGCCCTGCCTGCCCTTACTCTTAAGGTTTCTCAAAATTTTGGAAACTTCTTGTTCGAGTTATCAAATAAAACTACTGTTTTAAAATAAGAAAATTGGTCTCCCCCCCCAAGAAAAAAAATAGATCCTGAGTAAGTGACTGAAGAAAACGCAAAATCATTCGTTCTAAAGCCTGTTAAAATGGCTAAAAATTCTTAAAATGCTTGCTAAAGTTTTTGACTGCCCACTTTAGAAAAATTATATTTTTTTTAGTATTTAAAATGTCACTTTTCAATGAAATACCGTTTTATACCTTTCTGACCGCGAGGAATATTTTTTGCAGTCTACATCCCCCCCCCCCCAACCCG
Organism: Artemia sinica; assembly: GCA_027921565.1. NCBI lineage: Eukaryota > Metazoa > Arthropoda > Branchiopoda > Anostraca > Artemiidae > Artemia > Artemia sinica. The sequence continues at coordinate 52,293,448 of CM051268.1, forward strand.
AACGAAGAAAAAAGACCACGACAGACCATGTTCAAAATAACCAGAGCTTTATGAGCTTTAGGCCTACAGATTGATTTGCAACGTCAGCTTGCTGATATAATATTTTCATAGTTCTTAAACTCTCGCTAAAATCGAAAGGAGGCTTTTGTTCTATTTGTGAATACAATTCAAGAAGTATATCTGTTTCCTTGGGACGATTTGAATACCTTTATACAAAGAACTTGAGAGCGTCCGGCTCGTATAGAGATTTAGAAAACTATCATTATGTAAATTGAAAATGGAAAATCTATAACAATCAGCTTATTGGAAATTTTCACCAGAGGAAGGAAATACATTTTCAGAGAGGTAGAAAGAAAAAACAGAAAATAACTTTTTGTTTTTAAATTGCAGAAAAATGGATATTTTTTTTACAGTTTTTTTCTAAACAACGTCTAAAAGTTGAGGGAGATAAGATCAAAAAAAAAACCAAGGGCCTTCCATTCTGTTAAAGATTGAGATCTTTAGGTTGAAGTGACGAAATTTTCGGCACCTGAAAGTATTTTGGACCCAAACTAGGCTTTAAACAAAATTTGGGAAAAACCATGGCATAACCAGAGCTTCTTCTGGCTAGACCAAACCAAATCAGAATATTCCAAAATCTTAATGAGTCTAAATGAGCCAAAACATGCATCTTTCTGTTTAATCCAAATTCATGATTAATGGTCGAAAATTCGGCTTTTCAATTTTGAGAATTGAAAATTTTGAAAATTGATCTACTTAAACTTTTGTACCAAGCACACAACTGGAGTCGATATTCCGCTTTTCCTTTACCAGTATCTTCTGTCAAAATATTAAGATTTTTACAGTTTTCCTATATATTCTTCTATTTTCTGTACAAATATTTTTTTTTATTTTACTTCTGAGTTTATATTTGAATAGTCCCAGCCTGATGGAGGATAAACCGATTATTTTGGTATTTAGTGGTTTCAACCAAAATTATTAAAAATCTTTTATCGTTAGGTTGAAACTAACCTATTCTAGCCGGACCACGGAATTTTTAAGTCAGCCCGAACTTTTTTTTTCCAAGAGTAGTCTTCACTGACATCAGTCCATCGGTATGGATTGATACACATTGAAGTCCAGATTTTGGATCCAGATTTCCAACTGTAGCAACTCCAGCTCCAAGAAATTAAAAGTAACTACAGGTAGGGTCTCAGTTTGCTGATTCCTGTGTCCATGGAAAACAAGTAAAATTCTATAGATAGCATGGTAGTGTGAACAATTAGTTAGGTTATAGATAAAAACTCTACAAACTCTACAGGGTCTCTGTGAAAGATTAATTAAAAAAAAACTTTTTCTACAAAATGGTATTTTCAAAGAAAAGTAAAGAACTCCATTACACAAAAAATGAACAAAAATAAAATCAAATAATCTACCAAGCGTGAAACTACCATAAATCAGTATCGATAAATAAATGAAACCCAAAACGAACAGAAATTACAATAAATAGCCGAGTCAAACTCAAAACGAGCAGAAATTAACATAAGTTGGGCTCAAAACCCTTATGACTTCCCAAGGCCAGAACATAATTTGCACTTTTTATGAAAATTTTTTTTAATTTTTTTACGTTTATAACTTCAATAAATCAAATAATATTAACATTTTGATTACTAAATATCAATATATGTATATTAAATTGACAATGCACATTCATTTGTATTTTTTCAGTAAAATACAAGTTATGTTCTGGCCTTAGAAAGGCATAGGGGTTTTGAGCCCAACTTATGTTAACTTCTGCTCGTTTTGAGTTTGACTCGGCTATTTATTGTAATTTCTGTTCGTTTAGGGTTTCATTTATTTATCGATGCTTATTTGTGGTAGTTTCACGCTTGGTGGATTATTTGATTTTATTTTTGTTCATTTTTTGTTTAATAGAGTTCTTTACTTTTCTTTGAAAAATTTGTCTTTGGGAAAAAGTTTTATATTAATTAATTTCTGTTCGTTTTATATTGACATAGTCATTTCAAGGAAAAGAAAATAATACTTTAAACCTTTTCGTTTTTTTAAGACTGTAGAGTTCGGCCTGCTATTTGTATGCTGGAGAAAAATTTTCAACAATTTTAAACAAAATACACCCTTTTAAAAATCTCTACACAAATAGTAGTGTTTAGTTTAGTTTCATACCTCCTCTAAATAACCTGAAATAGAAAACTTGATACCATTCGCAAAAAACCTGTTTACTTTCTTTGATAGCTTGAATAAACTTACGCTATTTTGATTTGGTTAAATTTTAAGAGCAGAAGTAGCCCCGAAAGTTCGAACATATTACCCTCAGTCGTTCTTGAGATACTGCTGAGAGACCTTATTGGGAATTAGTATTAATACAGTGGATTTTCATTTAATCTTAATTCAACATTTAGTTTTTAAACATAATGGGCAAATCAGAGGGTGGACATGGGAGGGGGATTGGTTGCCCTTCAACCACTTTCGACTCTTAAAAAGGGTATCATCCATTTCTATTTCAATCAAATGAGCCGTTTTCGAAGTTCCCATGACTATCCTTCCATACGAAGTGCCATGGTCTAAACAACAACAACAACAAAAAATAATACATTATACCCTCATCGATTTTTACTATAATTACATAAGAAAAACAAGTTTTTTAAACTGAAAGTAAGGAGCGACATTAAAACTTAAAACGAACAGAAATTATTCCGTATATGAAAGGGGCTGTCCTCTCCTCAACGCCTCGCTCTTGACGCTAAAGTTTTGTATTGTTTTAAAAAATAAAGTTGTGAGACAGAGTCAAACTTTAGCGTAAAGAGCGAGGCGTTGAGGAGGGGACAGCCCCTTTCATATACGGAATAATTTCTGTTCGGCTTAAGTTTTAATGTCCCTCCTTACTTTCAGTTTGAAAAACTTGTTTTATTTATTTATTTTCTGATCGTTTTTTAGTTAATGCAGCTTTTATTTTAAAATGCAAAATTCCACATTTTTGCAGATAGGAAATTGAAGCTTCTTTAATAATGTTCTTTGATAAGCTGAATCTGATGGTGTGATTTTCGTTAAAGTTAATTAAAAAATTTGCAATTAAAACAAAATTTTACTGTTTAAAAAAAAATTGAGTTGTGAGAAAGTCAAACTTTAGCGTAAAGAGCGAGGCGTTGAGGAGGGGGGACAGCCCCTTTCATATATGGAATAATTTCTGTTCGTTTTAAGTTTTAACGTCGTTCCTTACTTTCAATTTAAAAAAAAACTTGTTTTTTTATTTCATTTGTGAACGTTTTTGAATTAATGCAGGTTTTGATTTTGGCTCACCGTGTATGAATAATTAAACCGAAATTTGCATATTAATTTTACTTTTATTTGGTTAAATGGTTTTCTCGAAACTTGTTGAATTTTATTTACGTACGTTTTTATTAGTAATAAATATACGTAACTTACGAATTAACTTACGTAACGAACTTCTATATTCATATATTTTTAATACGTATATTAGGGGGTTTGCCCTCTAGTAAATACCTTGCTCTTTAAGCTAAAGTTCGAATTTTGTTCCAATTCTTTAAAAATTACCCCTTAATCACAAAGGCCGTTAATTAGAATAAATAGCTATTATTAAAGTACTAAAAAATCTTTGGCTTAAAGAGCAAGGCATTGACTAGAAGGTGAACCCAATCATACAGCTAATATTTTTTTATTCGTTTTAAGTTTTGATGTTGCTCGTTACTTTCAGTTGAAAAACTTGTTTTTTATATTTAATTTCTGATTTTTTTAAATAATGATGGGAAATCCGGCGCCCCCTTCATAGCAATGTCCCTTTCCCCATGTAATCTTTCTTCATGAAAAGATTCTCAAATATAACCCCCGACCCACCCCCATTCCCCACTACCAGATAAAATTCCCCCTGAAAACGTCTGTATACTTCCCAATAACCAATACTATATGTTAATATTGGGTAAAGTTCATAACTTTCAGCCCTCCCCCTGGGGGCTTTGAGGGATTAAGTCATCCTAAAAGACATAGTTATAATATTTTCAACCATGCTGAACAAAATGGCTATCTCAAAATTTTGATCGGGTGACTTTGGGAAAAAATGAGCGTGGGAGGGGGCATAGTTGCCCTCCATTTTTTTGGTCACTTAAAAAGGGCACTAGAACTTTTAATTTCCGTTCCAATGAGCCCTCCCACAATATTCTAGGACCACTGGGTCGATACGATCACCCCTGGGAAAAAGAAAAAAAAACAAAAACAAATAAACACGCATCCGTGATCTTTCTTCTGGCAAAAAAAGGAAAATTCCGCATTTTTGTAGATAGGAGCTTAAAACCTCTACATTAGGGTTCTCTGATACGCTGAATATGATGGCGTGATTTTCATTAAGGTTCTATAACTTTCAGGGGGTCTTTCACGCTTTTTTCGAAAATCAGCCAAATTTTCTCAGGCGCGTCACTTTTGATGGGTTAAATTAAACTTGATGAAACTTATATATTTGAAATCAGAATTAAAATTTGATTCTTTTGACGTATCTATTGGTATCAAAATTCCGTTTTTTAGAGTTTCGGTTACCATTGAGCCGGGTCGCTCCTTACTTACTGTTCGTTACCACGAACTGTTTGAAAAAAAGTGCATTTTGATTTAATCTTAAGGCAACATTTAGTTTAAATGTTTAGTTTTAACATTTTTTTTAGCCGACTTGGCTAAGTGGGCGGGTGCTGGGTTGAAAATTCTTTGTCCAAGGGGCACGGGTTTGATCCCTGGCGTGGCCAGTTATTTGGTGTGTGACCTGGGTCAGTGGTGTGACTCAGTAAGCTTAGCCAGAGTTGACCCAGCTCCAAATGGGTACCTGGAGAAATATGGGGAAGGTAGGCAGGAAGGATGTGCGAAAGCACAGGATGGCTGGCCCCCAGCCCCCCATTGAACTTCCTGGCTGAAGGGCCACGAAACGGAGATCAGCACCGCCAGTTTGGACCTTAAGAGTCTAGTGCAGTCATACTTACTTTTTACAACTTTTAGTTTTTTAACATAATGGGCAAACGGGAGGGTGAGCGTGGGAGGGTGACTAGTTGCCCCCCAATCACTTTCGACTCTTAAAAAGGGCATTAGTCATTTCTATTTTCAATCAAATGAGCCCTTTTTGAAGTTCTTACGACAACTTCTTCGATACGAAGCGCCCAGGTCTAAACAAAAAAAATAGATAATACATTGTACCCAGATCGATCTTTACTATAAAAATGTCGAGCCTTCCAATCGCTTTCGACAATTAAATAGGGCACTAGCCTTTTCAATTTCCAATCGAATGGACCCTTTTTGAGTTTCTACGACAAGACCTTATATGCACTTATAAATGCATATAAGTGCACTTATGTATGGCCTTATATGCACCTTATAACACCCTAAATTCCCTCAAGGCATAACTTACAACCCTTGCCCTGAGGGCTGTGAGGGGGTTGTCATCCTCAAAGACCTAATTTCCAGAACTTTAACTACGTTAAACAAAACAGCTATCTCAAATTTTGATTGGATGTGTTTGGGGAAATGGTGGGTGTGAGAGGGGCTTAGTTGCCCTTCAATCACTTTTGACTATTAAAAAGGCCACTAACCCTTTCAATTTCCAATCAAATGAGCCCTTTTTGAAGTTTCTACGACAAAATTTTCTATAAAAGCCTTTTATACCCCCAGGGCATAATTTACAACCTTTGCCCTGAGGGTTGTGGGAGGGGGAAGGGTTGTCATCCTTAAAGACCTAATTTCCCAAACTATCAACTACGTTGAATAAAATGGTTATCTAAAATTTTGATTTGATGTGTTCGGGAACGGTTGGCGTGAGAATGGTGGGCCCTTTTTGAAGTTTCTACAACAAGTCTTTCTATCAAAATCTTATACGCCCCCAGGGCATAACGTACAACCCTTGCCCTGAGGGCTCTGGGGGAGGGGGGTCTCATCCACAAAGACATAATTTCCAGAACTTTCTACTACATAGCAAAAAATGGCTATCTCAAAATTTTGATTGTATCTGTTTGGGGATTAGTTGCCTTTTAATCACTTTCGACTATTAAAAAGGGCACTAGCCATTTCAATTTCCAATCGAATGAGCCCTTTTTGAAGTTTCTATGATGACACTTTCTATAAAAACCTTCTATGCAACCAGGGCATAACTTACAACACTTGCCCTGAGTGCTTTAGGGGGGGGGGTTGTCATTCTTAAAGACCTAATTTCCAAAACTTTCAACTAGGTTGAACAAAATGGCTATCTAAAAATTTTGATTGGATGTGTTTGGAGAAAAGGTGGGCGTGAGACGGGGGTTAGTTGTCCTCCAATCACTTTTCTCTATCGCTTTTCCTCCAATTACTTTTCACTTTTCTCTATCACTTTTTTCGACTATTAAAAAGGGCACTAGCCCTTTGAATTTCCAATCGAATGCAACCTTTTTCAAGTTACTACGACAAAACTTTCAATAAAAACCTTATAGGCCCCCAGGGAATAACTTGTAACCCTTACCCTGAGGGCTCTGAGGGAGAGGGGTTGTCATCCTCAAAGACTTAACTTCCAGAACTTACAACTACGTTGAACAAATGGCTATCTCAAAATTTTGATTGGATGTTTTTTGGATAAATTGTGGGCGTGAGAGGGGGGTTAGTTGCCCTCCAATCACTTTCGACTATTAAAAATGGTACTAGCCTTTTGAATATCCAATCGAATAAGCCCCTTTTCAAGTTTCTACGACAAAGCTTTCAATGAGAACCTTATATGCCCCCAGGGCATAACTTATAACCCTTGCCCTGAAGACTGTAGGGGGAGTGACCTGCTCAAAGGTATAATTTCCAGAACTGTCAAATACGTTGAACAAAATGGCTATCTCAAAATTTACATTAGATGTGTTTTGGGAAATGATGGGCGTGGAAGGGGTGTTAGTTGCCTTCCAAACGCTTTTGACTATTAAAAAGGGCACTAGCCTTTTCAATTTCCAATCGAGTGAGCCCTTTTCGAAATTTCTACGACAACACTGTCTATAAAACCTTATATGCCCCCAGGGCATAACTTACAACCCTTGCCCTGAGGAACGTGGGGGGGAGGGTGTCATCCTCAAAGACCTAATTTCCAGAACTTTCAACTACGTTGAAAAAAGTGGCTATCTCAAAATTTTGATTGGATGTGTTTGGGAAAAAGGTGGGCGCGAGAGAAGGATTAGTTGCCCTCCAATCACTTTCAACTATTAAAAAGGGCACTAGATTTTTGAATTTCCAATTGAATGAGCCTTTTTGTGAGGTTTCTACGACAACACTTTCTATAAAAACTTTATATGCCCCCAGTGCATAACTTACAACCCTTGAATTTCCAATTAAATGAGCCCTTTTCGAAGTTTCTACGACAACTTCTTCGATACAAAGAACCCTGGTCTAAAGAAAAAAATAAATAAATAATACATTGTGCCAACATCATTCTTATATGCCCCAGTGCATAACTTAAAACCCTTGCCTTGAGAACTGTGGGGAGTGTCCTCCTCAAAAATATAATTTCTATCTGGAGATCAACTACACTGAACAAAATGGCTATCTCAAAATTTTGATTGGATGTGTTTGGGGAAATAATGGGCGTGGAAGGGGTTTTAGTTGCCATCCAGTCACTTTCGACTATTAAAAAGGGCACTGGCCACTCCAACTTCCAATCAAATGAGCCCTTTTCCAAGTTTCTACGAAAACTCCTTCGATACGAAGTGCCCTGGTATGGAAACGAAAAAAAAATACATTGTGCCAACATCGTTATTTACTTAGGCAGCGTTATTGCGCTGCCTGTGAAATGTTAAGCCTTCCAATCACTTTCGTACTATTAAAAAGGGCACTAGGTCTTTCGATTACCAATCGAATGAGCCTTATATGCCCCCAGGGCATAACGTAAAACCCTTGCCATGAGGGTTTTGGGGGAGTGTCCTCCTCAAAGATATATTTTCTATCTAGAAATCAACTACGCTGAACAAAATGGCTATCTCAAAATTTTGATTGGATGTGTTTGGTGAAATAGTGGGTGTGGAAGGGATGTTAGTTGCCTTCCAATACCTTTCGACTATTAAAAAGGGCATAAGCCACTCCAATTTCCGATCGAATGAGCCATTTTCGAAGTTTCTATGACCTCTCCTTCGGTACGAAGGGCCCTGGTCTAAGACATAGAAAAAAATAATAATACATTTTCCCAACATCGTTCTTTACTTAGGCAGCACAATTGCGCTGCCTATGATATGGTTTGTAATATTGACCTGGGTTAGACTAGACCATTCTATAATGATTTAGAGAAAAAAAATTACTCTGAACTTGAATGACTTTCGACTTTCGGTTAATTCGTGGGAGACCGAAGAGATTTTTAAGTCATACTGCCAAGAATAATCGTCTTCCCTGTTATATTCGACCTTATTCTTGACTCTACTTTTCAGAACACACCGGGTTGAGCAAGGAGAATTCCCGATCTCTGGAACTAGCGGAGTTTTCCGAAGAGAGGCGGGAGGGAGGGTAGAACATCGAAAAAATGCTGAAATTATTACATTGAATTAACATATATTGAATTAAATATTGAATTATTATTATTAGCTCTTCATGGAATTATTGATTATATTGAATTAACTGGAACTAGCAAATTCTGCTATCGGTTTTTAGGTGCTTTTTATTTAGGCAACTAGCACTGAACCCAGTTAATTACTTTGCCGTTTTTAAACTCACTGGGTCTTCCGTTCGAGTTCCCAAGGACAGGTCTTAATTTGACAATTATAAGCAGGTCCTGGTTTGAGACGAACCAATTTTCTACGGCTCAACTATATAAGACTCAAAATTCAAGCTCTTCACACGCTTTCAACGAGCGAGCTTAAGGTTCATATTTTCATCATTCAAGCTTTTAACACAGTAAATAATATAAACTATTCAAACCAAGTCACACGCAAGTTCCATTCAGCTTTTTTTTCAGATATATATTTTATTATTATTAAATCTATATGATTACCGAATTTTATTAGAATTAACTTAAAAAAACATTTCTACAAAAAGTAGTTTTCAAAGTCAAGAATTAAGCTACATTAAATCAAATACGAGTAGAAAGGAAGTCAAATTTTGAATTAAAATCATGATGCCATCAAGCCATGGCTAATTGGAGAAAAAGCCAAGACAAATAGTCTGAGTGATAGGCAAAGCTGGCATAAACTCAGAATTGTATAAAAATGATAATAGTTAAAGCGTAAAATAAATACAAATTGCCCCCAAAATAAATAAATGAAACCCGAAATGGGTAGAAATTACAATGAATAATCAAGTCAAATCACAAAAGAACAGAAAATACAACAGTCAAAAACAGGGCTAATATTCTCTTAGCCTTCTGAAGACGAAAGCGTCATAAGCCCTTTAATGAAAACAATTTTATTTCGAGCTATGTGTTTTTTTTTTTTTGTCATAATAAAATCAACGAAAGCGAAAGAAAATTACAATAATTACCAAGAATATTGAAAAAACTGATGAATTTAGACTCACAATTTAATGTATATTGAAATTCATTCCTCAAAGTCTCAACAATTTCGGATTTATTCATTAAATATATAGATGAGAAAAATAAATAAAATATATTTTGGTTTTAGTAAAGCGCAAATAATGTTCTGGTCAAACAGTTCGTGGTAACGAACTGTAAGTAAGGAGCGACCCGGCTCAATGGTAACCGAAAGTGTAGAAAACGGAATTTTGATATCAATAGATACATCAAAAGAATCAGTTACGTGCCTGAGAAAATTTGGCTGATTTTCAAAAAAAAGAGGGAAAGACCCCTAAAAGCTATAGAACCTTAATGAAAATCACACCATCATATTCAGCGTATCAGAGAACCCTACTGTAGAGGTTTCAAGCTCCTATCTACAAAAATCACGGATGCGTGTTTATTTGTTGTTTTTTTTCCCAGGGGTGATCGTATCGACCAAGTGGTCCTAGAATATCGTGGGAGGCTCATTCAAACGGAAATTAAATGTTCAAATGCCCTTTTTAGTGACCAAAAAAATGGAGGGCAACTAGGCCCCCTCACACGCTCATTTTTTCCTAAAGTCTTCCGAACAAAATTTTGAGATAGCCATTTTGTTCAGCATGGTCGAAAATATGATAACTATGTCTTTTAGGATGACTTAGTCCCCCGAAGTCCCCGGGGGAGGGCTGAAAGTTATGAACTTTACCCAATGTTAACATGTAGTATTGGTTATTGGGAAGTACACAGACGTTTTCAGGGGGGATTTTTTCTGGTAGTGGGGGGGGGGGGGGTTCGGGGGTTATGTGGGAGGATCTTTCCATGAAGGAATTTTTATGGGGGAAGGGACATTGCTACGAAGGGGGCGCCGGATTTCCCAGCATTATTTAAAAAAAGATCAGAAATTATATATATATAAAAAAAAACATGTTTTTTCAACTGAAAGTAAGGAGCAACATCAAAACTTAAAACGACAGAAAACATTACGTATATGATTGGGTTCACCCCCTAGTCAATAGCTCACTCTTTAAGCTAAAGATTATTTAGTACTTTCATAAGAGCTATTTATTCTAATTAACGGCATTTGTGATTAAGGGGTCATTTTTAAAGAGTTGGAACAAAATATGAACTTTACCTTGAACAGCAAGGTATTGACTAGGGGGTGAACCCTCTAATATACGTATTAAAAATATATGAATATAGAAGTTTGTTACGTAAGTTAATTCGTAAGTTACGTATATTTATTACTAATAAAAACGTTCGTAAATAAAATTAAACAGGTTTCGAGAAAGCCATTTAACCAAATAAAGGTAAAATTAGTATCCAAATTTTGTTTTAATTATTCATGTACGGTGAGCCAAAATCAAAACCTGCATTAATTCAAAAACGTTCAAAAATTAAATAAAAAAAACAAGTTTTTTTTAACTGAAAGTAAGGAACGACGATAAAACTTAAAACGAACAGAAATTATTCCGTATATGAAAGGGGCTATCCCCTCCTCAATACCTCGCTCTTTACGCTAAAGTTTGAATCTGTCACACAACTTAATTTTTTAAAACAATAAAAAACTTTAGCGTAAAGAGCGAGGTATTGAGGAGGGGACAGCCCCTTTCATATATGGAATAACTTCTGTTCGTTTCAAGTTTTATTGTCGTTCCTTACTTTCAGTTAAAAAAAACTTTTTTTTTAATTTAATCTTTAGAAGGCTTAAACATATTAGCCATACTTCTGTTTGTGTCGATTTTTGTTCTTTTAAAGTTTAACTTGATCATTCATTGTAATTTCTGCTCGTTTTCGGTTTACTTTTATTATTGATTGTAATTTATGTCCGCTTTAAGCTAGAGTTATTATTTGACTTTATTCCTGCTGTTCTTTATTTTAATGTAGCTCTTTACTTTTCTTGAAAAACATTTTGTAAATAAAGCTTATTAAACTAATTTCTGTTCGTTTTTAATTTACATTGCCTTTTGTTGGCTACTAAAAGGAAATTTGTGAAGCCTTTCTCAGTTTTTCATCTTTTGAGTCAAGATCTTGGCTTGTTATTTGTACTTTGGGAAAAATCCTGCAACAAATATTAATAATTGTTGTGCTACAAAGCTTAGGAAGTATACAAATGTTAATCAAGTAAATGAATCGAAGACCTGCAGAAACAATTATGTTACAACCTTGAGTATCGATAATTTTGATCGGCCGTAGAATCCTGTGGTGTTATATTTTGTGTTAACATATTGTTTGTTTTTTTAATAAATGTATTTGAGAGCTCATTTTTCAAAATAATCTAATTTGGTTCTTAAAAAATAAAATAAAAAGAAAAACCTTGAAAATCACTGCCACCAAATTTCCAGCTGAGGTTTCCTTGGCTCTGAAACTTCGATTGAGATGTCTTCTGGGCCTGAAATTTTAATCAGATTAACATAAAAAAAAAGAATATTTTACACTTAGAAGCAATAAAACCAAATTGTTGCTTTTTCTCTTTCTCTTGATAAGCTCCTCTTAGTTCTCAAATGAAGTTCTTAAATCTACCCGATCTCTTACTCCAATATTACCTCAAAGGTTCAGTTGTGTCACTTAAACCATTAATTTATACCCTTATTCGTAACCAGGGCCTTGACGTATGGACTACCACGTTTTTTCCGACTCCGCCAAAACTTTTTGTTCGGTTAAATAAAGACCACGAAAATACTGAAATGTCATATACAGAAATCTCGCACTTCTTCGGTAAACACAACAGCTTTATCAACTTCTGCTGTGAATTTACAGATGGTGCCACAATTTTCTATTTGGTTAAATAAAGAGCAAGGAAGTAGTCACGTGACAATTTCCTCCATACGAAGTGGCCTGGTGAAAAAACAAACACATTGAAGTCACTGTGTTTTGTGACACATTGTGGCCTGGTCGGGTGGCAGAAAGAAAGGGAAATAGTAGGGGGGTTGGTCGTCCTCCAATCTCTTGTGTCTATTAAAAAGACACTATGACTTTCAATTTCGTATCGAATTAGCCTACTCTAAAATTCCTACGATCACTGAACTTATTCCATACGAAGTGGCTGGTGAAAAAACAAATAAATTGAAGTCATATCACTCTTTACCTAGGTGATGCTATTGCACTGCCCATGATGAAACGTTAACTTTTATTTTGAGACGGTTACTCATTGATAAAACGATAGATGCATGCAACATTATTTTTTTCTAATTTAAATTGTCACAAAGTAGTGTTATTTTGGTAGTGCCTCTCCTATACACGTTAAACTATAGAATGAAATATTTCTGAGCAACTCTGAGTTTTCTTCCTATAATGTAGTAAATTGAGTGTAATTGAGAAAGACCTTAATTCAGACAATAATTTAATATAGTTAGCAATTAGAAGAGACCACCCCTTCCTCTACCTCGAAAAAAGTAGCTATTCCGCACTTAAGACTGGATTGGTTTGATAATTATGATAAATAATAAATAAAATACAACGAAATTCTAATTTAGAATTATTAGCGCTGTTAGCCTTATTCACGTTATTGCACAAACAGGAAGGATTTTAACTATAATCCTAACTACAACTATTGGCCGGTTAAGGCAAGTAACTGTACCAATCGAAACGGAATTAAATAAGTCCAAAGGGAAACTCTGTAGCTGATCACATAGATTTTTCTGAAGATAAATGAATTTGATTGTCGTCAGCTGTATAATTTGCTAGGACCAGATGAAGACTCTGTCATTATTCGCAATGCAAAGAAAACTGTATTTACAAATTTTAATAATTTCAACGTAGATAGATAATAACAACACCAAATCGTTCTTAACTTGCTTGTCTTAAATGCAAGGGCGGATCCAGGATTTTTTTTCGGGGGGGGGGGGTTACTAATTTTCGACTTTTTCGGGGGGGGGTTACTAATTTTTTACTCAGTTTTCGACTAATTTTACTGATTTTTACCTAGGTTTTAGTAATTTCCGACTTATTTTCGACTCGGTCAAACATTTCGGGGGGGGGGGGGTCAAACCGGGTAACCCCCCCCCCCACCCCCCTGGATACGGCCTTGCTTAAATGGCAAACAATTATAATAAGAATTTTTTTCCTCTGGTAATGATGTAAATACGGCAAATTAACAACCTTTAGAGCACTTTGAAATTTTTAATTCTATGAATTTTCTTTTAAGAAAGGCAGAGAGCCGGAGTTGAGAACAAGGGGAATTCTTGCTTTCCACAGATTAGCTCATGCTGAACTCCCGGAAGTCGTTGATATCCTGAACAATGTTTTTAATAACTACAAGGAAAACGGTCAGGTAAGAAATTTATTTTCTCAAAAATTTTCCCTAGAGAGAGAATCCTTCTAAGTTTAGAAAGAAAATATATAAACATTCTATGCTTAAAAGTTTTACGGAAGCAGTATCATCTCAACGAAATGTGTAAAGAAACGTGTTTCTTTACACAACGTCTTTTCTGTAAAGAAACGTCTTTTCTGTAAAACGTCTTTTCTGTAAAGAAACGAAATGTGTAAAGAAACGTGTTTGATAAATCTCAACGAAATGTGTTTTTGACGGTCTTGTATATGAATTTAGTGGAGATTTTCAATGAAAAAATTCATGCCGTCCATTCAGGATTAACTAAGAACACATAAACGAAAAAAAAAAACTCTTCTACATCCCCCCCCTATAAAACGCTTTATGGCCAATAATGTAGGGGGGCATATAAAACTATCTCACATGAACAGATTCATACCTCCCATTTAATTTTCAATATTTATTTGGAGCATTTAAACTAAAACCGAAACTCCTTAAGTCCCCCCTCCACAAAAAGGCTCAAAAGCTTGTAACGCAGAGAGAAGAAGAGGAAGAATAAGATTTTTACGAAGGAACATTTTACGATTATGAAATTTTTACGATTTTTATGAAAAGAAAACGACAACCGTGCGAAAACCTTGCAACAATTCAACAAACGCTGAATTGTTTATAGTAGCTGGTAACCAACTGTAAGAAAGGAGCGACTCAGCCCAACATTACCAAAAACTAGAAAAAAAGAACTTTGATAAAAATTAATACAATAAAACAATTGGCTTTTTATACTGAAGAAATAAAAAAAAACAAGTTTTTTAAACTGAAAGTAAGGAACGACGTTAAAACTTAAAACGAACAGAAATTATTCCGTATATAAAAGGGACTGTCCCCTCCTCAACGCCTCGCTCTTTACGCTAAAGTTTTTTATTGTTTTAAAAAATAAAGTTGTGAGACAGAGTCAAACTTTAGCGTAAAGAGCGAGGCGTTGACGAGGGGACAGCCCCTTTCATATACGGAATAATTTCTGTTTGTTTTAAGTTTTAATGTCGCTCCTTACTTTCAGTTTAAAAAACTTGTTTTTTTATTTAATTTTTGAACGTTTTTGAATAAATGCAGGTTTTGATCTTGGCTCACCGTACATGAATAATTAAAACAAAATTTTCATATTAATTGACTTTTATTTAGTTATGGCTTTCTCGAAACTTGTTTAATTTTAATTACGAACGTTTTTATTAGTAATAAATATACGTAACTTACGAATTAACTTACGTAACGAACTTCTATATTCATATATTTTTAATATGTTTATTAGGGGGTTCGCCCCCTAGTCAATACCTTGCTCTTTAAGCGAAAGTTCAAATTTTGTTCCAATTCTTTAAAAATGACCGCTTAATCACAAAGGCCGTTAATTAGAATAAATAGCTCTTATGAAAGTACTAAAAAATCTTTGGCTTAAAGAGCGAGGCATTGACTACGGGGTGAAGCCAATTATATATGTAATATTTTCTGTTCGTTTAAAGTTTTGTTGTTGCTGCTGTTGCAGTTGAAATACTTGTTTTTTATATTAAATTTCTGATCTTTTTTTAAATAACGCTGGGAAGTCCGGCGTCCCCTTCATAGCAATGTCCCTTCCCCCATGAAAACTTCCTTAATGGAAAGATCCTCCCACATAACCCCCGACCCCCCCCCCCCCCCCCCACCCCCCCCACCCCACTACCAGGAAAAATCTCTCCTGAAAACGTCTGTATACTTCCAAATAACCAATACTATATGTTAACATTGGGTAAAGTTCAGAACTTTCAGCCCTCCCCCCGGGAACTTCGGGGGATTAAGTCATCCTAAAAGACATACTTATAATATTTTCGAACATGCTGAACAAAATGGCTATCTCAAAATTTTGATCAGGTGACTTTGGGAAAAAATGAACGTGGGAGGGGGCCTAGTTGCCCTCCATTTTTTGGGTCACTTAAAAAGAGCACTAGAACTTTCAATTTCCATTCCAATGAGCCCTCCCACGATATTCTAGGACAACTGGGTCGATACGATCACCCCTGGGAAAAAAAAACAAAAAACAAACAAACAAACAAATAAACACGCACCCGTGATCTTTCTTCTGGCAAAAAATGCAAAATTCCACATTTATGTAGATGGGAGCTTGAAACCTCTACAGTAGGGTTCTCTTATACGCGGAATATGATGGTGTGATTTTCATTAAGGTTCTATAACTTTTAAGGGGTCTTTCCCCCTTTTTTCGAAAATCAGCCGAATTTTCTCAGGCGCGTAACTTTTGATGGGTAGGATTAAACTTAATGAAACTTATATATTTGAAATCAACATTAAAATCTGATTCTTTTGATGTATCTATTTGTATCAAAATACCGTTTTCTAGAGTTTCGGTTACCATTGAGCCGGGTCGCTCCTTACTTACAGTTCGTTACCACGAACTGTTTGATTTCAAATTTAAAAGTTCATTATGTTTAAGGTTATCACAAAAGTTACGAATCTGAGAAAAGTTGTCGGATTTTCCAAAAAATGGAAAAACGCCCCAAAAAGACAAGCAAAGTTAATGAAAATTATACCATCAGATTTGGTTCATGAAAGATCCTTACTGTAGAGGTTTCAAGCCCCTATCTAAAAAATGAGAATTTTTTTAATTTTTGCCAGAAAAAAGTTCTCAAATGCTTGTTTAATTGTTGTTGTTTTTTTCCCCCAGGGGTTATTGCATCGAACCAATGATCATAGAATACCCGTAGAGGCTCATATGAACAGAAATTAAAAATTCTAATGTCCGTGATTTTCATTAAGGTTCTATAGCTTTTAGGGCGCTTTCCCCTTTTTTCGAAAATCAGGCAAATTTGCTCAGGCGTAAATAAACACGCATCCTTGATCTTTCTTCTGGCAAAAATACAAAACTCCACAATTCAGGAGATAGGAGCTTGAAATCTCTACAGTAGGGTTCTCTAATACGCTGAATTTCATGGTGTGATTTTCATTAAGGTTCTATGACTTTTGGGGTGTTTCCCTTGTTTTCGAAAACAAGGCAAATTTTCTCAGGCGCGTAACTTTTGATAGGTAAAACTAAGCTTGATGAAGCTTATATATTTGAAATCAGCATTAAAATCTGATTCTTTGATGCATCTATTGGTATCAAAATTCCGTTTTTCAGAGTTTCGGTTACTATTGAGCCGGGTCGCTCCTTACTTACAGTTCGTTACCATAAACTGTTTGATTCGTTACCGTGACCTGTTTGATTACAAATGCATAAAATCCTTTGTTAGTTGTTACCCATCAAAAGCTACTAGCCTGAGAAAATTTACCTAATTTTTACGAAAGGGAGAAACATCCCCAAATTATGAAGTGATTTTACTGAAAATTACACCATGCAGTTCGGATTATCAGAGATTTGGCATGAAAGAACCTTATTGCAGAGGACTGAAGCTCGAATCTACAAAAAGGTGGAATTTTGATTTTTTTTTTTTTTTCAGACAGAAGAAAGATCCCAGATGTGTGTTCAATTTTTTTAGTTGGATTACCCTATCGAACCAACGGTCCTAAGATATCAGGAGAGGGCCCACCCTGACGGAAATCAAATACTCTAGTGTCCTTTGCATGAGTGACCAAAAATATTGGAAGACAGCTAGTCTTTCTCTCACGCCCCTATTCCCTCGAAGGACAGTTGATCAATATTTTGAAGTAGCCTTTTTGTTCAGGATAGTTGAAAGCTTCAGTAGCTGTGTCTTTGGGTATGATATAACCCCCCAGAGCCCTGGAGGAAGGGCCATAAGTTGTAAAATTTTACAATTGGCTATATATTGTTTTTACTATTGGAAAATAAACGGTAATTTTTTTTTTGGGGGGGGGGGGGGCGGATAATTTTCTGAAGGGGTGATCTTCTACGAGGAGAATTTTTTTTTAGGGAAAAAAGTTTTCAGGAGAATTTTCCAGAGGAAATTTTACACGGGGAGAAGAGAACTTTCTGGTAAGATTGAAAAACACTGATAAATTAAATAAAAAATATATTTTTTTAACTGAAAGTAAAGAGCAATGTTTAAACCTGAAATGATTAAAAATTGTTGCGTATGTGAAAGGGACTGCTCCTCCCTCAACCATTGCTCTTTACGCTAAAGTTTGACTTTGTATTAAAATGCTTTAAGATAGACTGCTCGAAAACCCAAGGACAGTTGTATTTGAATGAGAAGTATTTTTAAAGGACTTTAGCGTAAATAGCGAAGGTTGAAGAAGGGGCAGCTCCCCTCATGTACGGCATTTTTTTGTTAGTTATAAGTTTTACTGTTGCACCTTTTTTTTTATTTGAAAAAAAAAACTTGTTTCTTATTGAATACACATCATAAGGTTTGACTTCTAACGCTAAATCTTAATTTGAGTTCTAAATATCACTGCACTCATTAAAAGCTATAAGTATAAGAAAACTCTAATTAATTTCAGTAAGAGAAGGAAAACCTGCAAAAAAAATTATCACGATTCTTTTGAAACTTACATCATCAAGTTTAATCACTAAAAATCATTAATGATAAATATCAATGTCTCTAATAATATACAATAACATTAAAATAATATTATAACAATAACAGCAAAGTAATAATCATAATAATATTATTATAATAAAATATGATAGTAACAATACATAATAATGCCCTAAACATCCACCGCTAATAAAAAAAAAATAATAACCATTGCACCATTAATTCTAATATTTATGGAAACTATAAGGTACATGTTTCTAGCCCCTACCTATAAAAATATAACATTACATATTTTTCACTTCTGAGAAGGATAGTCACGTATGCAACTTAATTTGTTTTTGTTTTGCTTCTTCTTTCCCTGGGGCAATAGAATATCGAGAGTTCATTTGACCATAAATTCTAAGCTTTAGCAGCCTTTTTGAACAACAAAAGAGATCGTGCTGGACCAAATTTATGATCGTGCCACTTTATTTCGCAATGCAGTGATTCTGGCAGGGGGTAATTTTGTCATCATCTTGAGGGGGGAGGGGTAAACTTGGAGCCAATTTTCCCAAGTTGAGTCAAAATGACAGTGAAAATTAAAAATGAGCCATATAGGGCCATAAAAGAAGGGGTATTAATTATTTTATTCAGTGATTAAACCTGTACAGAGTATTTCACTATCTAGTCTACAAAATAGAGAATAAAATATCAAAAACTGAAATCACAAGCAAAATACTAAACACCACAAAGAAACTAGGAAATAAAAACAAGTTGACAACAAGTGAAGAAGAAGAAGAAAAAAAAAATATACAATATCTAGTCTCTTTGTTCGGTTCAAAAATTCCAAAACGGCATCCCGAGCCTCTTTAATGAATCAGATAACATTAATATCGAAAGTATTAGAGTAAGGAAACCCTTGTAATTTGAATTGCGTTTCAGTTCTTTCATTTTCAAAAAAATTCCACCCAAAAAGATAATAATATAAAGTCTCCGCGTCACCATAGTCACAATTGGAACAATTATTTTTATTAGTTCTATATAAAAATGAATTTAATTTACAGTGACCAGTTACAATTTGTGTCAGTTAATAATTAGGAGTTATTTCTGTGACTTGAAGAAGGTCATTATGATCAGTAAAAACTGAAGGGTCCAGGGCTGAAAAGCTTGGCAGAATAACTCATATCATTTCATATATAGGTTTGCGTAAGGTTTTCCGAATTTCATTTAAATTACTAGAAGTAGAAAGGGAATTACACAACAGTTCGTAGTAGCGTTTACCAACTACACAAATTAAAATAATTATTCTTATTATTACACTGAAAAAATGCCAAGTGGTGTCGAACGCAAGATGGCATTGAAATTTTTTTGTGTCGATTCTAGTGCCAGTTTCCAATATTGAAAGTTACCCATAGTCTTTGGCCTTGCCTCAAATGCCAGGGAAGTACATTGAAATGATTATCGCTATGAAAAGTAAATATAAAGAAATGCAAACAAGAAGCAGTTGGATTTTTCCCTAGGATTTAAATCTTGGTTTCAATCAACTCCAGGTTCAAATACAAAATTAAATATAAAAAACAGGTTTTTTCGAACTGAAAGTAAGGAGCAACATTAAAACTTAAAACGAATAGAAATTATTCCGTATATGAAAGGGGCTGTCCCCTCCTCAACACCTTACTCTTTACGCTAAAGTTTCTTTTATTGTTTTAAGAGATAAAGTTGTCAGGCAGAGTCAAACTTTAGCATAAAGAGTCTGGCGTTGAGGAGGGGACAGCCCCTTTCATATATGGAATAATTTCTGTTCGTTTTAAGTTTTAATGTTGCTCCTTAGTTTGAGTTAAAAAAAAACTGTTTTTTTAAATTAATTTGTGAGCATTTTTGAATTAATGCAAGTTTTGATTTTCGCTCACCGTACATGAATAATCAAACCGAAATTTGCAACATAATTTCACTCTTTTTTCGTTAAATGGGTTTTTCGAAAGTTGTTCAATTTTATTTACGAACGTTTTTATTAGTAATAAATATACTTAACTTACGAACTAACTTACGTAACGAACTTCTATATTCGTATATTTTTATTACGCATATTAGGGGGTTTGTCCCTTAGTCAATACCTCGCTCTTTACGCTATATTTCAAATTTTGTTCCAATTCTTTAAGAATGACCCCTTAATCACAAAGGTAGTTAATTAGAATAAATACCTCTTATGAAAGTACTAAAAAAAAAAAAAAAATAGCGTAAAGAGCGAGGTATTGACTAGGGGGAAAAACCCAATCATATACGTAATAATTTCTGTTCGTTTTCAGTTTTGAAGTGCTCCTTACTTTCAGTTGAAAAGCTTGTTTTTTTTTATTTAATTTCTGATCGTTTTTTTAAACAATGCTGGGAATTCCGGTGCCCCCTTCATAGCAATGTCCCTTCCCCCATGAAAACTTTCTCCATGGAAAGATCCTCCCAAGTAACCCCCGACCAACTCACCCCCCCCACCCCCACTACCATAAAAAATCCAACCTGAAAATGTCTGTATACTTCCAGTAACCAATACTATATGTAAACATTGGGCAAAGTTCATAATTTGCAACCCTTCCCCTGGGGACTGTGGGGGATTAATCATCCTCAGAGACATAGCAATTATATTTTTCGACCATTCTGTCAAAATAGTTATCTCAAAATTTTGATTGGATGACTTTGGGAAAAAATGAGCGTGGGAGGGGGCCTAGTTACCCTCCATTTTTTTGTCACTTAAAAAGAGCGCTAGAACTTTTAATTTCCATTCGAATGAGTCCTTCCGCGATATTCCAAAACCACTAAGTCGATACGATCACTCCTGGGAAAAAGAAAAAAAAACAACAAATAAACACACATCCGTTATCTTTCTTCTGGCAAAAAATACAAAATTCCACATTTTTGCAGATATGAGCTTGAAACCTCTACTATAGGGATCTCGGATACGCTAAATCTGATGGTGTGATTTCATTAAGGTTTTACGAGTTTTAGGGGGTGTTTCCCCTTTTTTTCAAAAATAAGGTGCGTACCTTTTGATGGGGAAGAATAAACTTGATGAAACTTATATATTAGAAATCAGCATAAAAATCTGATTCTTTTGATGAATCTATTAGTATCAAAATTCCTTTTTTAGAGTTTCGGTAACTATTGAGCCGGGTCGCTCCTTACTTTCAGTACCACGAAGTGTTTGATAAGAAAGACATGTCTTGCGACTGCAAAGTTTCCGCTTTTGGCTCCAAATATTTAATTTCGAATTTAATTTCAAATTCTTTAATTTCTAGTTAACTTCAAACAAGATAAAGGGGGAATTTTGGGGGAGGGTATGTGCTGTGCCCCCCCTCTTTGCGTGCCCAGGAGACTATTTTTTGTGTTATTTCTGCATCTTTCTCTGGTCTTTTTTCATCTTTTTTGTTTTTTAAATCTAACATGTCAGTTGACTTTCGTTTCAGATTGAGTTCTTATGAATCTGTCGTTATTCGGCCTCAGATTTTTTCATTCAGTTCCACCTCAAATCAGCTCAGTTTTTAATACGGATTTAAACCCTTTAATCTGAATATTACTAAATAAAAAAGAGGAAGTAGCTGACTTGTGTTCAATGCTAGTGGTAATTACTTTTTATGTTCGGAAGATAGTACAAAAAATAATTCAAGAGCTATGATTAACAAGCACTTAAGTGAGAGGGAAAAAAATAAGAAAAAACTTAATTAAGAAAAACAAAGGCATAATTGCTATTTGCTTGACATTTTTGAATATGCCAGAATAAATATTCTCCACAAAGGAGTCTTATAAGAAAAAAGAAGCTTGTTTTTAAAAAGAAAGAAGAAAAGTAGATTGTGGCGGCTAAATAAAGAAGTAATTGTGGCACAAAAAAATCTAGCAGCTGATTAATAGGCTTAAATGACAAAGTGAATTTGTCGGCTATTCTGTTTTATAATTCAAAAGGTTTTATATGACCATTTTTGTCAGAAGAGTAGTTATAAACGACCATGTTTAATAATACATATTTTACCGATTGGTCTAATTCGTGTTCCCATAGATAATTATATAATTATATATATAATTAATACAGTCTGTGATAATTGTGTGCTACTGCGTTTTTGACAATACGTTATATCATACTTTCCTAGGTGCAGACATAATTTAATTTTTCAGCTTTTGTCGTATAAGTTTTGTTTTCTTTTTAGAGATAGAATTCTTTATAATGTGGAAAATACATATTTTTTATTTACTACCCGCGTATTCTATGTATCTTGTTTTCTACCTTAAATTAAGAGATGAAAAATTAAAAAAAAAGTTTTCATCGTCAAATTAATCAAAACTAGCATGCCTCTGACTTTGACCAACACTCTAGTCCATTAGTGTATTTTTACTTTTCTTAGTAGTATTTATTTGAATCATATATCTAACATTTTAAATAAATATCAGAAACAACAGCAGAAGTATTACAAGGGACAGGCTGGTAGAATCGTACTTAGGTTTGCAAGAACCTGTTTCTTTTTAAGGCAGCGCAATAGTGCTGCAATAGCGCCTAAGAAAAAGCGATAAGTAAAGGTTTCAATGCAGTTTTTTTCCGGACATCTTTGTATGAATGTAGGTGTTGTAAAAACTTTGGAGGGTGCTCATTTGATAACAAACTGAAAGTTCTAGGGCCCTTTTTAAGAGTCAAAAGCGATTTGAGGGCGACCAGCTCCTTTCTTTCTTTCTAGTTGCCTTTCCATGAGCCCCCCCCAAAAGAAATTTTATCATGTGATTTTAAGAAGTAATTGTTTTTTATATGACGTTATTTATGTCTGTAACATGTATAAAAACTTTTATGTTAGTGCATGACGTAATTACAATACTAATGTTTATAAATATGACGTCACTCATGTGAATTATTTTTCGAAATTGAGGCTCTAAACGAGTTTTCTCAAACTCATGACCTATCTACATCGTGTTTTAAGGGTGCCAATTTTCCAAAAAAAAAAAAAAATATGGAGCCGTTTCCGAGAAGAAAATATATGTATATGAACAATTCAAATTCAACGGCCCTTATGTTTGAACAGAGTTTCTTAAGGAATTGTGACAAAAAGGTAAACTTTACCATAAAGAGCGAGAGATCATATTTTTGACTGTTTCTCAAATAATCCGGGGGGAAATTCCCTCCTCGTGAAAATTTTTCTTGGAAAATACCTCTGGAGAACTTTCCTCCCTAAAAAAATTATCCCTATGGAAAATACCCTCCCACACCAAAAACTCACCCCTCAAAATGTCCGTATATTTCCCAATACAAGTTGATAACAAGTTGAAAAAATAACAAGTTGGAGGATCAAGTCATCCCCAAATAGCTGTCTCAAAATTTTGATTGAATGTTCTCGGAGAAATAACGGGAGTGTAAGAGAGGGTAAATGCCCTCCAATCCTTTTGGCTACTTCCTACTTCAGAATGACACTAGAACTTTTGCTATCCGTTCGAATGAGCCCTCCCCTGATCTTCTAGGACCGTTTGATCGATATGATATTCCCTGGAAAACACAACAACAAATAAACACGCATACGTGATCATTCTTCCGGCAAAAGTTACAAAATTCAACATTTTTGTGGATAGTACCTAACATCTACACTATTTTTCTTTGATATGCTGAATCTGATGGTGTGATCAAACAGTTCGTGGTAACGAACTGTAAGTAAGGAGCGACCCGGCTCAATGGTAACCGAAACTCTAGAAAACGGTATTTTGATACAAATAGATACATCAAAAGAATCAGATTTTATTGCTGATTTCAAATATATAAGTTTTATCAAGTTTAACTCTAACCATCAAAAGTTAGGCGCCTGAGAAAATTTGGCTGATTTTCGAAAAAAGGAGGAAAGACCCCCTAAAAGTTATAGAACCTTAATGAAAATCACACCATCATATTCAGCGTATCAGAGAACCCTACTGTAGAGGTTTCAAGCTCCCATCTACAAAAATGTGGAATTTTGCATTTTTTGCCAGAAGAAAGATCACGGGTGCGTGTTTATTTGTTTGTTTGTTTGTTTTTTTTTTCCAGGGGTGATCGTATCGACCCAGTTGTCCTAGAATATCGTGGGAGGGCTCATTGGAATGGAAATTAAAAGTTCTAGTGCCCTTTTAAGTGACCAAAAAAATGGAGGGCAACTAGGCCCCCTCCCACGCTCATTTTTTTCCCAAAGTCACCTGATCAAAATTTTGAGATAGCCATTATGTTCAGCATGTTCGAAAATATAATAAGTATGTCTTTTAGGATGACTTAATCCCCCGAAGCTCCCGGGGGAGGGCTGAAAGTTATGAACTTTACCCAATGTTAGCATATAGTATTGGTTATTTGGAAGTATACAGACGTTTTCAGGGGAGATTTTTCCTGGTAGTGGGGGGGTGGGTGGGTCGGGGGTTATGTGGGAGGATATTTCCATGAAGGAAGTTTTCATGAGGGAAGGGACATTGCTATGAAGGGGACGCCGGACTTCCCAGCATTATTTAAAAAAAGATCAGAAATTTAATATAAAAAAAACAAGTATTTCAACTGCAATAGTAGCAACATCGAAACTTTAAACGAACAGAAAATATTACATATATGACTGGGTTCACCCCGTAGTCAATACCTCGCTCTTTAAGCCAAAGATTTTTAGTACTTTCATAAGAGCTATTTATTCTAATTAACGGCCTTTGTGACTAAGCGGTCATTTTTAAAGAATTGGAACAAAATTCGAACTTTCACTTAAAGAGCAAGGTATTGACTAGGGGGCGAACCCCCTAATAAACAAATTAAAAATATATGAATATAGAAGTTCGTTACGTAAGTTAATTCGTAAGTTACGTATATTTATTACTAATAAAAACGTTCGTAAATAAAATTAAACAAGTTTCGAGAAAGCCATTTAACTAAATAAAAGTTAATTAATATGAAAATTTTGTTTTAATTATTCATGTACGGTGAGCCAAGATCAAAACCTGCATTTATTCAAAAACGTTCAAAAATTAAATAAAAAAAAACAAGTTTTTTTAACTGAAAGTAAGGAGCGACATTAAAACTTAAAACGAACAGAAATTATTCCGTATATGAAAGGGACTGTCCCCTCCTCAACGCCTCGCTCTTTACGCTAAAGTTTGACTCTGTCTCACAACTTTATTTTTTAAAACAATAAAAAACTTTAGCGTAAAGATCGAGGCGTTGAGGAGGGGACAGTCCCTTTCATATACGGAATAATTTCTGTTCGTTTAAGTTTTAATGTCGCTCCTTACTTTCAGTTAAAAAAACTTGTTTTTTTTATTTAATTTTTATTAAGATCGCTTGACTTTTTATGGGTGTTTGCCCTTTGTTAAATTTTTTCAGGCTAGAAGCTTTTGACAGGAAAAA
Source organism: Artemia sinica (assembly GCA_027921565.1). Classification (NCBI taxonomy): domain Eukaryota; kingdom Metazoa; phylum Arthropoda; class Branchiopoda; order Anostraca; family Artemiidae; genus Artemia; species Artemia sinica. The sequence continues at coordinate 52,318,998 of CM051268.1, forward strand.
TTAACATTAATGAATTTTATATATTTGGAATCAGTATAGAAAGCCTATTCGTTATATATATATATATATATATATATATATATATATATAATATATATATATATATATATAATATATATATATATATATATATATATATATATATATATATATATATATTGTTATCAAAATTCCGATTTTTAGAGTTATGGTTACTAAGGACCAAGGTCACTTTTTACTTACAGCCCGTTACCTTGAGCTGTTTTATTGAAAGTGCTTTCAAGTTATCTGGATTTCATGCTTCTCCGACTCGTTATTTGTTCCGTCATTTAAGACGGAACGAGGAAAACTTGGAAATGAACTAAAAATACATTAAAGACAGACAAATCCAAAAAGCTGGAACAAATTATAATATTTTGTTTTTACATGACTTTTCCTACACAATTTGTTGGTTTTATTATAAGTCTTAGTATCGTTACTACTGCCATACAATTTCCTTTTTATTATTCAACAACAATTCAGAAACTGGAAAGCCTTATATCTAGAAGTCAGCATAAATTATTTAAAGTTACTGAGGAAAACATGTTAATCTATCAATGAATCAATCGCATTGTTGTGCTAAAATAATGCACAAAAAACCAAACACCACAAGAAAAATTTTTGTGACAAAAGAAAAGAGGGGGACGAAGTAAACAAACATTGAACATAGGTTTATAAACATTAGTAAGCAAACAAACATTAGGTTTTAAATATTGAATAGATAACATTTTTATTTTGATAAGCAAGTAAAATTATGAAGACAAAATTTGAAACTTATCAAACAGTTCGTGGTAACGAACTGTAAGTAAGGAGCGACCCGGCTCAATGGTAACCGAAACTCTAGAAAACGGTATTTTGATACCAATAGATACATCAAAAGAATCAGATTTTAATGCTGATTTCAATATATAAGTTTTATCGAGTTTAGTCTTACCCATCAAAAGTTACGCGCTTGAGAAAATTTGGCTGATTTTAGAAAAAAGGAGGAAAGGCCCTCTAAAAGTTATAGAACCTTAATGAAAATCACACCATCAAATTCAGCGTATCAGACAACCCTACCATAGAGGTTGTAATTACCTATCTACAAAAATGTGGAATTTTGCATTCTTTGTCAGAAGCAAGATCACGGATGCGTGTTTATTTGTTGTTTTTTTTTTTTTGTTTTTTTTCCAGGGTTGATCGTGTCGACCCCTTGGTCCTAGAATATCGTGGGAGGGCTCATTGGAACGAAAATTAAAAGTTCTAGTTCCCTTTTTAGGTGACCAAAAAAAATGGAGGGCAAATAGGCCCCCTCCCATGCTCATTTTTTTCCTAAAGTCACCCGCTCAAAATTTTGAGATAGCCATTTTGTTCAGCATGGTTGAAAATATGATAACTATGTCTTTTAGGAAGACTTAATCCCCCGAATTCCCAGGGGGGAGGGCTGAAAGTTATGAACTTTACCCAATGTTAACATATAGTATTGGTTATTGGGAAGTACACAGAAGTTTTCAGGGGGGATTTTTTCTGGTAGGGGGGGGGGGGGATGGGTGGGTCGGGGGCTTATTTGGGAGGATCTTTCCATGAAGGAAGTTTTCATGGGGGAAAAGACACTGCTATGAAGGGGGCGCCGGATTTCCCATCATTATTTAATAAAAAGATCAGAAATAAAATAAAAAAAAAAACAAGTTTTTCAACTGAAAGTAAGGAGCAACATCAAAACTTAAAACGAACAGAAAATATTACGTATATGACTGGTTTCACCCCTAGTCAATACCTCGCTCTTTAAGCCAAAGATTTTTTATTACTTTCATAAGAGCTATTTATTTCAATTAACGGCCTTCTTCATTAAGGGACCATTTTTAAAGAATTGGAACAAAATTCGAACTTTAGCTTGAAGAGGAAGGTATTGACTAGGGGGCGAGCTTTCCATGAAGGAAGTTTTCATGGGGGAAAAGACATTGCTATGAAGGGGGTACCGGATTTCCCATCATTATTAAAGAAAAAGAGTTGATGACCAACTGTCCTTCCCCTCCCAAGCTTCTACAACCACCCTTTCATGTAAAATGGTGAAAGAAAAGTGTTTTGGTCTTATTTGGCCTTTTGACAGGCTTGCTCAGACGGGGGGGGGGGATATTTTTCTTTTTTTATCTGGCTTTGGAATCCCTTAGGTCACGACTTAAATCCACAAATTTCACACTAGTCAAAAGAAAATATATTTTTAGACTACTTTTGGGGGGGGGGGTGGTCTACGTCCCGGACTGTTTTCGAACAGTAGATTCTTCTTGGCCCAAGTGCTTAAGAATGTAAGCTTCAAACTAATCTGAGCAAGACAGTGTTTTGGTCCAATTCTGGAGCCCCTGTCCCCCCCCTCTTCCCATAACAAATATATTTGCTCCTTTTTGTTCAAAGAGCAATTGCTTGGATTTTCAAGCCAATCGCACACACACTCTAAAACAACATTAACTTTTCAATTAAAAATCCCTGTTTAAACAATTGATAATTTGCAATTTTTACGCCCCTTCCCCCGGGGGCTATGGGGGTCATGTCATCATCGGAGGCAAAGCTATTGAAATTTTAGGCTATTTAGAAAAATGAGTATTTTGAAATTTTGGTCAGAAGTCTTAGGGGCTATGTGGGTCCTGGGTAGCGAAAAGGGCAAGGAAGAGGGTCGGTTGCTCCCCAGTCACTTTCCAAACTTACAACGGGCACTAGAACGTTCCAATTCCATTGGCATGGGTAAGATCCTACGATTACTCCTTTCATATGAAGGGGTCGGAGAAAAAAATGATACTTTGACGGCTTATGATTCTTTACTTATGCAATAATGTTGCACTTCCTCTGAATAGTTTCTGTATTTCATTAGGCTAAATATCTTTTTTTTTATGGTAATAATTTTCTTTTTTAGGTCAGGATGGGGGCATTCACTCTTTTTATCCTTAGTAATCCTCCAATCTATAGATGGTTTCAAATTGCATTTATGACTTGGTTTGAACCTGATTCTACCGTTGCTTCATTTATATACTCCTCATTCTCGGCAATGTCAAAATTTGAGACCTCTGTTCCTCTTCTCACAGATTTGTAAGTACTGTTACCTGGAAAAATATGACCTAGTTATACATTAGAAAGAACCTGATAGACTGATTATCAATTAATAACGTTATATTGTATATTAGTTCCTAAATTTTTGTTTTCTATGAAAGAAGGTTAGTAGCAGTAGTTTTTTCTTGTGTTTTAACAGCGAGATAGCGAATTGAAAGAAACTTAAATACATATTAAGGCAATTACTAAACTAGCCTAGCTAAAGTTTATAAGGATTTAGTATTTAATTCATTATTTCATACGTAACAAATCTCTTATTCATGATTCAAGCACTTCTTCTTTTCGAATCGAAAAAAATTGCTTCAGATTGTGTTACTATTTTTCTTTTTATACAGCTTTTGTTTTGTTCTGTTTTTCCCCAATGAGGCTGCTCAAATTTTCTTTCCAAAGTTAGAATGACAAAAAAAATATTTCGAATGAACAAGCACGTACTCTGATATGCCATCTGAATCAAGGACATTCGTATGAACGTCGTATTCTTTACGTCTTGTGGCACGAGAGGCATGAATATCATCCTAATGAATCTGATGGGTCTGACTGATATGAGAGAATGATTCTAATGCTCAAAACAAACTTAATTTGAAAAAAAAGCAGTTGCTAGCAGAAAACAATTCGTCGAACATATACATAGAAAAATATTGGTACTTGATAAGAATCCTGTAAACACATGAGAAAGACCCCATCGAAATCTCAAAGATGCTTTATGAAAAACAGGTTTTCACTGCCTTGTGAGGTATTGCTCACTCCGTGACAAAGATTTAAACTTTAGTTTTTTGGGGTTGAAGGGGCAAAAAAGGTACCTAGGTTAGGTTGGGTTATGTATTTAATGCTATGCTATACCCCCACCCCCACCCTAATGTGCAAATATATAGCCCAAATTTGTTCATAAAGTATTATATTTTCATCCTATTTTGTTTTATTTCATTAGAATTAACCAAACTTCACTTCTCGCGTGTTTACCAGATTCTTAACATTTACCAAAATATAAAAAAAAAGAATAGAACTGCGACTTTCACCAAAATTATGAAAATAGATCTTTTTTTTTCCTATCGTCAATTTTCGGCAAACTAAGACAGTCTAGATATAAACCGAAATACACATTAATTTCCTCAAAAAGGAAAACAAACTGAATATGACTGGAGAGACCAGAAAACATAAGATATTTATTATATCTTAGGCAATATATGTCATACGATTCAAAAGATTTTTTTCCTGCATCAAATACCATTGGTAATTCAAAGAGAGTTCTTTTAGTAGACAGAGGTTACACAGGAGAATAAACAAACTAAAAAAGGCACCGTGTTTTTTAACTGTCATTGACTAGCATTTTATTCCTTAAAATATATTCTTAGGCATCAAAGATACGGAGGTACGAATACTAATGTTCAAAACTCCATTTTCTAACTGTATCTATAAGTAGCAAAAAAGGCCTACCTCATTTTGGGAAAAAACAACAACATAAAACCCTGGGTTTCTTGTAACCAAACAGTTCATGGTAACGAACTGTAAGTAGGAAGTGATGCGGCTCCATAGTAACCGAAACTCTAAAAAGCATAGTATATATTAAATATGTAACCTAACCTAGGTACCTATTTTCGCCCCTTATTTCTCCAAAAAAACTAAAGTATAAATCTTTATAACGGAGTGAGCAACGTTTTAATATTGTTGTCGGACCACTATGTAATGCATACTAACCTGATGAACACCGGGTAACAAGCGCAGATGCTATACAAAAAATCTCGTGTGTTCCAGCTAACCGGTAAGTACCGTTGTTTTTTTTTGTATTTTTTTCCCAGGGGTGATATCATCAAACAAAGAATCTTATTATATCGAGAAAGGCCTCATTTGAATGGAAATTAAAAGTTCTAGTGCTCTTTTTAAATTACCAAAAATATTGGATTTGGCCCCCGTCCCTCCCAACTTTTTCCTACAAGTCAACCAATCAAAATTTTGAGCTAGCCATTTCGTTCAGCATAGTTGTAAAGCTCAGTAACTATGTCTTTGAGGATAACATAATCCCCTCCCCCCCACAGCCCCCGGGGACAAGTTTATAAATCATGAAATTTGTCCATTGTTTACGTATAGTATTTGTTATAGGGAAGTATACGGACATTTTCGGGGAGAAGGGTGAATTTTCTGCAGGTTTTTTTTTTCACGGGGATATTTACAGTGGGAGGGATGTTCCAGGGGAGGGGTGAACTTTCTAAGGGAAATTCTACACTGGGAGAATTGCCAGAATTCCTATGCAAAATTCTTTTCATTTGTCTTACTTTATTTTTGCCGACTCAATTTTACATGTGAAGGTATTAAGAGGAATTGTCGGGGGGAAACATACACCAGGTTGGCATTGTTTAAAGTATCTTCCCATAGGTGGGGGCATTTTCCATGGGATAAGTTCTCCAGAGGGAATTTTGTGCTGGAGCAGCTTTCTATTAGGGACGGGGGACGGGCTATTACTACAATTACTGCTACTAACAACTCACCGCAGCACCAAGCCGCCTGATGCCAACACAGCTACGCATGTTCCTCCTCCATCCTAATCTATTTCTAGCCTCCCTTTTTAAACCCTCCCACGAAGCTCCCATTTCCTTTAAATCCTTCTTTATGACGTCCTCCCATCCCAGACGAGGACAACCTTCTTTCTGTTTAGCCCTAGACGGTTAGCCGAAAAGAACAATCTTCGGCAATCTGTCACCCTTCATCCGTACAACGTGCCTTAGCCATCTCAACCTTTCTTTCATTGTAGCCCTAGAGAGCGGTATTGAGCCACACTTTTCGTACAGCCTATTGTTTGAATACGGTCAGTCAGCCGGGTACCCAGAACAATCCTTAAGCAATTTCTCTGGAGAACATCTAGCAAATCTTCATCCACTTTTCGATGCGCCCATGCTTCAGAGCCATATTTGACTACTGTCATCACCGTAGCTTCTAATATTCTAATCTTGGTTTGCAGACTTATCTTCCTATTCTTCTAAACCTTTTTTTTTAATTGTGAAAAAAAAAACACCCTGAGCCTTGGCTATTCTACTTCTAACATCCTCACTGCTCCCACCATCCTTGCTAATAATACTACGAAGGTAAGTGAAGCTGCCCACTTGATCCATCTTTTCATTACCCAACGTCACCTTTTCATCTTCACTTAATCCTGGCCTTAGTGACTTAGTTTTCTTAACATTAATTTTCAAACCTATTCTAGTTCCTTGAACTCGCAAAACCTCTAAAAGTTCTTTCATTTTGCTCAGACTTTCCTCTAGGATGCTTAAATCATCAGCATAATCAAAGTCCAAGAGACTTTTTCCTCTCCATTTTATTCCGTGGTCTCCCATTGCCTTTCCTGTGCTCCTTAATACAAAGTCCATCAAAATAATCATAGGCAGCGCGCCAACGCTGCTAAGTAAGACGATGTGGGCACAATGTGTTGTTTTTGGTTCTCCATACCCGGGCACTTCGTATCGAAGAAGTCGTCACAGAAACTTCGAAAAGGGCTCATTCTATTGGAAATTGGAGTGGCTAGTGCCCTTTTTAATATTCGAAAGTGATTGGAGGGCAATTAACCCCCCCCCCCCCCACGCCCATCATTCCCCCATACACATCCAATCAAAATTTTGAAATAGCCATTTTGTTCAGCGTATTTGATTTCCAGATAGAAAATATGTTTTTGAGGAGGACACTCCCCCAGAACCCCCAGGACAAGGGTTTTAAGTTATGCCCTGGCGGCATATAAGGTTTTTATAGAAGGCATTGCCGTAGAAACTTGAAAAAAGGCTCATTCGATTGGAAATTCAAAGGGCTAGTGCCCTTTTTAATAGTCGAAAGTGATTGGAGGGCAACTAGCCACCCCACGCCCATCATTCCCCCAAATACATCCAATCAGAATTTTGGAGATACCCATTTTGTTCAGCGTAGTTGATTTCCAGATAGAAAATAAGTTTTTAGGAAGACACTCCCCCACAACCCTCAGGGCAAAGGTTTCAAGTTATGCCCTGGGGGCATATAAGGTTTTTATAAGAGGCGTCGTCGTAGAAACTTCAAAACAGGCTCATTCGATTGGAAACTCAAAGGGCTAGTGCCCTTTTTAATAGTCGAAAGTGATTGGAGGGCAACTAGCCCTCCCCCCACGCCCATCATTCCCCCAAACACATACAATCAAAATTTTGAGATAGCCATTTTGTTCAGCGTAGTTGATTTCCAGACAGAAAATATGTTTTTGAGGAGGACACTCCCCCACAACCCTCAGGGCAAGGGTTTTAAGTTATGCCCTGGGGACATATAAGGTTCTTATAAAAGGCGTTGTCGTAGAAACTTCAAAACAGGCTCATTCGATTGGAAATTCAAAGGGCTAGTAACCTTTTTAATAGTCGAAAGTGATTGGAGGTCAACTAGTCCCCCCCTCGCCCTTAATTCCCCCAAACGTATCCAATAAAAATTTTGAGATAGCCATTTTGTTCAGGGTAGTTGATTTTCAGATAGAAAACATATTTTTGAGGAGGACACTCCCCCACAACCCTCAAGGCAAGGATTAGAAGTTATGCCCTGGGGGCATATAAGGTTTTTATTGAAATCTTTGTCGTAGAAACTTGAAAAAGGGCTCATTCGGTTTTAAATTCAAAGGACTAGTACCCTTTTTAATAGTCGAAAGTGATTTGAGGGCAACTAACCCCCCTCTCACGCCCGCCTTTTCCCCAAACACATCCAATCAAAGTTTTTAGATAGCAATTTTGTTGAGCGTAGTTGATTTCCAGATAGAAAATATGTTTTTGAGGAGGACACTGCCCCACAACCCTCAGGGCAAAGGTTTTTAAGTTATGTCCTGGGGGCATATAAGGTTTTTATAGAAGGCGTTGTCGTAAAAACTTCAAAAAGGGCTCATTCGGTTGGAAATGGAGTGGCTAGTGCCCTTTTTAATAGTCGAAAGTGATTGGAGGGCAACTAGCCCCCCCCACGCCTATCATACCCCCAAACACATCCAATCAAAATTTTGAGATAGCCATGTTGTTCAGCGTAGTTGATTTCCAGATAAAAAAGAAGTTTTGAGGAGGACACTCCCCCACAACCCCCAGGACAGGGGTTTTAAGTTATGCCTTGGGGGCATATAAGGTTTCTATACAAGACGTGGTCGTAGAAACTTCAAAAAAGGCTCATTCAATTGGAAATTCAAAGGGCTAGTACCCTTTTTAATATTCGAAAGTGATTGGAGGGCAACTAGCCCCCCCACGCCCATCATTCCCCCTAATACATCCAATCAAAACTTTGAGATAGTTATTTTGTTCAGCGTAGTTTATTTCCAGATAGAAAATATGTTTTTGAGGAGGACACTCCCCACAACCCTCAGGGCAAGGGTTTTAAGTTATGCCCTGGGGGCATATAAGGTTTTTATAGAAGGCGTTGTCGTAGAAACTTCAAAACAGGCTCATTCGATTGGAAATTCAAAGGGCTAGTACCCTTTTTAATAGTCGAAAGTGATTGGAGGGCAACTAGCCCCCCACACCCATCATTCCCCCAAATACATCCAATCAAAATTTTGAGATACCCATTTTGTTTAGCGTAGTTGATTTCCAGATAGAAAATATGTTTTTGAGGAAGACACTCCCCACAACCCTCAGGGAAAGGGTTTCAAGTTATGCCCTGAGGGCATATAAGGTTTTTATAAAAGGTGTCGTCATAGAAACTTCAAAACAGGCTCATTCGACTGGAAATTCAAAGGGCTAGTAACCTTTTTAATAGTCGAAAATGATTGGAGGGCAACTAGCCCCCCCGCCCATCATTCCCCCAAACACATCCAATCAAAATTTTGAGATAGCCATTTTGTTCAGCGTAGTTGATTTCCAGATAGAAAATATGTTTTTGAGGAGGACACTCCCCCACAACCTCAGGGTAAGGGTTTTAAGTTATGCCCTGGGGACATATAAGGTTCTTATAAAAGGCGTTGTCGTAGAAACTTCAAAACAGGCTCATTCGACTGGAAATTCAAAGGGCTAGTAACCTTTTTAATAGTCGAAAATGATTGGAGGGCAACTAGCCCCCCCACGCCCTCAATTCCCCCAAACGTATCCAAAAAAAATTTTGAGATAGCCATTTTGTTCAGGGTAGTTGATTTTCGGATAGAAAACATATTTTTGATGAGGACAATCCCCCACAACCCTCAGGGCAAGGATTATAAGTTATGCCCTGGGGGCATATAAGGTTTTTATTGAAATCTTTGTCGTAGAAATTTGAAAAAGGGCTCATTCGATTTTAAATTCAAAGGACTAGTAACCTTTTTAATAGTCGAAAGTGATTTGAGGGCAACTAACCCCCCTCTCATGCCCGCCTTTTCCCCAAACATATCCAATCAAAATTTTTAGATAGCAATTTTGTTCAGCGTAGTTGATTTCCAGATAGAAAATATGTTTTTGAGGAGGACACTGCCCCACAACCCTCAGGGCAAGGGTTTTAAGTTATGTCCTGGGGGCATATAAGGTTTTTATAGAAGGTATTGTCGTAAAAACTTCAAAAAGGGCTCATTCGATTGGAAATGGAGTGGCTAGTGCCCTTTTTAATAGTCGAAAGTGATTGGAGGGCAACAAGCCCCCCCCACGCCAATCATTCCCAAAACCACATCCAATCAAAATTTTGAGATAGCCATGTTGTTCAACGTAGTTGATTTCCAGATAAAAAAATGTTTTGAGGAGGACACTCCCCCGCAACCCCCAGGACAAGGGTTTTAAATTATGCCCTGGGGGCATATAAGGTTTTTATACAAGGTGTTGTCGTATAAACTTCAAAACAGGCTCATTCAATTGGAAATTCAAAGGGCTAGTACCCTTTTTAATATTCGAAAGTGATTGGAGGGCAACTAGTCCCCCCCCACGCCCATCATTCCCCCAAATACATCCAATCAAAATTTTGAGATAGCCATTTTGTTCAGCGTAGTTGATTTCCAGATAGAAAATATGTTTTTGAGGAGGACATTCCCCCACAACCCTCAGGGCAAGGGTTTTAAGTTACGCCCTGGGGGCATATAAGGTTTTTATAGAAGGCGTTGTCGTAGAAACTTCAAAACAGGCTCATTCGATTGGAAATTCAAAGGGCTAGTACCCTTTTTAATAGTCGAAAGTGATTGGAGGGCAACTAGCCCCCCTCCCCCACGCCCATCATTCCCCCTAATACATCCAATCAAAATTTTGAGATAGCCATTTTGTTCAGCGTAGTTGCTTTCCAGATAGAAAATATGTTTTTGAGGAAGACACTCCCCCACAACCCTCAGGGCAAGGGTTTTAAGTTATGCCCTGGGGGCATATAAGGTTTTTATTGAAATCTTTGTCGTAGAAACTTGAAAAAGGGCTCATTCGGTTTTAAATTCAAAGGACTAGTACCCTTTTTAATAGTCGAAAGTGATTCGAGGGCAACTAACCTCCCTCTCACGCCCGCCTTTTCCCCAAACACATCCAATTAAAGTTTTAGATAGCAATTTTGTTCAGCGTAGTTGATTTCCAGAAAGAAAATATTTTTTTGAGGAGGACACTGCCCCATAACCCTCAGGGCAAGGGTTTTAAGTTATGTCCTGGGGGCATATAAGGTTTTTATAGAATGCGTTGTCGTAAAAACTTCAAAAAGGGCTCATTCGATTGGAAATGAAGTGGCTAGTGCCCTTTTTAATAGTCGAAATCGATTGGAGGGCAACTAGCCCCCCCACGCCCATCATTCACCAAATACATCCAATAAAATTTTTAGATACCCATTTTGTTTAACGAAGTTGATTTCCAGATAGAAAATATGTTTTTGAGGAAGACACTCCCCCCAACCCTCAGGGCAAGGGTTTCAAGTTATGCCCTGGGGGCATATAAGGTTTTTATAAAATGTGTTGTCATAGAAACTTCAAAACAGGCTAATTCGATTGGAAATTCAAAGGGCTAGTAACCTTTTTAATAGTCGAAAGTGATTGGAGGGCAACTAGCCCCCCCGCCCATCATTCCCCCAAACACATACAATCAAAATTTTGAGATAGCCATTTTGTTCAGCGTAGTTGATTTCCAGATAGAAAATATGTTTTTGAGGAGGACACTCCCCCACAACCCTCAGGGCAAGGGTTTTAAGTTATGCCCTGGGGACATATAAGGTTCTTATAAAAGGCGTTGTCGTAGAAACTTCAAAACAGGCTCATTCGATTGAAATTCAAAGGGCTAGTAAAGTGATTGGAGGGCAACTAACCCCCCTCTCACGCCCGTCTTTTCCCCAAACACATCCAATCAAAATTTTTAGATAGTAATTTTGTTCAGCGTAGTTGATTTCCAGATAGAAAATATGTTTTTGAGGAGGACACTGCCCCACAACCCTCAGGGCAAGGGTTTTAAGTTATGCCCTGGGGGCATATAAGGTCTTTATAGAAGGCGTTGTCGTAGAAACTTCAAAACAGGCTCATTCGATTGGAAATTCAAAGGGCTAGTACCCTTTTTAATAGTCGAAAGTGGCTGGAGGGCAACTAGCCCCCCCCACGCCCATCATTCCCCCAAATACATCCATTTTGCCCAAAATACATACCCATTTTGTTCAGCGTAGTTGATTTCCAGATAGAAAATATGTATTTGAGGAAGACACTCCCCAACAACCCTCAGGGCAAAGGTTTCAAGTTATGCCCTGGGGGCTTATAAGGTTTTTATAAGAGGCGTCGTCGGAGAAACTTCAAAACAGGCTCATTCGATTGGAAACTCAAAGGGCTAGTGCCCTTTTTAATAGTCGAAAGTGATATGAGGGCAACTAGCCCCCCCCCCACGCCCATCATTCCCCGAAACACATACAATCAAAATTTTGAGATAGCCATTTTGTTCAGCGTAGTTGATTTCCAGATAGAAAATATGTTTTTGAGGAGGACACTCCCCCACAACCCTCAGGGCAAGGGTTTTAAGTTATGCCCTGGGGACATATAAGGTTCTTATAAAAGGTGTTGTCGTAGAAACTTCAAAACAGGCTCATTCGATTGGAAATTCAAAGGGCTAGTACCCTTTTTAATAGTCGAAAGTGATTGGAGGGCAACTAGTCCCCCCACGCCCTTAATTCCCCCAAACGTATCCAATAAAAATTTTGAGATAGCCATTTTGTTCAGGGTAGTTGATTTTCAGATAGAAAACATATTTTTGAGGAGGACACTCCCCCGCAACCCCCAAGGTAAGGATTATAAGTTATGCCCTGGGGGCATATTAGGTTTTTATTGAAATCTTTGTCGTAGAAACTTGAAAAAGGGCTCATTCGGTTTTAAATTCAAAGGACTAGTACCCTTTTTAATAGTCGAAAGTGATTTCAGGGCAACTAACCCCCCTCTCACGCCCGCCTTTTCCCCAAACACATCCAATCAAAGTTTTTAGATAGCAATTTTGTTCAGCGTAGTTGATTTCCAGATAGAAAATATGTTTTTGAGGAGAACACTGCCCCACAACCCTCAGGGCAACGGTTTTAAGTTATGTCCTGGGGGCATATAATGTTTCTATAGAAGGCGTTGTCGTAAAAACTTCAAAAAGGGCTCATTCGATTGGAAAAGGAGTGGCTATTGCCCTTTTAATAGTCGAAAGTGATTGGAGGGCAACTAGCCCCCCCCCACGCCCATCATTCCCCCAAACACATCCAATCAAAATTTTGAGATAGCCATGTTGTTCAGCGTAGTTGATTTCCAGATAAAAAATATGTTTTGAGGAGGACATTCCCCCACAACCCTCATGGCAAGGGTTTTAAGTTATGCCCTGGGGGCATATAAGGTTTTTATAGAAGGTGTTGTCGTAGAAACTTCAAAACAGGCTCATTAGATTGGGAATTCAAAGGGACTAGTACCCTTTTCAATAGTCGAAAGTGATTGGAGGGTAACTAGCCCTCCCCCCACGCCCATCATTCCCCCAAATACATCCAATCAAAATTTTGAGATACCTATTTTGTTCAGCGTAGTTGATTTCCAAATAGAAAATATGTTTTTGAGAAAGACACTCCCCCACAACCCTCATGGCAAGGGTTTTAAGTTATGCCCTGAGGGCATATAAGGTTTTTATAAAAGGTGTTGTCATAGAAACTTCAAAAAAGGCTCATTCGATTGGAAATTCAAAGGGCTAGTAGCCTTTTTAATAGTCGAAAGTGATTGGAGGGCAACTAGCCCCCCCCCCCCCCACGCCCATCATTCCCCCAAACACATACAATCAAAATTTTGAGATAGCCATTTTGTTCAGCGTAGTTGATTTCCAGATAGAAAATATGTTTTTGAGGAGGACACTCCCCCACAACCCTCAGGGCAAGGGTTTTAAGTTATGCCCTGGGGGCATATAAGGTTTTTATAGAAGGCGTTGTCGTAGAAACTTCAAAACAGGCTCATTCGATTGGAAATTCAAAGGGCTAGTAACCTTTTTAATAGTCGAAAGTGATTAGAGGTCAACTAGTCCCCCCCACGCCCTTAATTCCCCCAAACTCATCCAATAAAAATTTTGAGATAGGCATTTTGTTTAGGGTAGTTGATTTTCAGATAGAAAACATATTTTTGAGGAGGACACTCCCCCACAACCCTCAGGGCAAGGGTTTTAAGTTATGCCCTGGGGGCATATAAGGTTTTTATTGAAATCTTTGTCGTAGAAACTTGAAAAAGGGCTCATTCGATTTTAAATTCAAAGGACTAGTACCCTTTTTAATAGTCGAAAGTGATTTGAGGGCAACTAACCCCCTTCTCACGCCCGCCTTTTCCCCAAACACATCCAATCAAAATTTTTAGAAAATTGATCTGAGGGCAACTAGCCCCCCCGCCCCTGCACGCCCATCATTCCCACAAACACATCCAATTAAAATTTTGAGATAGACGTTTTGTTCAGCGTAGTTGATTTCCAGATAGAAAATATGTTTTTGAGGTGGACACTCCCCCACAACCCTCAGGGCAAGGGTTATAAGTTATGCCCTGGGGGCATATAAGGTTTTTATAGAAGGCGTTGTCGTTGAAACTTCAAAACAGGCTCAATCAGTCCAAATTTTTCAAAGGGTGTTTTGTTCTTAAAAATTGCTGAAAATTTTTCTCCAGCATACAAATAGCAGGCCAAACTTTAAAGTCTTAAAAAACGAAAATATTTAAAGCGTTATTTTCTTTTTCCCTGAAAAGACTATGTCAATATAAAACAAACAGAAATTAATTAAAAAAAACTTTTTCCACAAAATAAGTTTTTCAAAGAAAAGTAAAGAACTCAATTAAAAAAAAATGAGCAAAAATGAAACAAAATAATCTACCAAGCTCGAAACTACCACAAATCAGCATCGATAAATAAAGGAAACCTAAAACGAACAGAAATTACAATAAATAACCGAGTCAAACTCAAAACGAGCAGAAATTAACATAAGTTGGGCGCAAAATCCTATGCCTTCCCAAGGCCAGAACAAAATTTGCACTTTAAGGAAAAAAATGTAAATTTTTTTACATATATAACTTTAATAAATCAAATAATTTTAACATTTTGATTACTAAATATCAGTATATGTATATTAAACTGACAATGCACATTCATTTGTATTTTTTCAGTAAAGTGCAAAGTGCAAATAAAAAAAAACAAGTTTTTTAAACTGAAAGTAAGGAGCGACATTAAAATTTAAAACAAACAGAACTTTTTTCGTATATAAAATGGGCTGTCCCCTCCTCAACACCTCGCGTTTTTTGCTAAAGTGTGACTCTTTGTCACAACTCTAATTTTAAAGCAATGAAACACATCACCGTAAGCAGCTAGGTGTTCAGGAGGGGACAGTCCCTTTCAAATACGGAATAATTTCTGTTCTTTTTAATTTTTAATGATGCTCCTTGCTTTCAGTTTAAAAAAAAACTGTTTTTTGGATGTCAAGCCCCCAAATTGAGTAAATTATATATTGTTTATATGAAAGATTTATCATTGGGAAAGGGGGAATGTTTGGTCCTAGGTGTGTCATAAAAGGCCACTGGTGCTAAGTATAAAATATAAGAAAATATTGAGGGAATTACTTAATCAAATCAAAAGACACTCTGTGCATCTAAGCTAGCAATAGGGAAATCTGCAATACCTTAGGAACAGCTAAAGGTTTCGAAATCAAACTTTTGAGGCCACTACGACTATTACTACTGTGGCTGCAACTACTACTGGTCACAACTGCGACTATTTGCAACTGACACTTTCCGACTGTAACTTAGACTAATTGTGAGTGGCACTACCTCTACCTGTTACTACTTTCATGAAATATTGATTGATATGTCGAACAAAATCAAAACACGCTATCTGCGTGCTGATTTTCAAATGGACGTATGACTGATGTTTCAGAAAGACCTTTTCCTTTTAAATGCCTCCTTCAAACGGATCAGAATTATGAAATTGCCACGTGGTTCAAAGTAGTAAAATGGTTTAATAACCATGTCTCTGAGGATACCATGCTTCCCATAGCCTCCAGGGAATTGGTTGTAAATTATGCAGGTGTCACTTTTTAGCACACGGGATTTATCTTAGAAAGGGGAAACGAGGAGAATATTTGATTCTTGGTGTGTCAAAGAACGCTTAGAGTATCAAAGGGAAACTTCAAGGAATGTTGAGAGGATGTTATCCTAAATTAAAAGCCCCTATTTACATCTAGGTTATCAAAAGGGGGCATATACAATATCTTAAGAGTGGCTAAGGGTATTAACTTGAAAGTTTGAGGACCACTACGCTGTTGCTACTGCGACTGTGAGTGTGACTACTTCCAACTTCGACTACGAGTACTTGCGACTGAATCTGCGACTACTTGTGACCGTGACTAATCGTAACTATGATTATTTAGGACTACAAATACTTACAACTGCTACTACTTGTGACTGTGACTACAACTATTAGTGCTGCTATCACTGCTGCGACTGGGACTGTGGCAACAAAGGTCACTACCACTTCTATTATCACAACTAGAACAACTGAACTAAACCAGAGTTATTTAGCTGCATCCTAATTGCCAAAAACGCTAAGTGAAACAAGGTTTTCAAAAGGGCTTGACTGTAATGTCTCAAGAACGGCTAAGGTTATTAAGTTGAAAATTGCAGGGGATATTGAGGGGGAAGCTGCACTAAATTAAAATACACTGGATGCATCCAAGTTGACTCAATGCCGTATATGGACATATCTATATTAATCTCAGGAACACTTAGGGCATTCAGCAGGAAATTTCATGGAATGCCAAGGGTGATGTTAAACAAAATCAAAAGACACTATTTGTATCCAGTTTGTCGACAAGGCATATGTATCAATATCGTATCATATGTATCAATATATATCAATATGGTATATGGTATCAATTTGAAATATTCAGAGAATTTTAAGGTGATGTTAGACTTAATAACACTAAGTATATACCAGTTGGTAATGGGCGTAGCTGCCGTATTTTAGGAATTGCTAAGATTAATAAGTTTTAACTTTGAGAAAATGTCGATTGGGATGTTAAACTAGATTAAAAAACATCAAAGGCATTCTAGTTGTCAAAATGGCATGTCTGCAATATCTCTGGAATAGTTAAGGGTATTAAGTTGAAACTTTGAGAGATTGCTGAAGGGGAGTTTGAACTCGGTCAAAAACACTCTGTGCACTCCAGTCCTCAAAAGGGCATATCTGCACTATCTCAGAAACCGTTAATGCCATTTAGTTGGAACTCTCAGGCAATATTGAGGAGAATGTTTGAAATAAATCAAAAGACACTAACTAGAACTAATAAATTAGAATCGCATATTTTAATTTTTAAGCCGAAGACTTGAAAAACTAGAGAAAAATTCCTTATAATAACCAATAATAAGGCTTCTGCAATAAAAAACGAACATAAATTAATTTTAAAATGCTTCCCGAAAAGAAGTTTTTCAAACAAAAGTAAAGAGCCATATTAAACTAAAAATAAGCAGACAGAATGTCCTATGATAGTTCACACTCTAAATGACCAGACATTACTACTAAAGAATAAATCAAACCTCAAAACGAACAGGAATTAAAATAAATTATCATAATAAACATAAATTTAACAGATACTGATAAGAATTAATAAATAAAATCTTAGAAAGAGTAAAAATTAAGTTGAATATTCATGTAAAAGTTAAACCGAACAAAAATTGCTACAAACAGGATTTTGGCTAATGCCCCCCTCTTTCTCCCCTACCTGTAAAATCTCTAAGGCTTTGCTGAAAACAAGATATACCATATTTTTTTTTTATTTATATCATTGAAAATAAAAACAATTACAGTGAATTAAGGTCTTGAATTACTGAGATTTCCAGGAATCAACATCATTATATATCAAATTTTCAGTTTGTTTTCGTTAGTCCTTTCCAGGTATCTTGATTATTACAGGGATGTGTTTTTTATTTGTCGTCGATGCTTTGAAAAATAAAAAGTTCACAGTTGTAATACCTACAGTTTTCAGTAAAATACAAATGCCAAAAGAGGCTTGAGAACTTGTACGATTAGGGGAGAGGGAATGGAGCACTAGCCAAACTACTGTTTGTATTATTGTTGTTCGTTTTGAGTTTTAATGGAATATTCGATTCAATTGTTACTCATTTTAAGAATTATTTATTCATCTATATCAGTGTCTGTTAGTTTTATGTTTGATATAATCATTGATTTTAGTTTCAGTTTGTTGTGTGTTTCATTTATCGTTTAATAGTAATTTCTGGTCGTTTTGATTTTGAATTTGTATAGCATTTTTTTCAGCTGGTCTTAAGTTTAATATAGCTCTTTACTCTTCTTTTAAACAAAAGTTTTTCTCAATATATTACAATAAAAACCGATTCGCTTAATGTACATATTGTTGTGAAAACTCTATTTAAAGGATTTCTTTTACTATTAGTACGGGTCGCCTCTTACTTACAGTTCGTTAACACGAACTGTTTGACAAGGTCCGGTAGCCTACATAGTAGCATAAAAAAGTGCTTTTATCAAGAAATGGAAAAAGAATGTTTTACTTATGCAACTATGTGTTACCAGCATAAGTACTAAGAGTTGCCGATCTCATAAAATTCTCTTGTCTTCATCATGAAACCGAATATATAAATTTTTCCCGGAAAAATGGCCGCCTATTTTTTCAAATAATAAAAAGCTTCGTTTTATATTTTCTTTGAAAAGATCTTTAATAATCAGTAAAGAATAGCTCTTCTTTCTGCTATAAGAGAATCAATGGGTTTTTTTTCATTAGTCACAATGAAACGAAATCCCTTTCCTTTCTGACTAATATCTAACGTGAGCTCTTTAATTTTGTTATGACTTAGCGTCATAATTTTTTAGAAAGGAGAAATCAACTGCTGCACTTTTACTATCGAAGCCAACTTTTGATCCACAGAATGCTAATCGGATTTGGTCCCAATATCTAAGGCATGAAAAACTGGGAGCTTATATCCGTTCTGAACTATTTTCTGGTGGAAAAAAACCGACAAATTTATACGCAAGATTTAATTGGAATATTGGTCCCTTTGACTTTGATGCCATAGAAGTAAGTGTCTTTATAGCAGAAAATATAATAGGATACACTGTAAATATACTTATTTTGTTAAGCCCCTCCCCCAAGATAAAATCTGGCTACGTACACAATTGAATTTGACTGAATACGGTGAGACTATGATAGGTTATAATGATAGATTGATAGTTTTATCTTCGTTTATATAATGGACGATTTTAATAACAACAATAATATATGAATATAATTTATTGAGGCTCACTTTACAACGGAAAAAAGTGAAATTAAATGCTAAAAAGGAAAATATATAAAATACAAAGAAATAAATTATTACAAAAATTAATCGTAATAACATAAATCAATTGCAATAACAAAAATTAATTTGATTAAAATGTCCGTAAGTTTCCATGATTTTTAATATTTAAATATATCAGTTAAAGCGTAACAGTATTATTCCTACTGATATATTATATATATATATATATATATATATATATATATATATATATATATATATATATATATATATATATTATATATATATATATATATATATATATATATATATAATATATGGATGCGCCTCATCTTTTGAATTTATTGAGGCTCACAAAAACTTTAAGTATTAATTAAAAATATCAACAGTTCATGGTAACGAATCAAACAGTTCCTGGTAACAAACTGTAAGTAAGGAGTGACCCAACTCAATAGTAACCGAAACTCTAAAAAATGGATTTTTGATACCAATAAATAAATCAAAAGAATCGACGTTTCATTAAGTTTAGTCTTACCGATTAAAGAGTCTTACATTAAGTCTTACATTAAAGTCTTACCGATATATATATATATATATATATATATATATATATATATATATATATATATATATATATATATAATATATATATATATATATATATATATATATATATATATATATATATATATATATATATATGTATAGAAATCAATAAAACAGGCTAGACATTAGTTTTACATTAGTTTTTACATTATTTTTACAAGCTAATAATGGGTTAGATTAAATATGAAAAACAAAAAGTCTTCTGTATAACTTTATTCATACTTCTCTATGATAATTTGATGTTTAAAAAGTCATACAGAAGACTATATCATTCTCCATGTTTGAAGGAAACATAATATTTTTAATTAGTTCCTGGCCTCCCTCAGGCAATTCAGCGTGTCCCAGGTGGCGACTGGGTAACGTCCTACAGATATGTAGGGTACCTCCATAGGAGGCACGGACCAAGAGGAGACCTTGTCCCTGGGGGTCCATAACAGAAACTGGGGGACCCTCACCCAGGGTCATAAATACAGACGGAGGAGGAAGAAGGCCCCTCAAATGTACACTCAAAAGGGCCCACTGGTTTGTCCAGGTTTTGACGGGTGTCCACCAGATTAAAAGTTCCTGGCCTCCCTTGGGCTATTCAGCGTGTCCCCAGGTGGCGACAGGGAAACTCCCTACAGATATGTACAGATATGTGGCGACTGGGTAACGTCCTACAGATATGTAGGGTACCTCGATAGGAGGCACGGACCAAGAGGGGACCTTGTCCTGGGGGTCCATAACGAACTGGGCACCTCGCCCGGGTCATAAACAGACGGGGAGGAAGAAGGCCCTCAAGGTAAACTCAAAGGGCCACTGGTTTGTCCACAAGTCCCATGAGTTACAAACCTTCTTCCAGTAATGGGTTAAATTGCATGGCAATGCAGAACACCATCGCGGGAAAATCCTCTACAGGAGGACAACTGCGGCAGGGCGTAAGATCTAGATCTATCGACAACCGCCTCTGCAAAGGGCTGCCTCGACCCTTTAAGGAAACCTGCAAGACTGGGGACCTTGCGATCAACTCTATTCCAACCTGAGGAGTGGCACCCCTCGAGGAAATTATAGCCTAGTAAACGACACAGCATTCGCACGGGATTCTGATTAATGGACAATTCTTCTTGGTTTGGTATGTTTTAACGGGCGTCTTTGGGTTGAAAACCTCTTCCTAGCTAATTTATATATTATGGGCTGCCTCTCCGTAGTAGCATAATATTTGTAGGCATGAATATATAATGAGTCGGAGGTGATAGGCTTGAGAACGTCTGTGCAGGATTTCGACTCTTGTTGATAGAAGAGCATCGCCAAAGGCCGAAAACCATGTTGTGACCAAGATGGGCCCAGGATTGCACAAGGCCTCCATTCATGGAGGTCCCAGGGACTTCATGCTGTCCGGTTCTAAGCCGGCTTAAGCACTTCGGTGTAGACTTAAGAAGATATGTGATCCCCGTCCTGCACTGGTATCCGGGATCGTTGCTTTTCCTGAGGCGAAAATAGTTTCAATGATTTAAAGAACATGAAAATTGGAACTTGGAATGTTACGACGTTAAAAAATGACTATCGTATCAACATTTTGACTGACAAATTCAGACGATTCAAACTGGATTTATTAGGTAGTTTCAGAAACTCATATCCCAGGAGTAGGAAGCATGAAATTAGGTGATATAGAATTTGTTTACTCAGAAAGGAAGGATGGGGTACATAGACAGAGAGTAGGGTTCATGATAAATAAGGAAGCTGTTGAGTCTTGTTTAGGCTGGGAAGGTATTAATAATAGAATACTAATTGCTCATTTTATGACTAAAAAGTTCAGGGTATCAGTTATAGTAGTATACGCCCCTGTAGAACCGATTGACGGAGATACTAGTAACTCAGATGAATTTTACTTACAGTTACAGGAGCAAATAGACAGGGTCCCAGGTAGAAATATGATGTTATTACTGGGAGATTTTAACGCCCAGGTTGGTAGAAATAGGGATAGATGGTATCCCAGCCTAGGTAAATTTGGTGTAGGAAAAGAAAACAGTAATGGATACAGACTTTTGCAATTTTGTAGGTATAACAATCTAGTTATAACCAGTACGGTGTTTGGTCATAAAATGGCTCATAAGTTAACATGGTATTCACGTGATGGTAGGACAGCAAACCTTATTGATTATGTTATAGTAAACCGAAGACTGGCAGGATCAATACTAGATACTAGGGTATACAGGAGTGCTGTTATTGATGTTAAAAGTAAAGATCACCATCTAGTAGTGTCAAGGGTTAATTTAAAGCGGAAATATCGGAAGGGTAACTACCTCCCGGGAAGTTATGATGTTGGTAGACTCCAGGATGAGAATTTGAGAGAAACTTTCCATGAACAGTTGAATAATAAACTTAAGAGTTTAAAATTTGATAATGTGGAAGATGGTTGGATTATTTTTAGAAAAAAAAATGTGTAAAGGTGCTGAAGGTGTCTTAGGGAAGAAAGCTAGAGCTTTATGTTTAATAGAAAGTAAAAAGGAACTGTACAAGCATTATCTGAGTGATAGGTCATATGAAAACAAAAGGAATGTAAAGAAAATGGAGGAAAGCCTTAAAATATGAACTAAGGAGGTATGAAGTGGAGACTATGGATAAAATTGCCGAGGATCTGGAAGATGCAGCTAGACGGCATAATAGTAAAATATTGTACTGGCATGTTAACAAATTAAGAAGGAGTAGTCAATCCGGACATGTTCCAGTTAAAGATAGGAATGGTGCCGCAATTAGCGATAAGGAAAAAACTAAAGAGAGTTGGGCCGAACATTTTGATAATTTGCTTAACCGACATAGAGTTACAGGAAAAGATATAGAGGAAAATGAAAAAGTTTGTGATACCTTGGATGTGAAGGAAGATTTGTTTTGTTAGGAGGAATTAGCGACAGTACTAAAAGGATAAAAAAAATAATAAGGCTCCAGGTGCTGATAGGGTGGTAAATTAGTTTCTTAAATATGGTGGCTCTGAGGTTAGAAATAAGCTACTGAAGATTATGAATATGATTGTTGAAAAAGGGGAAGTACCTAACGATTTTAGGAAAACCTAATTAAGCCACTTTATAAGAAAGGTAATAAAAGTGAGTGTGGTAATTATCGAGGTATTAGTCTGGTCTCTGTAGGTCGCAAATTACTTAGTAATGTGATACTTTTTAGAAGGAGAGATGCCGTAGACAAAGTTTTAAGAGAAGATTAGTGCTGTTTTAGAAATGGTAGAGGACGTGTCGACCAAATTTTCACTCTTAGGCTAATAATTGAGAAGTGCCTCAGTTTTCAAACACCTTTGGTCCTCAGTTTTATATATTATGAGCAAGCGTTCGATTCTGTTGATAGAAGAGCTTTGGTTAAGGTTTTATCCTTGTATGGTATACCAGACAAATACATTAAAGTGATTTGTGCTATGTACGAGAATAACACTGCTGCGGTTAAGGTAGGAAATTAGGTTAGCAGCTGGTTTTGTATTAAATCAGGAGTTAAGCAGGGCTGTGTTCTATCCCCCTTCATATGGATTATTTTGATGGACTGCAAACAAAGGAAGATAAGATAGGTAGAATAGGAAGATAAGTCTGCAAACCAAGATTAGAATATTAGAAGCTACAGTGATGACAGTGGTCAAATATGGCTCTGAAGCATGGACGCTCCGAAAAGCGGATGAAGATTTGCTAGATGTTTTCCAGAGAAATTGCTTAAGGATTGTTCTGGGTACCCGGCTGACTGACCGTATTTCAAACAATAGGCTATACGAAAAATGTGGCTCAATACCGCTCTCTAAGGCTACAATGAAAGAAAGGTTGAGGTGGCTAGGACACGTTGTGCGGATGAAAGATGACAGGTTGCCGAAGATTGTTCTCCATCTAGATTGTTCTCCATTTTTCTCCGAAGATCGTTTGGTCAACCGTCTAGGGCTACACGGAAAGCAGGTCATCCTCGTCTGGTGTGGGAGAACGTCAAAAAGAAAGATTTAAAGGAAATGGAACTTCGTGGGCGGATTTAAAAAGGAAGACTTTTAATAGATGGGGATGGAGGAGGACCGTGCGTAGCGGTGTTGGCTTCAGGTGGCTCAGTGCTGCTGTGAGTGTTTTGTAGTAATTAGTAGTAGTATATATATATATATAATATATATATATATAATATATATATATATATATATATAATTATATATATATATATATATATATATATATATATATATTATATATATATATATATATATATATATATATATATATATATATATATATATATATATATATATATATATATATATATATATATATATATATATATATATATATATATATATATATATATATATATATATATATATATATATATATCAACAAGCTGATTAGCTGACCAACAAGCTAAAAGGAATCAACAAGCTGACTCCTTTGGTATATTTATTTATATCAAAATTCCATTTTTTTAGAGTGTCGGTTACTATTTAGCCCTGTCGCTTCTTACTTACAATAAATTTTAAAAACAACTTTTTTCAACTGAAAGTAAAGAGCAACATTATAACTTAAAACGAACAGAAATTATTTCATGTATGAAGGGGATTGCTCCCTCCTAAAACACCTTACTTTTTACGCTGAAGTTTGAATTTTGTCCCAACACTTTAAGAACGAGTCCTGAAACACAAGGGTCGTTTAATTAGAACAATAGGAAGCTTTTTTAAAAGTACTGAAAAACTTTAGCGTAAAGAACGAGGTATTGAGGAGGAGGGAATCCCCTTCATATACGTAATAATTTCTTTTCGTTTTTAAGTTATAATGTTGAAAGTTGAAAAAATTGTTCTTTTTTTATTTAATTGTAAGTAAGGAGCGACACGGCTCAATAGTCACCGACACTCTAAAAAAACAGAATATATAAGTAAATATACCAAAGGAATCAGCTTGTTATGCTGATTCCAAATATGTTCATTAAACTTAGTGTTACCCATTAAAAGCTACGAGTCTGAGAAAATTTGTCTGATTTTCTAAAAAAAGGGAAAACAGCCACTACAAGTTAAAGCATCTTAATGAAAATCACCCCATCTCAGTGTATAAGAGAACCCAACTGTAGAGGTTTCAAGCTCCTATCTGTAAAAATGTGGAATTTCTTATTTGTTTTCCCCAGGGGTGATCGTATCGAATCAGTGATCGTAGAAGATCGGGAGACGGCTCATTTTATCAGAAATCAAAACTTCTAGTGCGATTTTAAATTACAAAAATATTGGAGTGCCGCTTACCCCCCTCTCACGCTCATTTTTCCCAAAAGTCACCCAATCAAAATTTTGAGAAATCCAATTTTTTCTGCATAGTCGAAAATTCTAATATCTATGTCTTTGAATATGACTTGACCCCCTCCCACAGTCCCCGGGGGAAGGGCTGCAAGCTATGAACTTTGCCCCTTGTTTTTATCTAGTATTGGTTACTGGGAAGTAAACAGACAATTTTCAGGGGGAATTTTTTTTAATGGATGGGAGGGGGAGGCTACATGGGAGGATTTTTCCATAAAAAAATCTTTCGTGGGGGAGAGAAACAAAATCAAAAGAAAAACTGCGACAAAATGAACCGGTAGCACACCAAAAGCATTTCTTGCGAGGAAATTCTACTAATAATAAAATAATAGCAGCAACAAATATATTGTATAGGGAGCTGGAGGGTGAAATCATCTACCCAGAAATGAAACATGAGTAACACAAACTCAATAAAAGTATATGATCCCAAAGCAACAGTAATCCTAAAAAAAGTAAATAAAAACTAATTAATTTTAAAAAAAATTACTCTGCAAAGAATAATAAAAAAAACTTGAAACATAATTGCACATTGTATTGCCACTGAATTTCAATTTGTTTTTAAGGGATACTTACCGAGCAGCCTCATACGGAGATTAGATTCAAATTGCCTGATGTGTTATTCTTTAACACTAGGGTTAAACTTTGCCACGCATCCCCCTATATTTAACTGAAAAAAGTCCTACTTGAGATTAGATGAGAGACCTCAATACTTCCGCTTGTAATGTACAATACGAATGAAGTCTATCGCGAAAATATCTATCGCGAAATACTCCCGTAAAACAGTCTGGACAGTACCCATTAAGATACTTAAAAATAAATACTTCCTTACTTACGTAATCCTCATGCTGGGGTTGCGTTGAGAGCTTCTGTCAGCCTTCTCCACGTGAGCGGTCATCAGCAAGGACCTCTGCAACTATAGCGAAGTTTCAGCCTGGTCCAAGGATTTCATTCAAGCCTTTCATTCTACTGGAATCTGGGCCATCCTCTTTGAAGTTTTTGGTCGCTAATTATTGGATCGGATTAAAAAAAATCCGAGCTGGAGTGTCAGCAGGCAGCCACAGAAAATGTCCAAACCAGCGAAGTGCCTAATGGGCAGCCTGGTGAGAAAGAGCGATTGGGAAGTCATACCTCGCCGGTGTATATTGCTGAAAAAGTCAGTCCACCAGATTACTTTAATTCTTCGGAATCGCTTAGATTAAAAAGTATCAAGACGGTGCAAGACAGCTGCAGTTGCTGGCCATATCTCAGCTCCGCATATTATGATCGAACAAACTGAGGCTCAAAAGATCTTCATTCTGGTAGTTCAGGGACTACTGCTAAACATGGCTCCGCCTACCAAAAACGATTGAGGCCTTGGCCGAGCGGGTAAAAGCTTCATAATCAATGCAGACGTCCGAAGATATAATAAAGCTAGGGTAAGTGAAATGGTCAACCATTTCAATTTTGTTTCTGGCGATCGAGTAATCTGATTTTTCGGAGTCAGACTTTTCGTGCACTACCATGACTTTTGTCTTCTTCCAGTTAATGAACAGTCCGGTCCTGGAAGCTTCTTTCTGAAGCATGTTCAAAGCCTTGAGTAGCTGTGACTTGGAGCTGGTGACCATTGCTACGCCAATCACCAAAGTCGCAATCGGTTACAACTCTGTCCTCGTACTTTACTCCAAAGCTGAGCTTCCGGGTCGTGCATGTCAAAAAATGGTCTATAATACAATTGAATAGCTCATGAGCAACTTAGCCACCTTGCTTGACTCCTTTTCTTATTCAAAAGAACGTCTCTAGATAAATGACCCTGAGTAGGATGGGAGGTCAGTATTTGAAAGGATATATAATAGGGAATTTTGATCAATAGAGTCAACTCCTTCTTCGAATCTTTTCTCTTCCCCAGCGGTAGGATCACTCCCGTAAGCCAATTTTTCGGGAAAATGTCTGAGTCCCTTATTGTAATGAATAACATTAGGAGTAATAGCAGCATACCACCACCGCCACTCTTTAACCGCTCCACGGGGATTCTACAGGTACCAAGAGCTTCTCGGCGTTTAGTTACTTAACTGCATTTCCAATTTCTTCCACCTAGAGTAGTTAAACGTCAACAATGACGAGGTTTCTATAAATCACAGGCATGGGGATTGCAGAAGTCGATACAGACAGAGAGAGAGGGGTTGAATTCAGCAAAGACGAGAAGGGTTGAGTCCACCCTGAAAGGTTGGATGCTATGTCTTCAAGAATCACTCGTCTGCAAATGATACATTTTCTGTTGGCTGAGCATACTGACCAGTGAGATCGCACAATAGCGTAAAAGTCTTAAGATCCCAAGCAAATTCGTCAACACCCTACGCAGTATATCGTCGGGAGAGGCAGAAGATGTGAATTGCGTAAGGTATGTTTGAAACCGGTCCTTAGCTTCGGGGTCGGCCTCGTTTGTTGGCACATAGTATACGACTATAAACCGGCTTCCATGACGTTGTTGTAGGTGGTCTGAGAGGATACACTCTGGTATGGTACTTTGAAATATTTAGGATGGAAATACCACCGAGTCCCCTCTCTCTTTTTATATTTATTTAAAAACTCGATGAACTTAGGAAGATTTGGGCCTAAATTCTAATCTCCCCTCCCTTTCTTCTATATATATATTGAAAGACCTTGGAAGTTATGAGATTTAGGACATAAAATTGTACTTTCGATTCTTTGAGCACCTCCTCCCTCTCCCATAAGAAAGTTTCATTGATAAAAAAAAAACACATTCATAAGGTACGATCTGCAAATAAATCAATATATATATGTGGTAATTTTAACACAGATCTTAAAGATGAGACTTTACCACTTACTCCAACATTACTTTCGTCCCTTCCTAGTGGTTTATTTCGTCTGTCAAAATCGAAGCCGTTCTCTTATGTGCATCATTCTGGTTTCAGTTCCAACGTGGATTTCGTCCTAACGGAGGCTCCACAGATGCGAGGTACTGTTGTTGACGTTTCAAGCGACATCCTAACAGCTGATTACTCAAGTTTGCTGTTTTGACTCACTCTGCCTCTTCATTTGCGAAAGCCTGAGTGGTTCTTTAAGCCTTGCTGGGATCGCCTTGATTAAATTCCATCTATTATGTACGTCCATAAATGGGAACTTTCTCGATTTTGATTTTTACTTGGTGGAGTTGGCTCATTTGATTAAAGTCGCTGCTTCTGTGTCCCTTCCTTTAGACGAAGATTCAAGTTGGGTCACGTAAAAAGGGTTGAGAGAACATTTAGAACTTCAGAGCACTAAAAATCAATACTGGTTCTGGTTTTGTATTTAAGCCGACTGCGGTTATCCAAGGTCATGTAGTTTATTTCAGATTGTTAAATATACGAAGTGTTTGAATAGAAAAAGTGTACCACAATGGAAACGGTGTCAAATCAAATCTGATATCTTGTGAGATATAAAAAAACAAGCCCGAACTGTTGTGGCTTCACTTGTCAAAACTTACCCTATCTTCTATATCTGAGGACAAGCTGATGCACCTGCGCTCGTGGGGAAGCAATTCTCCTTACCTTCTGATGATCCACCTTGTCATAACGCTAGAATTTAGTATATACTTTTGGGTCATTTTTCAAAGTTAGACCAAGCTAGAAACTATATCACCATCACGCCAGAATCTTTTCAGGCGCATATTCACCATCTAAAACCAGACAAAGCTTCTGGCTCAGACAACTTGCAACCCGTACACTTGATCTACGGAACAATAAAATCAATCGAAGGTCTTACCATCTTTTTACAAGTCTTTATGGCCCAGCAGCATATTCTTGATGCGCTATTTGAAGGTCTACTAAAGTGTATTCTTAAGAAAAAAAAAAGTCCAAAATGTTTGCGAGTCATATAAACGGATAACTGTATGTTCAACGATTGAAAATCTTTTTGAGAAGTCCATCTATAACGAAATTGGCACGAAGTGTGATCATGGCGATAACCAATTTGAGTCTCGTCAAGGACATGGCATGCAAAACGCTCATGCAACTTTTCTAGCGATTCCTGATAGGCATACAAAGTTAAAAAGTAATCTCTAGATTTGAAACAATCCAAGTTGGTCCAGCTACATTCTGATCTTCCACTTCACTTAGGTATTTAGGCCTCCCATTTGGAAAGTCAATGAGATCCGCAAAACAGCTTACAATTGATTATTTCAAAGAAAAACTAAGAAAGTTTTACGAGATTATCGCCAGGGTAAAGGGCCAATTTGATATGAGAACTCATGGTCGGCTTAATAACGCTTTTTTCGCATCACGTGTGTTGTTTTTGACACTCATTGGAAACTTTCCCCGTTTCTGATAAAAAGAAAAATCAAATCGTTGTTCTTTAGGTTCTGTAAGTGTTTTCTTAGTATCCTTATTTGGACTCGTAGTAGTAACATTTCCAGATAGTACTTTTTGTGAAACTGTTAAAAAAATGGATGAACTGTCACGCAGATTTACTAACTGCAGCAATAGATTTGTCGATTTTCCATTGATCTATCTTTTACCAAGTGCCCAGCATTGTAATATGTAGCGTCTCATAGTATTTGACCCTTGTGGAATGATTGCTTACAAGTTAAGTTGTCAATAAATGTAAGTTTTTTGTCAGTGTCCGTCCCGTTTTCTTTTTTCTTTTGTTTTTCATACTCCTCTTAGTGTCTCTCAGTTACGTACAAAGGGCAACAATAAATGATTATTATTATTCAAAAAATTACATTGCGCATCTTCCTTTTCAAATTGCTAACCCCTTTCCAAAAATTATAAGACATAGATTGAAAAAATATACTTCTTGAAAGTAATCGTTCAGTATTGTCTGGGGAGACTGAAGAATGCTTTATTTTCATGTCACGAACCATAAGAGAAGAAAGTTTTGGGAATTTGATAGCATTCAAGGACCAAAATTAGGTTTAATAGAGTTTCTCTAGATTGTTCTGAAAGTATTTCGTGTATGCCTGGTGTTGTTGCATTTCAAAAGCTTGTGATTTGCAGTCTTTGCCCAAATCAAAAGTTTTCTTAAAGGGAGGGGCTAAGCTTTGAGTTTTTTAAGGGAATTACTCCTAAAAACAACCCAAAAGACTACCAGAAAAATAACTTCAAGACTACACATTGCAGTCAACGTTACTTTGTAAACGAGTAATTGAGTATTTATGTATGTATGTATGTATGTATCTATTTATGTATTTATTTTTCTAGAAAACGGCTCCTTTTTTTTTTTTTTTTTTTTGGTACACTGAGATTTTCTGGCCTGAAAAAATAATCTAGATGGGTCACGAGTTTGAGATTTAATTCTGGTAGAACATTTACCATGTAAGTGGCGTCTCATTGGCATCAATGAGGCATGCAAAATTACACAAGATGCCGAATGACTCCGAACAGCTGAAGCAAAAGTCCTGGAACAAGCATCGACAAGAGTCACGTTGAATTGCAAACAAAAATGTTGCACATCGAAATCTGTGATTAGAAGACAAGTCAGATTACTTTAGTGCTTGTGAAGGGTATGAAGGAAGGAGGAATTCAATTCACGCCAGAATTTCCTCATTTGATTGAAGTTATTGATTTGCCACCCTATGACTTAAAAATAAAGGATAACACGATATTTATGCTGATGCATATATTAGATATTTTAGATGGTACATCCCTAGTTGATACTGAATTATACAACAGTGTAATTAAGTCAAAAATGCAATTATTAGGGAAAAGCTGGAAAAGAAGTTTTTCTGTATCTATGATTTCATGCGAACTTAAACAAGATGATTAATGAATACGAACAGATAAAGCAAAATGCATGAGAAAACATTTCTGACGTAACGATGAATTAAAATGAACACAGTGAAAATCCCATTGAATTAGAAACGAAAATGTTGCACAACGAAATATGCGGTTATCAAAATTACAATGGAATGACGGAACACGTTATTTTAGGGTCAGTGAAGGACAAACGGGAAAGAAGAATTGCATTCACGCCAGAATGTTTTAATTCAATGAAAATTGCTGATTACCACCATATTCCTTAATGCATGACCTCCTGCGAAATTAAACAAGATAATTGATGAATCTGAACAGCTAAATATAAGGTATAAAAAAATGTCTCAAGTAATGTTGAACGAAAATGAGGCACGACAAAAATTACATTGAATAGCAAACAAAAATGTTACACGACGAATTCTATGGTTAGAAAAAAAAAAATCAAAATTGCAGACGAATGAAGGGACGTGTCATTTCAGCGTCAATGAAGGATAAACAGAAAGGAGGAATTGAATTCACGCCATAATTTCTTAGTTAAAAGAAATTACTGATCTGTCATCCTATGATTTAACACTAAGAACAACATGATAATTATACTAATGGGTAATTTGGATATTTTACATTGTAAATGAAATGGAACATGCATCGTTTTTACTGAATTATATAATAAAGTAATCATAGCAAAAGTATAATTAATGGCGAAAAGCTAGAATAAAAGTTTTGGGTATATATGATGTCACGTGAAATTATACAAAGTGATGACGAATCCAAACAGCTAAAGCAAAAGGCATGGAAAAATGTTTTAGGTAATGATGAATAATAATGTAAAAGTAAAGAATAACACTATGATTATGCAAGTGCATCACATATTTCAGAAGGTATATGCAACGGAAAATGCCAGGTTGTTACTAAATTATAACTACTGGGGAAAATCTGAGAAAGAAAGTTTTCTTGAATAAATCCTAACAGCTAAAGAAAAAGGTATGGAAAAAGTGTCTGAGGTAATGATGAACAAAATTTAAGCAGAACGACAGTCAGCCTGAATTGCGAAAGAAAATGGTGCACAACGAAGTCTGCAGTTAGAAGACGATCCGCGATTAGAAAGGAAGCAAAAGCATGACCAACGATGAATCCCAATTGAATGAAAATATTTTAAACTACAGTATTATGGAAAGGATAAACAGGAAGGAGGAATTGAATTCACGCCAGAACTTCTAAATTTAAGTGAAATTGCAGTTTTGCCACCACATGACTTAAAACTTAATAATAACACGATATTTATGCATCAGCGTAAATTCAGTCACATATATACAAGCCTGCTGGTGCCGAATATAGTTAAGCAGAGAGTTCACTGTTTCAAAATATTATGACTCAAAAGTTTTCTTTTTGTAATGGATTAAGATTTTATACAAAATAACTAATAATGTTTTGAACTAGCTCAGAATTTGAAAAAGTAGCCAAAGGTAAGAAAGGCGAGATTATTTGGCTTCCCCTACTGACACACGCTTAAAAACCAATATAACTGGCTTGCGAAAATACTTGCAATTATAATTTTTATTCGACAAATTGTATATGTGTCTTTTTAAAATCATTTACTTTTTCTTCATCAAATGTATGTTCAGAAATTATATTAACTGACCCCTCCCCCACAATTTTAACGAAGTTCTATCTCAGTGATTTCTATTGAACTCGCTTGTCTATCAAAATTGTTAGGTCATTTATATGCGCTATTTGTATCTTAGCTCCGATTTCAAGAAACAGGGCACTAATAACGTAATTTTCATTACATGGAGAACGTAAATGATATTCTTTGCTCTGCTTTGTTACTTCAATGTCTAAAAAAGTTGAAATAGCTTGATTAAAAGTTTCTTTTAGTTAAGATTTGTCGCTGAAAGTTTTCAAAGAATCTCTAAAGGTTAAACGTATAAAAAGAGAAAATAAAGCTAAAAACAACATATTCTTATAAGCCCTTAGAATGTGAATCGACCTGAGTACAGCCAAAAAAGACAGTTAGTAAACTTCCATATATCAAGTACATAAAAAAATGAAGCCAGTCCTGGGAAATTCCTGTATTTTCTGATGCTTTTTGAATATAGCAAATATGCTCAAAATGTGCTAAGTTCTTCTGAAATAACCAAAAAGTTCCTCGACTAAAAAAGAAATTAATTTTATGCTGGCTGGTAAGAAAAAAGAAAAAAATAGAATAGATTTCATAATTCTGCGGTTAAGACTGTGTTTTAATTTTATTAGTTCACATCTGGGGCGTATCTTTGTAAGTCAATCAAATCATTTTTTAATGTGTGCCAGAAAGAAAAGCCAATTTTAAAACCTAGTTAGTTTCTGTGTTCCAAGTCGGTAGCTACAGACCAATTAGCCTGACAAGCCAACAGACAAAGATCCTCACGAAAATCCTACTTGACCGACTAAAATCCGTGACAGACCTAACTTTAGAGGAATATCAGGCCGGCTTCGGAAGAGATCGATCAACTAATAGATCATATACTTTCCACCCGGCAACTGATGGAGAACAATATAGAAATTGCGAAAGAACTGCTCTTATTTTTTATTGACTTTAAACAGTCTTTCGATTTAATATGGTGCAACGGGTTTTGGCACATACTTCTGGATAATGGAGTCCCTAAAAACATGATAACGTTGATCAAAGATATGTAGTTGAACTTCTGTAGCCAGGTTCAGACGCCTGAGGGATTGACAGAAAAGTTCCAGACGTCAGCAGGTGTTGTTCAGGGTTGCCTCCTATCCCCTCATCTATTTAATCTGTTTCTAAATGCAGCTTTATCACTTGCTAAAGCCACAGACGGTGCATCCATTGGAAAGAAACTTGTCGACAAACTAGCGTACGCAGACGACATCGTGGAAATTAACAGTCATGAACATCTCCTCCAAACAGACACAGACGAGATAGTGTCATTAACCGAAGCCCTTGGAATGGTTGTCAACACAACAAAAACGAAAGTCATGCGGGTATCAAGAGACTCTACACCCAGAGTCATACATCTAACCATAAAAGGAGAGAAAATTGAAATTGAATCTCTTGTCTACCTCGGCAGTCTTTTAACCTCTAACAACGATTGCTTAAAATCGATTAGGTGTGGACTGGGCCTTGCAACCAGCAGCTTCAAGAGCCTATCATCAATTTGGAAAAGTAAATTACCATCAAAATCATTGAAAGTTCGGCTTTTTAACTCTCTCATAATCCCCATTGCTTTCTATGCCAGTGAAACATG
Organism: Artemia sinica; assembly: GCA_027921565.1. Lineage (NCBI taxonomy): Eukaryota > Metazoa > Arthropoda > Branchiopoda > Anostraca > Artemiidae > Artemia > Artemia sinica. The sequence goes on from CM051268.1 coordinate 52,352,628, forward strand.
GTCAATTAAAGCTGGTGACGAAAGGTGAATCACCGCATTTGAAACAAAATATTTCCGTCGCATAGCAGGGATCACCTACATCGACTGAGTATCCAATGAAGACCTCCGTGAACTCCTCCACTGCTCATACACTATCATGAACCGAATTATAAGTCAGCAACTCCGCTGGCCTGGTCATATCCAACGAATGTAATCAAATCAACTCCCCAAAATCACGTTTGAAGGATGGGTACATGGCACATGACCTCGTGGCCGACCTCGCAAGAGATGGTCCGACAGCTTCAATGGCCAGAACCTCCTCCAACTCCTGCGTCTTGTACCAAATAGAACCGAATACCTTCGACATATTCAATGACTAGTGAGAAGAGAAGAAGCCCCAATACAGCAACAAAGGCCGGATGGGATATAAGTCAAAGTAAAAAAAAACCAAAAAAAAAACAACAAAACTTAAATGTCATTTGATTTGTTCTCCTACGTGAAATTTGAGATATTCTGAAATTAGGTAGACTATCTTGCTTTAAAACTATGTTACACTAATTATAAAATAGCTAGAGCTAGATTAGTAAGCAGAGTGTGGGCAAACTAAAAAAAGTACCTTGAAAATACTGGTTTTAACCATTTTACAAGAATGATTCTTTTACCATCGACTTACCATTAGTCCTGTAATCTCAAGTCATATTATATTGAATATGATGCCTTAATCAGCTCGAAGGTACCACTCGTTAAGCTTGTTCAAAAAACTGTACAAAATCTTTTGTCATTAAATTTTTTTTCTCTTTTTTGTACAGGATTGATAGGAGTGTATTTAATATATTTAACATATTCAATTTATCTATCTATCTTTTCTTCTTGTATTCTATATTTTTTCTCTCTCTGAATTATTGAGTAAGTAATTATTATGTCTTCACCCTTCTTTACATGCCAAGGAATCTGTTGTGGGGGTTAATATAGTGTATTATTGTCTGTGTATTTCATTTTGAATAAATCTTATCTTATACTTAAATTCGAGCTCTTGTTTAGCTAGTATATTTGTAATTTTTTGTTGTTGTTGCTTCTTTTCCTTGTTTCTATGTGGTTTTTGTTTTTGATAGAAGTTGTTTCCTTAGTTTTTTTTTATTAATTTGTTAAAAATTGCAAACTACTAGTGCCACTGACCAGAGGCACTAAAATTAGGGGGAGAAGGGGGTCGGGACCAAGCTGCCTTGGGTGCCGTGGTTGGGGGGGGGCTGGGATTTTTTCACTATGATCATATATTTCACTTTGATCTGACTTTTTAGCTTATGTTATAGACGGGAGGGGGCAGTAATTTATTTGTTCCGGGCACAACCATCTCTACTGGAATGGTGCAACTCAACAGATATATAATTCAAAATCAGATTATTTTTTGGTTTTAAACAACCTTTATGCTCATTGTTCTCCTTCCCGTGTCAATTTTGAGATAGTATCGAGTTTGCATATCTTATAAATAATTATTGTAAGCAATTACTATAGTCAGTATTTTAGGTACCATAGTTTTAATTATTCCACTCATGTTTTAGCTTATTAAGGTTTTTAAAAGCTTTTATTTCGTTATTTAATTTATATCTATTTCATTCACAATGCTATGATCAATTTTGTAATATGAGGTGATTTGGTTTTCCCTCCACTCACTTCTTCTGCTCATATTCCAAAGATTTGATTTACAGAAGTCTAACCGAAAATTTTGAAACCTTCGGCATAAAAATATGCTTTTTATGTTTCCAAATTTAAAAAAGGTAGAGTATTCCGAATGTTTTTTTTTTCGCTATTGGTCTGGTCTACTAGAAATTAAAATCTACTTGCACTGCTGACAGTTTAGTCTTTCTCAGCAGACTAGAAAAATCATAAACACTTTTGATTTTAAATTGAAAACGGACTGCATTTCAGGGTCTGCTTTTATTTGAACCAAACAGGAGTTTTCTGAAATTAGGTAGATTATTTTGTTTTAAAATTTTCTTGGTATGATTTTAGAGAGTTAGAAATGGGCTAGTAAGCAGATCTTAGGCCAATTTAACAGAAGCGCGAAAAATTGTACCTATTTTTCCTCTTTGCAAAAAAAAAGTTCTTGTGTCTCAATGCCAAGCAAAAGCAGAAAATAGGGAAAAAATACGACTAAAATTTGTACCTGATTAACAATCAGACAGTTCATGATAACGAATTGTAAGTAAGGAGCGACGCGTTCAGTAATAACCGAAACTCTAAAAAACAAAATTTTGATAGCAAAGGATCCATCAAGAGAATTGGCTTATAATACTGATTCCAAACATTACAGATTCAAGATCAAGTTTAGTGTTACCCATCAAAAGCTACAACACTAAAAAAATTTGCCTGATATTCAAAAAAGGGGAAAAATGCCCCATAAAAGTCAAGGAATCTTAACCAAATCACATCTTCAGATTATTACTTTAAAAAGTAGGGTTGTTTCAAAGAGTCAAACTTTAGCGCAAAGACTAAGTTGCTGAGGAGCAGGCAGGCCTTTTCATATAAGGAATAATTTCTGTTCATTTTAAATTTTAATGTCGCTCCTTGCCTTAAGTTAAAAATAACTTTTGTGCTCACACAGAGATAAACAGAGTTGACTTGTATAAAATGTTGTGACTAAAAAAAAATCTAAGTCTACAGGCCTAAAATTTCATTCAAAAGAACCAATGAGGTTTGTCGCTTTTTATTGCCCAATATTTGACACAGCAACTGTTGGTTAAAACAATAACGAGTAAAAAAAAAGTGGGATTATTTGGCTTCTATTACTGACATACGCTTAAATAATAAAGTGTTCAGCTACTTCGACCAAGGGAATTAAAGCACAGTTTTTAACGCGGAAGTATGTAACTGTAGTCAGTTTTTTTCTTATTATCCTGGTCATTATCCGACAACCAGATATCCAAATCCCTGGCGAATTCTATGTTGTTGTTTCTGTAACAAGACCTAATAAATTCAAAGTTCCTTTTTTGCCCAAAAGAAAATATCCTTTTGTCTTTTATCTTAAGGAATATCTTTTATAATGAATCCTTTCACTAGACTGTTTCCTTCCAGCAAATTCCATTTTATATCACCTTTTCCTAGACACATATAACCTGATTGACCTACATCGGGTTATATTTTTTTTCACAGATTGAGACATCTTTTATTGGGGACATGGAAGATTTGTGGCTCAATTTAAGCAATCAAAAAAATGGAAACAAGGAAATATATGTTCACACTACTCTTATGGAATCGATCGAAAGTGTTTTTTCTACTTCATTTCAAGATCTTGGAAAATTTTTCAGAGGTAATTGGGATTTTTTGTATGAGACAAAGTTTATGCCTTTCAAACAGATTCCACCCAGGAGGGCCAGGGATGGTCATCCCCCTCCCCTCTTTTGAAAAGGGATACATTTAAAAATAGGTCAAAGTAGAAAAATAAGAAATACTCCAAATTAAATCAGGGTATAATCCCAACTCTGGGTGGTACTTGATCCCCCCCCCCTGTGAGAATTTTCCGTAGTGCTCTTCGTGAATATCAATTTGATGAATATCGAGACATCTTTTCATCGGTAGATTTAAGAATAGGCTCTGAATAAGCAACCTAAAAATGGAAACAATGGAGCATGTGTTCATGCTACGTTTATGGATTAGATAAATTGTTTTTGTTCAAGAAAATCAAGAATTACAAATTTGTTTTGAGGTAAGCAGAAAACTTCTGTCGATATATAAATAAATTAAAAGGAAAAATAGGTCTTTTCAAAGGATGTTATGCTACAGTTTGATTGACTTCGTTTCTTGTGCTCTGTGACCATGCTGTATATTGTTTAGAACGTTATTAAACCCTATCTACACATTAGAGTTGTAAGTTTCAGTGGTTTTTTCTTTTCAATAGATTTTTTTTTATCATTTGTTAATGTTGTACGTGTAAAAAAAAATATCTTAAAGAAACGTAAACCATATTAAAACCTAAGACGAGCAGAAATAAAGACAGTAATTTAAACTTAAAACGTAATTGAAACTTAAATGATTGAAGTAATTAAAATTTAAAACGTAATTGAATCTTAAGTAATTGATGTAATTCAAACTTAAAACGTAACTGAAACTTAAGCAATTGAAGTAATTGAAACTTAAAACGTAATTGAAACTTAAATAATGGAAGTAATTGAAACTTAAAACGTAATTGAAACTTAAGTAATTGAAGTAATTGAAACTTAAAACGTAACTGAAACTTAAGTAATTGAAGTATTTGAAACTTAAAACGTAATTGAAACTTAAATAATGGAAGTAATTGAAACTTAAAACGTAATTGAAACTTAAGTAAGTGAAGTAATTGAAACTTAAAACGTAATTGAAACTTAAGTAATTGAAGTAATTGAAACTTAAAACGTAATTGGAACTTAAGTAATTGAAGTAATTGAAACTTAAATTTAATTGAAACTTAAGTAATTGAAGTAATCGAAACTTAAAACGTAATTGAAACTTAAGTAATTGAAACTTAAAACTTAATTGAAACTTAAGTAACTGAAGTAATTGAAACTTAAAACGTAATTGAAGTAATTGAAACTTAAGACTTAATTGAAACTTAAGTAATTGAAGTAATTGAAACTTAAAACGAACAGAAATTAATATCAATGAATAAACAAAGTACGAAATAGTCATAAATTAAAACGAGTAAACACATCAACTATAAGAAAACAAATATTTTGTAGATGATTTTTACCAATGTTTTTTTTTCAGTCGTGGTCGTTTTGAAGCCTAGTCATAGGGTACCGGGGGAAGGTTGCTTTAATAGGATTGAAAAAATAGAAATTTCAAATAAGAGTAAATAGTGAAACTAAAATTTAAAACAGACATAAATGATTATGTATATAAGAAGGCTACCCCCTCCCAAACCCCGACTTTAATGCTAAAATTCTATAGTGCTTTGAAAGTAATTCTTATTCCAATTAAATTACCTTTGTATATGAGAGGCTTTTCTTAAAGAACTAGTACAAAATGTCGAACTTTAGCCTAAAGAGCAGGGGGTTTAAGGGGAGGGAGCCCCCCTCATATATGGAACAATATCTCTCCGTTTTAAGTTACAATTCTTTGCTACCATTACAAAAATATTAAATTTTCTGTACGTTTTTAATAGTATACCCAGGGATAGCCTCAATTTGAGGAGGACTACCGCCCCCTTAAACACGATTCTTTAAATCAAAACTTATTTTGCACAGCGCCGCTTTGAGAAAAAGAGCTCTTTTAATGTATTTGCTTTTCGAAAAAATATACATGAATATTCAAAATAAACAATTATCTCCATAATGTAAATGGGTATATTAAATCTCTAACCATCTTAATATTCATTTTCTTCACCGGTAAGGGAAGATATCTTCGGGAAGCAAAAAGCTACTAAACATTGCATATGAATGGGCCTTGGAGGTATATTACAATCATAAAAAGATGACCGTCACCAAAAATTTTATTTGGCAATTATCATAAAAGATGATTATTTTGATGTATACAGTGTTATTAAAGCTCCTTTTTTCGAGTTTCGGTTACTTTTAGCCCAGGAAATTCTTTACTTACAGTTCCATGCCACGAACTATTGGAAAGTCAAAGTTCAACTGTCACTTTGAAGTAATAATAAAAGAGGTCGTGTTACAACCAAGTTCTAATTTCTCGCTTTTGTACGAGAAAGCAACCATTTCCGCCTGACTATAGTGAAAATACTCTCGCATTAAAATAATGATAACAGTTGGTTTAGAAATGTCGAAAAGCCAAATACAAAGCCACACAAAATCATAGACTCTGATACCACGGTCAGGGGCGTTGTTGGGAGGGGGGCAAGGGGGTAGCTGCCCCCCAATAATTTGGAGAAAAAATTATTATATATCCCAAGCCCCTTGACTATCCGGATATGGACCCCTCTTCCCCCCCCCCCCCCCCGAAAAGATGCTGAAGATCCACCTCTAACCACAGGGTGTCTTAATCATTCCGAAACACACATACTGTCCATTCAAAATAAACGGTTAACATAGGCTAGATGTAGTATTACTAACGCTAATAAATTCTAACGTCAAGGGAGGGGGTAAAGAGTGAATTTTTTAACATATTAGGATTTAAAAGAAGATTGTATTCTGTGATGGTTTTAGGCAGCTTAGAGCTTCATCGGTTTGTTTGTAGTAGGAATAGTAATGAATACTACATAGTTGCATGCAAACTATTTAGGGGAAAGGTGGATATGTCTGAGGAAAGAAGGATGCCCTTGAAACCTCCAAAATTCATTTTAAGGGTCAAATGTCCAACTTTTCGTGAAAATTCTTTTAGATAAATATTGAGGGGGGGATCTAACCATTAAAATCCATTTTTTTGAAGAACCAATGATTCAGTATTGACGCTGAGGGTGTTTATAGCCATTCTCATACCGAAAAACTAGTTTTTAAGTAAAATCAAACAGTTCGTGGTAACGAACTGTAAGTAAGGAGCGACCCGGCTCAATGGTAACCGAAACTCTAAAAAACGGAATTTTGATACCAATAGATACATCAAAAGAATCAGATTTTAATTCTGATTTCAAATATATTAGTTTCATCAAGTTTAATATTACCTATCAAAAGTTACGCGCCTGAGAAAATGTGGCTGATTATCGAAAAAAGGGGGAAAGATCCCCTAAAAGTTATAGAACCTTAATGAAAATCACACCATCATATTCAGTCTATCAGAGAACCCTACTGTAGAGGTTTCAAGCTCCTATCTACAAAAATGTGGAATTTTCCATTTTTTGCCAGAAGAAAGATCACGGATGCGTGTTTATTTGTTTTTTTGTTTTTTTGTTTGTTTTTTTTTCCCCAGGGGTGATCGTATTGACCCAGTGGTCCTAAAATATCTTGGGAGGGCTCATTGGAACGGAAATTAAAAGTTCTAGTGCCCTTTTTAAGTGACCAAAAAAATGGAGGGCAACTAGGCCCCCTCCCACGCTCATTGTTTTCACAAGGTCATCTCATCAAAATTTTGAGATAGCCATTTTGTTCAGAATGGTCTAAAATATTATAACTATGTCTTTTAGGATGACTTAATCCCTCGAAGCCCCCAGGAGGAGGGCTGAAAGTTATGAACTTTACCCAATGTTAACATATTGTATTGGTTATTGGGACTCGGCTCAATGGTAACCGAAACTCTAGAAAACGGAATTTGATACAAATAGATACATCAAAACAATCAGATTTTAATGCTGATTTCAAATATATAAGTTTTATCAAGTTTAGTCCTACCCATCAAAAGTTACGCGCCTGAAAAAATTTGGCTGATTTTCGAAAAAAGGGGGAAATACCCCTACAAGTTATAGAACCTGAATGAAAATCACACCATCATATTCCGCGTATCAGAGAACCCTACTGTAGAGGTTTCAAGATCCTATCTACAAAAATGTGGAATTTTGCATTTTTTGCCAGAAGAAAGATCACGGGTGCGTGTTTATTTTTTTTTCCCCCAGAGGTGATCGTATCGACCCAGTGGTCCTAGAATATCGTGCGAGGGCTCATTGGAATGGAAGTTAAAAGTTTTAGTGCCCTTTTTAAGTGACCAAAACAATGGAGGGCAACTAGGCCCCCTCCCACGCTCATTTTTTTCCCAAGTCACCAGATCAAAATTTTGAGATAGCCATTTTGTTCAGCATGTTCGGAAATATTATAAGTATGTCTTTTAGGATGACTTAATCCCCCGAAGTTCCCGGGAGGAGGGCTGAAAGTTATGAACTTTACCCAATGTTAACATATAGTATTGGTTATTGGGAAGTATATAGTACATACGTTTTCAGGGGAGATTTTTCCTGGTAGTGGGGGGGGGGGGGGGGTCGGTCAGGGACGTACGCAGGGGGAGGGGCCTCCGGCCCCCCCCCCGAAATCTCATGATTTTTTTCATTTTCCCATAATTTTCTGATTTTTCTCACAGAATAATGGGTTTGAAGGATTTGGCCCCCTCCCCCCGAAACAAATTGGGCCCCCACCCGAAACAAATTCCTGCGTACGTGTCTGGGGTGGGGGGGTATGTAGGAGGATCTTTCCATGAAGGAAGTTTTCATGGGGGAAGGGACATTGCTATGAAAAAGACGCCGGACTTTCCAGCATTATTTAAAAAAGATCAGAAATTAAATATAACAAAACAAGTTTTTCAACTGCAACAGCAGCAACATCAAAACTTTAAACGAACAAAAAATATTACATATATGATTGGGTTCGCCCCGCTAGTCAATACCTCACTCTTTAAGCCAAAGATTTTTTAGTACTTTCATAAGAGCTATTTATTCTAATTAACGGCCTTTGTGATTAAGCGGTCATTTTTAAAGAATTGGAACAAAATTTGAATTTTCGCTTAAAGAGCAAGGTATTGACTAGGGGGCGAGCCCCCTAATATATGTATTAAAAATATATGAATATAGAAGTTCGTTACGTAAGTTAATTCGTAAGTTACGTATATTTATTACTAATAAAAACGTTCGTAAATAAAATGAAACAAGTTTCGAGAAAGCCATTTAACCAAATAAAAGTAAATTTATATGAAAATTTTGTTTTAATTATTCATGTACTGTGAGCCAAGATCAAAACCTGCATTTATTCAAAAACGTTCAAAAATTAAATAAAAAACAAGTTTTTTTAACTGAAAGTAAGGAGCGACATTAAAACTTAAAACGAACAGGAATTATTCCGTATATGAAAGAGGCTGTCCCCTCCTCAACGCCTTGCTCTTTACGCTAAAGTTTGAATTTCTCACAACTCTATTTTTTTAAACAATAAAAAACTTTAGCGTAAAGAGCGAGACATTGAGGAGGGGACAGCCCCTTTCATATACGGAATAATTTCTTCTCGTTTTAAGTTTTAATGTCGCTCCTTACTTTCAGTTAAAAAAACTTGTTTTTTTTAAATAATTAAAGGTAAAATTCGTCTACTGTCCTACACAAGGAGGCAGGGAATTGGTCATATCTCCTCGAAGGAATGTCCGTTAAATGAACTGCTCTTGAAAAAAATCAGACTTCCCCCTTCCCTCGATTTTTCACTCTTTAAAATTAAGTTTGACTAGTTTGTCATTGCTTCAAGTACGAATAATACTACTACTACTAACAAATAACTGCAGCACCAAGCCGCACGAAGCCAACACAGCTACGAACGCTCCTCTTCTATTGCAAGCTATAATACTTTTAATAAATTAGTTTTATTTTCCTCGCCATCTTGATAGTTCACTTCACTTCAGTTCGTTTGATTTAATATTGAAAAACATTTAACTAATATTCCAATACCCTCCCCGAGAAAGCGCTTGTGACTGGGTGGGTAGATACAACTCATCTACTAACTAATAATTAACTATAAACAAACGAACAACAGATAATAAAAAAAGGAAAGGAAAAAAAGGAATGAAAAAAAACTAATAAAAAAAACTATGAACCTTGACCTAACAAAAATTTGTTCAATTTATTTTTAAATAAACCCAGGTACTCAGCCACCAAAATGCTCTCAGGAACAGAGTTCCACACATTAGATCCTGAGAATCTAGTATGGAAGCCGGCAAACTAAAAGCTCAGTCATGATAAAGACTCAAAAAGACCCAAAGAGTCAAAATCCTGTTGACGTAACCTCGAGCCTTTTACTTCCAACTCATTACCTATTCATGCCAACAAATATTATACGACTGTGGGGAGGCAGCCGATAATAGATAATTTAGCTAGGAAGAGGTTTTTCAGCCCAAAAAATCCAGCCAAAAATTTTCAAAACCCAGAAGAAAAATTAGTCAATCATGGTTGCAGAAGTAGCTGCAACCTAGTAACGAGCGAACCACTGCCCATAGTAACCATTTTGAAAAAAAAAACACATTTTGAAAAAAAAACTGCTTAGTGAGTAAAAATTTGCCATCTGACACTGATTTAGGAATGCTAACTATTATTTCGGTTCAACTTAAAAGTAAAATTTATTGCGAAAAGAAATTTATCATAGTTTTGAAAAAAACCTAAAACCCCTCGAAAATAGCGTCAGATTGAAATGAAAAGTGTATTATTGGAGTCAGAATGGTTAAAAATCTTGTAATGCAGATTTATATTCCCCCAGCTTGAGCATAAAGAAAAATCGGTGATTTGCAAGGGTAGCACTGATCTGTCTCCCGTTTTTTTTATGTTCTTTTTTTCCACCTGGAATAGCAGGTTACCAAAACACAATAGAGAGATATTTAAGGGCTCATTTGAACGATGATTAAATTTTCTAGTTCCCTTTTGAAGTGACAAAAATTCGAGGGTAGCTGACCCTCCTTCCCAAAAGGCCGCCCTCCCCTAAAGTCGTCCGATCAAAATTTTGAGATAGCTATGTTTAAGCATAGTTAAATGGTCTAATAATTTTGCTTTTGACGATGACGTGGCCCTCGATAGTCCCTGGGAAAAGGGCTGCAAAAGACGCAATTATGGTACTAGAAAAAAAACAATAGATTAAATTAGATTAACGGAAGTCGTAGTTCAGTTAGTAGAGCGTTAGATGTGGATCAGAATGTAATGTGAAGAATTCAAGGCCTTAACGGACACTCTTTTTCAATCATGGTCTTATACCTTCGATATGACTATTTTTCTGACAATTCATAATTTTTTAAATGTGAAGCACTTATTTTTTAAACTTTTCAAGCATTTTCATTCAAAAGTGAATAGAGGTCATCCAGTTTCATGGTTTGACATTAAATTCCTAGTAGATGACTAAATCCATACCCCAGCCCTTGCCACTTAGGCGTTAGAGAAGTGTAGACATTGTGGTGCTGAGTAGAAAGCTATCTATAACTCCAGGGGGGAGTCCAAATATGGGCATAAGTCCCTAGGGAGATGGTTTTTGTCACTGAGAATGAAAAAACAGGATTTTTCACACTTGAAAAACCAGGAATTTTCTCACTTTGATGGATGTTTCTTGGACGGTTATGTGTGTTGGTCAATTTATTTATTGTTGACAGGAATTTATGGATGTTTTATGGTTTTTGTCAGTGAGAATGAAAAAAACAGGATTTTTCTCACTTTGATGTATTTCCAAGGAGAATTGTCTCCGGGCGAAGTTTATTAATGTCTTTGGAGTTCGTCCAAGAGAATTGTTTCCGGGCGAAGTTTATTAATGTCTGACAGGTGATGTCAAGGTTGATCAAATTGTTTCCGGGCGAAGTTTATTAATTTCTGACAGGTGATGTCAAGGTTGATTGATTTGTCACGAAAGGGGAATTATCTCCGGGCGAATGTTTTGATCTTAGAGATGAAGAGATTAACGCGGGAAAGGGTTTCCTAGAGATTTCAAATGTGACAGCGCAGGGATGCCAAAACAAAAGGAACTCGCAGAAATTACGTTTAGGGATTATTTGGCCGAAACCGCTTTAGATATTTTAGGGAATTATTTGGGCGAAATCGTTAGAGAAATTTTAAAAGATGATTTTAGAAGATGTTTTAGAAGAGGATTTGAGGGTGAAACTCTGTGGTCGTTATAATACACAAGTTGTATTTGAACAGTGTCGTGAGGTCCCCTACCCCAACCCGAAAGGGCCCCGATCCCCATACCCCAACCCCGAAGGAACCCCCCCCCATCCCCAAAGGTCCCCCGGGCTCCCAAAGGACCACCTGGCCTCCAAAGGGCCCACGGACCCCCAAAGGCCCTCCCGAGTCCCCAAAGAGCCCCCTCCCCATTTTGTTAATACTTTTTTGTGCATTTGAGACACAGAAGGGTCCCCACATTTCAAAAGGCTTTATTAAATTTTTTCAGAACAAGTTTTTTTCTTAATGTCCTCCATAAACCCATCTTACAAGTTAAAGTAGCCATCCTTTTCCCCATAACTTTACTTTACGACTTTTTGCACACCCCCAGCATCAAGCAATACTTTTCAAAGGCATTTCAGGACAAGTTCTTCTCTTAATGTCCTTCCTAAACCCATTTTACAAGTTGAAGTACTTATCTTTTTCCCCACGACTTTACTTTACGACTTTATGCATACCCCAACATCAAGCAATACTTTCCAAAGGCTTTATTATATTTTTTCAGAACAAGTTCTTTACGTAATGCCCTTCCTAAACCAATTTTACAAGTTGAAGTACTCATCTTTTCCCCCACAACTTTACTATAAGGCTTTTCGAATACCCCAACATCAAGCAATACTTTTCAAAAGGCTTTATTATATCTTTTCAGAACAAGTTCTTTACGTAATTTTCTTCCTTAACCCATTTTACAAGTTAAAGTACTTATCTTTTTCACCACGACTTTACTTTACGACTTTTTGCATACCCCAACATCAAGCAATACTTTCCAAAGGCTTTATTATATTTTTTCACAACAAGTTTTTTTCTTAATGTCCTTCATAAACCAATTTTACAAGTTGAAGTAGTTATCTTTTTCACCACAACTTTACTTTACGACTTTTTTTGCACACCCCAAGATCAAGCAATACTTTTCAAAAGACATTTCAGAGCAAGTTCCTTTCCTAATGTCCCTCCTAAACCCATTTTACAAGTTGAAGCATCCATCTTTTTCACCCACAACTTTACTTTACAGCTTTTTGAATGCCCCAACACCAAGCAATACCTTTCAAAAGGCATTTCAGAGCAACTTCTTTTCTTAATGTCCCTTCTAAACTTATTTTCCAACTTGAAGTACCCATCCTTTTCACCTACAACTTTACATTACAGCTTTTTGGATACCTCAACACCATGCAATACTGTCCAAAAGGCTTTATTATATCTTTTCAGAACAAGTCCTTCCTAAACCAATTTTACATGTTGAAGTAGTTATCTTTTTCACCACAACTTTACTTTGCGACTTTTTTTGCACACCCCAAGATCAAGCAATACTTTTCAAAAGGCTTTATTATATCTTTTCAGAATAAGTTCTTTTCTTAATATCCTTCTTAAACCAATTTTACAAATTCTAAATTTTTCCTTAGTAGATAGAAAAAGCTATATCATAGTTGTGAATATTTTCTCGAAAGATAAGCAGTTCTATTTCAATTTTAAATTTTCTCAATGAAGTGAAGAAAAGTTCAAGTTCTCTTCTGAATTTTACCAAAGAACACACTTCAATTCTAATTTCTCCAGAGAAAATAAAAATCTTCCACTTCAGTTTTAAGTTCCCCAAAGACATAAAGAAATTTAAAGTTCTATTCTAAATTTTTCCATAGTAGATAGAAAAAGCTATATCATAGTTGTGAATATTTTCTCGAAAAATAAGCAGTTCTACTTCAATTTTAAATTTTCCCAATGAAGTGAAGAAAAGTTCAAGTTCTCTTCTGAATTTTCTCAATGAAAAAGAAATTAGTTATTAATCATTTCTATTTTTCCAAATAATATAAAAATTTTCCACTTCGCTTCAGATTTTTCTCAAAGGGATGAAAAAATTTAAAATACTGTTCTAAATTTTTCATAGAAGATAGAAAAGTTCAAGTTCCCTTCAAAATTTTACCAAAGAACACAATTCAATTCTAATTTATCCAGAGAAAATAAAAATCTTCCACTTCAGTTTTAAGTTCACCAAAGACATAAAGAACTTTAAAATTCTATTCTAAACTTATCTGTAGTAGATAGAAAAAGCTATACCATAGTTGTGAATATTTTCCCGGAAGACAAAAAGTTCTAGTTCAATTTTCAATTTTCTCAACAAAGTCAAGGAAAGTTCAAGTTCTATTCTGAATTTTCTCAATGAAAAAGAAATTAGTTATTGATCATTTCTATTTTTCCAAATAATATAAAAATTTTCCACTTTAGTTCAGATCTGTCTCGAAGAGATGAAAAATTTTAAATATTGTTCCAAGTTTTTCATGGAAGATAAAAAAGTTCAAGTTCTCTTCTGAATTTTACCAAAGAACACAATTCAATTCTAATTTCTCCAGAGAAAATAAAAATCTTCCACTTCAGTTCTTTATTTCACAAAGACATAAAGAAATTTAAAGTTCAAATCTAAATTTTTCGGCGGAAGATAGAAAAAGTAATACCATACTTGTGAATATTTTCCCGGAAGATAAAAAGTTCTAGTTCAATTTAAAATTTTCTCAACGAAGTGAAGAAAAGTTCAAGTTCTCTTCTTAATTTTACCAAAGAACACACTTCAATTCTAATTTCTCCAGAGAAAATAAAAATCTTCCAGTTCAGTTTTAAGTTCCCCAAAGACATAAAGAAATTTAAAGTTCTATTCTAAATTTTTCCGTAGTAAATAGAAAAAGCTATACCATAGTTGTGAATATTTTCCCGGAAGATAAAAAGTTCTAGTTCAATTTTTAATTTTCTCAACGAAGTGAAGAAAAGTTCAAGTTCTATTCTGAATTTTCACAATGAAAAAGAAATAAGTTATTGATCATTTCTATTTTTCCAAATAATATAAAAATTTTCCACTTTAGTTCAGATCTGTCTCGAAGAGATGAAAAATTTAAAATACTGTTCCAAATTTTTCACAGAAGATAAACAAGTTCAAGTTCTCTTCTGAATTTTACCAAAGAACACAATTCAATTCTAGTTTCTCCAGAGAAAATAAAAATCTTCCACTTCAGTTCTCTATTTCACAAAGACATAAAGAAATTTAAAGTTCAATTCTAAATTTTTCGGTGGAAGATAGAAAAGTAATACCATACTTGTGAATATTTTCCCGGAAGATAAAAAGTTCTAGTTCAATTTAAATTTTCTCAACGAAGTGAAGAAAAGTTCAAGTTCTCTTCTGAATTTTACCAAAGAACACACTTCAATTCTAATTTCTCCAGAGAAAATAAAAATCTTCCACTTCAGTTTTAAGTTCCCCAAAGACATAAAGAAATTTAAAGTTCTATTCTAAATTTATCTGTATGTAGATAGAAAAAGCTATACCATAGTTGTGAATATTTTCCCGGAAGATAAAAAGTTCTAGTTCAATTTTTAATTTTCTCAACGAAGTGAAGAAAAGTTCAAGTTCTATTCTGAATTTTCTCAATGAAAAAGAAATTAGTTATTGATCGTTTCTATTTTTCCAAATAATATAAAAATTTTCCACTTTAGTTCAGATCTGTCTCGAAGAGATGAAAAATTTAAAATACTGTTCCAAATTTTTCACAGAAGATAAAAAAGTTCAAGTTCTCTTCTGAATTTTACCAAAGAACACAATTCAATTCTAATTTCTCCAGAGAAAACAAAAATCTTCCACTTCAGTTCTTTATTTCACAAAGACATACAGAAATTTAAAGTTCAATTCTAAATTTTTCGGTGGAAGATAGAAAAAGTAATACCATACTTGTGAATATTTTCACGGAAGATAAAAGTTCTAGTTCAATTTTAAATTTTCTCAACGAAGTGAAGAAAAGTTCAAGTTCTCTTCTGAATTTTCTCTATGAAAAAGAAATAAGTTATTGATCATTTCTATTTTTCCAAATAATATAAAAATTTTCCACTTCAGTTCAGATCTGTCTCAAAGGGATGAAATTTTTTTTAAACTGTTCCAAATTTTTCATAGAAGATAGAAAAGTTCAAGTTTTCTTCTGAATTTTACCAAAGAACAAACTTCACTTCTAATTTCTCCACAGAAAATAAAAATCTTAAACTTCAGTTTTAAGTTCCCCAAAGACATAAAGAAATTTAAAGTTCTATTCTAAATTTTTCCGTAGTAGATAGAAAAAGCTATACCATAGTTCTGAATATTTGCGCTGAAGATAAAAAGTTCTAATTCAATTTTTAATTTTCTCAACGAAGTGAAGAAAAGTTCAAGTTCTGTTCTGAATTTTCTCAATGAAAAAGAAATTAGTTATTGATCAATTCTATTTTTCCAAATAATATAAAAATTTTCCACTTCAGTTCAGATCTGTCTCCAAGAGATGAAAAATTTAAACTACAGTTCCAATTTTTTCACAGAATATAAAAAAGTTCAAGTTCTCTTCTGAATTTTACCAAAGAACACAATGCATTTCTAATTTCTCCAGAGAAAATAAAAATCTTCCACTTCAGTTCTTTATTTCACAAAGTCATAAAGAAATTTAAAGTTCTATTCTAAATTTTTCGGTGGAAGATAGAGAAAGTAATATCATAGTTGTGAATATTTTCCTGGGAGATAAAAAGTTCTACTTCAATTTTAAATTTTCTCAATGAAGTGAAGAAAAGTTCAACTTCTCTTCTGAATTTTCTCTATGGAAAAGAAATAAGTTATTGATTAACTCAATTTTTCTAGGGAAAATAAAAATTTTCCACTTCAGTTCTTTATTTCACAAAAGACATAAAGAAATTTAAAGTTCAATTCTAAATTTTTCGGTGGAAGATAGAAAAAGTAATACCATACTTGTGATTATTTTCCATGAAGATCAAAAGTTTCACTTTATTTCTAATTTTTCGTAAATTCAGTTCCGATTTTTCTCAAAGAGATGAAAAATTTAAAGTTCTGTTCCAAATTTTTCATAGAAGATAGAAAAAGTTATACATTGATTGTGAATATTCGATATGAAGATAAGGAGCTCCACTCTAATTCTGAGTTTTCTCGAAGAAGTGCAAAATGTTCAAGTTCTCTTCTGAATTTTCTTAAAGAAGAGAAAAAAGTTAGCTCAATTCTGAATTTTACCAATGGAAATGAAAAAACCTTCCACTTCAGTTCTTAGTTTCTCAAAGACATAAAAAATTTAAAGTTCAGTTCTAAATTTTTCTGTAGAAGATAGGAAAAGTTATACTATGATTGTGATTATTTTCCAGTGAAGATAAAAAGCTTCACTTTAATTCTAATTTTCTTAAATTCAATTCCGATTTTTCTCAAAGAGATGAAAAATTTAAAGTTCTGTTCCAAATTTTTCATAGAAGATAGAAAAAGTTATACATTGATTGTGAATATTCGATATGAAGATAAGGAGCTCCACTTTAATTCTGAGTTTTCTCGAAGAAGTGCAAAATGTTCAAGTTCTCTTCTGAATTTTCTTAAAGAAGAGAAAAAAGTTAGCTCAATTCTGAATTTTACCAATGAAAATGAAAAAAGCTTCCACTTCAGTTCTTAATTTCTCAAAGACATAAAAAATTTAAAGTTCAGTTCTAAATTTCTCCGTAGAAGATAGGAAAAGTTATACTATGATTGTGATTATTTCCCAGTGAAGATAAAAAGTTTCACTTTAATTCTAAATTTTCTTGAATACAGTTCCGATTTTTCTCAAAGAGATGAAAAAATTTAAAGTTCTGTTCCAAATTTTTCATAGAAGATAGAAAAGTTATACATTGATTGTGAATATTTGACATGAAGATAAGGAGCTCCACTTTAATTCTGAGTTTTCTCGAAGAAGTGCAAAATGTTCAAGTTCTCTTCTGAATTTTCTTAAAGAAGAGAAAAAAGTTAGCTCAATTCTGAATTTTACCAATGAAAATGAAAAAAGCTTCCACTTCAGTTCTTAATTTCTCAAAGACATAAAAAATTTAAAGTTCAGTTCTAAATTTTTCCGTAGAAGATAGGAAAAGTTATACTATGATTGTGATTATTTTCCAGTGAAGATAAAAAGTTTCACTTTAATTCTAAATTTTCTTAAATTCAGTTCCGATTTTTCTCAAAGAGATAAAAAAATTTAAAGTTCTGTTCCAAATTTTTCATAGAAGATAGAAAAAGTTATACATTGATCGTGAATATTCACCATGAAGATAAAAAGTTCCGCTTTAATTCTAATTTTCTCAATGAAGTGCAAAATGTTTATGTTCTCTTCTAATTTTTCCAAGAAAATAAATAGGTTCCACTTCAGTTCTGGTTTTTTTCTCAAAGAGATGAAAAATTTAAAGTTCTGTTCTAATTTTAAATTAAATTTTAGCTCCTTTGTCTTATGGATTTACCCATCAAATTTTTAAATTAGAAAATGAGTGACTCGTTCTATTGTTAAAGAAAATCGTTCAAACTCGTTTATCTAACCTTCAAAACAATAGGTTAGATTAGATTAGGTATAAATAAATATTAATAAATAAATAGAAACATTTCTACATGTTTAAGTTAGGTTAGGTTAGGTAACTTATCATGAGCGCTCATGATAAGTTAACCTAACCTTTTCCGGCGAGTATGGTTAGGTTAGGTTAGGCTAGATTAAGTTGGGTTAAATTAGGTTAGGTTAAGTTAGGTTAGCCTACGTACGCTTCACTTAGGTTAGGTTAGGATAGGTGAGAGACAGGCAAAAAGTTAGGTGTATGGTTAGGTCAGGTTAGGTTAGATTAAGTTAGGTTAGGTTAAGTTAGGTTAGGCTAGGTTAGCCTACGTACGCGCGCGTACGTAGGCTAACCTAGCCTAACCTAACTTAACCTAACCTAACCTAACTTAACCTAACCTAAAATTTAGAATTAAAGCGGAACTTTTTATCTTCATGGTGAATATTCACGATCAATATATAACTTTTTCTATCTTCTATGAAAAATTTGGAACAGAACTTTAAATTTTTCATCTCTTTGAGAAAAATCGGAACTGAATTTTAGAAAATTTAGAATTAAAGTGAAAAATTTTATCTTCACTGGAAAATAATCACAATCATAGTATAACTTTTCCTATCTTCTACGGAAAAATTTAGAACTGAACTTTAAATTTTTTATGTCTTTGAGAAATTAAGAACTGAAGTGGAAGCTTTTTTCATTTTCATTGGTAAAATTCAGAATTGAGCTAACTTTTTTCTCTTCTTTAAGAAAATTCAGAAGAGAACTTGAACATTTTGCACTTCTTCGAGAAAACTCAGAATTAAAGTGGAGCTCCTTATCTTCATGTCAAATATTCACAATCAATGTATAACTTTTTCTATCTTCTATGAAAAATTTGGAACAGAACTTTAAATTTTTTCATCTCTTTGAGAAAAATCGGAACTGTATTCAAGAAAATTTAGAATTAAAGTGAAACTTTTTATCTTCACTGGAAAATAATCACAATCATAGTATAACTTTTCCTATCTTCTACGGAGAAATTTAGAACTGAACTTTAAATTTTTTATGTCTTTGAGAAATTAAGAACTGAAGTGGAAGCTTTTTTCATTTCCATTGGTAAAATTCAGAATTGAGCTAACTTTTTTCTCTTCTTTAAGAAAATTCAGAAGAGAATTGAATTTAAGAAAATTAGAATTAAAGTGAAACTTTTTATCTTCACTGGAAAATAATCACAATCATAGTATAACTTTTCCTATCTTCTACAGAAAAATTTAGAACTGAACTTTAAATTTTTTATGTCTTTGAGAAATTAAGAACTGAAGTGGAAGGTTTTTTCATTTCCATTGGTAAAATTCAGAATTGAGCTAACTTTTTTCTCTTCTTTAAGAAAATTCAGAAGAGAACTTGAACATTTTGCACTTCTTCGAGAAAACTCAGAATTAGAGTGGAGCTCCTTATCTTCATGTCGAATATTCACAATCAATGTATAACTTTTTCTATCTTCTATGAAAAATTTGGAACAGAACTTTAAATTTTTCATCTCTTTGAGAAAAATCGGAACTGAATTTAAGAAAAATTAGAAATAAAGTGAAACTTTTGATCTTCATGGAAAATAATCACAATCATAGTATTACTTTTTTTATCTTCCATCTAAAAATTTAGAATAGAACTTTAAATTTCTTTATGTCTTTGTGAAATAAAGAACTGAAGTGGAAAATTTTTATTTTCCCTAGAAAAATAGAGTTAATCAATAACTTATTTCTTTTCCATAGAGAAAATTCAGAAGAGAAGTTGAACTTTTCTTCACTTCGTTGAGAAAATTTAAAATTGAAGTAGAACTTTTTATCTCCCAGGAAAATATTCACAACTATGATATTACTTTCTCTATCTTCCACCGAAAAATTTAGAATAGAACTTTAAATTTCTTTATGACTTTGTGAAATAAAGAACTGAAGTGGAAGATTTTTATTTTCTCTGGAGAAATTAGAAATGAATAGTGTTCTTTGGTAAAATTCAGAAGAGAACTTGAACTTTTTTATATTCTGTGAAAAATTGGAACTGTAGTTTAAATTTTTCATCTCTTTGAGACAGATCTGAACTGAAGTGGAAAATTTGTATATTATTTGGAAAAATAGAATTGATCAATAACTAATTTCTTTTTCATTGAGAAAATTCAGAACAGAACATGAACTTTTCTTCACTTCGTTGAGAAAATTAAAAATTGAATTAGAACTTTTTATCTTCAGGGAAAATATTCAGAACTATGGTATAGCTTTTTCTATCTACTACGGAAAAATTTAGAATAGAACTTTAAATTTCTTTATGTCTTTGGGGAACTTAAAACTGAAGTTTAAGATTTTTATTTTCTCTGGAGAAATTAGAATTGAAGTTTGTTCTTTGGTAAAATTCAGAAGAAAACTTGAACCTTTTCTATCTTCTATGAAAAATTAGGAACAGTTTAAAAAAATTTTTCATCCCTTTGAGACAGATCTGAACTGAAGTGGAAAATTTTTATATTATTTGGAAAAATAGAAATGATCAATAACTTATTTCCTTTTCATAGAGAAAATTCAGAATAGAACTTGAACTTTTCTTCACTTCGTTGAGAAAATTAAAAATTGAACTAGAACTTTTTATCTTCCGTGAAAATATTCAAAAGTATGGTATTACTTTTTCTATCTTCCACCGAAAAATTTAGAATTGAACTTTAAATTTCTTTATGTCTTTGTGAAATAAAGAACTGAAGTGTAAGATTTTAATTTTCTCTGGAGACATTAGAATTGAATTGTAGTTCTTTGGTAAAATTCAGAAGAGAACTTGAACTTTTTTATCTTCTGTGAAAAATTTGGAACAGTATTTTAAATTTTTCATCTCTTCGAGACAGATCTGAGCTAAAGTGGAAAATTTTTATATTATTTTGAAAAATAGAAATGATCAATAACTAATTTCTTTTTCATTGAGAAAATTCAGAATAGAACTTGAACTTTTCTTCACTTCGTTGAGAAAATTAAAAATTGAACTAGAACTTTTTATCTTCCGGGAAAATATTCACAACTATGGTATAGCTTTTTCTATCTACTTACAGATAAATTTAGAATAGAACTTTAAATTTCGTTATGTCTTTGGGGAAATTAAAACTGAAGTGGAAGATTTTTATTTTCTCTGGAGAAATTAGAATTGAAGTGTGTTCTTTGGTAAAATTCAGAAGAGAACTTGAACTTTTCTTCAATTCGTTGAGAATATTTTAAATTGAA
The DNA here is from genome assembly GCA_027921565.1 of Artemia sinica. Lineage (NCBI taxonomy): Eukaryota > Metazoa > Arthropoda > Branchiopoda > Anostraca > Artemiidae > Artemia > Artemia sinica. Next base: position 52,373,697 of record CM051268.1, read on the forward strand.
CTAGAACTTTTTATCTTCCGGGAAAATATTCACAAGTATGGTATTACTTTTTATATCTTCCACCGAAAATTTAGAATTGAACTTTAAATTTCTTTATGTCTTTGTGAAACAAAGAACTGAAGTGGAAAATTTTTATTTTCTCTAGAGAAATTAGAATTGAATTGTGTTCTTTGGTAAAATTCAGAAGAGAACTTGAACTTTTTTATCTTCTGTGAAAAACTTGGAACAGTATTTTAAATTTTTCATCTCTTCGAGACAGATCTGAACTGAAGTGGAAAATTTTTATATTATTTGGAAAAATAGAAATGATCAATAACTAATTTCTTTTTCATTGAGAAAATTCAGAATAGAACTTGAACTTCCCTTCACTTCGTTGAGAAAATTAAAATTGAACTAGAACTTTTTATCTTCCGGAAAATATTCACAACTATGGTATAGCTTTTTCTATTTACTATGGAAAAAATTTAGAATAGAACTTTAAATTTCTTTATGTCTTTGGGGAACTTAAAACTGAACTGGAAGATTTTTAGTTTTCTCTGGAGAAATTAGAATTGAAGTGTGTTCTTTGGTAAAATTCAGAAGAGAGCTTGAACTGTTCTTCACTTCGTTGAGAAAATTTAAATTGAACTAGAACTTTTTATCTTCCGGGAAAATATTCACAGGTATGGTATTACTTTTCTATCTTCCACCGAAAAATTTAGAATTGAACTTTAAATTTCTTTATGTCTTTGTGAAATAGAGAACTGAAGTGGAAGATTTTTGTTTTCTCTGGAGAAATTAGAATTGAATTGTGTTCTTTGATAAAACTCAGAAGAGAACTTGAACTTTTTTATCTTCTGTGAAAAATTTGGAACAGTATTTTAAATTTTTCATCTCTTTGAGACAGATCTGAACTAAAGTGGAAAATTTTTATATTATTTGGAAAAATAGAAATGATCAATAACTAATTTCTTTTTCATTGTGAAAATTCAGAATAGAACTTGAACTTTTCTTCACTTCGTTGAGAAAATTAAAAATTGAACTAGCTTTTTCTATCTACTACATATAAATTTAGAATAGAACTTTAAATTTCTTTATGTCTTTGGGGAATTTAAAACGGAAGTGGAAGATTTTTATTTTCTCTCGGAGAAATTAGAATTGAAGTGCGTTCTTTTGGTAAAATTCAGAAGAGAACTTGAACTTCTCTTCACTTCGTTGAGAAAATTTAAAATTGAACTAGAACTTTTTATCTTCCGGGAAAATATTCACAAGTATGGTATTACTTTTTCTATCTTCCACCGAAAAATTTAGAATTGAACTTTAAATTTCTTTATGTCTTTGTGAAATAAAGAACTGAAGTGGAAGATTTTTATTTTCTCTGGAGAAATTAGAATTGAATCGTGTTCTTTGGTAAAATTCAGAAGAGAACTTGAACTTTTTTATCTTCCATGAAAAATTTGGAACAGTATTTAAAATTTTTCATCTCTTCGAGACAGATCTGAACTAAAGTGGAAAATTTTTATATTATTTGGAAAAATAGAAATGATCAATAACTAATTTCTTTTTCATTGAGAAAATTCAGAATAGAACTTGAACTTTCCTTGACTTCGTTGAGAAAATTGAAAATTGAACTAGAACTTTTTGTCTTCCGGGAAAATATTCACAACTATGGTATAGCTTTTTCTATCTACTACAGATAAATTTAGAATAGAACTTTAAAGTTATTTATGTCTTTGGTGAACTTAAAACTGAAGTGGAAGATTTTTATTTTCTCTGGAGAAATTAGAATTGAATTGTGTTCTTTGGTAAAATTTTGAAGAGAACTTGAACTTTTCTATCTTCTATGAAAAATTTAGAACAGTATTTTAAATTTTTTCATCCCTTTGAGAAAAATCTGAAGCGAAGTGGAAAATTTTCATATTATTTGGAAAAATAGAAATGATTAATAACTAATTTCTTTTTCATTGAGAAAATTCAGAAGAGAACTTGAACTTTTCTTCACTTCATTGAGAAAATTTAAAATTGAAATAGAACTGCTTATCTTTCGAGAAAATATTCACAACTATGATATAGCTTTTTCTATCTACTAAGGAAAAATTTAGAATTTGTAAAACTTTAAATTTCTTTATGTCTTTGGGGAACTTAAAACTGAAGTGGAAGATTTTTATTTTCTCTGGAGAAATTAGAATTGAAGTGTGTTCTTTGGTAAAATTCAGAAGAGAACTTGAACTTTTCTTCACTTCATTGAGAAAATTTAAAATTGAAATAGAACTGCTTATCTTTCGAGAAAATATTCACAACTATGATATAGCTTTTTCTATCTACTAAGGAAAAATTTAGAATTTGTAAAATTGGTCTAAGAAGGATATTAAGAAAAGAACTTGTTCTGAAAAGATATAATAAAGCCTTTTGAAAAGTATTGCTTGATCTTGGGGTGTGCTAAAAAAGTCGCAAAGTAAAGTTGTGGTGAAAAAGATAACTACTTCAACTTGTAAAATTGGTTTAGGAAGGACTTGTTCTGAAAAGATATAATAAAGCCTTTTGGAAAGTATTGCATGGTGTCGGGGCACTCAAAAAGCTGTAAAGTAAATTTGTGGGTGAAAAGGATGGGTACTTCAACTTGTGAAATGGGTTTAGGAAGGACATTATGAAAATAACTTGTTCTGAAATTCCTTTTGAAAAGTATTGCTGGGTGTTGGAGCATTCAAGAAGCAGTATAGTAAAGTTGTGGGTGAAAAGGATGGGTACTTCAACTTGTAAAATGAGTTTAGGAAGGACATTATGAAAAGAACTTGTTCTGAAATGCCCTTTGAAAAGTATTGCTTGGTGTTGGAGCATTCAAAAGCTGTAAAGTAAAGTTGTGGGTGAAATGGATGGGTTCTTCAAGTTGTAAAATAGGTTTAGGAGGGACATTAAAAAAGAACTTATTTTGAAATGCCCTTTGAAAAGTATTGCCTGGTGTTGGGGCACTCAAAAAGCTGTAAAGTAAATTTGTGGGTGAAAAGGATGGGTACTTCAACTTGTAAAATAGGTTTAGGAGGGACATTAAAAAAAGAACTTATTGTGAAATGCCCTTTGAAAAGTATTGCCTGGTGTTGGGGCACTCAAAGATGCAGTATAGTAAAGTTGTGGGTGAAAAGGATGGGTACTTCAACTTGTAAAATGGGTTTAGGATGGACATTAAGAAAATAACTTGTTCTGAAAAGATATAATAAGCCTTAAAAGAAAAGATATAATAAAGCCTTAAAAAAGTATTAAAAATGGGGAGTGGACTCTTTGGGGGCCCGGGGGGCCTTTTGGGGTCCGGGGGGCCCTTGGGGGCCGGGTGGTCTTTTGGGAGCCCTGGGGACCTTTCGGGGCGGGGGCTTCCTTCGGGGTTGGGGAAGTGGTATCGGAGCCCTTTGGGGTTTGGGGTAGGGGACCTTACATCTTTTAAAATGTCTCTAACTGTATCGCCCAAATAATTCCCAAAATGTCTAAAACGGTTTCGCCCAAATAACCCTAAACGTAATTTCAGCGTATTCCTTTTGTTTTGACATCCCTGCGCTGTCATATTTTGAAATTCTTATGAAACCCTTTCCCGCGTTAATCTCTTCATCTCTAAGATCAAAACATTCTCCCGGAGATAATTCCCCTTTCATGACAAAACAATCAACCTTGACATCGTCCGTCAGACAATAATAAACTTCACCTGGAAACAATTCTCCTGGACGAGCACCAAAGACATTAATAAACTTCGCCCGAAAACAATTTTTCTGGACGAACACCAAAGACATTAATAAACTTCGCCCGGATACAATTCTCCTTGAAAATACATCAAAGACATTAATAAACTTCGCCCGGAAACAATTTTCCTGGACGAACACCAAAGACATTAATAAACTTCTCCCGGAGACAATTCTCCTTGAAAATACATCAAAGTGAGAAAAATCCTGTTTTTTCATTCTCACTGACAAAAACAATTCTGATTGGCTTAGAAGGAGACACGTGATTTTGTTTCCCGTTATCGGATCAATAAAATTCCCAATCGATTACGCAATCAAGTTCTCGGAAATCCATTTTCCCAATTGATTACGTAATCAATTTCTCAGAAATCCATTTCCCCCTAGGGAGGCTATGCCCATGTATGGTGCCCCGTCACGAGCTCATGAGGTTAGGCTAGGTTACGCGATCAATTTCTCGGAAAACGTGTTCTCCCTGGGGATTCCATGCCCATATATGGTGCCCCGTCGGACTGACAGCACAGGTGATCTCCCTAGGGACTCTATGCCCATATATGGTGTCATGTCACGATCAATAGGGTCATTTCTACTTGCGTGTTTATTTGTTTTTTTTATTTCCCAGGGATGATCGTATCGATCCAGTAGTCCTAGAATATTGTAAGAGGGCTCATCTATACGGAAATTAAAAGTTCTAGTGCCCTTTTAAGTGACCAAACCAATTGGAGGGCAACATGGCCCCCTTCCACGATCATTTTTTCCCCAAAGTCACCCAATCAAAATTTTGAGATGGCCATTTTGTTCAGGATAGCCGAAAATCTAATAAATATGTCTTTGAAGATGACTTAATCCCCCACAGTTCTTGGGGGAAGGGCTGCAAGTTATGAACTTTGCCCATTGTTTACATATAGTATTAGTTAATGGGAAGTATACATACATTTCTGGAGCGATTTTTTTTCTGGTGGGGGGTCGGAGGAGGGGTTACAGGGGAGGATCTTTCCATTGAGGATATTTCTTTGGGGGAAGGGACATTTCTATGAAGGGGGCGCCGGATTTCCCAGCATTATTTAAAAAAACGATCAGAAATTAAATTAAAAAGACAAGTTTTTTTCAACTGAAAGTAAGGAGCAACATTGAAACTTAAAACCAACAGAAATGATTACGTATATGAGGGGTTCGCCCCTAGTCAATACCTCGCCCTTTACGCTAAAGTTTTTTTTAGTACTTTCAAAAGAGCTATTTATTCTAATTAACCGGCCTTTGTGATTCAGGGGTTTGTGATCCGAACAAAATTCAAACTTTAGAGTAGATAGCAAGGTATCAACTAGGGGTAAACTCTCTAATATACGTAATAAAAACATACAAATATAAAAGTTCGTTACGTAAGTTAATTCGTAAGTTACGTCAGAACAAAATTTCGAGAAAGACTTTAGCCAAAACAAGTAAAATTAATGTACAAGTTTCATTCTGATTATTCATGTACGGTGAGCCAAAATCAAAGCTCCATTAATTCAAAAATGTTCAGAAATTAAATAGTAAAAAAACTAGTTTTTTTTTAACTGAAAGTAAGGATTGACATTAAAACTTAAAACAACGGAAATTATTCCGAATATGAAAGGGGCTGTCCCTTCCTCAAAACCTCGCTCTTTACGCTAAAGTTTGACTCTGTCACACAAATTTATTTTTTAAAACAATAAAAAACTTTAGCGTAAAGAGCGAGGCGTTGAGGAGGGGACGGCCCCTTTCATATACGGAATAATTTCTGTTCGTTTAAGTCTTAATGTTGCTCCTTACTTTCAGTTAAAAAAAAACTTGTTTTTTTATTTAATTTCTCTCTATACAACGGAGAATTTCAAGTTATGATGCAAATTCTAAAGCCATGTAACAAGTAATAAGTGAACTAATAAGTGAACAAGTAATAAGTAATAAGTAATAAGTGAAAATTAAAATGAACAGGAGTTACCCCATGCACGAGGGCAGCCCACTTTGCCCCCACTTTTTACGCTAAATAACTAAAAGTGATTGCGCTGCAATAACCAACTAGATGTTGAAAACCAGGCTTTCAAAGTATTCTCATTAAAAAATATATTTTTGTGTATTTTAATTGTAAAAGTAAAAAAGGCTCAAAAAATTGTCTATCGCCTTAGATTTCTAAAGAATACTTTACCCCTACTTCTACATTTTCGTGAAATGGATGTCCCGTTTATAGGAATCCTTGTGTGTTTACTTTTAGGATTATTTTTCAGAGCTTTCATAAGAACGCAAGTTGCTTTATATATTCTTGCAGGGTTTATTTTGATAATAAAATATTTGTTCTTTTTACTTTTCTTTGTGTACTCAAAAATAAAATTAATTAAGACAATAATCCTCCCTGTTTTACCACGTATTTTGTTATTAAATTAAAGAGAAGACGGCTTATTTCTTTTGTATTTAATTTAATTTTTTTTCTCGGGAAATTTCGTGGAATTACTAGAAATTTTTTGTAGCCTTTAGTTATACGTGGAATGAATAAAGCATGATATTACCCTCTTGTGATGAAAACATTAATTGCTTTTGAATATTTTTCGCGAAAAGAAGCATCGAAATATCAGTCCATATGACTAATAAGGACTTATTAAGAACATCAGAACCGTAATAGTCCCATCCTTTTTTTATCACATATTTTTCTATAAAATTAAAGAGAAGTATGGTTTTGTCGTTTGTGTTTAATTTGGATTTTTTGCTCAGAGACTTCCAGCGCAATTGATAGACATTTTTATTGTCTTTCGTTATACTTGAAACAATAAGACCTGAAATCACCTTCTTATGGTAAAAATCACAGTAGTCATTGATTACTTTGAAAAAAAAGTATTATCTTTTTTGACAAACCATTTACCACAAAAAAACACACAATTTAAACTCTTCCGCTTACACGAATGTGTATAATAGTAATACTTATTTATAACCCTATTATATCAAAGGATAAATAGCAGAGTAAACACTTTAGTAAACAAACAAGAAACAATAGGTGTCTATATTGATCTAGCCAAATAGGATGTCGGACGACAAGCAAAAAATATCGCTGACCTTGTCCGTCCAGAAAAGAACAATTTCAAGCAGTTCGTCGGAACGAACTGTAAATAAGGAGTGACTCGGCCCATTAGAAATCAAAACTTTATAAATGGAATTTTTGATGACAATATGTACATCAAGACAAATTCTTTTTTATGCCAGTGGTCCTAGTAGATAAAAAAGAGGAGTCATTTGAACGGAAATTAATAGTTCTAGTGCCCTTTCTAATTCACCAAAAATATTTAAGGGCAACTAGCCCCACTTCCACGCCCCTTTTTCCCCAAAGTCATTTGATCACAGGTTTTAGATAGCAATTTTGTTCAGCATGAGTAGTATAGCTATAATATAAGAGACCGGGGTGTCTCCCCATGTAGCTACAATGCTTAAGAGCGGGGTGTCCCACCATATAGCTACAATGCTTAAGAGCGGGGTGTCTCCCGCCAATACGAGCAGACAGTGTAATGACCGATTCAACTACCGTGAAAACTCGTGCTGATCTCTGCTCAAAGTGCGTGATGTTTTCATGATAGTGTGATTCATTCAATCTGACATTGAGCGTGGATATAAAATAAAGTTAAAAAAATTAAAAAAAGTTAAAAAAAAGTTAAAAAAAGTTAAAAAAAAAATTGTCAGCAAAAACATTTAAAAAAAAAAACAGAAAAAAACAGAAAAAAAACTCAGATTTCATGAACAAAATTAGTATCAATATGTAGAAAAAAAATCAGTGTAATTGTTTCACGAAGAGAAAAAATAAACATGCAACAAATTTCAGGAATAAAAAATCAGCACGCAACAAGTAAATTGATTTTTTTTTCTACCTAGTGAAACTAATTTTGTTCATGGAATCTGAATTTTTTTTTTCTAATATATTTCTCTGTAAAACTATCTTATGATTCTAAAAGACACAATTTCCTAGATATATGAAAAAAAAGGTGTTTTATTGAAATATAGGATAAAGATCTATATATTCTATCGTTTTTATTATTTTGACATCATCATCAACATCATCATCATCATCATCAACTGCTGATCTGTCTATGCTAAAATCTTCTTTCCGTCTTTTAGTGGATGGGGGGGAGAAACTCTATACTATCACCATCGATATATATATTTTTTTTCTAATATATTTATCTGTAAAACTATCGCATGATTCTAAAAGACATAATTTCCAAGATATATAAAAAAAAGGTGTTTTATTGAAATATAGGATAAAGATCTATATATTCTATCGTTTTTATTATTTTGACATCATCATCAACATCATCATCATCATCAACTGCTGATCTCTGTATGCTAACATCTTCTTTCCGTCTTTTAGCAGGTGGGGGTAGAAACTCTATACTATCACCATCGATATATATTTCTTCAATCCTTCGTCTTTTAGTGGGTGGGGATGAAACCCTATTCTATCTTCATCCACTGCCAGGTCTACTGTTTCTAGAGTTTTCAACTTTTTCCCCCCCGGTCTACAGAATTTCCTATACTTGATAATTTTTTATCCTTCTCCTCTTCAGTTACTGACATTTCTCTCCATTGGCTACAATCAAATATTGACTGTGCCTCCTGAAACTTAAAAATAAAATATGAGGATCATGTTAGTAAAGTTAAATGAATATAAACCCTTTTTATGCATGTATGATTCGGACAGTTAATTTACTCGAATTTCTAAAGTTTAGAATCTCCTGAAACCTAGATCTCGGAAGCTTATTATGTTATTTTTTTTTATTATTATTAAGCAATTTCAATCAAATAAAAGAGAATTTTTAAAGAAAAAGAAGATATTTAACTGGAATCTCCTGAAACCTAGATCTCAGAAGTCTTTTGTATTATATTTTTTTATTATTAAGCAATTTCAGTCAAATAAATGAGAATATTCAAAGAAAAAGAAGACATTTAACTGGAATCTCCTGATTATCTCAAAATTTTTATCCGATACTTTTTGGGGAAAAGGGCAGAGGGCTAGCTGCCCTTCGATCACTTTGACCTTTAAAAAGTGAACTACAACTTTCAGTTTTCAATCAAATGAGCTTACTTCGAAGTTTATACGATCATCCCTTCCATAAGAACCTCATATGCCCCCAGAGCATAACTTACAACGCCTGTCCCTCGGCCCTGGGAGGTTGTGTCGATCCTGGAGTTTTGCTATTTCATCTTTGAATTATTTTTAACAAAATGGTCATCTTAAAAATTTTATCTGATGCAATTGGTGAAAAAGGGCGTGAGGGGGGAGCTAATTGCCCTCCGATCTCTTTTGACTCTAAAAATATGAAGTAGAACTTATAATTTCTAATCAAATGAGCCCTCCCTGGAGTTTTTACGAGCATTCCTTCTATAAGAATCATATATACCCCCAGGGCAACACTTGCAACGCCTGCCCCCCCGGGCCCTTGGGGCTTGCGTCGACCCCGAAGCTTTTGTTGTATGATCTTGAACTATTTTTCAACAAAATGGCCACCTCAAAATTTTTATCGAATGTATCTGGCGAAAAAGGGCGTAGGGAAGGCTAGTTGTCCTCCGATCACTTTTGACTCTTAAATACGGCAATAGAACTCTCGATTTTAAAATTGAATGAGCCCCCTTTGAAGTTCATTCGATGGCCCCTTCCATATAACGTGCCTCTGGGGAAAAAACAAATAATAATAAAACATCGGAGTCGTATGATCTTTACTATAGGCAATGCTATAGCGTTGCCTCTTATTACATTTTCCTAAGTTGAATTTAGGATTATTTGACCAGCCCTTAAGGCCATCGAGTCCCGAAAGTCAACCATTTTGAGCCTTGAGAGCTTGTGTATGGAATTTTGAAGTCTCTATCAACTCTACAACATTGTTCCAAACAAAATAGCTCATAAGTGGAAGTTTTCTTTTTCAGAGGACGCAGTGCTCTGCATTATATAATCAAAATACAGATAAAATAAATCTAAACGGTACTTGTATGCAATACAGTAAACAGGCGAAATGTGAAGGTTGGTTAATGCTAATGAAATGTTACAAAATAGAAGGAAAATATAATAGTTTAGAAACAAGTTTGGGCTATGTATTTGCCCATTAGAGGGGGTGGGGGTAAAGCATAGCATATATTAACCACGTAACCTAACCTAGGTACCTTTTTTGCCCTTTCAACCCCCCAAAAAACTAAAGAATAAATAGTTTTCACGAAGTGAACAACAGCTCACTAGCTAGCGGAAACCCGGTTTTGAGTAGAATCTTTGACATTATATAGGCATTTCTCTTTGCGTGTCTACTGGATTGCTTACAAGTACCATCTAAATTTTATAATCAAAACTTTGGAGTTTTAATATAAAAAAATATCAGGCAAAAGTCCATAGCAAAGAAAAATGAATACATTTCCGCTAATAACAAACAAATTTATTCAGAATATTATTATGTTTAAAAGAGGCAATAAATTGTCATAAGTCGTTATAAGAATATTTTAAAAGTCATTTCAAAATGGCAAATGGTAAATGGCACAATGCGCAGAATTCGAAGTCAGAAATTATTAAGCAATTTCAGTCAAATAAATGAGAATATTCAAAGAAAAAAGAAGACAGTTAACTGGAATCTCCTGAAGCCTAGATATCGAAGCATTTTCATATTATTTTTATTATTATTAAGCAATTTCAATCAAATAAACGAGAATATTCAAAGAAGAAGAAGACACTTAACTTGAATCTCCTGAAACCTAGATCTCGGAAGCTTATTATTTTCTTTTTTCATTATTATTAAGCAATTTCAGTCAAATGAATGAGAATATTCAAAGAAAAAGAAGACAGTTAACTGGAATCTCCTGAAGCCTAGATATTCTTCTCCTCAAAAGATCATTTAATAACAGAGAGAGCTACTTACAATTGGAACGTTACATGTTTCAGAGTTCATTTTGAAACTGTTATAATTATACCGTTCACATCATAGCTTTTATACGAATTGTTTTAATTCTAAAAGTCATGTCAAGGTAAATAGTTAAAAGGTATGAAAGACTAACAACCTATTATGATCATTTTGACAATTAACATTGATTTTCTACGGTTTAAAGCTAATCAGGTGTATAACGATAAAAAAAAAGTTTCGCATATTGTATCATATACGAAACGAATATCGTTTTACTTGCAACACATAATATCATCACCCGTGGGTGGGGATTGGTTCAACGCTTAAGCATGTCGAAAGTGACATGATGAATGGAACACATATTTTGTAGGACAATCATACCCCCCCCCATCCCACCCACATATTTTTGTTGGAAAACACACTGAAAAGCCATATTAAGAGCTATATTTGTGAGTTTTTCACTGACAATTCCATTTTTTTAGCCAAGCCTTGACCTCCCTAATTGAAGGATATGAATTAGAATCATGGGAACATATTTTCATCGTATTTTGCATATTTTCGTTGGAAAACACACTGAAAAGCCATATTAAGAGCTATATTTGTGAGTTTTTCACTGACAATTCCATTTTTTTTAGCCAAACCTTGACCTCCCTAATTGAAGGATATGAATTAGAATCATGGGAACGTATTTTCATCGTATTTTGCATATTTTCGTTGGAAAACACACTGAAAAGCCATATTAAGAGCTATATTTGTGAGTTTTTCACTGACAATTCCATTTTTTTTTTAGCCAAGCCTTGACCTCCCTAATTGAAGGATATGAATTAGAATCATGGGAACATATTTTCATCGTATTTTGCATATTTTCGTTGGAAAACACACTGAAAAGCCATACTAAAAGCTATATTTGCGAGTTTTTCACTGACAATTCCATTTTTTTTAGCCAAGCCTTAACCTCCCTAATTGATAATTCCATTTTTTTTTAGCCAAACCTTGACCTCCCTAATTGAAGGATATGAATTAGAATCATGGGAACGTATTTTCATCGTATTTTGCATATTTTCGTTGGAAAACACCCTGAAAAGCCATATTAAGAGCTATATTTGTGAGTTTTTCACTGACAATTCCATTTTTTTAGCCAGGCCTTGACCCCCCTAATTGAAGGATATGAATTAGAATCATTTTTCTAAGGCCCCCCCCCCAGAAAATAAATGAGATAGATATGCAAAAAGCTGGGTTAATCTAGATTCACTTAGAGTGACGCGCCACTCTAAGTGAATCTAGATTGTGAATCGAGTGAACCGATATATGCAAAAAGCTGGGTGAATCTAGATTCACTTAGAGTGGCGCGCCACTCTAAGTGAATCTAGATTAACCCAGCTTTTTGCATATCTCTCTCACTTATTTTCTAGAGGGGGGAGGGGTCCTTAGAAAAATGATTCTAATTCATATCCTTCAATTAGGGGGGTCAAGGCTTGGCTAAAAAAAAAAAAATATGGAATTGTCAGTGAAAAACTCACAAATATAGCTCTTAATATGGCTTTTCAGTGTGTTTTCCAACGAAAATATGTGGGTGGGGTGGGGGGGGGTTGTCCTACAAAATATGTGTTCCCTTCATCATATCACTTTCGACATGTTTAAGCGTTGAACCTATCCCCACCCACGGGTGATGATATTATGTGTTGCAAGTAAAAGATATTCGTTTCGTATATGATACAATATGCGAAACTGTTTTTTTTTTTATCGTTATACACCTGATTAGCTTTAAACCGTAGAAAAGCAATGTTAATTGTCAAAATGATCATAATAGGTTGTTAGTCTTTCACACCTTTTAACTATTTACCTTGACATAACTTTTAGAATTAAAAGAATTCGTATAAAAGCTATGATGTGAACGGTATAATTATAACAGTTTCAAAATGAACTCTGAAACATGTAACGTTCCAATTGTAAGTAGCTCTCTCTGTTATTAAATGATCTTTTGAGGAGAAGAATATCTAGGCTTCAGGAGGTTCCAGTTAACTGTCTTCTTTTTCTTTGAATATTCTCATTCATTTGACTGAAATTGCTTAATAATAATGAAAAAAGAAAATAATAAGCTTCCAAGATCTAGGTTTCAGGAGATTCCAGTTAAGTGTCTTCTTCTTCTTTGATTATTCTCGTTTATTTGATTGAATTTGCTTAATAATAATAAAAAATAATATAAAAATGCTTCGATATCAAGGCTTCAGGAGATTCCAGTTAACTGTCTTCTTTTTTCTTTGAATATTCTCATTTATTTGACTGAAACTGCTTAATAATTTCTGACTTCGAATTCTGCGCATTGTGTCATTTACCATTTGCCATTTTGAAATGACTTTTAAAATATTCTTATAACGACTTATGACAATTTATTGCCTTTTTTAAACATAATTATATTCTGAATAAATTTGTTTGTTATTAGCGGAAATGTATTCATTTTTCTTTGCTATGGACTTTTGCCTGATATTTTTTTATATTAAAACTCCAAAGTTTTGATTATAAAATTTAGATGGTACTTGTAAGCAATCCAGTAGACACGCAAAGAGAAATGCATGTATAATGTCAAAGATTCTATTCAAAACCGGGTTTCCGCTAGCTAGTGAGCTGTTGTTCACTTCGTGAAAACTATTTATTCTTTTGTTTTTTGGGGGGTTGAAAGGGCAAAAAAGGTACCTAGGTTAGGTTACGTGGTTAATATATGCTATGCTTTACCCCCACCCCCTCTAATGGGCAAATACATAGCCCAAACTTGTTTCTAAACTATTATATTTTCCTTCTATTTTGTAAAATTTCATTAGCATTAACCAACCTTCACATTTCGCCTGTTTACTGTATTGCATACAAGTACCGTTTAGATTTATTTTATCTGTATTTTTATTACATAATGCAGAGCACTGCGTCCTCTGAAAAAGAAAACTTCCACTTTTGAGCTATTTTGTTTGGAACAATGTTGTAGAGTTGATAGAGACTTCAAAATTCCATACGCAAGCTCTCAAGACTCAAATGGTTGACTTTCGGGACTCAATGGCCTTAAGGGCTGGTCAAATAATCCTAATTTCAACTTAGGAAAATGTAATAAGAGGCAACGCCATAGCATTGCCTATAGTAAAGATCATACGACTCCAGTGTTTTATTATTATTTGTTTTTTCCCCAGAGGCACGTTATATGGAAGAAGCCATCGAATAAACTTCAAAGGGGGCTCATTCAATTTTGAAATCGAGAGTTCTATTGCCCTATTTAAGAGTCAAAAGTGATCGGAGGACAACTTGCCTTCCCTACGCCCTTTTTCGCCAGATACATTCGATAAAAATTTTGAGGTAGCCATTTCGTTGAAAAATAGTTCAAGATCATACAACAAAAGCTTCGGGGTCGACGCAAGCCCCAAGGGCCCGGGGGGGCAGGCGTTGCAAGTGTTGCCCTGGGGGTATATATGATTCTTATAGAAGGAATGCTCGTAAAAACTTCAGGGAGGGCTCATTTGATTGGAAATTAAAGGTTCTACTTCTTATTTTTAGAGTCAAAAGAGATCGGAGGGCAATTAGTTCCCCCCTCACGCCCTTTTTCCCCAATTGCATCAGATAAAATTTCTTAGATGTCATTTTGTTAAAAATAATCAAAGATGAAATAACAAAACTCCAGGATCGACACAACCTCCCGGGGCCGAGGGACAGGCGTTGTAAGTTATGCTCTGGGGCATATGAGGTTCTTATGGAAGGGATGATCGTATAAACTTCAAACTGAGCTCATTTGATTGAAAACTGAAAGTTGTAGTTCACTTTTTAAAGGTCAAAGTGATCGAAGGGCAGCTAGCCCTCTGCCCTTTTCCCCCAAAAGTATCGGATAAAAAATTTTGAGATAATCAGGAGATTCCAGTTAAATGTCTTCTTTTTCTTTGAATGTTCTCATTTATTTGACTGAAATTGCTTAATAATAAAAAAATATAATATAAAAGACTTCTGAGATCTAGGTTTCAGGAGATTCCAGTTAAATATCTTCTTTTTCTTTGAAAATTCTCTTTTATTAGATTGAAATTGCTTAATAATAATAAAAAAAAAATAACATAATAAGCTTCCGAGATCTAGGTTTCAGGAGATTCTAAACCTTAGAAATTCGAGTAAATTAACTGTCCGAATCATACATGCATAAAAAGGGTTTATGTTCATTTAACTTTACTAACATGATCCTCATATTTTATTTTTAAGTTTCAGGAGGCACAGTCAATATTTGATTGTAGCCAATGGAGAGAAATGTCAGTAACTGAAGAGGAGAAGGATAAAAAATTATCAAGTATAGGAAATTCTGTAGACCGGGGGGGAAAAAGTTGAAAACTCTAGAAACAGTAGACCTGGCAGTGGATGAAGATAGAATAGAGTTTCATCCCCCACCCACTAAAAGACGAAGGATTGAAGAAATATATATCGATGGTGATAGTATAGAGTTTCTCCCCCCACCCGCTAAAAGACGGAAAGAAGATGTTAGCATAGTGAGATCAGCAGTTGATGATGATGATGATGATGATGTCAAAATAATAAAAACGATAGAATATATAGATCTTTATCCTATATTTCAATAAAACACCTTTTTTTTCATATATCTAGGAAATTATGTCTTTTAGAATCATGCGATAGTTTTACAGATAAATATATTAGAAAAAAATATATTTATATATCGATGGTGATAGTATAGAGTTTCTCCCCCCATCCACTAAAAGACGGAAAGAATATGTTAGCATAGAGAGATCAGCAGTTGATGATGATGATGATGATGATGTCAAAATAATAAAAACGATAGAATATATAGATCTTTATCCTATATTTCAATAAAACACCTTTTTTTATATATCTAGGAAATTGTGTCTTTTAGAATCATAAGATAGTTTTACAGATAAATATATTAGAAAAAAAAAAATTCAGATTCCATGAACAAAATTAGTTTCACTAGGTAGAAAAAAAAATCAATTTACTTGTTGCGTGCTGATTTTTTATTCCTGAAATTTGTTGCATGTTTATTTTTTCTCTTCGTGAAACAAGTACATTGATTTTTTTTTTTTACACATTGAAATTAATTTTGTTCATGGAATCTGAGTTTTTTTTTCTGTTTTTTTTCTGAGTTGTTTTTTAATTTTTTTTTCTGACAATTTGTTTTTTTTTTTAACTTTTTTTTAACTTTTTTTTTAACTTTTTTTTAACTTTTTTTTAACTTTTTTTAACTTTTTTTTAACTTTTTTTTATATCCATGCTCAATCTCAGAGTGAATGAAGCACTTTGAACAGAGATCAGCACGAATTTTCACGGTAGTTGAATCGGTCATTACACTGTCTGCTTGTATTGGCGGGAGACACCCCGCTCTTAAGCATTGTAGCTATATGGTGGGACACCCTGCTCTTAAGCATTGTAGCTATATGGGGAGACACCCCGCTCTCTTATATTATAGCTATACTAAAAGCATGGTTGAAAAGTCAAATAAAGATGCCTCTGTGGATGACAAGACCCCCCACAGCTCCTAGGAAAAGGGTTGTAAGTTACGAAGTTTGCCAATTATTTACATATGGTATTTGTTATTAGGAAGTATACAGACATTTTTCGGATAGGGAGACTTTCTGCAAGGGAGAGGGTTATTCACGGGGACAAATTTCCGTGGGGAGGGTAGTTTCCGGGGATAAACCTTAAAGAGGAAACTTTAAACGGGAAAATTTACCAGAATTCCTAAACAATTTTTGTTTTATTTGTCTTACTTTCTCTTTGGCCTCGGATTTCTTCTGATTTACGATGCCAAACCCAGCATATCCCTGGATATCCTGACGACGGTGGTCAAACCACTCGAAGATTGAACCTCTTTGAAAAGCGTGGTATGAAAATTACTACTTAGAATATTCTGACTCTGAATTTTTCAGGTGCTCAACTGCTTCTTGCTAATGAACTCAGGCAGTATTCTATTTCTATTAATGGCGTTACAGAAACGCATTTGCCAGGAAAAAATGATAAATTCATCCGTGACAATTACAGCCTACTTTGGTGGGGTACTGACAACTCAAGGAGAGCTGGTGCTGCTCTGGTTCTTCAAAAGAGAGCTAGTAATGCACTTATGTCTCATAATACCATATCAAAGTGTGTCCTCACAGCCTGACTGAGACACCGTCATGGAAGACTCTTTGTAGTTGTATGCTATGGGCCAACTAATGAGGCTGACCCCGATGTAGAGGAACAGTTTTATGGAGACATCAGGCAATTGATTTCTTCCCCCTCTCCCTATGATATATTGCTTCTTCTTGGGGACTTTCACGTCACGGCTAGTAATCCCACATGTGTATGGAAAAACGTCATGGGGCGTGCTACCCCGGACGTAACTAATGACAATGGAAATTGTCTGCTTCAGCTCTTCAGTTTTCATCAACTTGTTATCTCCAACACAGCTTTCGAAAGACCTCGAATTCATTCGTTTATTTTGTATAGTAACGACGGAGTCACAAAGAAAATGATTGATTATATAATCATCTCTCGGCGATGGAGGTCGTCGGATTCTAATTGCCGCTCGTTTCGTGTTGCTGACCTCGGTAGTGCTGATCACCGACTTTTAGTTGCAAAAATTTGTCTTATGCTGAAGTTTCAGAAGGTCGACAAGCGCATTGCAACGCTAAATCTCCACAGTCTTGATACTTCTTCAATCAAAGAGCGGTACGCAGTTGAGATTATACCTAACTGATCAAATTCTTAAGAGTCTCCGTTCTCCGAGGAATAATAACCGGTTATTATGTTCTCGTGTAAACACAAGACTAGCTACTTGTTGACCAGTGTTTATGACATCATTGATTATACAAGACATTTTTATCGGCAGATGACGATCTGACATTGCCGACATTACTCGTATATAGCACATGTTTTCTGAAAATTACGTATAATTAGTAAGTTAGTAACCATATTTTTGTTTTGAGTTAGCTGAATACTAGCAAAGCTCTTAAGCGAAAATTAAAGAGAGGATTTAAAACTTAAAAAGAACAGAGATCAGTTTATAAAACATATAATCTGTGGAAATAACTATGAATAAACAAATGGAACCTAAAGCGAAAAGAAACTAC
Source organism: Artemia sinica (assembly GCA_027921565.1). Taxonomy (NCBI): domain Eukaryota; kingdom Metazoa; phylum Arthropoda; class Branchiopoda; order Anostraca; family Artemiidae; genus Artemia; species Artemia sinica. The sequence goes on from CM051268.1 coordinate 52,391,370, forward strand.
AATGAACAAAGACGTGAAATTTAACACGTATAGAAATCGTTACTAGTAAGTGTAGTGCATGTTAAGGGCATATCCAGGAAGGAGGGATCGAGGTTTGAGCCCCTCCCTTGTAATTTTTGTCCGATTCGTAAAAACGTAACAAAAATGCATAAAAACACGCTTTTGATGCATATTTTGAAGTTTTTTGGTGTAAAACACACCCCGAAAAAATACTCTCCCTCTCCCCAAAAAAATCCTGGATGCACACTTTTGTGCCGTGTCCACGCCAAAAAAGACTACAATATTATTTTTACTTTGATGAAAACTAAATAGATCGGTTTAAATTCAAAGTGTCATTAGCCAATCAACTTTTCTCTATTTGAAAGGGTTTCTTTTAAAACGGGGAAAGACTTATGAAGATTTAGCACGTCTGTAATATATTTAAACCAAACTAAATGTCTAAAATTTTTATTCTGAGAGATTTGATTCCCAGGAAATTTAATTAGTAACTTCACTACTTTTCTTACATTATCCCGTTTTCATTAAGGCACAAATGACACTTTAGCCTGGCAGGTTGACTCTTTTTTACAGATCATATTCGTCAAAACTTGATTCTTAGCAAGGCCGTATCCAGGAGGGATTAGGAGGTTTGAACCTCCCCCTCTCCGAAATGTTTGTCCGGCTAGTAAAATAACAACAAAAATGAATGTAAACAAAGTTTTGATGCGGTTTTTTTACCCCCCCCCCCCCCAAAAAAAAAAAAAAATTGTAAGAAATCCCTGAAAAAACAATCTTGGATATGACCTTGACTCTTAGTTATCTGTTAAATAATTCAATAAGTTACTTAAAGTTTTACAAATCGATGTTTCTGAAACTTTTACACAAGTATCGAAACTAAAATAAATTTAAAAGGAACGGGTGAGAATATTGGTAAAACCTATTGCCACATTAATACAGTAAAACAAAATCATTATCAACCTTATAACTTCTATCAATGAATTTGTTCCTTGATTTCCGCCTAGTCCTAGCGGTATTTCAATTTTTAATAGCCTACAAAAAAGCCCAAAAATATTCTTATTTCAGGGAATAAACTTTCAGGGAATAATGCGGCTTGATCCAACTTTCTAGTGCATATTCAATAAAAAAAAAAACAAATTTTTTTTTACTGAAAGTAAGGAGCAACATTAAAACTTGAAACGGACAGAAATTATTCCGTATATGAAAGGGGCTGTCCCCTCCTCAACGCCTCCCTCTTTATGCTATAATTTTTATTGTTTTAAAAAATAGCGTTGTGAGAAAGAGTCTAACTTTAGCATAAAGAGCGAGGCGTTGAGGAGGGGACAGCCCCTTTCATATACGGAATAATTTCTGTTCGGTTTAAGTTTTAATGTTGCTCCTTATTTTCAGTTAAAAAAAAACTTATTTGATTTTTTTTATTTAATTTTGAACATTTTTGAATTCATGCAGGTTTTGATTTTGGCTCACCGTACATGAATAATTAAAACAAAATTTGCATTTTAATTTTACTTTTATTTGGTTAAATGGCTTTCTCAAAGTTGTTAAACTTTATTTACGAACGTTTTTATTAGTAATAAATATACGTAACTTACGAATTAACTTACGTAACGAACTTCTATTTTCATATATTTTTAATACGTATATTAGAGGGTTCGCCCCCTATTCAATACCTCGCTCTTTACGCTAAAGTTCAAATTTCGTTCCAATTCTTTAAAAATGACCCCTTAATCACAAAGGTCGTTAATTAGAATAAATAGCTCTTGCGAAAGTACTAAAAAATCTTTGGCTTAAAGAGCGAGGTATTGACTAACGGGCAAACCCAATCATATACGTAATAATTTCTGCTCGTTTTAAGTTTTGATGTTGCTCCTTACTTTCAGTTGAAACACTTGTTGTTTTTTATTTCATTTCTGATCGTTTTTTTAAATATTGCTGGCAAATCCGGCACCCACTTCATAGCAATGTCCCTTCCCCCATGAAAACTTCCTCCGTTGAAAGATCCTCCCACTTAACACCCGACCCCCCCCCACTACCAGAAAAAATCCCCCTGAAAACGTCTGTATACTTCCCAATAACCAATACTATATGTAAACATTGGATAAAGTTCATAATTTTCAGTCCTCGCCCCGGGGGCTTTGGGGATTAATTCATCCTAAAACACATATTTATTACATTTTCGACCATGCTGAACAAAATGGCTATCTCAAAATTTTGATCGGATGACATTGGAAAAAAATCGAGCGTGGGAGGAGGCCTAGTTGCCCTCCATTTTTTTGGTCACTTAAAAAGGGCACTAGAACTTTTAATTTCCGTTCGAATGAGCCCTGCCACGATATTCTAGGACCATTGGGTCGATATGATCACCCCTGGGGAAAAAAAAAATTAAAAAAATAAAGACGCATCCGTGATCTTTCTTCTGGCAGAGAATAAAAAATTCCACAATTTTGCCGATAGGAGCTTGAAAACTCTACAGTAGGGTTCTCTGATACGCTGAATCTCATGGTGTGATTTTCATTAAGATTCTGTAACTTTTAGGGTATGTTTCCCCCTTTTTTCGAAAATCAGGCAAATTTTTTCAGGCACGTAATGTTTGATGGGTAAGACTAAATTTGATGAAATTTATACATTTTAAATCAGAATTGAAATCTGATTATTTTGATGTATCTATTGCTATCAAAATTCCGTTTTTTTAGAGTTTCGGTTACTATTGAGCCGGGTCACTCCTTACTTACAGTTCGTCACCACGAACTGTTTGATAACGAAAGAAAAATTTAAGATGACTAGACCACGTTTCACGGAGGGGGAATGGCAAATTACTAAAGATTGTGCTTCCACCTATGGCCAAACAAAAGCAGATCGTCCCTAACTGAGGTGCGATGAGGTTATAGAGCAAATAATTGAAGAAAATTGAAACTTTTAGGGGGGTGGGGAGTAAAGAGTGAATCTTTTAATAGATTGGGGGTGGAAAGGAGGGTGTGCAGATTTGTTGGCCTCAGGAAGCTTAGTGTGAAACGTGATGTTAGTAGTAGTAGTAGTAGCATATTAGATAATAAAAACTGAAAAAAGTAAGAACTCCTTGCCACTAAAAATGGTTTTAATTGTTTTGCCATGTGGCCCTACAAGTTAGTTACACAACTAACTCAACAAATTTCTCGGGAATTTTATTGAGCAATGAAAAAGCTCATTTTCTTCGACTATCTTGCACAAGATTAACCTTCATTTCATCGTGTAACATAAATCGTAAAAAGTTACAAGTCTATATCCGCTAATGAGCAGTTCTAATCGTTCCAGTTTTTTTGTTTTTGAAGGTCAATAATCAAGTATAAATTACCCCGAAAGTTCCTAGAAAAATAATAAACTTACAGTTGGCGCTCTTTTGAATAAAACAGCATTTTCCTTAATTATTTTATGCAAAAACAAGCAACTAAATGTCACTTTATCAGAATCATAAAAGACTAACAAACAGCTTTCCTTTTTTCGTCTAAGTTAATATTTTAGGAAGATTATTCCGAGAAAGCCATGAAGAAATTAATAGTCAGCCTCTCTTTTTGCTAAACACAGCAATTTTCTTTAATTAGTTTGATCAAAAATAAGGATCTAAATGTCAGCACTTGAGAGTAATAAAAAGGTAACAAAAGATGTTCGCTTATTCACAACCAATAAGTCGTGTAAGTTTTTTATTGTTTTAAAAAAATAGAGTTGTGAGAAAGTCAAACTTTACCGTAAAGAGCGAAGCGATGAGGAGGGGACAGCCGCTTTCATTCACGGAATAATTTCTGTTCGTTTTAAGTTTTAAGGTCGTTCCTTACTTTCAGATAAAAAAAACTTGTTTTTTTTTATTTAATTAAAATAATAAGAGACAATCATATGATAGATGTCTAGTTTTCACGTTTCTTTTTTGTTTTTTTTCTTATAGAGAAATCTTGTCGGAACAAGAAGAATATATTGTGTTATAATTTTCTCATTAGTTTTATAATTTCGATGGAATATTGCAGATGATACAATGGTTGTCTTGTTTGTTGACTAAACCTGGAAGGTATTCCATCTTAGAAATTACATAGCTTGTCACTTAAGGGCCACAGACGTTTTTCCAGGGTGGGGGATGGAAATTATCGAAAGGTGCAAAACAGGTTTAATAAAAGATTTTTAACCAGAAAATTGTTGTTTTTACGACCATAGCAGCATTTTAATTGGTTTATGCATATTCAACTTTATAGATAAATTTAAAGATAAATCGGATCTAACCGAGCTGCCTGAGACCATCACAGTGAGCAACTTCTTCCCCCACCCTTTCATGTTCAGGGTTTTGCTCTATACCCCTTTCATAAAACCTCCTAATTCTGAAGGGGCTTAAACGATTGGGACTTCAAATTTTAAGTGCCCCTTTAAGAGTTTAAAACGACAGGAAGTAACCAGCCCCCCCCCCAGCGCCCACTTCAGCTACCCACCTCCTAAGCCCAAAGATATCCAATCATAATTTTAAAACATCCATTTTGTTTGAAATAGTTAAACTATCCGATAACTATGCCCTCTGGGATGAAATAATCCTCTCGGGTCCCTGTAAATTATACACGTTCCCCACTGCTTACACACTAGTTTTATCAGAGGCAACGCTGTAGCGTTGCCTATAGTAAAGGCCATACGGCTCCAAAGTTTTATTATTTATTATTATTTATTTTTTTTTCCAGAGGTACTTCATATGGAAGGGGTCGTCGTAGAAACTTCAAAGAGGGATCATTCGATTGGAAATCAAGAGTTCTAGTGCCCTTTTTAATAGTCGAAAATTATTGGAGGGCAACTAGCCCCCCCCCCCCTGCCCACGCCCACCATTCCCGCAAACACATCCAATCAGAATTTTGAGATAGCCATTTTGTTCACCGTAGTTGATTTCCAGATAGAAAATATATTTTTGAGGAGGATACTCCCCCACAACCCTCAGGGCAAGGGTTTTAAGTTATGCCCTGGGGTCATATAAGGTTCTTATAGAAGGCGTTGTCGTAGAAACTTCAAAACAGGCTCAATCGATTGGAAATTAAAGGGCTAGTGCCCTTTTTAATAGTCGAAAGCATTGGAGTGTAACTAGCCCCCCTCCCCCCCCACGCCCATCATTTACCTAAACAAATCCAATCAAAATTTTGAAATAGCCATTTTGTTCAGCGTAGTTGATTTCCAGATAGAAAATATATTTTTGAGGAGGACACTCCCCCACAACCCTCAGGGCAAGGGTTTTAAGTTATACCCTGGGGCCATATAAGGTTTTCATAGAAGGCATTGTCGTAAAAACTTCAAAAAGGCTCATTCGATTAGAAATTCAAAAGCTAGCGCCCTTTTTAATAGTCGAAAGTGATTGGAGGGCTAATAGCCCCCCCCCACGCCCAATATACCCCCAAACACATCCAATCAAAATTTTGAGATAGACATTTTGTTCAGCGTAGTTGATTTCCATATAGGAAATATATTTTTGAGGAGGAAAATCCCCACAACCCTCAGGGCAAGGGTTTTAATTTATGCCCTGGGGGCATATAAGGTTTTTATAGAAGGCGTTGTCGTAGAAACTTCAAATCAGGCTCATTCGATTAGAAATTAAAGGGCTAGTGCCCTTTTTAATAGTCGAAAGTGATTGGAGTGCAATAGCCCCCCCCCACGCCTATCCTTTCCCCCAACACATCCAATCAAAATTTTGAGATGGCCATTTTGTTCAGCGTAGTTGATTTCCCGATAGAAAATATATTTTTGAGGAGGATACTCCCCCAGAACCTTCAGGGAAAGGATTTTAAGATATGCCCTGGGGGCATATAAGGTTTTTATAGAAGGCGTTGTCGTAAAAACTTCGAAACAGGTTCATTCGATCAGAAATTAAAGGGCTAGTGCCCTTTTTAATAGTCGAAAGTGATTGGAGGGCAACTAGCCCCCCCCCCCACGCCCAATATTTCCTCAAACACATCCAATCAAAATTTTGAGATAGCAATTTTGTTCAGCTTAGGTGATTTCCAGATAGAAAATATATTTTTGAGGAGGATACTCCCCCAGAACCTTCAGGGAAAGGGTTTTAAGATATGCCCTGGGGGCATATAAGGTTTTTATAGAAGGCGTTGTCGTAGAAAGTTCAAAACAGGCTCATCGATTGGAAATTTGAAGGGCTAGTACCCTTTTTAATAGTCTAAAGTGATTGGAGGGCAACTAGCCCCCCCCCCCCCCGCCCATCATTCCCCCAAACACATCCAATCAAAATTTTGAATAGCCATTTTTGTTCAGCGTAGTTGATTTCCAAATAGAAAACATGTTTTTGAGGAGGACACTCTCCCACAACCCTCAGGGCAAGGGTTTTAAGTTATGCCCTGGGGGCATATAAGGTTTTTATAGAAGGCGTTGTCGTAGAAACTTCAAAACAGGCTCAATCGATTGGAAATTAAAGGGCTAGTACCCTTTTTAATAGTCGAAAGTGATTGGAGTGTAACTAGCCCCCCTCTCCCCACGCCCATCATTTCCCTAAACACATCCAATCAAAATTTTGAGATAGCCATTTTGTTCAGCGTAGTTGATTTCCAGATAGAAAATATATTTTTGAGGAGGACACTCCCCCACAACCCTCAGGGCAAGGGATTTCAGTTATACCCTAGGGGCATATAAGGTTTTTATAGAAGGCGTTGTCGTAAAAACTTCAAAAAGGCCCATTCGATTAGAACTTCAAAAAGCTAGTGCCCTTTTTAATAGTCGAAAGTGATTGGAGGGCTACTAGCCCCCCCCACGCCCATTATACCCCCAAACACATCCAATCGAAATTTTGAGATAGCCATTTTGTTCAGCGTAGTTGATTTCTATATAGGAAATATATTTTGAGGAGGGATTTGAAAATGAATAAATTTGAGAAAGATAGAATGAGGTCAATCTATGTTTATGAAAAACTTTGATTTTGGATGATGATTTCTCGAGTTATCACTTCAACGCATGATATTCTCCCTCGTCAGAACACTTGACAATATAATTAGGAGTGATTCTCCCCCATGGACTACATTGTTGAAACTTTTAAAATATTATTCTAAATGCTTTATAGTCAATTTAGTGATATATTCAATTGGAAGCCGAATCATATCGTGGATATATTTTGAAAAAAATTGACAAATGGATTTCAATGTAGATGGTTCCTCCTTCGAAAAGAAGGTAACGTTCACAGAGCTTACTCCTCTCCCTCATATCCCCGCACTGAATTTATCGAGCGAGGACGATCAGTTTCGTTTTAGCTGTGAGTGAGTCAAACTGACATTGGAAACCAAAAAAAATGTTCTATACATTTTACATTGTGCATGTGACACTCTTGGCAGTTGGACTCAATGTGAGAATTGTACAATTGTTGATGACTCCGTATTGAAACAGTGCAAATAATGTAATCCTTGTAAATTACAATAGAGGCTTTGTGCCTTACAAATTAAAGGATGCTAATTCATGTCTTGAGGAGGTGTGTGACTTCTCACCCTTTTAGAGGACACCTGTGCTCCAATTGTCACTATGATAAATGTTGATCAGTGGTGTCCAGGAATACTTACCCGCTATGATGGGAAAGAATCCCAAAACGTTGATTTTAGTTTATTTCTACAGATTGGTATCGTCGTCGTGGATTTAATTATTCTGGGAAGAGGAATCTGGTCTACGATTCAACTGGTTTTTTGTGGGTAACAAGACAATTGGTTTCTAACGTCATCGTTGTGACGACACTGCCTACTAAAGACTATAAACCAAGTGATTTTTTATTTGGCAGTTACCTGATTTGATTCACCATTTGAAAATTTCACTGTAGGCTGATATGTGATCTTCAAATAATGACAGATTGAAAACCCCATTTCTCGTGCATTTCATATATGAACTGCAAATAGTATCAAGTTGACTATACAAAGAGATGATACATAGAGTGAAGTTACATTGTACTGTCCAGAAAAAATCATGACCCTGACTTTGCAGTTCAATCAATGATCAATATACAGTGAATCCAAATGATTTAAGTCGGATTCATTAGTGTTCACTTTGGACAGTTGCCTATACATCGAGAAGAGGGAAGAAATCTAAAGTGAAGATTTAAAGACATGGTTGTATATATATATATATGCCCACGAATTATTAATAAACAAATTCACAAACATTTTTTAAGCACTTGACTCTTAGGGCACTGGAAATCATACTGTATAGGTCTGAGAGGATATTTTCCACTAGAAAAGTCGTTCAGTACAGGATTGTCACCATAATGTGGAGAACTGCTTGTAAGTATAACCGCGAATTGGATACACAAAATATAGTAGTGCATGGAAGCCACACTTGAGTTCACGTTAGGATCCTGCACACCTCTGTCCAATTTTGAATAATGGATTTCCCACTGCTCTCAATATAATAGTTGCTGATGTGGGGTGTGTAGAAAGGTATAAGGGGTAGACAAGAGGATCAAAAAAACTTCAAAATCGTCCTTCATTGTTTGAAAGATGCACATGCCAACAATGACCCGTCAGCCAACAGTCGACGGACTGCTTATATAACAATAATCAAGGTATATGTGGACACTATGTGAATTTTTCCAAGAAAGTCCGAGGTAGAGCAATTAGGATTGTGTACTGGGACATTGTAGTTGGTCCATATTAAATAATATTGCAGGATTATTTGACTGGTGTTCATGGTGCCAAGTCTAGTAGAAACTTGCACCTTCGTACTAGTGATTTCATATCCAATTGGAGGTTTCATATTGATTTATTGAGATTAGTGCACCCAAATACTCTCAGCCCAATGGTCGGCAAATGTAAACACTCTAAACGCACACTCCCCGTACGTACTATACGCATATCCTGTGTGCCAGACAATCCAGTACAATGATACCAATGTGTTTTAGCAAACATATCTTCGGTTATACCATTTTCAAATAGTTGAGAGTCATGATCTTAGGTTTTTTATGGTCAACTCATACAAATGTTTCTATAGGATTTCAAAAAGATAGATTGTAGAGTGGGATACCGGTTACTTTGCACACAAGAGATGAAAGTCCAAACATCTCAATTTTGTGGGCATTCCAGTCCACGATCCTATTGCACTAGTGCGCTTTTTACAAATGCCAAAAGCGAGTTTGATGAATTTCGCCATTGATAAAGGATGATGTCGGTGAATGTGCGTGAGCCCATTTGCAATATGACGTTGATTGGTGATTGTATGAGGAACAAGTAGTTTATAATATTTTTCCATTGGCTCTCAGTTTTTCCACTGTCCAAAGCAACAGAACTCACATGACGCTGTTGTTTACGTACATGAAGTATTGCCGAGAGGTGAGGGAGAGACTTACATCAGGATTGGCAGGGGGGCAGAAGTTTCTTTTCTCAAAATGAAATTGGAAGGGTAAAAGCGTCAGTTTTATATCCACTTTAACATTGGGGCGGCAGCCATTGGGGTATATTAATATTATCATGATATATTTTTCCAAACTAGATGTAATTCACTAGTTGTAGCATTTTTTAAGTGCATCTGTACTATCAGTATTATGTAATATATTCATATCCATTGGATTGGTGCCTCTCTCAATTCCTTGTATGACTTGGGTGTCATCAGCATGGAATTGCATATAGCTTGTATAATTTGAGAGATTGTTGCTTGTGCTCACATGCGTGCCATTGATGTAGACACTAATTTAACGAAATAGATTATGTAATATACAATTTATCATAGGATATTCCATCGGCCGAATTGGCATTGTATTATCGGATTTCCGGACTTTCATTTGTAAATCTATAAATGTCCCCCCTAGAAGACATGTCCATAAAGTAGTCTTCATTGGAATAAATTTGAAGTGGATATTATCGGAGAGGGGTTGTTGTGGATAAAAAATTGTTCATAGTATTCCATGCTTGACACTCACATCAACATTTTCAGCATTGAATAGATTGAGTCAATGAGGCGGTGATTGAAGGTTGAGAATCCTTATGCAGCGCAGTAGGACATCTTAGATAGAAGAAAATCTAGTTTCGATCTAACCAATTTTCTTCCTGGGGCTTCTTCTTTCTGTTTACACTACGTGTCGGCTTTTTTCCTTCTTTTCTTTGACAAGGGGATGATGTCTTTCGTTTCCACCGACCTGAGTGGAGACTGATGAAGTGATGCATTGTTTCTTGACCTTTTTAAAGCCTTACCATTTTGTTTTAGTTTGCTCACACAAGGGTTTCGCGCACTGGACCTAAGATTTTCCCGAAGCGCTTTTTTTCAAATCCTTGCAGAGACTAAATCGTATAGTGTAGAGGAGCAAAATCTGTCGCAGCCGGTACAAGATATTTTCTAGCCAGGTGGTTGTGAAGAGTGAAAGAGCTTAGCAAACCAACTGCCAAGTACCGTAGCCAGACATTGACGAGCGAACCTTTCGTAATAGTCCATTCCCATTGCCCTGTTGTCTTGGTCCAAGAGTATTAAACTAGCAGTCAATATCATGACAAAGTGAATACCACTTTTTACAGCTATTAGACATCTTATTGTTGTTTTGAACGAGGTGACGAAATATGGCATGTAATCACAGCCAAACCTTTGAAATTGCTAGTTGGGATCACCCCAATTGGTTCTTACGTGTTAATGACAGAGTTTCCAAATAGGAGTGTTTTACGGGAATATACTGAGATGCTTTATATTGTAGTGGTGAATATGTTCTTGATTGGTTTTTCATTTCAAGAACTCGTAGGAGGGGAAATCATTTGAATTACCAACCCGAGATGTTTCCACAAATGAAGCGTAGAGAAATATACAAGTGTCTGTGAGAAGGCAGGCGGGTAGTCAGCAAAAATGAAATTAGTGTTTCCGGCACTTTTACCATTGATTATATTGAGCTTAAAGCCAAACATCCTTTAGGTTATCATTGAGAATAACCTTTTCATGGGCAATAGTGAACTAATGTAGATCTTTACCCTCCTCCTTTGAATAGGTGAAATGAAAAGCTCCTTTTACGAGTGGAAATTCTTTTTATTAATAGAACGACATAAATCATTCATACAGGTGAGTTCTTCGTAGGGTAATTCAATATATGGATAATCCATCCAATTGATTTTTTGAATTTGTTCTTGATCACCTTGAGGATGGTGGTGGCGGCCAATCATAGGGTCTAATTTTTATATCAATATTTACGATCTTTTCTCAGGATGTCGTAGGTATTTTGAGAATACAGTCGACAAGAGCCACTTCATACTTTCCATCGTCGAATTTGATGGTGGGGGAGAGTTTCGTCCAAAAATCACTTGTTCTATTCAAGTCATTGTAGAGAGGATCGGAAACATTGGACATGAAATCGTCACATAGAAATCATTGGGCATTGTTAATGTCTTCAGCATCTGACCAACGAATCAAAATCTGAGTTGTATCCTAGCCAGCGAACAAGCAACTGTCTCTTGCCCCTACGAGTACGACTCTTTAATATCTTTTCAATTTGATAAATTTCACTAGTGTTTCTAACTTTTTGCAGTTCATATTCATAAAAACCGCCCGAGAATCTCATCATCTTTGGTGTCTCGCAGTCGATATGTCGTGGGCTCGGTGTCCAGGATTTTGGACACTTTAAAAAGTTCGGTGCTCCATAAATAATTCCCTTATCAAAAATATTGGTGGTTCTATTAATTCGTACAGTATCACCAACATTGAATTTCTTCTTCACATTTTTTTTTTTTTCACATTGGAATATTGCTTTAGAAAAGCATCAAATGTATTTTCATTGTAGTGAACATCCCGAGGGCTTGAGTTGGACAGAGATCGATGAGGTCGATGGTTGTATATCCGCATGATTTTATCTAAATCATGAATTAAAAGCCGGTGTATTTTCAGGGTACAATATCTTGAAATTAATAGACGAATCGTTCTTATTAATCGTTCAGCCAATGCAGCCTTTATCGGGCTGTGACTATGATAAAGTGTTGTATTATATTTCAATAGAACCTTTTGCACATGGGGATTAACAAATTCATTGCCACGATCCGATTGAATTTTTACTATATGAATCCTGTTCAAGAATACTTTTTCAATGGCCCTGAGCAACTTCAACACCTCTCTTTGATCGCAGTGGAATGGCATAGGCATAGCGACTAAAGACACTGATTGCCACCAGAATATATTTGTAGGGTGCATTGTGACGCTGTTGAACTGCGTCTAAAGTTAAAAAGATCCGTTTGCATTATATGCAGAGGGAAAAAGGCTTTAGTTTGTCGATATTGTTTTTGCCGCGAAGCCTGTGATTCCGATGCAGTGTGTAACTCGATTCATTCTCTAGATACTCTTTTGCTTTTTCAAATGTGGTGCCGAGACAGCTTTAGAAAGCGTTTTGGGAGAACTTAAACTTCCCGCTTCACCAATATTTTCATAGACACCTTTCAGAACTTCATCCATTTTGAACGCGCATGCACGTAGTATAATGTCCATTCCCCTTTTTTTTGCACACTGGAGGGTGAATCAATTCGTGTCTTCGCTTTGACTACATCCACAGTGTTGTAAATCATTGCGTGCTGATAGTATTTTCAAATATTGAATCTTCTTCTTCTTTTTTAAATGGTGTTGGTGTTGGTGTTGTTGGAGGACTATATTCTCTTAGTTTCTTTAGAATTTGCTTATTGCCAATAAGACTTTTGGGAAAGTTTGATACACTTAGAAAGGTTGTATAGATTATTGTCAAAGGATAAAGTCCTTTACGATTCGTCACCATATCACAAATTAGATCAACAGATTATAACTTTTTCCCTGAATTATAATTCGTTTCCCTGTGCTATCGACTTGAACTTGATCAGCAGTTTTCCAACATGAGATAAGATAATACTCTTTTACTCTGTTCTCGATAGGTCACTGGCAATAGGTTTCCAATTTTCGATACAATTGAATTCAATTCCTTCTCCTTTGATTGTGCAGAATCTTGAGGAGATGTTCCTGTTTAGAGGGATCTGTAACAGTGGCGGCGGTGGGTCTCTCACGATAAGGTTTTATGTTTGTCCACACGTCGCAATGCATTCTTGAAGTAAAAGCAGTTTTTGTCATCGGCAATATTCTCATCATTAATGAATTTGCTTAGATTGTCTTCAAAATGTTCGACGGGCGAGAGGACAAGTTCAAATGGTGTCAATTTATAGGGTTTTGCCATTCTCTAGAGAAAACTGTTTACAAGTCCTGCAATTATTGGCAGTAAAAGTGTGAAAAAGCTACCGCCCGCTTGAAGGAGTCGCTTTTTCTTTAAAATTTTTTCCCTTGTTTTTACAAGCCAAGGCACCGTAAGTGGAACGATGTTGCTTTGTCTGTTGTCTAACACCTTCTCGCAGGCAGTTGAACATTGCCCTCAGTTAAATTTAACAAAGTTCAGATATTAGATTAATGAAATCATTGTCAACAGCATGTTTGAGTATGGCCTTCCTAAGCCAAGGGTTTTGAAGTTGCTTAAAACGGAAAAATAAATGCCGTTGTTTGTGTAGTTTCTTCAGTGTCATAATGGCAACTAATAGCCTTTTCTACTGTTCACCGGAAGATATACTGTAATTTCATTGTTGAAAATGTCGGTGACTACACGTAGATCCTCGGGTGTGCTCTGATTAAGATCCAGCAAAATGTAACCGTAGGGTTTATTAGTCGCCTGAGTGTACGCTGACAACAGAAATTTAGGGCGCCGGGTATATCTGTTTATTGAGAGTTATGAGCGAGCTAGAATCACGAACAACTCGATAGATAATATAGATAGTGCAATTCAAAGCAAGGGTTTCGCATACATTTGCTCTGATGAAACAGATTGTGTAGAACTAGGGTTATGGAAATGTGTTCATGGTGGGAGCGAACAGTGAACAGTTGTAGCATTTCCTGTGAGAACTGTTCAAGGATTCAGCCAAATCATCAGTAATCAGCCGCGAGTTCGATTCAATGCTATTGAAAACATCAAGTCCCCGTATGAATTGTATTAATATGGTTGTGGCAATTGCTTTTAATTTGAATCATAGAGACTCCTGCCAAATACTATAGCAATAGTAGATTTTTTTCGGATTTTTACCAAAACATTTTATCGCAATTTTTAATTATTTTAGTTAAGAGTGTTGTTTTCCCCGACATTGAGGGCCCACACAGAAACGATCTGAAGGGTGTTTTAAATTGATACATGCTGCTGCTGCTGTTGACAACAGTTGGACTACAACTAACTGTAAATCATACGTGTCCAATGAATAAGTAGTAATAGCAATTTTCCCATAGATCTATCTAGTACGTTAACAAGAGTAACAACAAAAAAATCAAACAATATTTCATGGCAGCATTTATTTCGGTAACATGAAAACAAATATTGTTCAACATGAACAACGATAAAATAACACTTGTTCAACAAGAACAACAACATTATTTCATGGCAGCATTTATTTCGGCAACATGAAAACTCTATTTGATCAACATGAACACAACGATAAAAATGACACTTTATGTACAACATAAAAAAAACACTTTTTTTGGGTCCATCAACATGAACAACACTTATTGTCTTTAAACACTTTTTTCCATCAACACTTTTCTGTACAACAACAAATTGTCTTTAAACACTTTTCTATACAAGACACTTGACACTTTTTGTCCATCAACATGAACAACACTTATTGTCTTTAAACACTTTTTGTCCATCAACACTTTTCTGTACAACAACAAATTGTCTTTAAACTCACTTTTCTATACAAGAGCACTTGAAAACAACACTTGAAAACAACAGAAAAAAAAACACTTGAGTGAAAACTGAACTAACACAGTTGAACATTATGAATTTAAAAGTGGGCCCCCCCACCCCCCAGGGCCGCGGGGCCGAAGGCCGGCTGTGGACGGGACCCCCCACCCCCCGGGAGCTGCGGGTGGGAACCCCCCGGGAGCTGCGGGTGGAAAACAGTACACTAGTTTGTCGTCACTGCTGCTACAGGTTAGTGGGTTAGTTGAGGTTAGTTAATTTATGAATGGGTTGGTGGTGGTGGTTAGTTAATTTGTGAATGGTTGGTGGTGGTGGTTAGTTGATTAGTCAGATCAGGTTAATTTATCCAGACCAAGTTGATTGCGATAGTCTATGCATTCAACTCGGTCTGAAATACGGTAGTGGCCATGAGGCAGGACACTCACACCATTCTCGAGCACATAGACTTTGTCAGATATACATGACATTGCATTCTTTTCCACTCTCACAGTATAATTTCTATACTGTAGAGAGTGAATTGCAAGCACTTGTGCTCTCGGCACTAGGCTACTTTCTACACAGTCTCTGTACACGCTCATGTTGAAATTGCTCTTTACAAAATGTGTAGGCACCCCTTTACACGCCTTCTTTTCATCCCCCTATGAGTTTTAAAACGCAATAAACTTTAGGACCCGGGAACACCCCCCTGGATATCAAAACTCAACTCCCCGTCTCTGATTTTAACATTATTAGTTGTTTGGGGCTTGACGTTTCACCAACTTGGGGTAGAGTGATGGATTCCAGTTGGTGAAAATCCATCCGCGATGCTGATTGTTTCCCCCTTTTCTAAATCACCCAATAAAATCTTCGGTCCCATTTACCTTTAACAGCAGAGAATCTGTATCCCCGATAGTAAACTTGAACCTCCCCTACCGTGGCCATTGCACCTTGCACACATTGTAAAAGAACGACGAAACATGAGCTTTTTGGAAATTTCCTGTACAGAACTGCCGCCCGCTATATTCTTGTTCAGTACCACATTTCGCTTTCGCCTGTGTAGAAGAATCATTGGCCAGTCTCTATGCTCGTGAACGATGTAAAATTGGGATTGGCAATAATTCGTGCACACTCTAGAAGGTCAGTCACGACGTCGCAGCGAGATCTGTTACGTACGCTTTCACACATTTTGCCAAACGCTGAATTCAGGATGAGTTTTTGTACATTTCCTTCTCCACCTTTGAGTTTGCCCTAGAGCGTTTATCGACAAAAGTGTCCATAACGTTTTTAAATATGGTCGCTGATTGAACTGCAGGACCCTGTGTATTTTGGTGATTTTTGAAACCATTGTTCACCATCCAGTGCAAAAGCACATGGTGAACAACGATATTCTCCTTAGGGTCCAAATCAGCAATCAGTTTTTTGCTTAGAGGGAGTCCAGTGCATCCCCATATCCTCAACCAATGATCGATTGTAGGGGCTCAATGAGTCCCTGCTCACGGGCCGATTGATACAGGAAAAACAAAATCTTTGACAGAGTCGTGAAGCGCCAGAGGAATGTGACCGTCAATTTCAAAGAACCGTCCTTGTGGCCCATTGTCCTCGACGGTGGGTAATGTCGGGGAACTCACAAGGATTCTCAAGCCATTTATAGTTCCCATACGGCAAAGAGTAGTGAGACATTGCCGAGGGGTACAATGAGTTTCATGTCCAAGAACACTGCATTTGACTTTACACCGGTGCTGTTTTGTCCGCTCGGATCGGTTGATAAGACGCGGTCCCCATGAAAAACATACCCCCCCTCATTGAACGCTCTACAAAAAGGTGCTGATCTACATCGGTGATTAGGCCTATTTCCTCCCTACTAATTTTTTAAAATCAAATCCATCACCAAATGGGGTTGTGGAAAAATAGTAGCCTATATCTAACCCGAACTCTGAATAGATTTGGTCTGTGTTCTTACAGACTATATCCAACAGAGTTAAAACGTCACTGGCCAAGTACAGTCTACATAATCCCACCCATTTTTACAATCCCCTTAGACCACACCTTCTTGGCAAACTCATACTCCTCGGCTGTGCATTCACTGCTGGTCAGTGAATTGTAAAAAGCTTCAAATTGGAGGTAGTTTCACCTCACTTAAGCGAGCCCAGAACAGTAATAGTCGTATGCGTATATACCTTTGCAGGGTCAACCGGTCATACATTTCACTGTCTGGAAAGTGCTGTTTAAGCAAGGGAAAGCTATCAAAATTGTCGCTTTTTCTGCACTTGAATCAATTGACGCAATGCCTTGGGAAAAAAACTAAAGGAATCTAAAAACCTGATTTTATTCCAACACGTATGCCCATTATCCACTGCCTGCCATTTCAGCTCGAGAAGCAAGCAACTTCTCGGCCGATTTTGGAATAATGTTATAGGTAAATGAACTGTTTACCCATGGACTATCTACTCCCCCTCCCTCCCTATGCATACGTGCCAGTGCCAGTAAAAAAAAATTTAAATCGTAATTTGAGTTGTGAATAAAAACAGGAATAAAAAACTGCTGTCTACATTTAAGTTACACGATTGATGGCGCAACCCCTCTAAAATTACTACCCCAGAAGATATTTCCTGCCACAAGTGATTATGGTCTCTGACTTTCCCCCTCCCACCGGCCCCTCTTTACCTTTAGTCCCCTTATCCTCCTCTCTACAAACTCCCCTTACAAACCCAACATATTTTTTTTGATCTTTTAATCGCGAGACGATCCTCTCCAGACACAACCATAGGATAATGGATATTTCTCAAACGAGAAATAGCACCATTAGCTGTGCCAATTAGTTTTAGTCAGTGCCTTGACCATACACTCGTTCTCATCCAATGTTTTCTACTATTTCTAACAACCGCATGGTGTTAGAACTGTCTCTTTGCGCATGAGCATAGGACACTGCAATAGCTTGATGTTCTTTGACACGGTTTGGAAATTGGGGATCATTCACCTCCACCAGCTTAGCTTCACAGTCCAAAGATATTTTGTTGCACTGGAGGAGGGTATTCTGGAAATTTTTAAAGCGTAAAATGGCCCTATCCCCTGAAACCGTTTTCCACTGTCTGGTAGCCATGTCGGCTACAATGCATCATGTGATTTGCAAACTTTAATTCAGTCCAAAATCTAGAGAGGCATGTTGGACAGTAGAAACGGGTCCACTAGTCTTACCCTCCCCCAGAACTCTACTGATGTCTGTGATCGGGTTAAAATGGCCAATTGCATTCGTTTCACTAGGTGGTGTGTACAACAACCAACCCAGTGTTTGACCAAATCAATTGACGGTCCCCTTACAGGGAAGACCACCCCCTTCTTTTTAGAACGAACCCCATCTTCAAATTCAGTTTCATACTGAACCACAGTAACGCCGATATTTAAATGGGCATTAGCCCTTTCAAAAATATCAATAGATCGTAGCGTTACTGGGTATTTTCCTTCTAAACAAGAGAAATCTACAATGGGAAAAATTGGACCCTTCCTTCCCATGTACAAGCCCAATCGTCTAAATTCGTCTTGGTAGCGTCACGTGCTAGAGGCTCGAATGCTGATATGAGGAAAGCATACTTGAAAGATTTTTGTTCTGTTTCAAAACAGATCCGCTGGACACCTTTACAACCTTCTAGATCTGGATTATATTTTAAAACTGTATCCCTTTCATACCCACCTGTCCCCCCTCTTAAAATAAAATCTTTCTTAAATTTACAAATATTCACACTTAAATTTTCAGTAAATAAAACTACAGACCCACTACCGTTTTCGTTAAAGTTCTCAAGATGCGCAATAATTTGACCTATCCACTCCGAAAAAAAACACCCTCAAAATTTTCTAAATTCGAATAATCAAACGCATCTCGGAATGTATATAATGATAATAAACTTCGCTTTTCCCCTCATTTAAATAGAATACCTTTAAAACAATAGAAACCTTAATTGAATCCCTGCCCCCCCCCCCCACAACTGAATTTGGTTCTCCAGCAGTGCACGAATTTTATCTACATAGTCATGCACAATTTTCTACAGGATCAAACACAAATTTCCCCCCCATAAGTGATTAAATGGGTCCCCAAAAGTCGCAGTGTAAACAACTATTGCATTTAAAATCGAATTTGACAATTGAAAATCGGGAAAAGATTTTGTACCCCCCTCCCCCTCTTGTATATCATCAACACTCCCTCCCCCCAAGTTGTTCAACAATATTTGGGGTATGCGAATGTTCCACTTCAGTTGTTTGAAGTGGAAGTAGGTAATCAGTGGGGCTAGAGGAGGATTCCCTGTTCATAAATCGTCTAAAATTAACATGGTATTTGGACTTAGCAATGGCAAAGTCCCCCCTCTGAACTAGACCATTACCTTGCTCAACTGTGCTAGGTTCTACATTGAAATAATTACTTAGAAAATCATCAATATTAAAAGGTATTTCATCGAATTAACAATACCATCCCATTCATTGATATGTGAATTGCCCTGAATGACATGAAATTCCCTAGACGCGAGTTCTTCCTTCTATCTTCACCAACTGATGAGGACGATGGTGAGAATGAATATGGTACCAATGCTCCAATCTATAAATGAAAAAAATAGCTTATTTTCAAAGTGTTCAAATCACCCCTACTGTTTTTTAAAATTTTATTATTTAAAACGCTCTTAGTAGTAGTAGTAGTAGTAGCAGTATGCACATAGTAGCCTTTGGTTAATTCAACTGAAAGTTCCAAAATATCAAACATAATATAAGATATTTACAATCTAAAACGCCGCTTTACATAAAATTGACAATTTGATTTTGTTCAAACAACCCCCTTTCCCAATTTCCACTATTTTAATGCTCCCCCCTCCGAGCCGGCCATTGCGGCGCTTTCCCGCAGCGCTTCCCCCGGCGCTTCTCGGGCCCACCGGCGCTCTTCCCGACCCCTACCGCGTGCCTCCTAGCCCCTTTACATAATGTCAAAAGTTGAAATTTGTTAGACGGCATAAGTTGCTATTTCTCTCTAATTCCCAGTTCTACAGGTTCGGTGAACTCCTCATTAAGCTCACAATTATTGTAAGCCGCCGCGCGAGTGTTCTGCAGTCCAAGACCCGAACTTCAACAGGTAGGAAATACACAATTAAATGCTGTAAACCGTTAACTCAGTATATTGTCAACATTTTCCCCTCGCTAAAATCTTGGCAAGGGTTTGTATGATTGAAAGCTATTTTAAAAATATCCTTGCGCAAATTACGGGATCCATATGTGACAGATAGATAAATGAGAATAATCTCACAGCCTTCTCTTAAACTAGATAATATTCAATTGTGAAAAAAATAGCATTTTGAGTTTCAAATGGTGAGCAGTAATTGACTAGAAATTACCTAAAAATATATTCGCTTATGAGATATCGGCGAAGCGATAGCAACAGAGAAAATAGCAAAGATTAAAAAAAAGAGCGGTTTCTTTGCAAAAAAAATACATTATATTTAGATATCTCTGAGGGAGGGGCGAGCAGAGAAATTTAAAACAATGGTTGGGGGAGGGGTTAATATTTTAATATCCCGCTGAGATAAGTTTATATTAGGTTGAAAAAAAAAGTTTTGTTTTTAGATATTTCTATAAGATAGTTTGAGAAAAAAAATGCTCACATTTGCAAATTCCGGCTGTATTTTAATGCCCGAAGGCCCAGGCGAAACATGTTGTACCATCGGTGGCGGACCTTGTGTAGACGGGGCAGGTTTTCCATAGAAAGCATCTGTCCATTTACTCTTTAGTTTTTGACCTGGTTGCATTGCAGCCTGCACAGATGGTTGCACTTGGGCAGTCAACACTTGTTTTTGGGGTCGGGCCAGCATACTTAATAATGGAAGGTCTTGCCTCATCCACTCTCGCTTTCTTAGTGGGAGGCGGCGCAAATTCTTCATAATTGTCCTTAAAGAAGAGAAAAAAGTTAGTATCGAAAATAATTTCCCCCTTTTTTACAGAAAGAAAATTAGTACTCTCATCCATATAATTTTGTATAGAAAAGCATTTATCACTAAGAAGCAAAACGTAAAAAAAATTCGTGAAATATACTAGTCGCATCCTTTTGAATCTGAGAAAGATGAATTACGGCTCACTGAACCGTTCAAAATTCAGCCTATAAAAGTCGACCTAGTTTGTTTCTAAGCTGTTTAAAGAATTTCTTATTTTTAGGCGTTTCTGTTCTTTTCTGGTTTTAATCAGCATTGAGCATGCCTCGTTTGATGCATTTAAAGTATTAGCGGTATTTTTTAATCTTTCCTTATCCTTTTTCGGTAGCTGGTATTTACCCCAACCCCAGAAAAAACAGCCCGAGGAAAATAATCCCCACGGAAAATATCCCTGAGAAAAGACGTGGAAAAATACCCCCTCCCCCCCGAAAGATATCGCATCCTTTTTGAATCTGAGAAAGATGAATTACGGCTCACTGAGCCGTTCAAAATTCAGCCTATAAAAGTCGGCCTAGTTTGTTTCTATGCTGTTTGAAGAAAATCTCCTTAATACTAAACGTTGAAAATGTGAATATTTAGTCTTTACTTATTTAGCCAAACATCGAAGCATTGATCTAAGCTATGGTTCTTTTTCAGTTATCCAATAAATAAAAACATGTTTTTAGTCGCATCCTTTTGAATCTATGAAAACCTTTGGAAACTAAACTGCTAACGCTAACGAACAGAAAGTGCTTTAAAAAGGGTCAGAGCTAATTATAGGCTTCACGCTGGAGCCTTGTGTCAAAATTAGAGCGGGTTAATAAAACAGCGACGGATGTCTCAGTTAGAGAAAAGATTACAATAGAGAAAAGTCGAAATTTATCGAGAAAGATAATTATTTTCTATTTGCGAGAATTTTGTTTGTAAAACAATGGGGGATGGGTTAGGTTTTGAGGGTAAAAAGAACATATTTTATGTTTTCTATCGAGTATAAAGATTGCATAGTGATGTTTGTATTGGAGTGGGAGGGGGAAGGGGATTTACCTGAATATACTGGAGGGTGACCAAGGAAATAATTTTATTTTGAAAATAAAAATTAAAAATGTACTCACATGCTAATTGTGGCTGTCAAGGCTTCTAATTCATCAATATTATCCATTCTAGTTGTTTGAACTGTGTCACAATACTTTCTGATAATTTAATCACAATGCATGTCCGTTATATACGAAATCTCAAGGGCGAATTGTTATGTAATGGGGAAAACCATATGTAACCAGCCCTCTGATTGGCTGAGAAAGGGGGTGTATCCGACTCGCTGATTGGCTGAGAAGGAAACACGTGATCTAACTGTTCCTATTTCTGGACACCTTGACATTCGCCTCGAGCGTGCACTTGGCCAAAACAACAACAAATAAATCGACCTTGGAAAAAGAGGTCATTGACCCCATTAACCACGTGTTTCTCCCTAGGGACTCTATGCCCATATTTGGTGTACTGACAGAGTTAGACTAAAATTGTAGATGGCAGCAGGGGTGAGTGTCACGAGCTCATAAGGCCTTTCTACTTATATATATATATATATATATATATATATATATATATCGTATATATATATAGATAGGGAGGAAACTCCCCCAGAACCTTCAGGGCAAGGGTTTTAAGATATGCCCTGGGGGCATATAAGGTTTTTATAGAAGGCGTTGTCGTAGAAACTTCAAAAAAGGCTCATTCGATTGGAAATTCAAAGGGATAGTGCCCTTTTTAATAGTCGAAAGTGATTGGAGTGCAACTAGCCCCCCCCCCACGCCTCATCATTCCCCAAACACATCCAATCAAAATTTTGAAATAGCCATTTTGTTCAGCGTAGTTGATTTCCAGATAGAAAACATGTTTTTGAGGAGGATACAATCCCCCACAACCCTCAGGGCAAGGGTTTTAAGTTATGTCCTGGGGGCATATAAGGTTTTTATTGAAGGCGTTGTCGTAGAAACTTCAAAACAGGCTCGTTCGATTGGAAATTCAAACGGATAGTGCCCTTTTTAATAGTCAAAAGTGATTGGACAGCAACTAGCCCCCCCCCCCCTACGCCCATCATTTCCCCAAACAGATCCAATCAAAATTTTGAGATAGCCATTTTTGTTCAGCGTAGTTGATTTCCAATAGAAAATATATTTTTGAGGAGGACACTCTCCCACAACCTTCAGGGCAAGGTTTTAAGTTATGCCCTGGGGCATATAAGGTTTTTATAGAAGGCGTTGTCGTAGAAACTTCAAAACAGGCTCAATCGATTGGAAATTAAAGGGCTAGTGCCCTTTTTGATAGTCGAAAAGTGATTGGAGTGTAACTAGCCCCCTCCCTCCCCCACGCCCATCATTTCCCCAAACACATCCAATCAAAATTTTGAGATAGCCATTTTGTTCAGCGTAGTTGATTTCCAGATAGAAAATATATTTTTGAGGAGGACACTCCCCCACAACCCTCAGGTCAAGGGTTTTAAGTTATACCCTGGGGGCATATAAGGTTTTTATAGAAGGCGTTGTCGTAAAAACTTCGAAACAGGTTCATTCGATTGGAAATTCAAAGCGCTAGTGCCCTTTTTAATAGTCGAAAGTGATTGCAGGGCAACTAGTCCCCCCCCCCACGCCCACGCCCCTACGCCTATCATTCCCCAAAACACATCCAATCAAAAATTTTGAGATGGCCATTTCGTTCAGCGTAGTGTGATTTCCAGATAGAAAATATATTTTTGAGGAGGACACTCCCCCACAACCCTCAGGGCAAGGGTTTTAAGTTATGCCCTGGGGGCATATAAGGTTTTTATAGAAGGCGTTGTCGTAGAAACTTCAAAAAAGGTTCATTCGATTAGAAATTCAAAGGGCTAGTGCCCTTTTTAATAGTCGAAAGTGATTGGAGGGCAACTATCCCCCCCCCCACGCCTATCATTTCCCCAAACACATCCAATCAAAATTTTGAGATAGCCGTTTTGTTCAGCGTAGTTGATTTCCAGATAGAAAATATATTTTTGAGGAGGACAATCCCCCACAACCCTCAGGGCAAGGGTTTTAAGTTATGCCCTGGGGGCATATAAGGTTTTTATTGAAGGCGTTGTCATAGAAACTTCAAAAAAGGCTCGTTCGATTGGAAATTCAAAGGGATAGTGCCCTTTTTAATAGTCAAAAGTGATTGGACGGCAACTAGCCCCCCCCCCCTACGCCCATCATTCCCCCAAGCACATCCAATCAAAATTTCAAGATAGCCATTTTTGTTCAGCGTAGCTGATTTCCTGATTGAAAATATATTTTTGAGGAGGACACTCCCCAAGAACCCTCAGGGCAAGGGTTTTAAGTTATGCCCTGGGGGTATATAAGGTTTTTAAAGAAGGCGTTGTCGTAGAAACTTCAAAACAGGCTCATTCGATTGGAAATTAAAGGGCTAGTGCCCTTTTAATAGTCGAGAGTAATTGGTGGACAACTAGCCCCCCCCCCCACGCCCATCCTTTCCCCAAATACATCCAATCAAACTTTTGAGATAGCCATTTTGCTCAGTGTAGTTGATTTCCAAATAGAAAATATGTTTTTGACGAGGACACTCCCCAACAACCCTCAGGGCAAGAGTTTTAAGTTATGCCCTGGGGGCATACAAGGTTTTTATAGAAGGCGTTGTCGTAGAAACTTCAAAACAGACTCATTCGATTGGAAATTAAAGGGCTAGTGCCCTTTTTAATAGTCGAAAGTGATTGGAGGGCAGCTAGCCCCCCCCCCCCCCCACGCCCATCATTCCCCCAAACACATCCAATCAAAATTTTTAGATAGCCATTTTTTTCAGCGTAGTTGATTTCCACATAGAAAATATGTTTTTGAGGAGGAAAATCCACCACAACCCTCAGGGCAAGGCTTTTAAGTTATGCCCTGGGGGCATATAAGGTTTTTATAGAAGGCGGTGTCGTAGAAACTTCAAAAAAGGCTCATTCGATTGGAAATTCAGAGGGCTAGTGCCTTTGTAATAGTCAAAAGTGATTTGAGGGCAACTAACCCCCCTCTCACGCCCACCTTTTCCCCAAAAACATCCAATCAAAATTTTAAGACAGCCAATTTATTAAATGTAGTTTTAAGTTCTGGAAATTAGGTCTTTGAGGATTACAACTCCCCCAAAGCCCTCAGGGCAAGGGTTGTAATTTAAGGATTCTCCGAATCCTTCATATTATTTCTTATGGAAGGGATGTTCGTATAAACTTTAGAGAGGGCTCATTTGATGGAAAATTGAAAGTTCTTGTTCGAATAAAAATAACTACAAACAAGAGTTTGGGTATCGTCTCACTGCAGAAGCCTAAAACCTACTGCGTCATTGGCGCTTTACTGAAAACGAATTATATTACAAATGTTTTCTTTTGTACTTAATATTGAAAATAAATATTAAAATTACAGTAAAATTTTGGACTGATGACCTTTTAGCAATTAATATCATTATGCATCAAATATTCAGTTTAATTTATTAGTTCTTTTCAAGATTGGTCAAGACAAATATAGTTTCACTACAAGCAAAATTTGGATACTGACCCCTTCTTTAACTGTAAAAACCTAAAGCCTTCTGCGTCATTGGTGCTTCACTGAAAACGAATTACTCGTATATTACAAATTTATTATTTTCCAGTTCTTACAGCATTGAAAATGAAAATAAAAATTACAGTGAAAAAAAAATCTTGAACTGATGGATCTGTCAACAATTAATATCATTATATATCTAATATTCAATTTGATTTTGTTTATACTTTCCAAGACTGTTCAAGACTCAAATAGTTTTGCCATTTTTTTAACTCTGCCATTTTTTGTAACTAATCGTGTTAGTTTGTTATGAAAACATTCTATGGCTTCTAGGCATTTCTATTTGAGCGGAAAACTGCACCTCAAACTTTGTGGAACATGCATTTTCTTGCATGAAACACCAAAATATAATAAAATGTCAAGTTTCGGAGTGTTACACCACTCGCAAGCAAGTGCCATTGGTATTTTTGAATCCGCATGGTCAATTTAGGGGGGGAGGGTAGGCTAATTCTCATAGCAGCCCCATTCCGTCGTGGTATGGTTCACATTTTCAACACCTGGCGTCCGGACTATCATATAATCTACCAAGCATACAACTACCCAGAATCAGTATCAATAAATAAATGAAACCCAAAACGAACAAAAATTAAAATAAATATTAGAGTCAAACTCGAAACGAGCATAAATTAATGTGAGTAGGGTTCAAAACCCCTATGCTTTCTAAAAGCCAGAATATAATTTGTACTTTACTGAAAAAAAATTCAAATGAGTTTACTGGAAAAAAATGTGCATTTTAAATTTAATATACATATGCTGATATTTATTCCCTAAAATCTTAATTAATTTTTGATTTCTTAAATTTACAAAAGTGAAAATATTTCAAAGAATTGTTTTCACTAAAGCGCCAATGACGCAGTAGGTTTTAGGCTTCTGCAGTGAGACGATACCCAAACTCTTGTTTGTAGTTATTTTTATTCGATTCAAACTTGATTTGCATATTCAATTTAAGTTTCACTCGTTTTAAGATTTATTTATTCATTTACATTAATATATATTGTATGTTTGTTCGCATTGATTGTTATTTAATTTCTGTTCGTTTTAATTTTCATTTATACTTTAATAGCAAAATATTTGTTTCCGTTTTAAGCTTGATTTTCATATTCAATCTAAGCATTACTCGCTTTAAGATCTATTTATTCATTTATATTATTACTTGTTGTATGTTTTTTGCTATGATTGTTTATCTAATTTCTGTTCGTTTTGGGTTTCATTTATTCTTTAATAGTAATTTCTGGTCGTTTTGAGTTTGAATTTTAACAGGTATTTGTATCTCCAGAGTTTAAGTTTAAAATGGCCTTTACTTTTCTTTGAAAAACTTAGTTTTCGGGAAGTTTTTTTAATTAATTATTGGGAAAGGAGGCATGTTTGATACTGGGTATACAAAAAGATAAAGGATTTAAAGTGAAACTTTCAGGAGAAGACTAAAGCGATTGTAAACTAAATCAAAAGACACTATGTGCATGCAGCTTGTCAAAAGGCCGTATATACAATATTTCAGGTTCGGCAGAGAATATTAAATTGAAACTTGCAGGGCATGTCGAGATACATATAAAACTTAATCAGAGGACACAATTTTCTGCAGGTTGTCAAAAAGACGTATATGCAACATCTCAGCAACGGCAAGGGTACTAAGTTTAAGCTTTCAGGAACTGCTGAGGAGAATGTTGAACTAAATCAAAATACTCACTCAGATACGGCCGAAGGTATCAAGTTTAAAAATCTCGGAAAATGTTGAAGGGAATTTTGAACTAAACCAAAAGATATTATCTGCATCCACATTGTCAAAGTGTGTATCTGTGCTATCCAAGGAATGGCTAAGACTTAGAGGTTAAAATTTGCAGGGAATGCTGAGAAAGATGTCGAAATACTTCAAAAGACACTATGTGCATCCAGGTTGCCAAGAGAGTGTGCCTCTAATATTCAGGGAACATTTAAGGGTACTAAGTTGCAATCTTCAGGGAAAGTTAAGGATTTTAACCTATATCAAAGAAAACTTAATGCATCCAGGGAAGGAAATGGGTGTATCTGGTAATATCGGAAGAAGAGGTAAGGGTACGGAATTGATATTTACAAGGAATGTCGACGGCAATGTTGAAATTAAAAGACTATAAAAGTAACCAGGTTTTGAAAATGGTAAATCTGTAATATCTTAGGAATAGCTTAGGGTATTAAGCTGAAAATTTTAGGGTAATTTGAGGGGGCTCTCAAATTAAATCAAAAGACACTACGTGCATCTTTAAAAGGGTATATCTGCAACATTTCAAGAATGGCTATTGCTGTTAAGTTGAAACTTTCAGAAGATAATAAACTAAATCAAAAGACATTGTTAGCATCCAAATTATCAAAAGGGCATATATCCAATATTTAATGAGCGTCGATGGGTAATAAGTTGAAACTTTCAAGGCATTTTAAGGAGGATGTTGTTTTAGATAAAAAGACACTATGCGCATAGTTTTTGTTAAAAGGATGTAATCAAAATATTCCAAGAATACTCAAGCATAATAATCTGAAACTTTCAGGTCTTGTTAAACTGAATCAAAAGACACTGTTTGCATCCAGGGTGTAAAA